>OY720344.1:63690374-64890374 GCA_963082975.1 Labia minor | reverse complement strand
ATTCACACTAAATTTATTAATAAAAAAAAAAATTACAAACATTTAAATATTATACTATTTAGTTTAGTATCAAAGGCAATTAGAGGGTCCTTGAATTCAAAAAAGTATATTTTTGTAAATTTATTTGTTTATCTATTCGTTTGTGATAAATTTTGCTATAATTTAAAATTAAATATGATACAAAAGCTGAAATTTTATGTTATATAATTTTCGGGATTTTATTTAGACTTTTGCATAAACGGCTCTAATAATTAATCTAAATGTCAACTCTACTAAATTTTCACTCTTTATAGGTGATATTTTAAATTTTAACATCACTGTGTTATTTTTTTAGAGTATTAGAATTTATAAATATAAATGAATTATATTATAATATCTTAAGATCAAATTTTGATATGACCAGTTCTGTAACACTCAAGTCTCTCTTCATTTGAGATTTATCTTTTGCCTTTTTATGATAAGATCTTTTGAAATAGTTTGTTTAGAATTCTAACTTATTTGAAAATCATTTTCTGGTTCATTTCCGATAAGAACAAGCGTTATATTATTTCCTATTATTTTTTTAACTCATTAAACACGTTATACCAAAAAAGTACATGCCATTCTCCGATAAATTCAAATCAAGTAAACAAAAAAATAAAAAAAAAGGAAAACCTTTAAAAAAAAGGCTTGAGCACTTTATTAGCCAATAAAAGTCCCAATCGATTGTGTATTGCCTGGCGAAATTTTATATAGATTTTTTTAAGCTTCAGATTAACTTTAATAAAATCGTGTTGGTGAAGTTTATTTGACTTTTTTTATAAACAAGGCATTGATTGAATCTTTTTCTTATTTGATAACGGAAAAATATGATTAAGCGATCATTCCCCCCTCCACCTTCTAAATCTCATCCTTCTATGAACGAAAAATAAAATTATTCTTTAATAAAGGAGAAAAAGATAGAAAATTGTATCTTTCATGATATTTAATTAATAAACAATAAAGAAACACATATCATATTGCAAAGATTTTGAATTTAATAAGAATATAAAATTATATCAATTTTTTTCACATAAACATATAGGCACAAAATACGAAAATAAAATACACTACCAAGAAAAAAAAAATATAATAAAAATAAATTAAAAATTCTGAAAGTATCAGGAAATATTTTATTTAGAATATATATTATATTTTAGAATAACAATTTTCTGTTTTATTTAATTCATTTAAAATAACTCTTTTTGAATTTATCTATCTATCTCTGTGGCTCTATGGAACTCGAAAGTTCTTGGCCGCAGCAACCACACTTCTCCAAGTATCCCTATTCTGAGCCACAGTCCCTACCCTCTCCCATTTCTTTCACGTCCCTTCCCACATTATCCTCCTACCGCGTCCTTGGTCTTCCAAGTGGACGTTTCCCACTCGTTCTCCCCACCAATATATTTTTCGCCATTCTTTCCTCTCCCATTCAAGTCACGTGTCCTGCCCAACGCAGCCTTCTCGATTTTATAATTCTAAATATATCTAGAGATGCATAGAGGTCATGCAATTCCTCGTTATAGTGTCTCCGCCATTCTTCGGTGCCCTCATCTTTATTTGGCCTATAAATGCTGCTTTTTTAAATTTATTTTTTTGAAATATATAAAGTGCAATTTTTGAATTTTTCTATAATTTGACAACAGCTTCTAATTAATTATCAAATTATAATAAATAAAAAGATTAATCTATTTCAGTTTATCTCTCAATTTGAATTAAATTAAAATATATTTATATACGATACTTTAAAACAAAAAAAAAAATTCTTATTTTAATCTTCTGTTTAGTTTTTATTTTTTTGTGTTAACGTCAATATTCTATCATAACGGTGATAGACACATATACAAAGCAAGTTAAATAAAAATCTTCAAGAAAGTCTAGTATTGATAAAACTATTAAAAGAATAATTTATTCTGTATGAAATCTTAATTATTTTTTTAGATAAGCTTGTTCGGTATGAAATGATTAATAAATAATCTTAATATAAACCTAAAGGTATTTTAATTCTTTAATTATTATTTTTACCGACCGACGATAGTAAGGGAGGTATTGTTTTCACACCAAATTTCACATGTGGAGATTTTTACATATCTCCACGAATCATGCATTTTCTAAACAGAAAAAAATATTTTTAGCATGATGTCTGTCCGTCCGTCTGTCCGTCTGTCCGTCCGTCTGTCCGTCCGTCTGTCCGTCCGTATAGATGTGTACAGCCTGAACGGCTCAACCGATTTTGATGAAATTTGGTATATTTACTTAATGCATCAGTGGGATGAATTGATCAACTTTTGGTGCAATTCCGGAAACCGGAAGTGGTAGTATTAGCGATCGACGATAGGAAGGAAAGGGTTATTTTCACACCAAAGGAGATTTTTTTATATATCACCACGAATCATGCACTTTGTATTGGTTTTATCCTCGAGAAAAATCATATTTATTAGTTTTTTCTTGATTTAAAATTATATGACGTCATCCAGCCATTCATGACGTCACAGCCTGGTCTTGCATATATATTATAAATAAAATAAAATTAAAAAGGTTTATATTTATTATTTATGTATCCATATCTGTTTTTTATTACATTAATAGATATATTAAAATTATTTGAAATTGTTTCTGTAGCTGGAAATTAATTTATTTCAAACAGTCGGTCGGTTCGGACCTGGCCACAGGTCAACTTATTTCTTTTCCTCTCGTCTATTCTTCTTTTAACCTTTAACGTTCTTTTTTTTAACTTAATGCCATTTTTAATCTCGCTCTCTCAAAACTTCTTCTCGCATTTTTACTGTAGATGTTCCATATATAGGATTTCTTGTTAGATATTCATCTCTGTCCCTACTCCATTTGGACGAAGGCCGAATAAACGCATGTTGGTGTCTGTACAAATACAAATAGACATCTCCATGGGGTTGCTTCTGTTAAATCAAGAGGGTCTCTCTCTCTCTCTCTTTCTCTCTCATAGTAGTTCGAACGGCTCAAATGGAACCCTCGTGGTTGATGAGTGAAACCACTAAGCTTTTAAGGGGCCATCTCTTATTCACGACCTATTTATTTTATTATATTGATCCCGAATTGTAGCATTTAAAATGAAATTGGCTCGCCTTCAAGTTATTTTAATGAAATTCTTGATGAAACTCATTCGATTGGATGGATCGATCTAATAAATTGAAAATTTGTTTTAATATTAAATGTAATTTATATTGAACTATTTAGATAGCTTCACCTCTTTTTTGGTTTTTTTTTAATTTTGAATAATATGGATTATAGTATTAATTTATTTGAAATTAAAAAACTATATTTTTAATTAATTATGTAAATATGTATGAGATTTATTATTTTAATTATAATTTTAAATGTTATAAAATAATTCAATTTTTTATTTAATAAAAAAAAATAATCATTTCATTATATATTCAATAAAATAATGTAAATAATGTATTTTGAAATTTAAGACAAAGACTGTTTTTAAATAAATAATATTATTAATTGGTCCACCATAACTTACGTGGAAGGAGTGCTAGCGCATGCGCAAAGGTTCAAATACATTCGTTATTATTTGCCATTTCACTAGTCATGGATGGTCATGGAGCCTTGGTCGATTGAACAACGTATCTTGGTTTACGATACCTTTGTTGCAACCGGTCATTCAGTAGACATAGTCATTTATTCAGATCTCCAGATCTTTCCGTGGCGATTATTTCTTATGGGGCTACTTGAAATCTCGAGTTTACATTGAAAAACCACGGACTCTTGAAGTTCTTGCTGAATTACTCGAAAAATTTGAGAAATTCCCCTTGCTATGCTTGAAAGATTGTTTGGACAATTTCTTCACTTGCCTCCAACAATGCCTGAACAAAACGGCCGCCAATTGGATGATGTCATTTTTCGCACTTAAATTGCAATACATTGTTGTTATACTTTATGGTTATTAAATGGCATTGTATTTGTAATGTTTCAGAAAAATAATAATTGAAGTTTATTTAATAAAACATGTGTTAGTATGTTTTGAAAAGTGCAATACCTTCCTGTATATATATATATACATACGGATAAACTACCTATGGCTTTTGTGTGATAATGAAATGGGCTTTTATTTTTTTAAAGCATTTATAAATATTATTTAATTTTTCTAAGAAAAATTGTTTAATAGTAAAGTCTGAAAAATATTTTGTTTTCTTTAAGTAATATAAATATAATAAATAGAAATCTAAATAAAAAAACATCTGTAATGATTAAAATAAATAAAATACACTTCAACATTTATAATGGCGATGCTAACTTTAGCTTTGATGATCTTATTTTTTGTTTTATATACATATTTATATATTGAATATCTATATGCTTTTGTATTGTATATGTTTTTTGCTTTCAGAAGACAATTTTTTTTTTAAATTTAGAAAATTTTGCTTATTAACAAGAATTAATTATAAGCAAGTGTATGTGAATTAGTTTTTTTTTAATATATATTATTATTTGTTTAAAATTCATAAGAGTTTTTAGTCTGTGAGCTTAAAACTTATAATACGACTTGTTTAAACTCATAAGAGCATCCAGACCTTTATCCAAATAAGCCTAACTAAATTCAATTTACATTCAAGGCAGTATCGCTATTAAAACTTAACAAGTATTGAAATAAACAGATTTTATAAAAACTATTTTTTTTAAATCAGAGTATTGTTACGAAATGTAGAATATATATTGATAAATGTAATAATTGACCATTACATTTCTTTTCTTTTCTTTTAATAATCGAATTTATTTATTTATTTATTTATTATTTCTATTCCCCTCCCCCGCCATACTTTTTCTCTTTCAAATGGAGATTGTAATAAAGTGTGTGCCAGAAATGGAATGGAAAGACTCACGCTTTAAATTTAATATAAAGAATTTTCGTACCCGAACGCCATAATTTAGGGTGAAGAATAATGGACGACCGTTCCCATAATAAATGGGCCATTCTGTTCTTTTTATTGAATATTCATCTTATATTCCATTGTCCTGGTATATCGAATGGTTTACTCGATTAAATAGCACAATTAAACTTTTATATAGACAACCTAACAAAATATATTACACTATTCTTGATTATTTTCATACCAGTGAATAATAATATTATTATTAAATTTAAATGACGAAAAATAGTAATCAATTCAGTAGATATACAAGTCGTCTAAGGATCTCAAACATAAGAATACAAAAAATAAAATTTTCTCCAAGTCAATATTTTTGTAAAGTAATTTAATAATTAGATGATTAAAACTATATATATAAATTCTCTGAAGATGGTTTTAACAAAAGAGCGAAACGTCAATAAAGGAGGTGGTAAATAAATTAAACAAAAGAAACTGCTTTTCTTCTTTTCCTTATTTTACACATGTTTATACAGTGTTATACCCATATATATTTATTTAAGTTAATATTTTTTAAAATTTCTATCTTTAATTCATTAGTATTAAATAAATTTGTATTCTCTTTCTCTTTTATTATTACTCTTACATTCCATTTTTATATTTATTTACACACATGCTTTAACCATTTCAATTGAAATCTGGATTTTGAAATCATAACTTTCTATTTCTAATTATATTTATTTAGAGTTAGCATGCAAGTAATATAACATCTAAATGCAAGTAAAAAATCAAAGAAAGTATGTATGAGTGAGGAAGCCAATGAATGACTGGTATTTCTGGTTTTAATATAAAATCAAATTATATTTCCCAATAACTGCAAATAATGTAAAATAAAAAAAAGTATTGGTATTTATTTAATGTTTAAAACATAAAAAAAACAATAATCTATTGATTTTGTACAAAATTGGATTTCTGTTCCTTTGGAAGTGACTTCCAATCGTTCTAAAATTTTATGAAACAGTTCATTTCTTTTATATTCTATATTTGGTGAATTTTAATTTATATTATATATTGTTTGTTTGAATATTTTAAATTAAAACTTCTGAATATTTTTATATGAATATATATGTAGTATTTAGTAGTATTGAATTTTTCAATTTTTATTTAAAAAAAGCGTATTCAAATCAAATGAACTGTAATGTAATAATAATTTCAATTTTCAAAAAAATGTACTTTAATTAAGTGATAATCGTTTTTGTTGAACAATGGTAGTGCCATTTGATCCAGAAATTGTAAATAACTAATATCGCAGTAATGGGATGAGGATGAAATACTTGGGCCTGGAAAAAACGTTTGGGTGCGTATGACAGGGTGAGTGAAAAAAGGAGACGGAGCAAGTTATTAATTTTCCCCGAGATGATGAATTGCATTTTAATTTATCTCTTTAAATCGCTATCTTCTGGATACGTAGTCGTGATTCATTTTATTGATTAGAGAGGAAGGGGGAGGCATTTATTATAAACCACGAGGACCAAGGGAGAGGATTGATATGATGATTGATAAGCCACCTAATTCAAATGGCATGAAAAATTCAACAAATTGACATATTTCTCCAACTAAAGACTGTTTATTAAAATAAATGAAAATAATAAATACTTTAAGTTTAAATATGTGTGTTTTTTTCACTTTGTTTCTCATACAATTAAACAAAAATTTAATTAATTCTTATATGAATAAATGATGAAGATGAAGGTGTTTACTAAAATTTCTTTAATTTAATAATTAAAAAAGACATCAGTAGATACAAGATATATCTGAGCGCTATGACGCACAATTCGGGTTTTTGGTGAGTTGATGTGAGATATATTGCATATGGGAAATTACAATTAAAATAAAATCAAAAAGAAAAAGAAAAACTCAAAAAGTTTAAATGTTTAAATATTTAATTATGTAGGTTTTAAGAATTAAAAAAAGTACATAACTTAAATAATATAAGTCTGTGAATATGAAGACTTCAAAATAGTAAATATATGAATATATAAGTCTTAATATTACTTTTAAAGAGTTTTCAAAAGCACAAAGCAATACACTAAAGTTGTAAAAAGAAAATAAATAACGAGCCTTTGAATTAAAGATGATGAAATTTGACTTGTGTTGATCTTCAAGAGATGGTGGACAAAAAAATCCTCCTTACAAGAATGTTCGCTTATAAATAAGATAGACATGCTTTATCTGGTCGTGTATGTGGCTACTATCGTCTCCCTTTCCCACGCCAAAAAGCCTAGGTTTCGAGATGGAGAAAACGTTATATCCCTATCCTAGTCTTTTACCTTAAAACATATAAATATATCTTAAAAAAATAGATAGATAATATATTAATTAACTTGTTGACACATACAGTATACATCAGTACAGTATGCAGAAGGTTCGGTTTGGTTTATTCTTCATTACCATTCAAGAACCATTCTCACAGGATTTCTCTCTGCCTTCCCACTTTAAACGGAAATGATTAATGACTTATTTGATCTCAAAAGAAGAACTGGATCCAGAAATCCTCTTCCTGGAATGAAGTCATTTTTTTTTATTACTATTTCTTCATATTTTCCTCAAAATTTTGCCCCTGTGGGATTGTGATCTATATTAGAAATTATTCAAGATCAAAATTATTTCTATTTCAATCAATTGGATTAAGGTACAACCATATTTTGAATGTAGACCATAACCCATTTTTTTAATTAATATAATAAAATTATAAGAAAATTACACTTTATAATTATTTTTTATGAATTTATGATACTAAAATCGTTGTGGATCATTTGTTTTATGGAAGTGTATATTATAAAATTACCGATTGAAAATTTATTCATTCAATTTTTAATGAAATTACATTTACATAATATGTATATACAATTTGACATCAGCATCATACCGAATAAAATTGTAATGAGGTAATTGATTTGTTTCTATCCCTTTCACATAAAATCATTATCCTGTTACTAATTTTTAATCTAAAAAATCTGACTATTTTGAAAACAGATGAGTTCGCAAATTACTATCTCCTATATATAATTTTATAATGTATTTTGATTAAAAGTGATTTTATAGAATAATAATATTCTATTATAATACATTTTATTATATATATATAGCTTTAAAATCAAAATACACTGTCATTTTAATCTTCTATTGAAATAAAATGCCACATATTTAGTTTCTAGAAGTTCTTCTTATATAAAGAAATCTTCCATTGAAGAAATAAATATTTAAATATTTAAAAATAAATAAGTATTTCAGTTAAGATCTTATCATTTTAACCATTTGCTAAATGAAATTTCATTACTTCATTCAAAAAGTCTTTGATTGAAATAAACTGCCAATGAATGATCACCACTAAACTTACTGAATGCTCTATTCATCCTTTGATGTTCAAATGAAACACATGATCCCTTTCAGTCAATATACGACAAATTTCTTATTTCTTTCATTTTGTTGAATAGATGTAAAAAAATATAAAGAAACGGTAGAAATCTTGAAAAATTTTCCTTATTGAGCTATTTAAAAACTATTTAGTTTAATATTTTATAAAATTATGTATATTGAATGGAATGATGTTTTAATTGAAGAGTTAAACAATAGTATATCTAGAAAGATTAACTTATTACAAATATATTTAATATTTCAAAGTAGTTTTGCAAGACTATGAATTATTTTTTAGCATTCAGTAGCTAATTACCATCCAACATTTTTATCTGACATATATATTTATTATGGAAAAAGTTATTTAAAGTTATTTCTGTGGAGTTTATATCTATAGATCTTTAGGCTTATAAATTGACGCCAGTCTGGTTTGTTTTATGTGAAAACTCCGGGACACATTCGATCGCAACACTTGTTTGTCTGATTAACAATCACCAGGCTATGGTTAGGGACTTTACTAGTTAGTGAATGAATGAATCAAGGGGGACAACCCCATTTCTAACAGAGCCGAACTCGAAAACCCCAAAAGCCTCCATCTGATCAATCACAGACTGAAAACAGAATGTCCCCTATTCAGGGACGGGAGCGCACACCCGCCAGCCATCGGCACATAAATATTGTCCCGGGAAATAACTGCACTTACATGCATACTGATTCTATTTAGATATCCACAACATGACCTCAACCCCCAAAACTCTGCCCTCTTCAATTCGATCCTTTTAACCCAATATAGGATTTTTTTTCTAACATATCCGCAAATAATATATTTCAGCTTTTGAAACATCTGCCCTAATAAAAATTAAAAAAACGTTGTTCATGAATTTACATACATCAATATATATATATATATATATATATATATATATATATATATATATATAATAATCTCATTTTGATATAATGTTATAAAAATAGATATAAAATTAAGATTTTTGGTTTTTTTCTGAATAACTAGAATTTCTATTAATATATCATTTATCCAATTGAACAGATATTTCAGTAATAACAAAATAACAAAATAAAAAGCATTAATTTTAAAAATTAAAAATCTTTTAATTTATTTTAAATATTTAATAGAAAATATTTTGGTTTTACGGATTGAGCAGTGGATTCTAAAATTATTTGGTCTACATCCTTTCAAGGATAAATATTTCTCAGAGTCCTATGGAAATTAATTGTTTTTTTAATTTAAACAGAAAAAGATAAATTATATGTATTAAATGTTCGTAAAAAGGTGTAAATTACAAGCATTAATGTTTGAAATTATGAAACTATTTTATTGTACTCAGATTAAAAAGACAATTCAATTTGCACCTCTGGACATCACCGTCCCCTCTTGGAAAGCTGCTGTATCCACCAGAGCGTGTAGCGTACACTTGGGGAATAACTGGCCTAGAGGAATCAGAAATGTGATTTTTCTCAAAATCTATATCGATACATAGTGTATTTATAGTCAACTCGGAAAAACAGCGCAGGTGCTAAAACATTCATCCACATACACACATATATAAATATAATAATAAATAATGTCATAAATAGAATCTTGGGACCATATAAAGTATAGCCCAAAATCGATTTCTTTATTATTTATGATAGCAATACTTTCCCATAATCCTCTGAAAGTAAAAAGTTTTAATTTTATTGTTTTAGTTTATATAAATATTCTTTGAAAGGAGATTTAAAATGAAAAGTCAAGAAAATGAGATCAATATAATTATTAGAATTATCAAAAAATTAATAGAAAGCAAAGATATTACATATAATGCAATTCTTAAATTACAATATTACGTATAAATTAAATTATAAAAAATGTTTATGTTAAATGTAATATCATATTTATCATTTAATATTAGTTTCAAAACATAATATTTAGAGATAGATGAGTATTGTGACAACTAATTACTATTTACCATTACACGGCGCATATTAACATCATATATAGAATAGATTTAACAGATATTAATTTAATACCGGTGGTTGAAGTCCAAATATAAAATTTATATTGCAAACGACATAAATAATTACATTTCTGCATGGGTACATTTATATGATATTTTAGCTTTTCAGTAGTTATAATAATATTAAAATGACTTTTTTTTATTTCTCTATAAATGTATTTGTTGAAATTTGTATTATATTTTGTTAAAATTGAGAATCGGGAAAATGGATTTATAAAAAAATACCATTCTTTATAATTTTATTCTATTTTTGATGTGGAAATAAGAGGGATGGATGGAAAGAAAGGGAATTGAGAACAATTGGAATGTTATATAGGTAGACCAAGGTGGAGAAATTCAAATAAGTTTCTGTTTTTTATAAACAAAAGAACACGATTTATTACTTCTTGTTGTTTTTTTGATTTTTGTTTCCAACCAGGCAGAATGGGACTGCATGTGGATAGGGAGAATTGGGGGATGGGAGATGAAAGAGAGAATGGTGTGGGGGTGCAAACAAGAAAATTGGAAACGCGTGAAGGATGGCCTCTACCTTGCTTCCTGATAATAGCGTCCGGAAAATTTAAAATATTGAACATAAAAAAAAAATAGGCGGACAAACGAAAAAAAGGGAGAGAACCGAATGCGAGAAGGGGGAGGGAGAAAGAGTGAACCGCAGAAGCGATTTCCTTTAGGGCTCCATCATCCTAACATATAGCACCAGTAGAAGCAGAAGCAGTCTATGGATTTAAGTGCTTCAAACCACAAACTAAAATGAGAGTTGAAAAATATTTCACATTTGGTAAGGGTCTCGCTTTAATAACTCAGTCCTAATTATATCTTTAAATATTTCTTAAGGGAATTTTTATTAAAAGACCACATTGTTTGTATAAAATTATTTATTAAATTAAAATAATTGTACAACTTTTCGACTGCTTATTCTGCAGTCGTTTTCAAGTAACCGTACGCTTGCTCCGATTCAGGCGGACCGATCCATGATGGGACACGTCACCTCTTATATAGGCAGTGATATTGGCGCCAATTTTTGGCTCCAATTTTTGCCGCCAATTCTCAATCTCACCATGAAGTCAGCAGCCATTGTCAAAGCAAGCGTTTACAATCAAGAAGTATGATAGTGCATTATGTCTTTATAATAAAGATAGTATCTTTATAATAAAGATTATCTTATCTTATTATGCTAGCTAAAATTGTATATATCTATCTATCTATATATATTGGTTCTCAAAAACCGCTCTAACGATTTTTTTCAAATTCACACTAGATATAGTATTTATAAAGAAAAATTAAGTTTTATTGATGATATCTCTTGAAACATTCAGCTTCATTATTAATTTCTTAATTGAAAATTATATATGGAAAACGTCAAAATTGGCCTCCATTTTTATTTGTATTAATATTTTTTTTTATTTAAAATATTTTAAAATTTATTATTTAATTTCGAAATAAAATTAAAAATATTTATTTTTAATAAAATATATATAGATATTTATTAATCTCTCTCAAAAAAAAAAAAAATAAAATAAAAAACATCAAATCTGCCTGCTAAGACAGTAAAAAAATGACAATTTTTTATCTAAACATATATAGTACAGTGGCTAGAGAGATGTTTTAACGAGTGGATTTCGTCGGTTCGAAACTCGCCGGGTGAATCGTTATTTAAAAATGAAAATGAAAATAATGAATTTGTTATTTTTTTTCTTTTTATCTATTGTTTACATTTTAATAAATTACTATTTTATATTTATTTATTCATTGTTCTTTTATTAAATTTAATATTTATTAATATTATTTATTATTAATTTATATATTGATGACATCACAAATGACATTTATATTGAAATTTGACTCCCGCCTTTTTTTAAAGAATATTGTATTAATATTTTTTTTATATTTAAAATATTTTAAAATTTTTTATTTAATTTCGAAATAAAATTAAAAATATATATTTTTTTTATATTTAAAATATTTTAAAATTTTTTATTTAATTTCGAAATAAAATTAAAAATATATATTTTAATAATATTTTATAATTATAAATTACGATATATATTTATCAATAATAATGAATTTTTTTTTTTTAACTTAATTACAGAGCCGAGGCTCGGGGTCCCGGTATGATCTTAATATATTGTGAGAATTAGATAAATAATGTAGAGAGAAAAAAATATTTAAAAATAGATATTTATTTAAATGAAATAAAATTATTTAATTTACAGAATGAAAATGTCTATAATAATGTCTAAACATTTTTTCTTTATAATTTTACATTATAATAATACTAATTACAGTAGTTATAATATATGGGGAATTTTCAACTTTGACTGCCGATTTGACCATGTTCCCAAACGAATTTTAAAAAAACCAAGACCACTTTACATTTACACATTTTAAGCTCTAATCGAATCCAAAATCAAAATTTAAAAAATCGAAAAACAAACTCACAGATATATAGATTTTATAAATGAACATTTATACAATTTATTTTAATTAATTTGAAACATTTTAGGAAACAAATTTTTAATGGGTCATTTTTAGAAATCCCATTTAACAATTATAATAAATAATTAAAAAATTGTAAAATTTTTAAAGTATATAAAAATAAATTGTATAAATTGGTTAAAGGGTCGAGTGATAGTTCGGTGTCCCAGGTATATATTTTATATTAACACGCCTACTTTTCTGTATAATAAAGATATAAAGAATCATATTTTAATTTTTATATAACCAAGAAATCATTTTTTCACTTAAAATATAGTTGTAAAGCCCAAATCTCCGATCCATATAACATCATCGACTGGGCCGCTACCAAAAGGAGTCTTCTCTTGCTCTGACTAGGGCCACCGGTATTTGCCATTAGTCTCGAAAAAATAATATTAAATTTTATATAAATTTATAAATTAGAATATTTGAATTTGTTTAAATTTTAACACATGTAATCAATCATATGCATAAAGAATAGAAAATTTTGAAAATCAACTTGGTATTAAATTCAGAAAAAAAAAATACTCATATATAGAATATATAGACTATTCGAATATAATTGAAACTCTTTCTCTCCCTCTATTTTAAATTTGAAAAAACGGAGTGTTAAGAAATTAAGATTCCTTATACAACATGGATGGTTAAATGAATTGGGCTCCCTACCTCCCTGAGAAATTCACATTAAAAATGTTTATAATATTTTAGTTTATTAAATCAAACTATTATTTTTTTATTTCAATATTTTTAATGTTAATACAATAATTTTTATTTTATAATCTATAAAATAATTTAATTATTTTTAAAAACAACGGTCTTCAATTACAATTTTTTTACTCTCTACTGACTGTTCATTTCATAACTGAAAATAGTGTCGAATAGAAATAGACGATATTACTTGGATTAATCTTATTATGCTAGCTAAAATTGTTTGTTTGTATTATTGAGGACCCCAGTTCAATTCATTTTAATCAGATTGATGCAATGATGCAACATTTAATAATTGTAATAAATAATTAATTGTAGATTAATATTTTTTAAAGGGTCGAGCGACAGCTCGGTGTCCCAGGTATTAATATTACCAGCCAAACCCAATAATAATGAATCATTTTTTTTAACTTAAGTACCGAGCCGAGGCTCGGGGTCCCGGTACTTTATAATAAAGATGGTTACTTGAAAACGACTGCAGAATAAGCAGTCGAAACGTTGTACAATTATTTTAATTTAATAAATAATTTTATACAAACAATGTGGTC
This sequence comes from Labia minor, assembly GCA_963082975.1. Classification (NCBI taxonomy): domain Eukaryota; kingdom Metazoa; phylum Arthropoda; class Insecta; order Dermaptera; family Spongiphoridae; genus Labia; species Labia minor. Next base: position 64,876,340 of record OY720344.1, on the reverse strand, counting down.
TTTTAATAAAAATTCCCTTAATAATTATCAAAATAACCACAAAAGCTTTAATAAATTAATTTATGAGAAATATAACCTAAAAATTTAAATATTTCCCTAGTAGTTATTTGAAAACAAAAAAAATTATTGATCTATAAACATAATCTGATAAAAATGATTATGAAATATAATTGAGACATCTGCAAAGAAATTATATATATATAATGAAACAATAATATTCAGACTTTTCAAATCTATATATATAAAGGAGACTGTTTGTATGTATGTATGTAATTCGTTTACTTTTTTGCTGTCATAGTTTAATATGTTAAAATGTAAGTTATTTACATTTTAACATAAAATAGAAAATATATTATTTAAGGATTAAAGAATAAAAATAGAAAGTAAATTAGTGAATATTTTAAAAATTAGACAATTTGTGGAAATTGAAATAACTAAGAAATGAGAGGTGGAGGGGATGAGGAGAGAGGTGAGAGTGTGTGTGAGCGGGAGAGAGAGAGATTTAAAGTTTATATATAGTTCTCCGTGTTGTTCATTCAAGAGCCAGGCGTGGCCCACTGACTGGCGGACTCATTTTACACAATGTATATAACTAGCAATCAAAGAATTATTATAAATTTTAACTTTTTATTTTAAATTCTAATATTCAAATATCATTTCAATTAAATAATTTATTCTAAAAGTTCTCATTTTAATTAATATAATAAAATATTTAAATCATATTTAACTTAAATTATTTTGTATTTATTCTTTCCATATTTGAATAGGTACTTCTTTTATTTTAAGGGAGGGAATTAACTATGATCTAAAAAAATTAATAAATGAACTTAATAATAAAAAATCAAATAAATCCATTAATTTAAATTAATACTATTAATGAATGTATATATTGTTAATTTATCTTTAGTTTTATCAATACTTATATACCGTTAATTTTTATAAATTAATTTTTATAAATTGTCTCAAGTCTCTAACTTTGCATTTTCTCTAATTTTATTATAATTAAAAATATTCAATAAAAATCAAACAATGAAATTAAAATATCGAAATGAAATGATCAAGAAATATTATACTCTATTATAACATATACAATACTTATAAACTATAGGCGGAGGAAATATTAGACGATATCATTGCGGGTTCATGCCAAATCGATCAACATTAATTAAGATATTTTCATTATGACAGATATTAAAAAAACCGCGAATTCAATATCTCTGTTCACTAATTATTTGTAGACTTTAGTAAAACCTACGCATGACTCAATAGATCCGGATAAACTTTTTCAAATTTTGATCTTAAAATTTATCTTGAAGGTAGTAAAGAAAGAGTAAGATGTGGAAATCAATTGTAAAATATTAGGTGATTCAGACGACTTAAATATAATAGGAGATTCGGCAATTGCAATTACAGATAGCGAGGAAAAATTAATCGAGGTAGGAAAAGAGATGAGGTTTGAAATTAATAATGATAAATAAATATATTTAGAAACAAACAGGAGCAGTATTAACATACAAAATGTAGAATTTGAATATGTAGAAAAATTGAATGTAATCACGAAGGATAATAATATTTGAGAAGAATTGAAATCGAAGTTGCAATCGGAAAACGCCTGTTATCTGCAATAAAGAGGCTTATCTCTTCAAAATTATTATCAAAGGGAATGAAAATTAAAATATATAAAACAATTATTTTGTCTGTTGTATTATATGAGTGTTAGACATGGTCTATGATCTTTGGAGATGAGAGTGGATTCAGAGAATAGGATTCTCCCCAGCATTTATGGGCCAAAGAAAGATGAGTACATCAGGGAATGACGTACGAGAGATGGAACAGAGGCTCAGGATAAGGACACTTGGAGAAATGTGGTTGTAGCTGCCAAGAACTTTCGAGTACCGTTGAGCCACGCATGGTCTATGACCCTGGGAGATGAGAGTAGATTCAGATTATTCTTTCCAGCATTTATTGGCCAAAGAAAGATGAGGTCACCGGGGACACTTGGAGAAATGTGGTTGTAGCTGCCAAGAACTTTCGAGTAGATAGATATAACATATTCAATAATAATATATATAATTAATTTACTAAATAAATTAAAATATATTTTAAATAATCACACAATAAGAAATGAATGTTTTATGTTATACATTGTTTGAAACAAAATGGATGAAAACCTTTTACTACTTTCAACCAAATACTATGTACCACTCGGGGGTACAGGGGGCGGAGCCCCCGTCTAGATGTGAAGAGCGACGAAGGAGCTCTGAGCAGCTAGTTATGTATATATATGAAGACCTAATCAGCCAAGAAAAATTTTAAAAAAGTGTATTTTTTAATTTTTATGAAACGAATGATAGTTCCTTTCAGATCTATTTAAAATGAATAAATGTTTATGAAAAGAACAACCCCTAAAGCAGGAAATAATATTTCAAAATAAAATCTAGCATTGGTATAAAAAAATGTATTGGATGAATATAATAGCATTTTATTGTAAAAATATTTACCATAAGGAAATTAAAAAAAAAAATTCTAAATTGGTCAAATTCAAGTAATGTATTTCCATTTGTTTATATAAAATTACCTACTTATAACTAACAAAAGCAATATTCAAACTAATATGTTAAAAAAAAAACTAAAAAAGTTCGAAATGGAACTATTTAGAGTGGGCCACCTCTCTCATTTCCATGAGTTACATGGAAAAGATTCATGAACAAATTTATACAAAAAGCTCAAATGAACAAATGAATCGAGATAACATTTGAAGAAAATGTAATTCTTTTGTTTATAATTCATTGTTTAATATATATTTTTAAGGAAATTATATATTTAAAGATTATTAAAGAAAATATTGATAATAAAGATGTAGAACTATAGAAATTAACTAATTTAAAATCATTGAACTAATATATTAAGTTAATTAATTAGTTAAATTTTTATTAAGTTAAAATTGATAAATTTTTAATAAAAACATGATATATTTTTAGATTAAAAATAAATTTAATCTATAAGTATATAAAATTTGGTTGATAAATAGATACCTAATAACAAAAAGTTAATATATACTAGTATTTAGAATATGGTAGGTTTCCGGTTGCCTACTATTCAGGCGCACTCAAGGCAATTAATATTTTCAATATTGTTGTTCTACAGAAACGACATTAACAATTTTAATTTTAATTTAATTTTATAAATATAAATTTATAATAAAACTTATACTACACTAAGATTGATTTTTATGAAATGGATTTCTTCCTCCTAGTTAATAGTTTGATATATATTACAATATACATTAAAATTTTATTCAAAATGATTTAATTTCTAATAAGAAGATATACAACAAACTCAATATTAATAGAATTTATAAAAGGGTGCAATTTGTAATGTAAATTAAATATTAATAATAAATCATTTGACGACTGGACACGGGTTAAAACTAAATAAAAGCGTGTAAAAAAAGTTTTTGTCTGCACATTCCTCAGAATTTAAAATTTGTTGCATATCTTCGCATTTCATGACCTTTAGAATCCAAAAGTGATTTTATAATTTTTCATGTCTGTCTGTCTGTTAGGAAAATAAGGATGTTATAAACTCAAAATTGGCTGAACCGATTTCTATGAAATTACATCACAATATTCTTATATATTATACCTCTATTTGAACATAGGCTATATATTTTATTAATATCTAATGAATAATCGCAGAAATTAATTTTTTAATATTTATATAATGCTCCGTGTTGTTCATTCAAGAGCCTCTGTCCAAGCGGATTCATTTTACACAATGAATTAAAAATTAATAATTCTAGCAATTCCCAAACAAAGAATTAATATAATATCTATTTTGTTATTTCAAATTCTAATATTTAAATATCATTTCAATTAAATAATTTATTCTAAAAGTTCTCATTTTAATTCATTTAATAAAATATTTAGATCATATTTAACTTAAATTATTTTTTATTTATTCTTTCTATATTTGAATATTTAGGAATTGCATGATCTCCAGATTTAGTTAAGGTTATAAAATCGAGATGGCTGGGATGGGAAGGGGACGTGGCTGGAATGGGAGAGGCTAGAAAGATCGGCGAAAAATATAGTTGGGAGAAACATCCGGAGGAAGACCAAGGACGCGGTGGTTGGACAATGAAGGATGGTACATGGGAGAGATGGGACAGGGTAGGATTTGGTTGTGGCTCAGGATAGGGACTCTTAGAGAAATGTGGATGCTGTGGCTAAGAATTTTCGAAAACTGTAGAGACACAGTATACAACTATCATTTATTAGAATTTAGTATTGTATAGAATTTATTAGATTGTGATTTTAAAATAAAAAATAATTATTATATAACTTGCTGCTAGCTTATTATATTACTAGATGATAGTATACAATAATAATATATAATTAATTTACTGATTAAATTAAAATATATTTTACAAGAAAACAAACAAATGTCTTATCTACTTATGAAAAACTTTTAAATACACACAAATACTATGTATCACTCGGTGGTACAGGCGCTCGGAGCATCTAGTTTAATAATATTTTTTAATTTTTGTAATAAATACCATAAAATTATTTTTTTTATTAGTAAATTTAATGTTTCTATTAATATTGAAAATTAATTTGTAATAGTTTCATTTTTATAATAAATTCTAAATGAAACTACATTGATTCAAGATTTTACTAAATTTTCCTTCTTTAACAATAAAAATATATAATTTTTTTTAAAAAGAATTATATGAAATTATAGCAACTTAGATGAAATTATTATGCTTAAAATTAATCATAGATTATTTGACGGATTTTATTGTTGTTTAAAAAATATTTAATGACATTTTTTATTTTAATTTTTATTTTTCTAAGTATTGATTATTTATTTTGTAATAATTATTTTTGTTTTTTGTTTCTTTAAATTTCCCATTTTAAGTTATCAAGATACTTTTTATTATAAATTAAAGTGAATGAACAAAAATCCTCGATTTTCTTTGCCAACGCTATTGTCTTTAGTTTTTCTTCGAAATTCCACTGATAATAGAACCAACTCAAAGATAGTTGGTACAACTCGGAAGCCAAAGAAAAGGTTTTCCGCCGAACTAAGCAGCTAGAGAGGAAATCGAAAGGGTTGTTGGAGGAAATGCAAACTTCTTGCTCTGTTTTCTCGTCATTTAAATGCTACTCTAGTCTCAGCTCTATAGGGCTCAAGGGCTTAAGCGAAACTGGAAAGCATTCCTCGCATGTGTCCTAAAGAATATACATCTCTATATTTATATGCTTTTAAAATGAGAGAGCGATACACCTAAGAAGACCAAAACGAGAAGGAGCTAGCTACTTAGGTTGGCGAATACATTCCTTCTTTCCTTCTCCTCCACTATTCCACCCTCTTCCCCTCCAAAAAAAGAAAAAGACAGAGAAAAAAAAATAGAAAAAGGAAAATGAGATGGGGGAAGAAAAACGAAGAGAGATATATGACGTGGAAAGGAAGAGGAATGGGATATTAGACAGGGGACATATATTGATAGAAGGGGTGTTTGGGGTGGCAACTTGGTAATTAGGATCAGGTCGATTTATAAATGGCTCCAAGCCGTGACAGAGATCTACTTAAAACGAACACATTAATATGATAAGATAAATAAATTAATGCCTTTTGTAAAAGAAAAAAAAACTGGGAGGGGGGGGAGAAGAAAAGAAATGTTGGCAGTGAAAAAAGAAAAACGGGAAAGGAAATGAATGTCAATTTGAAAAACGTATTAGCTTTCCTGGATTAGGTAGTGATCAGATGAGTTTAGAATCTGATAACAAGTCAATGAATAGAGAAAAGTTGGAGTGAGGTGGAATTCATTATTGGAGACAAATATATAAATATTTTAAAAAAGTTGAGCTCAAAATTAAAAAAAGCATCTGATGAAAGGATCACATTTTCATTTAACACGATCTTTAATAAAAAAACATTATTCAATTTAAACAAATAGTATAGTCGTACTATAATTATGTTTATTGTCATTTGATGATTCAAATTAAAATTTAAGATGCTTATTCTACACTCAATAGAGATTCAATATTATAAAAAGAAAAAAAATTTTGTTTTTAATATTTGCTCTTATATAGAAAGGTAATTAATTAAAATAAGTTAATTTTACTTTTATCTTAAATAAAATTAATTTAAATAAATTTGGTTTTGATTTTTTTTTTAAATATTTATTAACATTGATCTATAAAATTCACTATTAATTTAATTAATTATAAATTTTTAATAGAAATACTCTTCACACTAGATCTCTCTTTGGTGTGATAATCTCTTGAGGGTAATTTGCGTGGGGTAACAAGGGTATGAGCGGATGACTGGTGTGAATGTAATCTAATTAGTCGCCAGGGAGAGAGGGGGCGAAGGTTCTAGTTGAAATATCACAAGATGTTTGCAAATTATGCGACGGATATTGAGAGGCTGATTAAACCACCGGAATTCAATCGCCTTTGGTTCAGAGGACACTGATTGATATTGATACGAAAGGAAGAGATATTGAATTGGAAAACAATTGGCTTATTTATTGGAAAATCATTTTCAATTTCCTTCAACTAAAAATACTCTAAGAAGAGCTTTTATCTATATATCTAAAACTTATTAACTTATTAACTTATTGTATTAACCCAATTAGTTTTAAATATAAACAAAATTAAAATTAATTTAAGAAAAATTTAATTATTGAATTCTTTTTTTAAATTCAAATCAGAATAAAAAGTATCCCTATAATACTTAAATTATATTTACTGTCTTATATCTTGGGTTTATTTATTAATTCTTTTCTTTTAAACATTACATCGATAATCTCATAATTAAAGGCTAATTTTTTTAAAAAGGCAAGTTTTTTGTTAAAAAGGCAAGTTTTTTGTTAAAAAGGCTGTAAAAAGGCTATACTTTTCAAAAATTTTCCAAAAAATATTGTATTTTTAAGGATAAATAGTCTCTTTTATTAGCTTATGGTAGCAAAATAGTATTTAAACATTAACAAATTTTACTTATATTAACGAATATAAAATAATTTTTAAAAGAAATATATTTTAATAAGAAAGGAAAGAAATTTAAATTTTTAATTTTTATAAAACATATATACTGAGAAAAGGTAAAATAAAAAGGGATTTTATTTATAAATATAATATTTTTACTTTATTATTATTTTATGAAATAAAATATAAACAAAACATAATTATTATAACTGTTCTCTCTCAGATGTTACATCATCCCTATTTATAAAGAAATTACACACAAAATACATTGGATGATTTCGAATTGTGAAATTTGTTCGCCGATCGTCAGAATATTTTTATAAATAGAAAATGACCTCTCAACATCACAAGATGAGAGAGGTGCAAATTTCAGAGACATAATTTCACTATTTTTCAGTTTATTTGTGACTAAGTAGTTTGGCTCAATATTTAAACCACTTATAGTATGATATATCACTTAGTATATCGCATGATTGTCTCATAAAATCTAAACCCATATTATTCTCCAACACTTTGGAAATCTTTGTTTGAACTAAATCAGCGCGGGGCCGGCAGTTTTCTCAATTTTTTTTTCACACTATCTAAGATGTAAAGTGAATCGTGTAAGCTTAATTTCGGATCTTCAAGTTCTTTTAACTTAGTGGCGATGAACCTGAAGTTAGAAGAAACACAAATCAAATCAAGGGGTAGCTCAGAATTTAGTATTAGTAAGTAGTTTTTTGCCCAGAGTATCAGAACTTTTATAAATTAAAGAAATAATAAAAGGTTGCCTTATGCTTGTAAAATAAAATTTTATTATATAAAGAGATTATATTGTAGTTTTGAGGACTTTGTCTTAAAGACTGTTGAAGAGAATAAATTCCTGTAAACTTAAAATAAATTATAAAAATATATTATTTGCAAATCGTAATAAGAGCAATAAAAAATAAAAGGTCGATAGATTTTTTTATTGACACAAGACCAAATCATGGATAAGACCAAATGTATAAACAGGTTTAAACTAAATGTAATCTGAATATTGCAGATTTCAATCTTTTATGTTAATGGAATTTGACAATATATATATATATTTATTGGGCTGATTTACATTGTGAAAAAGAATACCAAAAATATAATCAATTAAAAAATTTAAAATATTTGGTTTAAATAACTAAATAAATATATATATATATTGTCAAATTCCATCCATTAGAATTAGTATAATCTAGTTATTTTTGAGGTAATGTTAAATAAATTTATTTGAAAAACCATATTAATCAAATTAATTGACTTACACTAATCGGTTTATATAATAAAGATGACAATTAATTTAAAAATTCATTGAATTGGATTAAAACTAGATATCCACAAATCTGAATTATTTAGAATTAAAAATATTCTATCAAAATTTATTCTATATTATAATTTATTTAATAAAATTCTATTATAAGCTCTCATAAGGAAAGTAGTTTACTTTCTCTAAAGATAAAAGTCTCAATAATTTATGAATATGGTTTCTGTTATAAATATTTATAAAAACAAAACCAAATAAAAATGTGTACTTGCCATTATTTTATAGATCTCTTTATTTATATCTCTATATTTGAATAATCTTTTAAGTATTTTACAACGGTAGTAACTTTTAGTATGACCTGTAAACTCATTTCCCACCATTATTAGGTTGTTTTGTAGTTTAATTGAACACTATATATTTTTTTGTTTATATTTTTTCTTATAATAATTATAGAATTGATAATTTTTTTTTTCAAATTGAAAGTTTCCAGAAGATTCTTCCAATTAAGTTGCTATCAAATCGCAATTGAATTTCGAAACATCTCCTCCTCTCTATCCGAAATCGAAATCAATTTGATATCTTTTAGTTAGTTGATGGGCCCCCCTTCCCCTTCCCTCTTTAGGGATGCAATCCTTGCAGGCTTTCTTGCTGCTTCTGCTGCTGCCCCTTCTATAAAACGATTCGTCGTTTGTCTAGCTAGCTCATTCCCCGATAATTCAACTCGGCATTTGAGGGCGGATTTAAAGTTAAGTAATGGCCTTTTGCGCGACATCAAAGACTGTCTTTAATTAAGTCGAATCGAACAAATGTGCGAATCGATTATCGATAGAAGTCATCGTTGGATGAATGTGGAATGGTAGAGGGGAGGGTTTTCATCTCTCTATACTAAGTAATTCTTGGAGATTTTCGGGAAAGAATGCAAAAAGAAGGCAAAATCAATTGAGTCGAAAGAAACTAAAAGGAGCGATTACAAATAATGAGGTGGATTTCTTCAAAACAAAAAACAAAGGGAAAATTATCTAGGATAGAATCATTGAAATTCATTTGTAGCGGGACAAGATCAATATTTATTTAACACTATGAGAGAAGGAGAATTCATATATATTCATCAAAATTATTCAACTAAATAAAAATGATTTTCTTTGACATTTTTAATTTTCACTGTAGAAAATTTTCTCTTTTTTATCCAAGCACAGTTAATAGAAAAACATCTACTTAATATACTTTATAGTTTGTCGTAAAACAATCTAGTTTAATGTACTAAGTGCTCAATCGTAGGTAGACAATATTCTGCATAGAAACGATTAGAAAACAATCTATCTATTCTCTTTCGTAAAATTAGCATCAAAGAGACTAAATTATTTTAACTTTTATACTTTTATTTTCCTGATATAAATTATTATTCCGCAACCATCTATAAATGAAATTATTATTTGTCATGAGTCAAAATAACAATTAATATCCAACTATCATTTATCTTTATTAACTATGTCTGTCTATAACCCTGTTCATTAAAGAAACCCAAATATGTGGGTCATTAATTGACCAAAGACAATGGAATTTATCAGAATGTATACTTATCAAATAAAATTACAGTTCAGTCATTTATAATTTAAACCGCAACTTCTACAAACCAAATGAAATTACACCTATGTAGTTCATAAATTTAACATTCAAAGATTATTTTCTTTCAAAACTCAATTTATAACCAAATGACTTTTAAAGTTAATACTCTGCAAATGGAATTAGGTATATAGGAATGTATTATAGGACATCAAAAAAAAAAAATAATTTTAGATTATTTTTAGGAATTAAAGATTTATGTTTATTATTCATAAAAGGAAAGAAATAACGAAGAGGGTCTTGCTATTTGTGGAACAACAGTAGAATTTTGACAATACCATTTTTAATGTATTTAAATTATTTTAGTTAATAACTTTCCGATGTTTTGAAAATTTATAATTAGTATATTATTAAAAGTAAGAGAAAATAAACTTAAACAGTAATTAATTAATATCTTATTTATAATTTAGAGGTAAAAATTTGAAATAAGTTAATTTTATTATATTTCCATAATTTTACTTAGTTAAAATCAAACAAATCGATAAATCAATGTCTAATTTTGAGTGTTTTAGGTTTCTAAGAATATAGAAACTTTTAGAAATTTTTAGATTTAAATAATATTTTCATTTTATTACACTAATAATTTAAAATTCAATTCTTTTAGTTTCATAAATTGAAGTATTTATATATATACAACATTAAACTATCTATTTTTATATATTGGTTTTATAGATTAGTTTTATATTTATTTAAAAAATACTTTATTATAATTATTTATAATTTTATAAATTTTTATTCTAGAAATTTCCACTTTTTAATTAATAGCTCAGTTAATTTTATGATTTGCAACAATTCTCTAACTGAAAATTATTCTTAGAGGTACAAATAAATTAAATAAAATAAAGAAAACAGACATAGCTACTCAAACAAACCCATGGTACCAAAATAGTTTTTCTGACGAGCTAAAATCACTTCAAGACATAAACAATATAGAAAAATGGAAGCTAGTCAAGAGCAAAAGCTCGCCTGAAGAAATACATAAAAATTTTATAAATATTTAATAAATTAAATGAACAATTGAAGCAGCTAATCCATAAAATAATGGATGGAAGTTTTACTGAATACATTCAGGGACTTTCGGCTGAGAAAGATACAAATTACTCCTTGTGGCAAATAACAAAGCGTATTAAAAGACCCAATGTTAACACTCCACCTATTAGAAAACCTAATAGGTCTTGGGCACGAAGTAGTAAGGAAAAGGCTGATTTACATGCCGACCATTTAAAGAGTGTATTTCAACCCCATTCTGGCGCAGAGAGGTGTCCTAATATCTAATTGAATTTCTGAAGAGTTATTTTACGAGTAGGAAAATAATTATTGTCGACAGACACCTGGAAGTGACATGTGGTGTACCTCAGGGATCGGTACTTGGACTCCTGTTATGGAATATCCTTTATGATGGAGTCCTTAGGCTCAAATTTCCTAGAGACTGTAGAACCATGGGTTCTGCAGATGATCTAATGGCAATGGTAATTGATAAGCATGAAAGGGGTATTGTAGAAAAAGCCCAACAGTTAATATGTATGATAAATGACTGGTTACTAGATAAATAACTAGAATTGGCACCAGAAAAGACAGAAATTATCACCCTAACAGGAAGAAAAAGAACCACAAACTTGGTCGTAGATGTGCTGGGTACATTAACTCAACCAAAGAATTCAATTTGATACTTGGGAGTCATAATTGACAAAAGTCTATCTGGGGACAACATGTTATTGTTGTTTTCTCCAAAACGGCTCTTACGATTTTGATTAAACTCTCTATATCGATGTTAAATTAAGTGATCTATAATATGAGTTTGGTGTTATCCACGTGGAAATTCTCTGAGGGGGCTTTAATGACGAATTTTCAAAATGGCTTCCTCTAAAGTACCATTAATTTTTATAATTTTAAAAAAAATAACCATTCCACATTGTTAATATTAATAAATATTGATAAATGCAAACTTCCACCCGTCCCTAGTTGAGCAGAAATGAATTTCTTCACAAATTAGGGAAGTAAGTGAAAGTTGTGTGATGCGCGCACCCGCACCAGATTTTTTCTATTGAAGCGCCACTTTCTCTCCTGGTTTCACTTCCCCGACTACTATTTCCTGGCTTTTATGGATGAATATCCTGCATAACACGAAGAATTCAGTTCAGACATTGAAGCATTGAAAGGCACTCATGCAAAAGGGATTCGTGTTAGTTTTGCACTGAAAATCAACATTCAAGCTCAAATTAACAACATGAGTGCATAAATAATTAATAAACCAACACTAATAAATGTTCTAAAACAGAAGGAGAGATGAGTGGTATTAAAAATTGGTTAGTTTAAAAATTAAATTTTAGAATTAATATATTTTAGAGTAAATCAAATAAATAAAATACTTTGAAATGAAAAAATAAAATACCATTTACTGAAAAATAACATTTTTTTTACAAAATAATAATGTTTTTATTATAGTATCAGATTGTATATCGGCGAAAACATTTATAGTTTTATGAAAAATAAAACAATTTATAATTGCAGTGAATCTACCGCTCCATTTATTGTAAGCAATAAACCTAAAGTTTATTTCTCTGATTAACATTTTGTTTGTATTCTTTGATGATGATTAAATTATTTTTGTTATTTCTATTATATTATATTAATGAAAATATTATAAAGCTATAAATAAACACACTTCAATCTTTAACTTATAATATCGTCTCTCTTCCACCACTGAAGCTTATTTCGTATCTATAAAAAATTGACATATACTCAATTCATAAAATTGATTGAATTATATTATTAGTGATAAAACTACTCTAGGTGTCAGTAAATATCTTTCAATAAATTTACTTGTCGATTTTGAATAATTTTCTTCTCTTTTTCCCCTATTTTTACCGACCGACGATAGTAAGGGAGGTATTGTTTTCACACCAAATTTCACATGTGGAGATTTTTACATATCTCCACGAATCATGCATTTTCTAAACAGAAAAAAGTATTTTTAGCATGATGTCTGTCCGTCCGTCTGTCCGTCCGTATAGATGTGTACAGCCTGAACGGCTCAACCGATTTTGATGAAATTTGGTATATTTACTTAATGCATCAGTGGGATGAATTGATCAACTTTTGGTGCAATTCCGGAAACCGGAAGTGGTAGTATTAGCGATCGAAGATAGGAAGGGAAGGGTTATTTTCACACCAAAGGAGATTTTTTTATATATCACCACGAATCATGCACTTTGTATTGGTTTTATCCTCGAGAAAAATCATATTTATCAGTTTTTTCTTGATTTAAAATTATATGACGTCATCCAGCCATTCATGACGTCACAGCCTGGTCTTGCATATATATTATAAATAAAATAAAATTAAAATTAAAAATGTTTATATTTATTATTTATGTTTCAATATCTGTTTTTTATTACATTAATAGATATATTAAAATTATTTGAAATTGTTTCTGTAGCTGGAAATTAATTTATTTCAAACCGTCGGTCGGTTCGGCCCTGGCCACAGGTCAACTTATTTTATGTGTTATTGATATTATATATATTAAAAAAATATTAGATGCATAATGTCCTCATTTAAAAAATAACAGCTAATTAGGCAATTTTGGAAATAAATTACTTTTTATAACTATTATGTGTGTGTATAAGTATATAATATATATATATATATATTATACTTGTACGTATATTTAATAAATGTTAGTGAAATTAATTTAACACTATCTACATATTACAAAATCAAAAATACTAATCTACTTCGATAATCATATACGTATTTAAAATATAAAAATATCTATTAAATTTTTCTATTGAACAAAGGACGTTTTTTATTTTATATTTATAAAGATCCGTAAAGAGAATTAAATATTTAAATCACATACTTTCTGATTTTAATTTGACAACTGAGTGAACTTTTGACTTTTTTTAAACACTCCCATCAAAGAAGCTTTCAAATAAAAAAAAAATCAAGTGCTAGGTTAAAAAAAAACCTTTTACTTTTGCTACCGTCTTTTTCGTAATTTATTTTTTTTTTTTAGTGTAATTTTTCTTTCACGGAAACAAAAATGGCAATGTACACATGTAAAATATTTATTCATTCACAAAGCAACTTATATACTTATATTTATGTATATATAAATTATTTTAAATAAACTATGAAATACGGGCGAAATAAGAAAAAATAAATTGAAAATATATAAAAGGTAATAAGAATATAATATATATATATATAAGTAAATTTATGTATAATATTTGACTTCCAAATTGCCGAAGTTCCTAAATATAGTTGTTCAATCAATTTCGTTCAAAGATGGAATTTTAGTGAACACCTGTGAGAATGGAAAAATCAATTTTTATTTTTATTTTCATTCAGGGCTGAGAGAAGAAACAGATTCTACTTTTAAATCAAAGACAAATATTTAAAACATAAAATCATATAAAGAACAAAGAATGTTATAGATTTTAAATATAAATACAGTCTCTTCATTACATGAGCAGCTCCAGGATAGGTTATCGGGGGGGGGGGGGGGGGGCATGTAACCGGGGGGTAGGGGTAGAGGGTATGAAAAAATTTAAAAATTTAAGTGTAAAATGATGCCTTTTTAGGTCGTTGAAAACGACCTAAAAACGGTATAGACGGTTTGATTCCATATAATTTTTACCACAAAATAAAAAGATTTTCAAGCCATTAGAATATTTTTGCAATAACACATCAAATTTATTTGACCCTTTTACCGTAAGAATGTCAACGTTGAAAGCTATTACTTTTTCATTTCAAAAATGGATATACTTTCTCTTATAAATTAGTTTGCTGTGAAATTGAATATATTGGGTTGGGGAATAAGTTCGTGCGTTTTTTTTTCAAAGAGCTTTATTTAATCAAAGAACAATAATTATAACAATAAATTAATCAATTATGTATTTGATGTTACTGTTTTCCACCTTCTCCCACCTCTCGACCAATTTGTTCCGCCAAAAATCACCTGGCCAGGTGTCGAAGAAGTTGGTGAGCCACTTTTTGAGGTCCTTTTCTCTGATTAAATACGAAGGAATCAAATTAAATAAAAATCAATTCATAATAAACCTTGATAAAATTAATTTTTTTGTGAAATGAAGTGATTTTTTATTCTTTATAAAAAAATCATATATCATAACTTAGTAAGCAAAATAAAAACAGGAAAAAGATTCTAGCCACGTACGTCTTTCAGAAGGGAAAGTCAAGGAACGTCTACTTGGAAGTAAATGAACATCCAGAGGAGTTAGGAACAAATTTATTACAAATATGTCCACCTGGATGACAGATTATCATCTTACTATTCAGTGAAAATCTTCTCAATTATCTACTGTCATCATTTTGTCACTAGTGTAAGAGAGAGTGAAAGAGAGAGAAATGAAGTGGCCGAAATTTCCAACAAGATCGTCTCTCACTTAACGGAGAACACAAATTCATCCATTAATGGAGTTTAACTCAAAACATGATTAATTATATTTATGAATCATGGATAAATATCCGTGTGATGTTTTATGGCATAGTGCACGTTTAGTCAATTAATCTCCTTCTATTCTCCAATGCACAACACACTCTCTCTTTTTCTCAGGGATTAAATCATTTTTAATATATTAATAACAAAATAAATATGCTTTTTTTATATTTTTAATTTCTAATGCAAACAGTGTTCTATATTCAGCTCTATGGCCTTACTGTACACTGCAAGAACCACATCATACTGATTGTTCATATTCTGGGCCACACCACCATATCTGATATTATATTATATTATCTTTCAATTACACTTTAACCATTTTGTGACCAATTTCCAATTTGATTTTTTATAATAATTTTTTACTAATAATTCCTCTTTCTTTTGGACTATATGCTCTCATTTTATAATTCTAATTACTCGATTAGGGATGTATAGAAATATAATATAGAAATCATGGATGATTTCTCCTTTGTGATCTCAGTAATTTCCCTGTAATATCATTCATATTTGGATCATAAATGTTGCAGAAAATTTTATTTTCAAATATCCTTAATTTTATTAAATGCAAATTAAAAAACATTTAAAATACTATCCATTTATTTCAAGCTTATAAATGTTTTTAAGAAATTCAATGTTCCTAGGTCCCGAAATTCTTTGTATAATAGGAAATGATAGTTAATTAATGTGATTTAGGCCTTCCTTAAATTATCCACCTTTTACTTCCTCCTAATTTTGTTTTTTTAATTTATATGTAGTGTATATGTATATTTGTTTGGTTTAATAGTCATACAGAGGCACAATTGTTGTTTTATCTCCAATTAGAATATAATATTTTCCTTAATTATAATTTATTTATTATTTTGTTTGATGTTCTTCATTTATCCTACATTGAGGGAATTTTAAATAGACTATTTCTTTTAAGGGAAAATCAATGATTTACTTTAGCAACATTGATAAAAAAAATGTATTAATGACTTTAGAGTAAAAAAAACAAATTGTTATTATCGGCGATTACTCTCTGTCACTCACTTGACAAATGATGAATTCATTTGGTCGTTTTTTATTTATTATTTATTTAGCCTTAACCAAAAAATTATTTATTTATTTATTTGAAAATTTAAAATCAATTTCAGGAGGTATATGGAGGGAACATTCCGTTTGTTTTTTGTGGTGGGAGGTGGCACCAAAAAAGTAGGTAGAAATTCTTGTCGTCCATTTTGGATGTACCAAAACATTGAATTTTTCATAAGACATAATACATTTTTGTTTCCAATTTTCTCGTATGTTTGAAAATTTTTTCTTAGTTATTTCTTCTTTATTTTATGGTTTAGTTAATATATTTAATGATTATAAATAGTTTTTAATAATTTAATTTGTATTAAATATTAAATTATTTTTTATTAGATTCTAACTGGATTCTAAGACCTGGGTTTAGGTTATAGACAGGTTATAAATAGTTGTTATTTTATTTTAGTTTTTAAAAATAATTATCATGGCATGTTCTGCATATGGATGCACAAACCGACGTGGAAATAAAAGTAAAAGACAGCTGAAGAAGGGTCTACGTGTAAGCACTGGATGCGTCATACATTAATAAATAGATTTTTTGTTTATATTTTATTTTTTGTAATCATTTTTCCATTAAACTAATGCTAATTTATTTTTTTAATTGACTAATCATCAGCATTATGAAGAGAATAATTGCCGCAACATTTAATTTTTTTTATACATATATGCATATCAAAACGACGTGCAGTTGAAATAAAATAAAATTTAAAGAGATTTTTCTTTATGAGGAAATTTTTGCTCACATAATTTTCCAGAAAAAAGGCCCGAAATTTGATGATATATTAACAATAAGATCAATGGAAAATATAATGTTTAGATGTTGTCGTATATTGGATGACTTAGGTATGGTGGTTTATTTGAAAAAATGGCTTGAAAATAAGATTAAATTAATTTGGTAGCACTCTGGATTAATTTAGAAGAATAAATGGGTATTGAATCCGCGAAGGATGGATGATAAGGGAAATGATAAAATTGAATTCGTTCAGATTAAAAATGCATATATAAAATTAAACTAAAATAAGTTGACCTGTGGCCAGGTCCGAACCGACCGACAGTTTGAATTAGATTAATTTCTAGCTACAGAAACAATTTCAAATAATTTTAATATATCTATTAATGGAATAAAAAACAGATATGGATATAACATAAATATTTGCAATCATCTTTATTAGTTTTTTCTTGATTTAAAATTATATGACGTCATCCAGCCATTCATGACGTCACAGCCTGGTCTTACATATATATTATAAATAAAATAAAATTAAAAATATTTATGTTATATCCATATCTGTTTTTTTATTGCATTAATAGATTTATTAAAATTAAATTGTTTCTGTAGCAGGAAATTAATTTACTTCAAACCGTCGGTCGGTTCGGACCTGGCCACAGGTCAACTTATTTTAAATTGTAAAAAACAAATCTTTGATTAATTTTATAACGGTAATTTATTTTTCCAAAATATGTAGGCAATTGAAAAAAAAGTTACACCTACCAGAAATTTTCTTTGGGAGATTTATTACTTATCGAGAACATTTAGACTTAACTTAATTAAATAAACCGTGAAGGCTCTAAAGTGTTCAGATCATTGTGAAATTGGATATCTGAAATTCTAAAAAGTAAAGATTTACCAAATTCGTTTAAACGATTCTTTCTCATAATTTATTTATTATTCATTTTTTTGGGCGCACCCAGAAATTAAGAATTAAAACTTTTAATCTAAATTAACATTAATTTTATTTATTGCTTGATGATTATAAATAAAATGTAAAATATTTTATTGAATAGTTATTATAAGAATAAAATAAGATGCAAGAATAGGTTGGTTAAATATTTTAGTATTAATATAATAGAGATAAATAATAGCATATCAGTGATTAAAAGATGTATATTATTATTAATTCAGTAACTAAGAGATGGATAATATTGTACAATATTTTTAAGTTTTAAAATTTGCTAAAGTTATTTATTTATTCTTTGATATGTTTCAATATATATATATATATATATATGTATTCTTTTATATTTATTTATTTTACAAATAACACATACACACATAGTTAACATGGTTACCGCAAGGGGCCAAAAAAGCAGGTGTAAATTGGAGTATTTGGGATGTATGTTCTTTGGATTGGATATGTACCATTTATAAGCTGATTAGCATAGACATGTGTTCGTTTATGATTCTAACCACTTGATAAGCATTTCTGAATTAGAGATGTGTTGTCATCAATAACATCCAATCTAGGTCGGCCAAGTTGACATGTTTTATTAGTCATCCAAAACCTCAACTAAACATTTCCTATAAAATACACAAACTTTGAAAATTTAATTAATTTTCAGAGAATTTTTTTTCTTTCTTATTTCTTTTATCACTAAATGAATGAAGGCAATGTTAAATTGAGTGAATGGGGTGTAATTCTTTAAGATGCCGCTATCGACTTTTATGGTGTGAATTTCATAAATAATTCTCCCGACGTTGGTTTATAGCCAAACGCGCCGTTTCATCGGGAGCGTATGCGAAAACAAAGAAAGGCACAGGCAACGAACGCAGCTACCCATCGCAACTCGCAAGTCAATTCGAGCTTAATTAGAGGCGGCGGTGTTCCACACCCACACCCCACTCTGTCCATCGCTTAGGCCATCAATTCCACTTCATTACTCCCGGGGGCTTCCATGACTTTTCTCATTTCGCACACTTTTCTCACTTAATTCCGTATCGCCTTTTGAATCGACGTCATCCATAAAGTCAGCCTCCCCTCCCCTTTGACGCTACCACCCTTGCCACCCCAAGAGATTACCCTTTTCGTACACCGAGTTTATTCCAATCCACGAGAAGAAATCATATTTCTCTATTTTTCATTTCCGTGACAGAACATTCTCTAAGGAGTTCCATTTTCTTTCTACCTCTATTCAATCAATCCTGATATCGAAGAGATCCAGTGAATCATACAGACACAAAAAAATAATATTTTCCATCGTTGATTTGATAAAAATTCAAAATCATATTCAAATACGATTATAAGTTTTTATAATTTTTATTTTTTTTTTTCATTTTATTTAATTTAATGAGATAACATTTCGAACTTAAATTGTTTATTATTTCAAAGATAATGTTTATATATACAATAAAAAATAATTACGAGTTATTTAATAAAAACGAAAAACTAATTGCCTTTAATATTTGAAAGATGCATAAAAACCCAATGATTTTAAATAATGAATGATGAATGAGCTTTAAGTATAGCATTACACAAAAACTTTTGTGAAGGAGGTTACTTCAACATTTAAATAATTTTTAAAAATGCAATGTAATAATATTATGATCTTATTAAAAAATAATTAGTTTATAATTATTAGAAATTTTTATTATTTCAAGACTCGGCGAGTTGAAAGATAAAGATAAGGAATATATGGAGATAGCCCTAAATCTAGATCTTGATGCCAAGAACGTTCAAGTTCAAGCGTTGATAAAATCACTTAAGAGAAGGTGCATGTTCCTAGAGTTATTCAATATAATCAAGATTTTAAAAAATATTTTTAAGAAAAGTAAAGTTAATATTAATTATTCAAATTATAATTTATGACCTTGTCTAAATATTTTAAATTTATTTCAATATTCTCTTCCCCTACTTTCACATCAATAGACATTTTAAAAAGAAAAATGTATTTTCTTAAAGACATTTTTTTCTTAAATATTTATAAAATATATTAATTTTTTCGATTCTAATAAATCAAACGAATTTGACTGAACAGATGATAATAAGTATTTATTTTTAAATTCTTACCCATATTTACACTAAAGTATACTTCATCCATGTTCTTTTGTTTATTTATTTTTTATTAATAAAACACTCTTAGTTTATAAATACTTAATCATTCAAGTTTGTAAAACTTGTCTTACTTTATTTTTTGTATAAGTTAAAAAAATATTAATGCAAACATTCTAAAGAGTTTAAAATACCTGTCAAGTTGTTTTTGAATTAAGTTGATCTATTATTGTTCGTTAAAGTTAAAGGAAAAAAAGTTAACCATCTTCATCTCTAGGTGAAGTTGGAAATTTTTTTTTCTTCTTCTCTAATTACACTCAGACAACAAAACAGGAGCATCTTTCACGAATCGACTCGCGCTCTCTCCATCTCTCCCTCTCCCTTTTGTTTGTTAAACTTGTTCCCTAACCAGCTGCTAGTAGCTACATTTACTATAGAAATGAATAAAGGGGAATTGTACTTAGTTAGACACGCCCGTCTCTCTCCTTTTTTTTGATTGGTGGAAATGGCATTTTGTGTTTGATTGTTAAAATGCTTGAAATGTTTGTTTTAATAAACGAACATAGAATATTGCTGGTATCATTATTTTTAAGTTAAAAAAACAAATTGATTTTTCTTTTGTCATGTTTCCATTTTTTTCTCATCTACATTTGCTCCAGGATTATGTATTTTATTCTAAATGAAAAATTTTATTTTCAAAAAATTGAAAATATAATAAAATCAAAATGGGAAAAGATATTTGTATAAATTGGTAATTGTGATAAGATAAATACTTACATCTAATTTTTATAAATTATTTATTTCTTTTAATAAAAATAATTCTCATATTAAATTCATCGAGGTTATATTTATTTAAATATATATACTAATAATTATGTTGGTTTAGATTTCCATGAGTTAATTTATTGTTATTATAATCAGATTTATCCGGGATAAGATTGTTTTCTCGACGTTTCGGCACCCATTTTGACGCCGTTTTCAAGTGGTTATTTAGGCGTGAATATTTTTGGGATTCTGGGTCTTAGTCTGTGTGACCGAGAGTCATTATTGGGATTCTGGATCAGCCTCAGACTGTAGACAGGTGCAGACGTGTGTCAGTGTCAGTGATGTCCGATATCACCCAACCTATCATCCCAAAATCCCGATATCGACTCTCGGTTACACAGACTAATTGTAAGACCCAGAATCCCAAAAATATTCACGCCTAAATAACCTCTTGAAAAACGTCGAGAAAACAATCTCACAGACAAACGTGATTATATCCCGGATAAATCTGATAATAATAATAATAATAATAATAATATATTTATCTATCTCTGTGGCTCCTCGGAACTCGAAAGTTCTTGGCCCAGCAACCACACCTCTCCAAGTATTCCTATTCTGAGCCACAACCCTCCAGTCCCTACCCTCTCCCATCTCTCTCACGTCCCTTCCAATATTATATTACAATAATATATTATATATATATAATAAAATAAATAAAACTTTTTATTGTAATAATTGTTATTCATATTTTGTTATAAGCCTTAAATGAATTATATGTTATATCAAATTATATAAAATTGGAATTTTATCAATTTTTTAAATTTCAGTAAAATATGTAGAAAGTTGTTTTTTAAAATATTTTTATTTTTGTTTCTTGCAATTGTTTTCAATAAGGATTTCCACTCTATTGGAGATTATCATTCATTTAAATTGCAAGTCAGTAAGTATGATTTGACTTATGTAGTGATGACGCAACGACTGTTTCCCACCAGCCAACATGCTCTGATATGAAACAGAATTCTATCTATTGAATAATCACGAACTTTTCTTAAATGATGTAATATTTTTTTTTGTATTTTGTTCGAAGTGATTTTTATAAATTGGCTTATCCAATAAATTCTATCTCTGTTTCGAATTATTCGATTTGTTGAATTTGAGAAATTAATAACAAATATCTATAGTTTCGTTTTTCTTACGTTTCTATAAAATAGAAATCAACCTTTGAATAAGGGTGTCGAGTAATTATTGATTCCAAATGGGCATCCTGAATAAGATTGATATTTTAAATAAAATTTTGAGAGTAGATTCGTATATTAATTTAATTTGAATCAATATTTTTTATATTCGAGTTCAACTAATAAAAACTTATATTTAATTTTGGTAAGTATTCTGTTGTTTTTCAAAGAATTTTTTTAAAGTTCTAAAAAATCGACTGAGAGAAATAATCGAAAAAGTATAAAAAATTGGAAATATCCATCCCTATTCTATCCATATACACTTATATTATCAGCTGATTTTCAAGGTCGAGCTGTTAAAAAATTTAATTGTTAAAATATGATAAAGTTAATTAAATATTCAATTTTTGTATAAATATATTTTTAATTGATTACATTTTTTATTTTTTATATTAAAATTACTTTTTTTTAATATTAATTTATTTTTTTTACTTTTCAATTTTGCAAAATTAAATCAACCAACCTACCTCATTCATCTCGTCTAAGGACTTGCACTATTCCTTTTATTTTAAAACTACTGACTTTAAAAAGTAGAGATTGTAATCTATTATGATACACTAAATCAAATAAATATTATGATAATTATATCTTTGAAAAACAAATTATATAGAGGAACAAAAAGAACTCGCTTTTTATATTTTATTTAAAATACGTAATATAAAAATATATTTTAATTTTATCAATTCTATAAATAACTTCATAATTTTTATTCTATTATTTTAATTTTAACAATTTATTTTTTTTTTGTTTTATTTTTATATAAAAAACTTGATTCATATTGAAATGTTATTTCTTGTAATCATTTTTCAATGTGATTATCAATTAGGAGGTCTCTTTCTGTTGAATTAATAATTAAAATCCTTTCGGATGCTATTCTATAACCACTTGATTTCCCCTTTGGACTGCTAAGTCTTAAATAACCCCTTAAATAGCAGGTCTATATTTGCTAATGACTCAAATGACGCAGACCCCTTGAAAGAACAAAAGAAACGACTCATCGGTTAAGAGAGTGAAAGAGGTAAAAAAGAAATGATTAGCTTACATCTGAAACGTTCCAGCCTCAGGGTCCATTTAATGAACAGATAAGGCAATCCGTTTTGTATTTATAGAAATGGAAAACGAGAAAATACCAAGGTGGGTGTCAATTGAAAATACATCTCTTTTTATTTTATCTAATTTACATTTCTAATTTCTAAGTTTCCTGTTAATTGACTTCTTTTTTCTTTTTTTAGTTCATCTAAAATTATATTAATAAATATAGAGTAGCAAATATATTTTTTATATATAAAAATCCATAAAAAGTGGAATTTAAAAAAATTGAAAATTGAAATTTCTGAAAACAATGCATTTATTTGGTAATTTTTAAAAGTTATATACACAGATATTTATGATTTATACTTACCTTTCTATTATCATAATTTTTTTCAAAAAAATACAAAAATAATATAATAATAACAAAATAACCAGGAATTATTTTTTCATAATCACAACTTTCACAATTTATTTATTTTTTATTGAGTATAGGGTATATTCAGGGCCGTGCCTGACCAGCTTTCATTGCTTGCACCGCACGCAGGCGGCCGAACGTCACTTATTTAGAGACGCCAATTTTTTTTTCATCCCAGTCACTTTGGTTTTATTTTTGTATTATCTATTTATTTTATATTACGAACTTGCTGAAAATGTATTCGATGAAATATATTTTATATATACATATAATATGACTACAATGTTATACGTACTCGTATATAGATACTATGAGAATAATATCTACAACTCATATAAAAACGTTGGAGATTAATGATCATTAACAATAAATTATTAATTAACAAACGAAGAGGAAAAAGCAAAGCAAAGTAAGTATGGTGTTATAAAACATAAATTCTCTTTTATTGAAAATTGAAAAAATCTACGTTAATTTTGAAAACATTTTCAGTCCAATTTAAACAATACTCGTGTATCATTGCACAATATAACATTAGTTTTCGGTTTTCATTAGTTTTTCAAAATTAAAAATAATTAAAAATTACTTGAGAACTTCAATGGCTCAATAACGTCTCAGTAATTTATCAATTATTGCGATTGAAAATGAAATTGCTGATAATTTGAGTATTCAAGAAGCAATTGAAGACTTTGCTCCCAAAAAATCGCGTAGAGTTAATTTTTGATAGTAATATCTCATTCTTAGAACTGTACATATATAAGTGTAATAATAAATAATAAAACAAATATTAAAAGTTAAATTTTAATTTTTTTCTTTGATGTTATCTTGAAGTGCGGCCATATATCCAGGCACGTCCCTGGGTATATTTATTAATTTTATCAATATGTAAATTTATCTTATTTATTTTCCACTTATAAAATTATTTTTTTAGAATATATGAGGTATTTTTATGCAAATTAAATCTTAACGATTATAAAACATTTATTAATAGATTGAGTATTATTTACCTGTAAAAAAATTTTATGCTATTTTTGATTGATCTGAAATTGTTCATCATTGTAAGTATTATATAAATTGTATTTTCACAAAAAAAAAAAAAAAATAGCTTTTTTAGAAAAGATGAAAAATCACAACTTTTCTCTTTTATTTAAAATAAGAAATATTACTAAAACTATGATAGACAGAAAATATTTTTTATTTCAATTCTTAAAAGTAACATATAGACTCACATTGAATGACAAATCATTTTTACCGACCGACGATAGTAAGGGAGGTATTGTTTTCACACCAAATTTCACATGCGGAGATTTTTACATATCTCCACGAATCATGCATTTTCTAAACAGAAAAAAGTATTTTTAGCATGATGTCTGTCCGTCTGTCCGTCCGTATAGATGTGTACAGCCTGAACGGCTCAACCGATTTTGATGAAATTTGGTATATTTACTTAATGCATCAGTGGGATGAATTGATCAACTTTTGGTGGAAATCCGTGAACCGGAAGTGGTAGTATTAGCGATCGACGATAGGAAGGGAAGGGTTATTTTCACACCAAATTTCACATGAGGAGATTTTTTTATATATCACCACGAATCATGCACTTTGTATTGGTTTTATCCTCGGGAAAATCATATTTATTAGTTTTTTCTTGATTTAAAATTATATGACGTCATCCAGCCATTCATGATGTCACAGCCTGGTCTTACATATATATATTATAAATAAAATAAAATTAAAAATATTTATGTTATATGCCTATATGTTTTTTATTACATTAATAGATATATTAAAATTATTTGAAATTGTTTCTGTAGCTGCTAATTAATTTACTTCAAACCGTCGGTCGGTTCGGACCTGGCCACAGGTCAACTTATTAAGTTAAGTTCTATGAATATTAAAATAAAATTTTTTACTTGTAATAAAAATGTAATATAATTAATATATTGTATATCTGTGGCGGTAATTAGTATCAGAATCGCCGTGGAAATTAATTAATTAATTTGTTTGTTTTCTTGTTAATAAATAAATTATGATTAACTAACCCTTCTGATGTAATATATTTTTATCGAAGATCTCAATTCTTTTCTTTAAATATATACATGGATAAATTTAATAAAATAAAATTTTGATTCAATTAAAATCAACTAAATATCTAAGAAAATATATATTCTTTTTCTTTTTTGTTTCAGGTAAGTTGAAACTAAAAATACTTTCTCCAGGAAATATAAATGTAAGTATATAGAACTTTCTTAAGAATATAAGTCTATAATCAATTATTTTACTATAATTTGATACATATTTATATCAAGCTATTGTTATATATAGTTATAATTTATTTAGAGTGGATTCACATTCTCATTTTCTTAATAAAAGTTCGAATTTACAATGTGTGTTATTTTATTAATAATCATAATCAATTTATTAATATATTTATCTATTAACAAAAAATATAGTATATTTATATTATGATACAAATATATCTAATTATTTTTATTGAGAAATTTAATAAAAATATTTAGAAAATAATTTTAAAATATTACAATATGTTCTTTCTTTTATGTTTCAGATAAATTCAAAACTTTCTACATGGAATAAAATAGTAAGTGCACATTATATTTCAAATGTGGCAAAATGTCTCAGCACTTTATTACTATTTATTTTCTTTCCTATGAGACATGGTCTCAGATATTTGTTAGATGAAAAAGACAGTCTAAATCGATTGTAACTTATAAATTAATATCAAATTTGCTATTTTTAAAGAGAGATTGAAAGTTTTAAGATAATATATTTAACCTCTTTTTTTTTATTATGAATCTATATATTAAGTTTTTTCTATTCTTATTTTATTAATAGAAATAACAAAGGCCCCATACTTAATTATAATATTTATCTACGTGCAAAAGATTTTCCCTTAAATAGAAAGACATGTTATCATCTTAGTTTTAACACAATGAATCATTTATGAGTTCAGGTAAACATCATTAGATTTCTGTATTGGTAGGTAATATAGATTGTAATAATAGACAACAATGTAAACTTAATTTAAATTTAAAGTCTTACTCTTTCTCCACTTCACCTCTATACTTTAATTTAATTTATTCAATTTCTTAGAAACGAATTTCTATTCTTGTAAATATTAACTTCCACTATTCAAAATCTAATGATTCTGTATATAATAGAATATGTATCTCACTCTCTCTCTCTCTCTCTATATATATATATATATATATTAAATATTCACGGAAATATTTCGTCAAGGCGTCTCAAATATTTTAAGTTTAATCTAAATTTAAAATAGGATATCTCAAAGGATCTCTGTTGGGATTTATTCTTTTTAGGCTTCTTCTGTTAGTCTCTTCCTATTTTTTTTATTTCAGATTCCATAAACGTAGACGATGTTTTCTAAACAGGTTTGAATACAAAATATATCGAACAACTTATATATATATATATATATTGAAAGAAAGAAAAACAAATCAAATTTCAAATTGGGCCGTTTATGATAATTCATTCCTGCAAAAGGAAAACGGAATAAGGAAAATGAGGTGAAATACTGAAGGAAAACTATACTAATTTTATTCTGATAAAATCTTTCTTTTTTTAGTTTTTTGTAATTATGAATAATTTACATAAATTAGAACCTAATCCCTTTAAATGCAAATTATATAATATATTGTTCTTATATTTTCATTTTCCAAAATGTATATCGATAAATTACTGGTGAATTTTAAATGAATTTTATATATATAATAGCATTCACACAACTGTTTATGATTGTATCATTCCTATATGTAATGAATGAGAAGGAGAGAGAGAGATAATTCAATAAAAAGAACCATATTTTTTAAATAACAAACAATATTCACTAATATTTAAGCTTTTTAATTAATTACCAGATCATGTGCTTTTATTTTTGAAATATAAAATTTATAAATTAAATTAATAAAATACTTATATATTAGCTTAATAAATAAAATATTAAAAGAAATATGAGTTTTGGATGCAAATCTAATATAATATTTCATAAAAACAAAAAAAAAATAATAAAATAATTTTTATTTACACTTAATGTTAATTTCTAAAAAGATGTATAATTTTCCCTTAAAAATTGAACCATGAAGAAGTTAAAAACGTGCGTGACAAATTATCATTCTGGCTAATTACAATCCAACTCACCCTCCACTGTTTTTATCTTTTTAAGTGTCAAAAAATCATTTAAATGGTTAGTTATTGTTAACTTTTTATTTTCTTTTTATTAATGCATTTCGTTTAAATTTATTTTATTTAATTTCATTTAACAACTCTCAAAAGAAAATTTAAATATTAAATAAATTTTTATACAACAAAATTTGCTTATTTTATAGATATAGATTATATTTGTTATCAAAGATATTAACATGTTTTAAAGTGAGTGGTGGTTATCTATCTAACTTTAAATAGTGAACACGAAATCTTTTGGCCACATCTTTTAATCTCCTGCTATCTCCATCCAATTCCTAATCTCTCCTAATTCTTTCATATCTATTTTTATTCCCTCTGGTCTTATCGATTATTTGCCTTGAAGCATTTTTATCAATGTCTTCTAATATCTTCCAGCTCACCATAATCTCCACAAATCAATAATTCCATCTTCGAGATAGATAGAGCTCTTGAACTTTGTAATTAAGTTATCTCTGTCCTTCTTCAATAATATCATCAATATGCTCAACATTTGTTATTAAACACTTACTCAACTCTCAACTGTTAAGTGATAGTCAATGCCTCATAACTAATAAATTCATCCAAAAAAATAATATAAATATCTTTGTTATTTTTTTCCATTTTGAATTATATAAATAAAATACCTAATAATTATTATATTACTTCGAAATGAATGTTGTTATTTATAAAAAAAAAATTATAATAAAAAATCTAAATTTTTAAAATATTTTTTTCAAGTTCAAAAGACACTTGTGACATTGACAAAGAAAAAATACTAAGTATACTAACTAAAACCTATTATTATTGACGAATCCTAAAGAAGTACTAATAAAATTAAACATATCTATCTTATCGTTTGAATCTAATTTATGATACCAAAGACATTTGACAAGATCATGATGCAATGTGACTCGAAAATCTCAAATTTCAAATTAATAATTTGCTTAAGATTCTACATATTTCAACCAAATTTAACTAAAGTCAATTTGTGACTTAATCCTTAATTTAGCTAATCTATCTGATGCCTCATTTCCGTCAATGCCCTTATGTCCTATTATTATATTATTTGCCATTTCTTTTCATAAATTTGAAATTTTTGTTTCAGAGTATGATGGGGTTAAATTACAGTTATAAGGCCTGATATTCAACCTGTGGGGGACAAGAAAATTCATTAACTGACAGAAAGGAAAGCACACATACACATTCTTGTTTTGAAAGTTGTTTAAAAATAATTTAAAAACAGAATCCGATAAACTCAATATACATTATTGTTGTATACATTTTATTAAAAGCGAGAGGCGCGATGAAAATTATGATTGAAAACTGAGCATCGAATACTGAAAGGATGAGAAACGTTGCCCTAAACCTTTAATTTTAACCAGTGATTAAATATTTAAGAACGAACTATTGTCTTTAATTTTCTAATTTCGAATGTCTTGGTTTTAACTTATAAAATTTAGCTAGGATTTTCTTTAAAATTGTTTTATGTATTTATAAATATATTAATCTCTTAAACGAATAACAAACAATCAAAAAAAGAAAAAAAATTCATAGAAATATTGTAAGACATTAATAAATCTTGTCAGATAACCTTTTAAGTTGTAAAAGAATAGTGAGTAACTCTAATTTATCTATCATTTAACAGAAGAAAGAAGTCACGCACAGAGAAAAGAAAAATGGAATGTTCAGGTTTGAAGAAAAATGATGGGTAGCTCCGAGAATTGCCAGAAATCTCAAACAAGATTTTTTGTCATAATAAATTAAGTTTTCATTTATTTACATAATTCATTAACTGATCTCTTTGTATGAGCAATTATCATATTTGACTTGTACATCCTACGAAAAGACAATCTCTAATAAGCTCATAGTGCTTACTATGATCAGAAGAACCGGTTCTCATTATCTTGATTTTCTTGATCGAAGGTACTACTTTTTATCAAGTAGATTTCCAATTTTGGTCCCGGAGGCTGGGTGGACTCCGTCCCATAATCAACAGCTAGAGAAAATTCCTTATCGGTCCCGAAACTTTAACCTTTTACGAGGATGTGGCTCACCGTCGTTGACCCAAGACTGCGTGGCGTCTTTAAATATGATCTAGAAAAGAGCAGTAATTTTTTTTTATTTAAAATTCTCTTAGTTTTAGGGGAAATGGTTGGGATCTCATTTTTAGAAAAATAATTTTATTTTTTTCAATTAAAGGAATTGAATAACGCCTGTTATTATGCAGTAAAGGGGCTTATCTCATCAAAGAGGATCAAAATTAAAATATATATAAAACAATTATTTTTCATGTTGATCGATGACTAGGGTGACCATATTTCGAAAACACCAAACCGGGGCAAACGGTATACCTTTTTTTTAGAACTAAATTGAAAAAATTTTGAAAAAAAAATTACGAAATGTCCTAAATATTGAAAAAACGGGACAATAGGGTGTCCCGAAGACATTTTTGGGACAGAGCACCTAAAGACGGGACGTTTGGTCATCCTATCGAATTTATATGCCAAAAGATGAGGTCACAGGGGGATGACGGAGATGGCATAACGAGAAATAATGTCCAGATATAGTTAAGGTTGTAAAATCGAGAAGGCTGGGATGGGAAGGGGACGTGGCTGGAATGGGAGAAACCGATTGGGAAACATCCGGTGGAAGACCAAGGACCAAGGTGGGTGGACATGGGAGAGATGGGACAGGGTAGGATTTGGTTGTAGCTCAGGATAGGGACGCTTAGAGAAATGTGGATGCTGCGGCTAAGAACTTTCGAAAACTGTAGAGACACAGAGTTAGATAAATATAACATATACAATAATAATATATAATTAATTTACTGATTAAATTAAAATATATTTTACAAGAAAAAACAAATACATGTCTTATCTACTTATACTGATTGAAACAAAATGGATGAAAACCTTTTACATACAGACTTTCAACCAAATACTATGTATCACTCGGGGGTAGAGGGGGCGGAGCCGCCGTCTAGGTGTGAAGAGCGCCGAAGGCGCTCGGAGCAGCTAGTATTAATTATTAAAGTAGATAATTTATTTATTTATTCATTTAAAGCATTGTGAGACTCATATGGAATACATCTAAAATTTATTCTCAATTTTCGGAAGTAGGTATATTTGAAGTGTACTTCTAAATTTCACTTGAGTGAATTTTCTATATATATATATACTTTTTATTTCTTTTTTCTCTATATAAAAATATATTTTTGAGTATTTTATTCAAATCCTTCAAAACATGATTTATATTTAATTATTCATCATGTTTTCTGTCTAAAAATATAAAAAAATATATGTTTTTCCTTTTTATTTCGATATATATATATCGAAATAAAGAAAAAAATCTAAAGAAAGAAGTTAATTTATATTAAATTCTTTTATTATAATTATGATATTTATGAGAAGAGTTAAACTTATATATATATATATATATACCTTTATAAAAATTATGTACATGTCAGTGATGTATTGGGAGGGGAATGCGGGGGAACGACGTTCCCTTACCTTTTTTTAGAACCTGAACGCGTTCCAGTACTTTTTCATGTCCCGACAACTCCCACCTAAATCTTCTGTTATAATTTCTTTTTTTGTGTTCGTTAATATTTTGTATAGTAGGAATAAGAAAAAATAAAAACTTATATGGAAAAAAATAGTTTTCTGAAAATAAGACTTTTTTTGCTCCCTTACTTTCGAACTCCTGGTTAGCAAAAGGAGAAAAATCAATCTGGGTCTTATAATTTTTGGCAAAAAGTATAAAATTGTCTAATTTAATATCGAGGTAAAATTTGAAAGGTGTGTGGGCAGAGCCAATATATGCCTGGAATGTTATAGTAACTCTTTCATTTCAATCATAGACTACAAATAATAGTTTACATAATTTTTTATACTCATAACAATTTTGATTATAGATCAATCAATGTTAGATAAAATCTCTTTTAATATTAAGAAAAATTTATTCCCTTTGAAGTACAGTGAAAGGACTAACCAAAATGGCTTCATCCTAAGGTGCCATTAATTTTTTTTTATATCTAAAGTTCTCAAATTGTTAACATTAGTAAAAAAAAAAAATAAATGTAAATTGTAAACGATATTGATTAATTTTAGGAAAAAAGTTAAAAATAGACTGATAAGTGAAAGTTGAGTAATGCTCGCTCCTCATTTTTACTATCTCGCCAGAGTTTTTCGATGACGAGATTTTGATGTCTATATACGTTTGAAGGTTCCTGAGTCATTTTCACTAAGGTTGAGAAAAATGTCTGTTTGTCTCTCTCTCTCTCTGTGTGTGTGTGTGTGTGTGTGTGTGTGTGTGTGTGTGTGTCTGTAGACAAGATTACTCAAAAAAGGTTTGAGCTACAATCATGAAATTTGGTACACACCATTATTCAAAATTTGTTGTTTTCTATCAACTTTTGAGAAATGTAGCTCATTTGGAAGTGGATCATTACCTAACACGTTTTGTTCATTTTAATAAAATTGATGCAATAATGCAACATTTAATAATTGTAATAAATAATTAATAATAATAAATAATAATTAATAAATAATTAATTGTATATCAATATTTTTAAAGGGTCGAGCGAAAGCTCGGTGTTCCATGTATTAATATTACCAGCCAAACCCAATAATAATTAATCATTTTTTTTAACTTAATTACCGAGCCGAGGCTCGGGGTGTCGGTACTTGTTATTATATTACTAATTATAAACAAGATTGTTTTAATAAAATTTGTGTACAAGAGTTATGTTTATCATTCACATAATTGGTCGAAGTCTTTTTAAAAAAGTTTCGAAAATGTCTGTCAATATCTCCGGAGACCAACTTTATCTAAATTACACCTTTGCGCCGTGAAGTCATTTCAGAGCCCCTTACATGACCCTTTTTTAGTCGGATCAAAAGCGCACATGGATCCCTAAGGAATTCACAGACGAACTGACTGAATTGTTTATCAACAGCAAAGTATCGATAAGACCAACAAACTTTGGGAATGGAATTGAGAACAAACATCTAAGGCGGCGATCGAGCTGTTTGATTAAAAATAAATCCCAACACAAATAGTTTGCAATGTCTGTCTGTCAGTTTGTTCATTCGGAAAACAATCTAGTTGGATTCTCTCTGAAATCCACTCTTAATTATTTTCAGCATTTAAATACATTTATTAAAATACAGTTGATTTATTTATTGTAAAGTATATTTTTATTTTCACATTCGTATATCATTAGTAATTATTTTTTTATTTATTTTTAAATAGAATAAAATTAATATTAATTACAAGCTCATTTTTCCATAAATTTCACACTATTTTTTTTTATTTATTATATCTCATTAGAATCTGATTGACTCGTACCAGGAGAAAAGAAAATAAAAATGAAAGGAAACTGAAAAGAATTTTCAAGTACGCCTTATATCTAGGGAAGAGGCGTATCTTGAATTCGATGCTTACCTCAGCAACAATTCCAGATCAGTGATTTCTTGTTGGTCGGTGGGATATTTGCCCAATCTTTTACTTTAGCAAGGATTTATAAAATGAAGGAATTTATCTTATAAAGTTAAGGAATTATATATTATATATATATTGGAAGACTCAAGAAGAAAATAATACACATATTATTTTTTTACTTAAATTTTATAAGAAAATAAATATATTAATGTTTGTTCAAATATTAACTTTAAACATGACAATTAAATGTTTTTTAATATTTAGTTTTTTTAGATTTTCCCAGAGAGTTTCTTAATATAATTTCTATATAATATAAGAACTAAGGATATTCAAAAACTATTAGATTTTTATGAATATGAAAAATGTTAAAAAGAGAAATCGTAAAATACAAAAAAAGTTTTTTTTCTTTATTTAATATCTTTAGAAAGTTTTTCCTACTCCAATCCAATGTATTCAATAAGAGTATAAGCACTCGCAAATATACATTATATTAAAACCCCTTTTTCGGTTCATATTATAGAAAATAATAAAAAAAAGATAACCATTATTTTCAACAAAATATCGAGATGGACTTGGCTTATAGAAATTGATCATCATATTTCCGTTTCCTTCATTCAATATGCTCTATTTCATAATGATATCATTCTAGCACTGAATTCAAGTTTTTCATTCTGGTATTTTTTTTTGAGGACGTATGTATATAAATAAGATCATTTCAATAATCATATATATATATATAGAAAGAGTGAAAGAATTTGAGAACCCCTATTACTTTATTTAAATATAAAATAAATTATGTATATATACAATATTTTACAATAAGATTAAACCAGCTGGTCAGAGCGCCTTCGGCGCTCTTCACAGCTGGACGGGGGCTCCGCCCCCTGTACCCCCGAGTGGTACATCGTATTTGGTTAAAAGTAGTAAAAGGTTTTCATCCATTTTGTTTCAATCATTATATTACATAAAACATTCATTTCTTTTTGTGTTCTTATTTAAAATATATTTTAATTTAATCAGTAAATTAATTGTATATATTATTATTGTATATGTTATATCTATCTATTTATATAACTCAAAGATACTCGAAAGTTCTTGGCTACATTTCTCCAAATGTCCCTATCCTGAGCCCTTGTCCCATCTCTCTTACGTCCCTTCCTATGCGTCCATGGTCTTTACTGCATGATAACTGGCGTTTCCCGATTGATACCTCCATTTAAATTCTTCTCAAATATTATTATCCTTCGTGATTACATTCAATTTTTCTACATATTCAAATTTTATATTTTCTATATTAATTAATACTGTTCCTCTTTGTCACTAAATATATTTTCTACTATTAATTTCAAACCTCCATTAATTTTTCCTCGCCATTCAAATAATAACATACAAACAGAAAAGTAGGTGTGTTGATATAAAATATATACCTGTGACACCGAACTATCACTCGACCCTTTAACCAATTTATACAATTTATTTTTATATACTTTAAAAATTTTACAATTTTTTAATTATTTATTATAATTGTTAAATGGAATTTCTAAAAATGACCCATTAAAAATTTGTTTCCTAAAATGTTTCAAAATAATTCAAAGAATATTTTGTTTATAAGTTTATTTTTTTAATATTTTATTTATAAAACACGAAAACATTTAAAATTATATGAATAATTGATCTCATAATTGGATTTTTCATTTTCAATTGACGATTTGAATTCATAAAATATTAAAAAAAAACTTTTAAAACTTTTTAAATTATATTCAAGTAAGTATATAAGAATATAAGATATATTATGGGTGAATTCAAAATGTATGAAGGGACACATAGATAGATATAACATTTACAATAATAATATATATAATTAATTTACTGATTAAATTAAAATGTATTTTAAATAAGAACACAAAAACAAATAAATGTTTTATCTAATTGAATATTTGATATTGTGTTTGAATATTTAGTAAATAATATTTTATAATATTTACCGGAGTATAATAAATTGATAACGTCATTTAATAATCCTACTATATATCGAATCGAATATAAAGATAAATCTTCTTTTAAACGTTGTGTGAAACAATTTCAAATAATTTAATTGTAAAACTATTAATGAAATTAAAAAATCAAATATATGAATATAATATAAATATTTTTAATTTTATTTTAAGAATAGATATATATATCTCACAGGCGGTGGTTGTGACGACATCCATATATTATAAATTTAAATTAAGAAGAACTAATAAAGTTTCGTGAGATGTGATTAATAAAACTCAATTTTTCTTTATAAATACTATCTCTGTTGTGAATTTCAAAAATCGTTAGAGCGGTTTTTGAGAACAATGAAACAAAGAAACAAACAATTTTTACTCGTATAAGAAGATAAGATATGTACATTTTGAATTGATTACTTTTGATTAGTGTATTATGTTTTAAAAGTATATGTAGATTTTTAATAACATTTAAATGAATTTGATTAAACTATTTGTTTTAATTTGATTCAATACTTTTTTCATTATTTGTTTATACAAATTATTTAAATTGTTGAAAAAACTTTCAAAGCTAAAGTGATTTTCAAGTATAAAATCCACTTTTAAGCGTCAAGAACATTTTATAATTATTACAGAAACTATTATATTTAAATATCTCAGATTTATTATTTTCCTAGAATCAAAAGTTCATATTTTATAATAAAGGAACGAGTCTTGTCAAGATCACAAAAGTTAAAAATTGATATAAAATGTAAAATTAAAATGTTTTAATTTATTAATTAATTTATAATTATACAATTAGAAAAAATATATTTTCTAAAATTTCAATGAAAAACATCAGTTATTTAGCTATGCTCTTTTGAAAATAAAAGCTATGAAAATTCATTATAAATTCATATTTAAGTATATCGATTCTCTTGATACCTTTATAAGTTAAATGTAAGGTAAGTACCAAAAAGGTAACCCATATAATGATTATAAGAATAATAAATTTAAATAAAAAATATACAATTGCACTTTCTGAAAATTAATTTTATTTAATTATATAATATATATAAATACGACATATTTTTTAAATATAGAAACATGTGGGGTGGCTTAATATGGTTAAAAGAAGAAATAAAATACATATATTATAAAATCAATATTTAAATAAAAAATATAACAAATAAAGTATCTCCTGTGTGTGTTATAATATAGAATAAATTAAAAACATTGAAATTAAAATATTATGTAATTAATATAAAAAATGCTTATCTATTCATTTTTATATATCAACTAATTATGATATTGCCATTAACTATATAATCGTTTATATATAAAATATTCCTAGAGTCAAATTTTTTTAAACTAGCATAATAAATAATATTTTTAATAATTAGTTATATGAAGAGATAAAAAAATTTAAGATTTTTTTCATTTCTCCAATGTCATCTGGTTTGTCATATCAAAGGGCAGCCTAGTTAGTTACCCTCTAACACCTCTCGTTTACTCGACAGTTTGCAAGTAAGTTAACGAGCCCTTTAGGATTTGAGGTAACGTTCAACCCTTCAAACTTGCTATTCTTCCACCCTATCCCTCTTGACTTGATGCATCGTAAGACCCGAAACGTCACCGCAGTACAAACTTTGCTTGTTAACGCTTGTTCATACGTGGGCGTGACGAGAAATGTAAGAAAATGAAAGGATGAAATACAGAGGAAGGGAATGAAAGAAGAGTTGGAATACTTTTAAAATGTAACGTTAAAAGTTTTTTTTTTACTTTCCTAGTAAATTTTAATTTTGTATAATTGTCGCAAAATTGCAAAAGGAGAAAGGCAATGAAGGTACGATGGAGAAGGGACATGACCATTTGTCCAATTGGAATCATAACTTCATTTGTAATTTTCAACTAGATTAATCCCGGGAATGATTTGAAATTCCTCCCCAATATCTCCAAAGTCGAACATTGAACTAAAGCGGCCTATCTGTCGAACTTTGACCCTTGTACCAAGTTTCTGAAAGTGACATACTACACTTTCATCCCACTCATTCACTCTTCTCCCTCGCCCCTCCATCATTCTCAAACCCTTTTGGTATGGGAAACCTTGCTCAATTTCCATAAACGTTCGCCCGTCCATCCATCTATCCGAATTATTAATTAGGAAAGCAATCCACAAACCTAGTTGAGGGCCCTTCCCCCTTTTCCAACCAACCCACCCTGCCCCATCCATTCCTTCCAATTTCATACGAGTGCAGTATTTATCCAGATGCTCCAGGCAGACGCGAGAGTACCGATTAATCTCAGTCCTTTTACTTAAGAAGTTGTATAAGCCAAGAACGTGCTAGATAACAAACACCAAGGAAGCAAAACTCCCGGCAACAGACAAATAATTAATTCATTTAGACTTACACTTTCCTGCGTAGAAACTTCTTCGTGTTTGGGGACTACGCTTGAATTATTTCAAATAATATGATTAGAGCTGCAAATCGATCCGCTTTTTGATTTATTTATTAAAACAAGAGCATTCTGTCTGTATCACATAAAATATTTTCATATCAATTTTAATTTTAATTTTAATTTATTTAAATATTATAAGTATGTATCAAAAATAAAATGTTTAATTTAATAAAAAGTTTTAAAAATTATTTGAAGAAAAAAGCTTTTTATTTTAGACATTTTTTTAAAATAAATATTAATTATAAATAAATTAATTTAATTAAAATATATTTGTTTAAGAAATTTTTGTAAGAATTTTTCTCTTCTCTTTTTGGGGTAGATTATATATTTACATATCTACAAATTGTTTTTTATTCTAATTGATAATTGATAAATGCCCTTTATAAACATCTTATTATATTTATCAGAGAGGAATATAACATTATATAAATATATATATGATTTTTGCTATTATGATAAGATATAATTAAATTAGATAGATTATATTAGATATTGATATATGGGTATATATATATATATATATATATTTAATTTAATTAAAAATATTATTTAAATGTGTTTAATTTGTGTTAATAAGTGATATTAAAGGTTCTAATTAAAATTAAAAACACTAGAAATTTTAATAAAAAATATATATATATAAATAAAATCCTCGAAAATAAATTGAATTTTTCTTAAATTTACCTTTAATATCCTCTCTAATTTTTTTTATAAAATAAAACTTATTTTTAAAAATTTTTTGGGTTTCTTAAAACAAATTTTAAAACAAATTTAATCATTTTAGTTTTATAAGAAATATTTTTAACGCTTGATAATCTCCTTATTTGACTGTTGGTACAAAGAAATTATTGACATTTTCAACTTTTATATCTCACATAACGAACGCCTCGCACAGCGAACGCTGCACACAACGAACCATAATGAACTAAATTTCATGAATCATACAACGAACTTCGTTTCACGCAACGAACTCGCCCGAGCTTCCACGATCGCTGCCGTTGTATTGCATCCCCTTGCGTTTCACATAACGAATTTTTCGCATAACGAACTTGCTCCTGGAACGAATTAAGTTCGTTGTGTGAGGCACCACTGTATATCAATTATCTTAAAGAAAAAATTATTTATCTATTATATATTATATATCTTGTAAATCATAAATGGGTTGATATCCTATTCAAGTGCTTATATTAAAAAAAATATTCACATATATTTAAATTTAAAAATATTGTCTTTTTATTGCAATGAATGGTATGGTTATACATCCCAATATTTCTTATTTCTATGAAATTATCTTTCTGATAAGAGATATTATATTCTTCCGTTAGAAAATAAATATTTATATCGATTTCCATATTCACGATTAATAAATTTTATGTCCATCATATATTATAAAGAAAAGAGTATTTTATCTTGGCATAAGATATAATAGAACCGGGGCCAATTCATTGAAATAATTCACAATCGGAACTTGATAGTGTAGTCTTACGATGGTGTGACCCAGTAAGCTTCACTTCTCCGTCTTAGACGATCTGGGCCAAACAGATAAATCTCACTTACTGCCCTTTTATGTAAAACGACAACTAGAATTCTGCAAGGGTGCTTATTTTATTTACACAAGGCAAGGCCTTGGCTTTGATAGGGTGAACTCAGGGCGGACAACTTCCTGCCGTTCCCACCGTTCTTGTTTTTTATGCGTTGTCCTTAACTTGGATGAACGAGAGAGATTTTCATGTAATGGAATTTCATTGAGGTAGGTTCTTCGTTACTTAAAAATGGGACCTCAAATGATTATTATTTTTAATTCCAAGGTAATTTATCTTAAGAATTGTATTTTTTAAGAAATTAAAATTATTAATTATTTTACAATGGGAAGAAAGTGGGTTAGTTAAATATAGTACACATCCAATATATAAATATTAAATATTAAAAAATATCCATATAGTTTTACAATTTTTTACTTGAATCCATAATTATCCATTAATTATAATCTTATATATTTAAGAGGTAAACCTTCCTTAAAAGGATTATGGATCGTAGTAAAATGGAATCGGTTCATGGATAGTCTGATTTTACTTATAAACTTCTTGACTGGAGCTCTTTGATAGGAAGAACATTTACAATTAAGAGCAATCAATAAGGCTGAGAAAAAATCAATTATACCTACTAATGCAACTATGTAAATTTATAAACTCCAAATTTCAAAGATACATGATATTGTAATAAATTTAAATAAAAAAGTAGAATACTATAATTGGCATTTAAGACTGGATTAAAAACAAACCATTGGATTGTTACTGTCTCTCTTATTCAAATAGCTAATCTTTTTCGGATTAATTTGCAAAATTAATAGCAATTTGTCAATATCCATCAATGTTCAATAGGAAAGACTTAAAACGTTTTTTCAAAAGCTCACTATGATATATAGATATCTGTATTGAAAAGAGAATGAGGGAGAAAGAATATATATTTATATAACAACTAATCCATGTTCTTTTAGAATGGTTCTCATCTTTTCATCGTTCTGATATCAACGTTAAATTGAGTTGACAGGTGAGCATTACCATTCAGGCAGAGAAAAATGACAAAAAAAAAATTGAAGAGTGAGTTCAATATGTATATATATATATATCCACAACAAACGCATTCCTATCATAATTCCTATTCTGGTACAACTTCATCCAATTCTTATTTTCTTCTATTCTATTATTTTCTTAATTCACTTAAATATGATTTTATATTATCTTCCCATTACATTCTTGATTTTCTCACCCACTAGTTTTAATTCCTTTATTAGAAATATTAGAATTATTTTGTTGTTATGTTGCAAAGAATACAAAAAAAAGAATGTTTATCATATTTATATTTTGATTTTGATTTTTGTAATATTTACAATATTTCATTTGAACATATTAGCCTTTTTAACTTATTTAACACACTGAAAACATTAACATTGTGACTACATTTTCTATTTTAATTTTAAGATTATATGTACATGTGATTCATCAGCGCAAAGAATATACAATAAAAAGAACGTCTCTTTATCAAATTTTTAAAAATTAATTTCTGCGGTTATTGAATAGATATTAATAAAATTTATAGCCTATGTTCAAATGGAGATTTGCAATATTGTGATGAAATTTCATCGAAATCGGTTCAGCCAATTTTGAGTCTATATGTTTCCGGACAGACAGACAGACATGAAAAATTCTAGTCACTTTTGGATTCTAGAGATCATGAAACTCGAAGATATGCAAAAATTTTTAAATTCTGAGCAATGTGCAGACAAAATCCTTTTTTTATATATATAATTATTAGAATTATTTATATTTATATTTATTATTTAATTATTTATACACAGATAGACGTTGAAAAATGAAGATTATAAACAAATCTATTAATATAAATTTATAAGTAAAAATGTTTAATATTAGATTATATTTATAGTATTATACTAGCTGATCTGATCGCCTCCGGCGATCTTCACACCTGTACCGCCCCCTGTACCCCCTAGTGGTATTTAGTATTTGATTGAAAGTAGTAAAAGGTTTTCATCCATTTTGTTTGATTCAGTATATTACATAAAACATTCATTTCTTTTTGTGTTCTTATTTAAAATATATTTTAATTTAATCAGTAAATTAATTATATATTATTATTGCATATGTCATATCTATCTATCTCTGTGGCTCATCGGTACTCGAAAGTTCTTGGCCGCAACTACCACATTTCTCCAAGTGTCCCTATCCTGAGCCACATCCATCCAACTCCTACCCTCTCCCATCTCTCTTACGTCCCTTTCAAGCGGATGT
Source organism: Labia minor (assembly GCA_963082975.1). Classification (NCBI taxonomy): domain Eukaryota; kingdom Metazoa; phylum Arthropoda; class Insecta; order Dermaptera; family Spongiphoridae; genus Labia; species Labia minor. The sequence continues at coordinate 64,834,822 of OY720344.1, read as the reverse complement.
TATCCATGTCTTTTTCCTCTCCCATTCTAGCCACGTGCCGTGCCTTTCGCAGCCTTTTCGCTTTTATAACCCTAACTATTTCTCGAGATGCATAGAGGTCATGAAAATTCTCGTTATGCAGTATTCGCCATTCCCCGGTGTCCTCGTCTTTCTTTGGCCCATAAATGCTGGGAAGAATCCTATTCTAAAATACTCTGAATCTACTCTCATCTGGTCCAAATTGGTCTGTCCATAACTAACTTTCTCCACAATTTCTTACTTTTTATCTACTACCTTCAAGACAAATTTGAAGATCAAAATTTGAAAAAGTTTATCCGGATCGATTGAGTCTTAGTTATGCTTTACTAAAGTCTACAAATAATTACTTAACAGAAATATTGAATTCGCGGTTTTTTTAATATCTGTCATAATGAAAATAAATTAATTAATGTTGATCGATTCGGTCTGAACCCGCATTGATATCCTCCTAATATTTCCTCCGCCTATAGTTCGTAAGTAGTGTGTATGTTATAATAGAGCATAATATTTCTTAATCAGTTCATTTTGATATTTTATTTTCATTGCTTGATTTTTATTCAATATTTTTAATTATAACTAGCTGCTCCGAGCGCCTTCGGCGCTCTTCACACCTAGGCGGGGGCTCCGCCCCTGTACCCCCGAGTGATACATAGTATTTGGTTGAAAGTCTGTATGTAAAAGGTTTTCAACCATTTTGTTTCAATCAGTATAAGTAGATAAGACATGTATTTGTTTTCTTGTAAAATATATTTTAATTTAATCAGCAAATTAATTATATATTATTATTGTATTTATCTAACTCTGGGTCTATACAGTTTTCGAAAGTTCTTAGCCGCAGCATCCACATTTATCTAAGCGTCCCTATCCTGAGCTACAACCAAATCCTACCCTGTCCCATCTCTCCCATGTCCCTTCCTTCATTGTCCACCCACCTTCGTCCTTGGTCTTCCACCGGATGTTTCCCAATCGGTTTCTCTCAATTTCTAGTTTCTCCAATTCCAACCACGTCCCCTTCCCATCTCAGCCTTCTTGATTTTATAACCTTAACTATATCTGGGCATTATTTCTCGTTATGCCATCTCCGCCATCCCCCTGTGACCTCATCTTCTTTTGGCCTATAAATGCTGCGAACAATATTAATCTCACAAATACTCCAAATCTACTCTCGTCTCCCAGAGTCATCGATAGGGTGACCAAAAGTCCCGTCTTTAGGTGCTCTGTCCCAAAAATGTCTTCGGGATACCCTACTGTTTTTTCAATATTTAGGACATTTCGTAATTTTTTTTTCAAAATTTTTTCAATTTAGTTCTAAAAAAAAGGTATACCGTTTGTCCCGGGTTGGTGTTTTCGAAATATGGTCACCCTAGTCATCGATCAACATGAAAAATAATTATTTTATATATTTTAATTTTGATCCTCTTGATGAGATAAGCCCCTTTACTGCATAATAACAGGCGTTACTCAATTACAACGTCGATTTAAATTCTTCTCGAATATTATTATCATTCGTGATTAGAGATCTTAAGTATTTAAATATTTATACTTTTTCAAATTCTACATTTTGTATGTTAATTGTATGTAAGTCGTATCCGTATCATAATTCTTGAATTTTTTTGTTTAATTACATTTCGGTTGATTTTTCCCCAATTTCTCTAATCATATGTCTTTTCTTCCAGTCAAATTCATTTACCTATCAATGTTGCATGAGGAATTTAAATTTCTTAATTTGGCTAGAACACTCCATTTTTTAAAATTTTAAATAGAGGGAGAGAGAGAGGTTCTAATTATATATATATATCTGTTTCTATGACAGCAAAAAAGTAAACAAATTACATACATACAAACACTCTCCTTTATATATATTTCTGGAAAATGAAACACCCGCAGCTCAGCTCAGGAGTTACCTAAGATTCTAATTTCTTTTTTATTTTTCATCATTTGAGGTACCCTTCACCTCAGAAAAATTTGGTTACCTTACTCCTTGTAGTTTAGGCTCTGGAGTTTTTTGCGTACAGACGGACACTATCGTATTAAATATATAGATGAAATTTGAGAAAATGCAAAGTTAGAGACTTGAGACAATTTATAAAAATAAAATTAACATAATTAAAGTTATAAAACTATAGACAAACTAACAATATATACATTCATTAATAGTATTAATTTAAATTAATTGATTTATTTGTTTTCTTATTATTAAGTTGATTTAATAATTTTTTTAGATCATAGTTAATTTCCTCGCTTAAAAGAAAGTTATCTAATTCTGTGGTGCTAGGAGATTTGAAAATTATTTGTCGTAAGATTTCGATTACAGTTTCTGTTCTGTCCCACCTCCATCTAACACTTATTTTCTCTCAAGTTTCTTGCTTCTTTTTCGCACTCTTTTAATCACGTGATCTATATATTTAATTTTTTTTTGATTCATTATAATAAAATTAAAACAAATAAAAATTTTCACTTTGTTAATTTATATAATTTCAATTTAAACTGATTGTGATACGCTTTGCCAAGACTCTGAATAATTTGTGCACAGAAATATTGAATGTTCTTAGCGAGATTTGATATAATGTTGTCCGATTTGTGTGTGTGTCCTTAATCTGAATTAGAAGAAAATTATAAATTGCCTCCTCTTCCAGCCCAATTCATTTACCCATCCATGTTGCATAAGGCATCTTAATTTCTTAACACTCCGTTTTTTAAAATTTAAAAGAGAGGGAGAAAAATAGTTTCAAATTATATGAATAGTCTATATATTCTATATACAGTAGAACCTCGATAAGTTAAAGTCCAAGGGAAACACAAAATATTTTAAGATATAGAGGTTTTAAGTTACCTAAGGGCCTATGTTAGGGATAGGTTAATAACATTTTTTAAAATGCTAAATCATGTCGTTTCTTAAAATTCTCTAACCAGCCATTGCTGGCTTTAAAATTTTTGATTTTCAGCGAATTAGGGAACTCTTCAGGTTTTTCTATCAGTATGGGCCCACTAACACTGATGTGTTGGTTCGACACTGTTTGAAACACAAACATTGTTCTTTATTAGGGAATTCAGCAATTTTTCGTCTTTTTCATTGAAGACTTTCTCTTGATTCTTGTTTCTTCAAGATTTCTGTTTCTGAGGGCCAATACAGAGATTACTTATTTAAGTTATAGAGGTTGTGTATTTTAAGTTATTGAGGTTTTGTACTCTGATGGGAAGGGAATATATTGTTTTTTGAAGTTATAGAGGTTTTTAAGTTACGGAGGTTTGAGTTATCGAGGTTCTACTGTGTGTATCAGTACTTTTTTCTGAATTTAAGTTGATTTTCAAAATTTTATATTCTTTATGCATATGATTGATTACATGTGTTAAAATGTAAACAAATTCAAATATTCTAATTTTTAAATTTATATACAATTTAATATTATTTTTTATTAATAACATATCAAAAAAGAGAATTTATTAAAAATTAAAAATAAAAAACAAATTATTAATAAACAATTATAATAGAATGCAATAATTTTGATATAAAACAAATTTTTAAAAAAATACTCAATTTAAAAAAGACAAAAATTTAAATCATCTCGTTTATATCATTTGTCTAAAAAATCATATTTTAATTTTTATATAACCAAGAAATCATTTTTGCACTCTCTCTGAGTTGAAAATGAAAGCGCTATCAAAAAGAAGCGCCAAAAAAAAAAAAAATTGGGGAAAAAAAATAATAAATTAAAAAATTTCAAATATTTTAAAGATACACAAAGAAATGAAATGTCTTATAAACTATCAAATTATATACATAATAATACATATCTTATATTTTATTTTTAATTTTATTTCGAAATTAAATTAAAAATATAATTAAAACGCTGTCTAACATATAGTGGCTAACTTCTTTATAATGAAAAAAAATATTATTTTGTTTCATTTATAATTAATATTTAAGTAATTATTAATCTACTATAGCCTATGTGTAACATTAATGTATAAGCTATATTATTGTAAAGTTTCAATAAAATCCATTTAGTAGATTTTACATGAAACGCGTTGGACATCCATTCATCCATACATCCATACAAACATAGCCAATTATAATTATTATAATTATAATATAATATATATAGGATTTATATTCATAAAGAGTTAGGTATGTTACCTGTTAATCATTAAGAGATTAATTGTAATTAAAAAAAATAGATTGTATTTAGAGTTCTGTTCATTTAAAATAATGGTTTTTATTGATATGTTAATAATTTCGTGTCATTCAAAAAACACAAAATCACAGAGTATCCGCACAAAATACATCCATAGCTAATGCATTTGTGTTGACTGGCCTTAGTTGAAAAGGTAAAGCGTAAATTCCGGGGTCGACAAACATAAATTTTAAAGAAATATGTCTCCTCAGTAAACATTCTTAACTAAAGGAAAGTGAATCAATAAAGATCAACCCAACCATTCCTTAAAGCTGCCACCCATATTCCTTCCCACTTGGAACAGCTCTTATTACTTTTATTCCTTAAAACATCAATATTCCCTTGATTAGAATTCTAAATTGGTTACAACTCTTAACTTTATTTGTTTAGAAAGGGAAGTAAATATTCCAACTCCCCCACCTACTCATATCCATCTTTTCTCTCCATGAACCTGAATATCTTCTCCATTTATCCACCTTGTTGTGATCAACGAATTCCCAATATCTGAATTATGGAGATTTAAAAGTAAAAATATTATTTCGATAACCACATTCAATCTGAAATTTTAATAAATCAATTTAAAAAATAAATAAAAAATTAATAATCACTGCCACGTAATTAATTTATTTAATACATTTTTATAAATGCAATTTTATATTAAATTTTTAAATTGTATTAAACACAGATTAATTGATAATACGAGTATATAAAATATTTTTATCAGAAATTTAAATAAGAATTTAAATTATTTTTATTAAAATAAATTTTAATTTTAATTAAAAAACACACATCACATTTTTTTAATTATTTGTATTAACTATTTCAATGATGATTGATTTAAATTTAAAAGTAATAAATCTCTCGAGGTAGTGGAGATTTAGAACCCACACCTTGAAATTTTAGTAGACATGGAACTGGTTGGTTTGGTAGGGTGCATTTGCTGTCGAAACGCTTTAATGTGAGTCCAAGTGCAAGTATTCTAACTTATAACAATTATGTTATGAAAGAATTGAAGAGCCAAGAAGAGCCAAGAAACCTGCCTCCTACAATTAAAAAGCTATATGATAGCTTCAATGCAAGACTGGAAGAATGCTTGATCAATAAATAGGTAAAAAGGGCATCATTTAAAGGATGTTAAACCGACGAAATCAGTTATTCTCATGTTATTTTCATTAATTTACATGGCCACCCTGCTTTAATTAGAAATGAAACAATTTATATCAGTTTTAATTTTAGATTTGCTTTTACTTTAAAACCGCAATATATTTTAAATTGTTAAATTCAAATCGGGATCTAATTAATTGACTATGTAGCTAAAATAGGCTTCAACCTGGAAAATATAGAAAATAAACTAAATAACATAATTTATTTATTTGCATCAATATTAAACTTTATGTATAAATTTATTGTATTATGTATTTGTATTTATTGTGCGTTTATAATTTTAAAATATTTTTGTACAATTCAGGTTTCAGGTTTTAAAATCTTATCTAAATGAATATTTGCCGGATTTTTTTAATTTCCTAATAAAATCAACAAAAATAAATAGAATAATTGAATATAAGGAATAATCCATATTTTCCATCTAAATATCAGCTTTAATAATATAATAAGATTAATTTTAGGTTATCCTATTATATAATTCATATTAATCACCTTAATGATCCTTAATTAAGTAAGAGTCATTAGACATAATTATTTTTATTTAATGTTTCCACTTTCTTTATCAAATTGCTTTATCAGATATTTAAATTTTTAAAAATATAGATTATTAATTTATATTTTTTTAATAATTCTATTTGCGGCCCATTATTAATTTTTATTTTTAAATATAAATATATTCCAATTATAGTAACTATGTGATAATTATTTAAATGAATGTAGAAATTTCTATCTAATCAAAAACATACCTGTTAAAAAGGGGGCCAAGTTCCTATCGGCTTATATGTTTATGTAACTGTAACTAATTCAGGTTTCAGTACTGTTGCAAAATTAGTCATATAGAGATCAATTCAAATGTGCCATCCTTAACTTTAGGTAGGAAACATAATATTGATTTCGCCTTTATCCTCACCGCCTTCAATGTCTACCTATATAATCTTCAATATGGCATCCAACTCTCATATCTGTTGACCTTAAGATTATTTAAATAATCAAATTGAGAGAAATGAATATTAAAAAAATAAATTATTTATTATAAAAAAGTCAAAAAATTTATTCTATTGTAGATGAATCAATTCAAAGAGTACTATTAGTAAAATACACATATATCCTAATAGATTAATTTCAAATGAGCAGAATGTGAAAATTTGAATTGACTATAATTGTCAAAAAAATTCTATGGCTGGTTCATTTAGTGGAAACAAATGAAAATTATTCCTGATTGGAGTTTGAAATAAATGTAATTTCTTTATACCTTTTAATGTTCTTGTGGTTGTTCTACCCAATTCTAAACAATCCTATTGTACATTAAAATTTATAATTTTCAATTCTTCATTTCCGTAATGAATTTCCCCTTTTCATTTGGAATTTGCACTTGCCACTTTCTTGCTTAACTTTATTTCCGATCCTTTCTCATTTAATTTACAATCAAATATATTTACATCTCTTATTCTTCTCATTATTTTCTTAATATAAAATATAATAATTTTTATACAAAAACCATTAAAGTTTCTCTTTGAATGATTTAAATAATTTTTGAAATAGAAATTTATGTTGATGTGGAAAATAGTACTGCGCAAAAAAAAGGCATTTACCTTTTTTAAAATTTGAGCTTTTTCAAGATTTTTTTATAGATCTCCACCGATCTATAAAAATCAAACACCCTGGTAGATTTTAAAAATGCCTTTTTCGCCTTTTTTGGCATTCCGGGTCTTTTTAAAAAAACGCCTTTTTCGAGCTTTTTTTGCCATTTTTCGCAATTTTTTAAATAAGTTGACCTGTGGCCAGGTCCGAACCGACCGACGGTTTAAAATAAATTAATTTCCAGCTACAGAAACAATTTCAAATAATTTTAATATATCTGTAATATATTAATGTAATAAAAACAGATATGGATATAACATAAATATTTTTAATTTTATTTTATTTATAATATATATGTGAGACCAGGCTGTGACGTCATGAATGGCTTGATGACGTCATATAATTTTAATTAAGAAAAAACTAATAAAGATGATTTTTCTCGAGTATAAAACCAATGCAAAGTGAATGATTCGTGATGATATGTAAAAAATATCCTCATGTGAAATTTGGTGTGAAAATAACCCTTCCCTTCCTATCGTCGATCGCTAATACTACCACTTCCGGTTTCCGGATTTGTACCAAAAGTTGATCAATTCATCCTACTGATGCATTAAGTAAATATACCAAATTTCATCAAAATCCGTTCAGCCGTTCAGGCTGTACACATCTATACGGACGGACGGACGGACGGACAGACATCATGCTAAAAATACTTTTTACCGACCGACGATAGTAAGGGAGGTATTGTTTTCACACCAAATTTCACATGTGGAGATTTTTACATATCTCCACGAATCATGCATTTTCTAAACAGAAAAAAGTATTTTTAGCATGATGTCTGTCCGTCCGTCTGTCCGTCCGTATAGATGTGTACAGCCTGAACGGCTCAACCGATTTTGATGAAATTTGGTATATTTACTTAATGCATCAGTGGGATGAATTGATCAACTTTTGGTGCAAATCCGGAAACCGGAAGTTGTAGTATTAGCGATCGACGATAGGAAGGAAAGGGTTATTTTCACACCAAAGGAGCTTTTTTTTATATATCACCACGAATCATGCACTTTGTATTGGTTTTATCCTCGAGAAAAATCATATTTATTAGTTTTTTCTTGATTTAAAATTATATGACGTCATCCAGCCATTCATGACGTCACAGCCTGGTCTTGCATATATATTATAAATAAAATAAAATTAAAAATGTTTATATTTATTATTTATGTATCCATATCTGTTTTTTATTACATTAATAGATATATGAAAATTATTTGAAATTGTTTCTGTAGCTGGAGATTAATTTATTTCAAACCGTCGGTCGGTTCGGACCTGGCCACAGGTCAACTTATTTCTGTTAAGAAAATGCATGATTCGTGGAGATATGTAAAAATCTCCACATGTGAAATTTGGTGTGAAAACAATACCTCCCTTACTATCGTCGGTCGGTAAAAAAGAGTCGCGGAACACCCATAGCTCCTGATAGCCGGCCTACGAACGAGCTTGAAGACAACGGAATTCTCTATCTCTTTCTCCAACCCTTGTCTTTCTCCTGCCTGCTCGATTCGCGATTAACATACTTTTCCGTGTACGCTTCTTGTCCCGTTAACACCTGTTCCGCAAACCCCCATTATTTGACCCTCGCCTGTTTACCTATGATTCTGATCCACGATTTACCTTAAAAGCCTGATTTCTTGATTCATCTAAATTGCTTTCACTTGATTTATTATTTCGATATCAATTCCGAACTCTGTCTTCATTTAATAACTATTCTTTCCAAATTCTACTTGTAATTTCGTTTAGCTTGATATTAAATTCTATATAACTGTTTCGTTTATCTTGTTATAAAAATTGTATCTATCTGTTTCACCGTTCATTCGATTCCTGTGTCTATTCTATTTTTTTTTTTTTGCTTTATTAATTAAATTTTGTCATACATTCTGTTCATTCTCTTTTTTGAGTAATTATCCCATTCACCTTTACGTTTCCCACTTGAAATAGGTGTTTTAACTCCGACAAATCCCATTTCTATCAAGTTTAAACCTGTTTATATCGACCAAATGTATAAACAGTATAAACTCTATGATTTGGTCTTGTGTCAATAAAAAACTCTATAGACACAAACTTGAAATGTTTAAGTCTAATTCTAAATTATCTAAATTTTTAATTATTAAATATTATTAATATTATCTAATATTATTATTATTATTTTTTAATTTTTGGGTAAGCAAATACAAGGAACTTTATCCAGATCTTCCTCTACCACCTAAACCAGTTGAAAAAAGATTTGGAACCTGGATTGAGGCTGCAAGTTTTCACGCTTTACATTTTGAAAAATTAAAGCATGTACGATAAATATCTACCTATCAATTAACAAAACAATAAAAAATTGTGCCTTTTGCTTGAAAAATACATTTTTAATTTATATTAAAGGACTATAGTTTAGAGGATTTTGTTCTCTTCTTCAGTCCACAAGACAAAGTCCTCAAAACTATAGTATAATCTCTTTATATAATAAAATTTTATTTTACAAGCATAAGGCAACCTTTTATTATTTCTTTAATTTATAAAGGTTCTGATACTCTGGGCAAAAAATAATTTAAGTCTTGACTATCTAAAATTGAACATTATTTTTGTTTAATTCTTTTTATTGTTAATTTCATTTTTTTATCAACAGGTAATTCAAATGATTAATGTGGAAGATGATGCTCTTTCTGTACAAAAAGCTCGGAAGTTGATACTAAATTCTCAGCTACCCCTTGATTTGATTTGTAGTTCTTCTAACTTCGGGTTCATCGCCACTAAGTTAAAAGAACTTGAAGATCCCAAATTGACGATACACTTTACATCTTAGATGGTGTGAAAAAAAATTGAGAAAACTGTCGGACTTCGCGCTAATTTAGTTCAAACAAAGATATCCAAAGTGTTGGAGAATAATATGGTTTTAGATTTTATGAGACAATCATGCGAAATACTAAGTGGTTTAAATATTGAGCCAAACAACTTAGTCACAAATAAACTGAAAAATAGTGAAATTACGGCTCTGAAGTTTACACCTCTCACATATTGTGATGGTGAGAGGTCATTTTCTATTTATTAAAATATTCTGACCGATCGCCGAACAAATTTCACAATTCAAAATCTTCAAATGTATTTTGTGTGCAATTTCTTTATAAATAGAGAAATGATGTAACATCTGAGAGAGAACGGTTATAATTATGTTTTGTTTATATTTTATTTCATAAAAAATAATAAACTAAAAATATTATATTTATAAAATGCCTTTTTATCTTTTTGTGTTACTTTTTCTCCGTATATATGTTTTATAAAAATTAAGAATTTAAATTTTTTCCACATTCTTATTATAATATATTTCTTTTAAAAATTATTTGATATTCGTTAATATAAGTAAAATTTGTTAATGTTTAAATTCCATTTTGCTAACATAAGCTAATAAAAGAGACTATTTACCTATAAAAATACAATATTTTTTGGAAAATTTTTTAAAAAATAGCCTTTTAACAGCATTTTTTTTTAAAAAATGCCTTTTTGACAGCCTTTTTTAACAAAAAAACTTGCCTTTTTTTAAAAAAAATTTAGCTATTTTTTGCTCTCTCTACTGCGCATCTATCTAAAAATAAAATGATTATCAACAATTAACAATCATACAAATATTTTATAAGATAAGTCCATGATCGATATAAGAGTGTAATAGGGTCAGCTTCGATGGGATATTCTCAAGATGTAACTTTGGCTTTAGGGGATTTTATCTTGCATGCAAAAGTGATTTAAAGCAATTTAAAGTAAAATTATTTTTGAATTGTTTAAATAAGGTGACAAAATTCTTTCTCACTTTTTAAATCATGTTTAATTTATGTTAAATCTGATCTATTATGAAGATCCTTCTTGTTATATTTAAATTTAATTTCTGATGGTAATGGATTTATGAGATGTGAATATATTTCAGTTATTAATACGTTTTTAAATTTTTATAATTTTCATCTATATTATGCTGGTATCAAAATTATGTATTAATGTTTAGAGATTCTATTTGGAGGTTGTATTTAAAGTATTATACTAGAATATATATATATATATATATATATATATATATATATATATATATATATAATCACAAATATATGATAATTTTAATAAAATAAACTAAATAAATTTTGAATTATATAAAAATTGTATAATTCCAACTATGTCACAAAATCTTATAAGATTTGCATTTTAACAACATAATTCCGCAGGAAATGTTTTTAGATTATTTTTAGATGATTAAGGCCAAATCGGACAGCATTAGATTATATTGAAGATTTCATAAACCTTATATCGATTAATAAAATATTTTTAAAGCGGAACGCGTTAATACTCTTAATACCTTTCTAATAAACAAAATCGTGTTTATTGTTTATCTCTTTCATCTATTATTTTTTAATTACTTTTCTCTTTCTATTTTCTTTATAAACACTGATGATGATCATGTAAGCCAACCAAAAAAACATCCAGATTTTATAATTAACTATGATATAATTATATAGAAGATAATTCCTATTAATAGTATAATATCAAAATTAGTACTGTTAATTTGTTGGTTGAATAAATATATTTTTACTATACTTAAGTTTTACTTTATTTAAAAAACTAATTTTTCTAAATCCTGGCACTTCTTTTAAATCAAGATCAATATAATATAACTACACAATAGAGAACTTGTGCCTTTCTGGCGATCAGAGATTAACGTTATCTAGTTGCGAAATTTGTATAGAAATAACTTGTTGTTTACATACACACATTTCAAAAGTACAATATAGGTACTACTGATTTGTACTGATTCCAATATATCAACACATGTTGACCTGATTGTAAATGAAAATGAATTGATACAAAGAGAAATATAAAAAGTCAATGAAGAATTTAGTTTAAGGTAAAAAATATTAGAAAAAATAATGAAAAGAAAATATTTAATGAGCAAATGACAAGAAATTAACTAGTATAACATTATATTCAAAACTCAATCTAAAACGTTTAATTATAATCTTATCTTTTATAAATTTAAATTGTAAACATTGTCATTAAAAAATATTTAATTTTTTTTTGAAGATGACTATAATTAAGAATTAGAAAAAAAGAAGATAAAATATTAGGTTAGAAAATAAAAAGTTTATGTTTATTTATATATTTAATAAATTATAATCTACATATATACATCATGGTAATTAATTTATTGATTGAACATTAATCTAAAATAATTTATTTAAATAAATTAGTTAATAATTAATTATTAATTAACTAATGAAAAATTAAAATCATTTGACAGCTGGTGAAATGTTCTTAGTTTAAGAAACCTGCTTTTATTCTAATAATATTCAAACTTAAACATCAAAGTTAGAAATTATAATATTTTCCTCTTAATGCCATGCACAGTTGGAGAAAATTGTTTACAAATTTTAATGTCAAACAATTAATTAGTAGTTTTTTTATATTTAATCTCAGTTGCCCAATATTTAACAAATAAAAAATCTAAAATTTTGTAAACATGATTAAATTGTATATTTCTCAAAGAATATTTTGATTTGTGTTTGAGATTAGAAATTAAATAAATAATATTAAATATAAAGATTTTGAAAATATTTCATTTTTAAAAAAAAATATTAATAATATAATTAATTAAAAAAAAAGAAATTAATATTTTTAATATATATATATAATTGTATTTATTATTTCTTCTTCTCTGGGTTTTAATTATACTGTTCATGATGTACACTAATTACCTGTCTACCATTAAATTTTGTTTGTAATTAAAATAAATAAAACAAATTCTGATTTCCATCCCTATTTATTTTTTCTACGAAAAATAAGAATTGTTTTAAAATAAAAGAAGACCTGACATTTCCTGAATATGCCATTAGCGGAAATAAAATAGAATATAGCAAAAAAGAAAAGGGAACAAGAGGGGGATAGAGAGAGAAAAAAACAGGTGGCATTTAATTAATTTTGATTGGTGTGAGGGGAGGATTTCTTCTGTTTGCTGACGATGGAAATTAGTAGGATAATTTGGAAACAATTGTCTAATTTCAACCACGAATTTGCAATTGGGAACGAGGACTGGGGAGAAACTTTGGTGTGTTTTCATCGAAGAATAGATTTGCATTCAACTCTAGACCCGACACCGGGTTTTATCATCGTGGAAACATCTGATTTATGATGCACATAGATCGCGCCAAACAGTAGTCTTAATTCGTTCTAGCTATAGCGTTATATTTGTATATCAAGGTAGAGATATTGAGCGTGTATGTGAATAAATATTCGTATCTAAAAATGTTGGTGTTAGCTCCAATATAATTGACACAATACTGGCACGTTTTGCGTGAGCTGTGTTGAACCAAGGTCTCTATGCTTACACCCTCGACGCTCCCATGAATATATACCAATTCACAAATCGTGAGTCGCGTTATAGTATTAGATTGTGGGACAGGTAGTTAAAATTACATTAAAAACAAAACCGGAAATCGTAATAGACAAAGAGATTAAGGGCGAACATATGCGACTTAATATATATTAAATGTTCATTGAAGGGAAGGAAGGAATCGATTCATTTTTATATTTTCCTAAAATAAACTTACTCATTAATAATGCTATGTTATCTCATAAGATCAAAGAAAATTGATAATAATAATAATAATTTAAAGGCATTCATTCATAATTTTCATTATTAATATATATATAGATATATATATATATATATCTATATATATAAAAGGCAATGTCTGTGTGTCTGTGTGTCTGTCTGTCTCTTATAGACTCAAAAACTACCCGTCCTTTTACGGTGAAACTTTCAGGGATTGTTGTGGGCATCCCAGGGAAGGTTTTAGTGTAGTTAAATCCAAAATTAATTTATCCAAAATTAATTTAATTAGTAATATTTTGGTAAAAGTCTGTAGTGTCACAAAACTATCGACAGAGGGCGCTACATATAATTTTCAAAATTCAAATATTTTTAATTTTTTTTAAACTCAAAAATAACATACCCATAATAACAGTTGTAATAAAAATAGAAATATAAATCACAATGTAAGTAAAATATTGAATCGTTTTATATATATTGTTTCAATTATTGTTTGAATATATATTAAATTTATATATAGATTTATTAAGTATAATAATTCCATTTACTTCAAATTTTTTTAATTTTTTATTTAAAAGTATATTCAGCATTGAAATTGCCATTAAATATGCAGGTAATTGGAACTCCAACATGTAATATTAGCAAATATTCTGGGATGGGAAAAATACTAAGATCATGTCATGTCCTATTAAATATTTTGAATTTTATTTTGAATCATACAATGGTAATGAAATATTGTAGGTAGACTTTTGAGACAAACAATAAAAATCTCTATAAAATAAGAGAATATACTTATTCCGAAAACTGTTAATTAAAATGTAATAACTATTAAGAATTAATAAAGTAGAAATAATTTTCGAACAAATAAAAATGTAATAATTATTAACAAAAAAAATAAAAAATAAAAATAAATTATTAACAAAATAAGTTGACCTGTGGCCAGGTCCGAACCGACCGACGGTTTGAAGTAAATTAATTTCCAGCTACAGAAACAATTTCAAATAATTTTAATATATCTATTAATGTAATAAAAAAACAGATATGGACATAACATAAATATTTTTAATTTTATTTTATTTGTAATATATATGTAAGACCAGGCTGTGACGTCATGAATGGCTGGGTGACTTCATATAATTTTAAATTAAGAAATATTCGTGGAGATATGTAAAAATCTCCTCATGTGAAATTTGGTGTGAAAACAATATGTACCTCCCTTACTATCGTCGGTCGGTAAAAAATAAAAATAAAAATGTAATAATATAAAAAATAAAATTTCAATTATATTAATTTAATAAATTATTATTATTATTATTATTATTTTCACGTATTAAACGGTATATTATTATTATTATTATTATTTGTAATAATTCCAATAAAAATAAATAAAAATAAAAACCAAAAAAAAAGTGCAATTAAAACTAAAATTTCAATTATATTCATTTAATACATTATTATTATTATTATTATTAAGTGTTCAGTTATCATATACGTAGATATGTATGCAGACACACATGCAAATATTGGGAAACATCCGGTGGAAGAGCAAAGATCAAGGTGGGTGGACAATGAAGGAAGGGACATGGGAGAGATGGGTCAGGGTAGGATTTGGTTGTAGCTCAGGAAAGGGACTCTTAGAGAAAAGTGGATGCTGCGGCTAAGAACTTTCGAAAACTGTATAGACACAGAGTTAGATAAATATAACATATGCAATAATAATATATAATTAATTTACTGATTAAATTAAAATATATATTTTCTAAGAAAACAAATATATGTCTTATCTACTTATACTGATTGAAACAAAATGGATGAAAACCTTTTACATACAGACTTTCAACCAAATACTATGTATCACTCGGGGGTACAGGGGGCGGAGCCCCCGTCTAGGTGTGAAGAGCGCCTGGAAGGCGCTCTGATCAGCTAGTCTTATATATAAAATTCTCGTGTCACAAAACTTTGATAGAATACTCCTCCGAAACGGCTGGACCGATTCTTATGAAATTTTTTATGTATATTCAGTAGGTCTCAGGGCATGTCAGACTTCCTTTAGAAAACCGCTAATTGGTAAGGTGTGTCCAGGAGATGCTAATTAATTAAAGATAGTTTAGTTACCATACTAGATCATAGAGGCGCTGGTGGCGAAAATTTGGCGGTAATATAAATTCTGAGCAATGTGCAGATAAAAATCTTTTTATATATATCTATATATATATAAATATATCGATATATATTTTAATATTTTATTATTAAATTTTATTTAATTAAATTAATAATTATGTCAATTAATTTTTCCTGCATAAATAAACATATATAAAAAACTATAGAGATGGTACAGGGTAGGAGTTAAATGATTATAGCTCAGAATAGGGACACTCGGGGGGGTACAGGGGGCGGAGCCCCCGTCTAGGTGTGGAGAGCGCCGAAGGCGCTCGGAGCAGCTAGTATATATATAGATATTTATAACTGTAATTCTAATAACATATTAAGAAAAATCTTTCTAACAAGTTTTTATATTCTATCAATTTTACTAATTTTACAAATTTTACAAAAAACGTTATCTAGAGAATTTTTTTCATGTACATAAAGATACAATAGACCAATAATTAGTAATTTTAGAACAGGAAATGTGAGTTTTGGAAGCAGCCAGAAATGGCTGGAGATGGTGTTCATAAGTACAGCTTACAAGATAAACAAAATAATTTTCTTTGATATTTGAATTAATTTTTATTAATTTATAATTGAAAAGTATACTATTTAATTCTCTATAAATTGATTCAAATAAGTTTTTTTTTTAATTTTTGATATTTTAAGAAATCTGGCCATATTACTTTTTTAATACTATGTGTCTTGGTTATTTAATGTATGTCAAACTTTTTCATAAGAGATGACATCTGTATAATAAATTTCTCTATAAATTATTTCATAGTAAATTATCAAAATAATTCATGTCATAATCGCAAAATCATAAAACAATCTTAAATATATAGAGTGGCGCAACCAGGATTTGTTCCTGGGGGGTTTTGACTAGCCGCTCCACCTTCCTATGGCGTGCCCCCCCCCCCCCCCCGAGCTCTCTCAAAGACAAATTTTCATTAAGATTTTTTTTTTATATTAAATATTTAAAAAAGTTTTGTAAATGAAACACTGATTTTACAAAATCTGTCAAAAAAATTTAATTTTGTATTTTATTTACTCGTATTCACAGTTTTAGAAAGAAAATATTTTTTTCCAGTAATAAGTAAATAATTTTAGCTTTCCTCATGAAATAAGGATAGCTTATACGATGATCGGAAAATTTTGAAAATTTTTGCTCCGAGATTCTTCGAGATTTCCACTTTTCAGACGGTTCTGAATCCAAAACTGCAAAAAACAATTTTTGAACCGGCTCGTTACCGAGATTACGTCTAAACAAAATGAGATATTTTCTTGAAATTTGATATTTAGATGTTTTTTTTGGGAATGATGGGCGGGGATTGGATTGTTTTTGGACAAGATCGCGGACCATAAGTAAGGGTAGTTTAAAGAGGTGTCAAAGCACATTTTATTGATTTTCTCAATAAATACCGATTTTTATGAGAATTATCATACTATCGTATTAAATTTATAGGGAATCGAATTTACTAAAAGTTTCATTATATTCATTTTTACCTAAACTTAATAATAAAGGAGTTATTTATAAAAAAAACTACTTTAAGAATTCGAAAGCTTTTCGTCCGCCCGTAGTGGCAAAAATCATGTAAAAATCCCTAAGAAAAAATCCCTAAATGCAAATATCCCTAAAAGAATAAATCCCTAAATAAAAAATTTCCCTAATTTTTTTTTACTTATTTAATAATTTTTTACTTATTTAATAATGTATAGTCGAAGAGACTTGAATGAGGTAGTTATATATCATGCTTGGTGTCATCACATCTGTTCCATGCATTGTTTGTTCGAGACAAACCCATCAAAGTGGCATCGTAAATGTTCCAATGTTCCAATGTCGAATTCAGGGTCATAAAAGCCAGCCAAAAATTGTTCACCTAGTGCGCTCGAAGTAAGAAAAAAGATCGTTTTACCCTTTTGGTCGTCCAGCTAATGCTTGGTAGGCTACAATGACTTTTGATGGTGGTACCAAAACCAAAGCTGCAAGAGTTGGTAAATGAGTGGAGTTGTCAGGATTATCTATATCATTATAGTGCTTCAAAACTTCTGGTTTCTATAAATGCATTGAGCAAGATGATAGTAAATTTCACAAATTGCGTTATATATTCCTGGTGAAATATAAATATAAGCTATTAAAACGTATGCTAATAAACGGAATTTGAGTAAATTCCCTTTATTTTACATACGAATTTGACACCCCTATTTTTTTGGAAAAATCACGTGTCTGGGCCCTATGTATGTATTTTTTGACCTATTTTTCCCTACTTTCGGTCCAGGCCCGATTACCTCCTTGGGAGGTCGTGTCTCAGGCAACTGGGAGTCATAATCACCTTGTGATTTAATTTTCTGAGTCACAATTAAAATTAATACAAAAATGAAAAAATTTGTATTTAGTGATTTTTTCAGTCAGCGATATTTTTATTTAGGGATTTTCGGTTTTAGGGATTTTTTCCTTTATGGATTTTTACCCGTTACCATTTTGAAAAAATTAGTCTTCGCTTCATAATTTTTATGAAATTAGCAATTAATGTATTATTAATAAAAAATATTTTGAATTTGAGTAATGTTTTTATTTATTTTATATTTAAATAATAGTCAAATTCGAAAATTTCAAAATCATCTAGTAATCTTATATTGTCTTTTGTTTTTTATGATTTAGGAGAAATTTATTTTATATTTAAATAATAGTCAAATTGGAAAATTTCAAAATCATCTAGTAATCTTATATTGTCTTTTGTTTTTTATGATTTAGGAGAAATAATAAAATAATTTTTTATTTCTTATATTTAATTCTGTACAAAAAAATAAGCAATTTTTATTTTTGTTAAAATTTTTGTAAAATAAAATAAACTTACTTATACACTAAGTTATACTTTAAGAAATATTTTTTTTCTTTTCTATTTGTAATATAGTACATAATATACAGCAATTTATATTTTTTTCTATCCTGGGGGGGTTTTAACCCCCAACCACCCCCCTGGTTGCGCCACTGATATATAAATCATAGTTAATAAATATAAATCCCTTAAATAAAATGGTAAAAAATAAGTTAGAAAGTTTTATTTATATCTTACATTTGGTACATTGATTTTGTTTTCAAATAAAAATAAATAAAATATTATTATATATATAATAGTTAAATTTTAAATTAATTTTAGAAAACTAAAAATTACTTTATAATTGATAAAGATTGTAATTATCAAAAAATTGTTATTAATAGTACATAATATTAGATTATGTTAATTAAATATAACTTTATTTAATGGTTGTGAATACATCCAGCACGATAAGCGAAATCGCAGCTCTTAATTTTGGGATTGAATTCTAAGCCTTCATCGCATCTAAATTCATAAGAGCGACCACCTCCACATAAACAAAATTTTTCACAATCCAAATTTTCAAGATAAATAGCAACATTCATGTTGTCAGATGCTGGGCATTTTCCAATACATCCACTTTCTTTATTGGGATCTTGATTTGGAAATTTAGGTGTAATATATGGTAGGCAATTGGCTGGAGGAGTATTATCAAGTGTTGAATCAGTAGTATTATCTTTTGAGAGTACATAGTATCTATTATTATCCTCTCCAGGGGCTTCTGTAGGTGTTCCAGGATCATCTGTAGGTGTTCCAGGATCATCTGTAGGTGTTCCAGGATCATCTGTTGGTGTTCCAGGGTCATCTGTTGGGGTTGGTGTTCCAGGATCATGTGTTGGTGATGGTGTTCCAGGGTCATCTGTTGGTGTTGGTGTTGGTGTTCCAGGGTCATCTGTTGGTGTTGGTGTTGGTGTTCCAGGATCATCTGTTGGGGTTGGTGTTGGTGTTCCAGGGTCATCTGTTGGTGTTGGTGTTGGTGTTCCAGGATCATCTGTTGGGGTTGGTGTTGGTGTTCCAGGGTCATCTGTTGGTGTTGGTGTTGGTGTTCCAGGGTCATCTGTTGGTGTTGGTGTTGGTGTCCCAGGGTCATCTGTTGGTGTTGGTGTTGGTGTTCCAGGATCATCTGTTGGGGTTGGTGTTGGTGTTCCAGGGTCATCTGTTGGGGTTGGTGTTGGTGTTCCAGGGTCATCTGTTGGGGTTGGTGTTGGTGTTCCAGGGTCATCTGTTGGGGTTGGTGTTGGTGTTCCAGGATCATCTGTTGGGGTTGGTGTTGGTGTCCCAGGGTCATCTGTTGGTGTTGGTGTTGGTGTTCCAGGATCATCTGTTGGTGTTGGTGTTGGTGTTCCAGGATCATCTGTTGGGGTTGGTGTTGGTGTCCCAGGGTCATCTGTTGGTGTTGGTGTTGGTGTTCCAGGATCATCTGTTGGGGTTGGTGTTGGTGTTCCAGGGTCATCTGTTGGGGTTGGTGTTGGTGTTCCAGGGTCATCTGTTGGGGTTGGTGTTGGTGTTCCAGGGTCATCTGTTGGGGTTGGTGTTGGTGTTCCAGGATCATCTGTTGGGGTTGGTGTTGGTGTCCCAGGGTCATCTGTTGGTGTTGGTGTTGGTGTTCCAGGATCATCTGTTGGTGTTGGTGTTGGTGTTCCAGGATCATCTGTTGGGGTTGGTGTTGGTGTTCCAGGGTCATCTGTTGGTGTTGGTGTTGGTGTTCCAGGATCATCTGTTGGTGTTGGTGTTGGTGTTCCAGGATCATCTGTTGGGGTTGGTGTTGGTGTTCCAGGATCATCTGTTGGGGTTGGTGTTGGTGTTCCAGGGTCATCTGTTGGTGTTGGTGTTGGTGTTCCAGGATCATCTGTTGGTGTTGGTGTTGGTGTTCCAGGGTCATCTGTTGGTGTTGGTGTTGGTGTTCCAGGGTCATCTGTTGGGGTTGGTGTTGGTGTTCCAGGATCATCTGTTGGGGTTGGTGTTGGTGTTCCAGGGTCATCTGTTGGTGTTGGTGTTGGTGTTCCAGGATCATCTGTTGGGGTTGGTGTTGGTGTTCCAGGATCATCTGTTGGGGTTGGTGTTGGTGTTCCAGGGTCATCTGTTGGTGTTGGGGTAGTATCAGTATGACAAGGGCATTCTTCGGAGGAATCTGACTCCGAACTACTACTGCTACTACTACTTTCTGAACTACTACTACTACTACTACTGCTACTACTGCTACTGCTACTGCTGCTGCTACTGCTGCTGCTACTGCTACTGCTACTGCTACTGCTGCTGCTACTGCTACTACTACTACTTTCAGAGGATGACGAGGAGCTATGATGGTTATGGTGATGATTTTCTCCTGAATTATTATGATGATGGTGATGATTTTCTCCTGAATTATTTGGATGATGGGGATGATGGTGATGGTGATGATTTTCTCCTGAATTATTTGGATGATGGGGATGGTGATGATTTTCTCCTGAATTATTTGGATGATGGGGATGATGATGATTTCCTTCCGATTTATTACGATGATGATGATGATGATGATGTTGTTCTTCTACTTTTGAAACAGGCGTTTCTTTAGTTTTTTCTTTTGGTGTCAGTTGGTATTTAATATCATAATCTTCTTCATTATTATTCATTTTAATTTCATCATTCTTTTTTAGTTTCGGTTTATGTTGAACTTCTTTATTCGTTCCGTGGATTTTCTTGATTAAAGTATTAAGAAAATTTGGAATATAAGAAGATTCATTATCATTTTCAATCATCTCTATGTCATTTTTCAAATTTTCTATACTTTTTGGTAAACCTGATTCAAATTGAACTAAGAGGACAAAAAGCAGTAGAAAAATTACACCTGTGGAAAGATAAATTTTCAATAATTATATAATACAATATTATAAATGCGAATATAATAAATAGTTATCTTATTTTGCAATATCTGTGAAATAACTTTACATTACTTCGTAGACATTCTAAAGACCAAATTAATTGTTATTTGTTCTTAAATATCCTAAAAATCAATTTAATATAAAATGTTTTCAATAGTGATCAAAGTCAATTTATAAAATATATTTTTAGGACATGTTTAGAGGTTCTAAGAAAATTTTGGATTCTCATGAAATATTATTTCTTATTTACTTAATGAACTTTTTTATGTGATATACATAATTTTAATAATATACAAGAATTTGTATAAAATATTTTTAAAAAAGTAAATTAAGTTTTTATTTCTCATTTGAATATAATATGCAAAAATTTTCAATGTTCAATGTTTTTTTATAATATTGAAAATGTCAATAATAGCACATAATGGTGTTTGTAATTTTTATTGTTCAAATATACCTTTTTAAACATTTATTATAATGAAAATAAACTTAAATAATTTTTCATTAAGTATATCATACAATGCTTAAATAATCAAAAGAACTTTAATATCTACGAGTGTGTTTATTCCTAATAATTAAAAAAATAAATTTATCAACTAACCCAACGTTATCGATAAAAAAAAAACAGATTGAAATATTACAATTGAAATAAAACAGCCATTTGTGGGAGTTTAATCAAAATTCTATTGGTTGATTATATTTTTTAAATTTAAGATAAAAATATTTACTTTAAAAATATTTATTTTACATAAGTTTGAATTAATTTAAAAGTTTATAATTTCAAAAATTGCTTACAAAAAAAAAAAAAATAAAAATAAATAAATATATAAATGGAATAAGAGAAAATTTGTAAATATTATCTTATTTAAATAAAAATCTGGGTATATTAGACATAACAACTTGTAGCATGGTCATTTAACTACAATTAATAATTTAATTTTTCAATTTGCTCAAGCAAATAGACTTGAATATCTATACTCACTTTATTTCATGATGATTCAATATGATTTTGGTAATTTCAAAATAATAAATCCAAAGAAAAATTAAGATCATTTTATGAATTGACTTACCATCACTTTTAAAAATTAAATAAATTTTCACAGAAACACAAAAATTTGTATAATCACTAATTAATGCAATTATCCTAAATAATATTTTTCTACACTGATATTTAACTTTTATTTTTTATTCCACATCTTAAAATCACAAGATATATGGCAAAATAAATAACTTAAAAATGTCAATTTATAAGTCGAATATTAAAATTACCTTTCATTTTTTTAAAATTGTGATCATTTGATCATTAAACTTGAAAAATAAATCTTGAATGATCTCTTTCATTTGTGTGATATCTAATATATATAGTTTCCATTTCTTTGATCTTAAATTTTAATTTAAATATATGATTATTTCATGTAACATAAAAATTAATTTTATTCTAATCAAGATAATTATTCTAATTAATTTTTTTTTTAATTTGTTTATTTAATTCTCTAATAAGTTATATTTGTTTGATATCAAAATCATTGATTAAACAAGTCATCGTCTGGAAGAGGTGGGAGGGAGAGGAAAGACTAAGGAAAATAATTATTTATTAGAAGAAAAACAATACATATGATGTAATCTATTCATTCATCAATATTTTTTACAAAAAATATTAATTGTATATTTTTGTGTTTACAAAAATTAATAGATAAGACAAAAATATAATTTTCTCATATAATTAATATTCTATGTATAATTAATATAATATGTTTTAAAATACTTTTGTTCCTACACTTATTCTTTTTATAATTTTATTATTTATTTATGAATATAAAATTTCCAGAAAATAATGTTTCCCATTAATTATATTGAACCAATGAAAACTTATTTTTTTTTATTAATTATTTATATGAAAATGACAGAAAAGACATTGATAACTTACATTTAGTTAACCGCAATTAAGGATTATGAAATAAAGAAAGCAAAATAATAACAAAAAATCTCTAACTTTTGTACGTCCTACGCAAGGACAACGTCTATCAAGTCGGTTATATCAATTAGGTGCCCTATGTTCAGTAGAACGTATCCTATCAATCTTTACCTTGATTTTCTTGATCGGAGGCGGTACTTTTCATCAAGTAGCTTCCCAATGTTGGGAGGCTGGGTTGACTTCGTCCCATAGACCCCAGCTAGAGAAATCCCTTGCCAGGCCCGGAACTTGTACCCGGGACCGTAAGAATGTGAGCCAGCTACCTCTCACCCTTTTTTTTTTTGCAAAAAAATACTATATATATATATATATTATATACAAATATATAGGTAGTTAATATATGTAGTACCAATTAATGAATATAAGATAATTACGGCCTATTAATAGCATATTTTGATTTTTTGTGAAACGTTCGTAATACTTTTAGTTACATTCACCATCAGGCATAAATAATCTTTAATCACTTGGATAATTTACTCTTGAGAGCATTTGGGTCTCTAGTAAAAAGTCAAGTCCAAAGAAGCAATGGTACTGAATAAAAAAAAAACGATTTTTTAATCGTGGCCAATCAAGGGCGTCGAATGGCCCCTATCTAACAAGCGTTTCGCGTGTAATCAGCATGCGGAACGCCCTTCCTACGCCGCTTGAAAGAGAACACTGCACCTTGCCCCATGGTTTAGGGATTTCAACCCCCATACAGATAGTATTTGAAAGTGAGACAGTCTTATTAGATTTCAGGTAATTAGCTAACGTTTCTATCTTAACCGTCTTCATGAAGGCATCCGTCAATTAAATTGCTTCGTAGTGATACATTCTTTATTTTCATTTGATATAATTCATTTTTACACACTTTTACTTAGTTTCACAACATGTTCTGTCTTGCAAAGTGAATTTTTGACTCTCTTCCCAATGTTAGAATGAGCTGAAATTTTACATTCTTATGTATTTACGATGACAATGCAATATTTAGGTTCATTCCAAGTCTTAGGCGACCTTGGAGGTATTATTAATTATTAATAAATTAATTAATTCTTAAAACTATAGCCTGAAATCATAAACAGGGCGAAATTTATGTCAAGATGAATAATTAGCTCATTCAAACATTGGGATGTGGGTCAAATTCACGTTGGAAGATTTGACGACAGGACACGGGTTAAAACTAAATAAAAGCGTGTAAAAAAAGGTTTTTGTCTGCACATTCCTCAGAATTTAAAATTTTTTTGCATATCTTCGCGTTTCATGACCTTTAGAATCCAAAATTGATTTTATAAATTTTCATGTCTGTCTATCTGTATATTATATATTATAAAATCAAGAAGGCACGTGACAAATTATTATATTATATTGTAATTTATTAATAGGTTTCTTTTTTTATTTTTAATTTTTAATAAATTCTCTTTTTTGATATGATATTAATAAAAAGTAATATTAAATTGTATATAAATTTAAAAATTAGAATATTTGGATTTGTTTAAATTATAACACATGTAATAAATCATATGCAAAAAATAGAAAATTTTGAAAATCTACTTGGTATTAAATTCAGAAATAGTAGTGTATTTATACTACTTTAAAAGTTGTATATTTAATTATAATATTAAAATAGGGGTATTATCTGAGAATATTTAAAATAATATAATATTTTAAATAAATTGATAATTTAAAAAAAATACTTATATTAATAATATATGGACTATTCGAATATATATATATATATATTTAGAACCTCTCTTTTCTCTCTCCCTCTATTTAAAATTTTAAAAAAAGGAGTGTTTTAGCCAAATTAAGAAATTTAAATGCCTTATGCAAGATGGATAGGTAAATGAATTGGACTGGAAATGGAGACATGTGATTAGAGAAATTGGGGAAAAATCAACCGAAATGTGTGTAATTAAACAAAAAAATTCAAGAATTATGCTTACGGATACATAATTATATAGGACTTAAATATTATAGGAGTTTCGGCAACTGCAATCAAAGATAGCGTAGGAAAATTAATCGAAGCAGGAAAAGAGGTGGAGCTAGAAATTAATAGTGCTAAGTCAAAGTATTTAGTAACAGAGAGGATTAGTATTAACACACAAAGTCTTTTTTTTAGAACTAAATTGAAAAAATTTTGAAAAAAAAGTACGAAATGTCCTAAATATTGAAAAAACGGGACAATTGGCTGTCCAGAAGACATTTTTGGGGACACCGGGACAGAGCACCTAAAAACGGGACAATCCCGGAAAAACTGGATGTTTGATCACCCTATCGATATGACCCTGGGAGACGAGAGTAGATTTAGAGTATTTGTGAGATTAATATTGTTCGCAGCATTTATAGGCCAAAGGAAGATGAGGTCACAGGGGGATGGCGGAGATGGCATAAAGAGGAATTGCATGATCTCCAGATATAGTTAAGGTTGTAAAATCGAGAAGGCTGGGATGGGAAGGGGACGTGGCTGGAATGGGAGAGGCTAGAAAGATCGGCGATAAATATATTTGGGAGAAACCGATTGGGAAACATGCGGTGGAAGACCAAGGCCGCGGTGGTTGGACAATGAAGGATGGGACATGGGAGAGATGAGACAGGGTAGGATTTGGTTGTAGCTCAGGATAGGGGCGCTTAGAGAAATGTGGGTGCTGCTGCTAAGAACTTTCGTAAACTGTAGAGACCCAGTATACAACTATCACTTATTAGTATTTAGTATTGTATAGAATTTATTAGATTGTGATTTTAAAATAAAAAAAATTATTATATTACTAGCTGCTAGCTTATTATATTATTAGATGATAGTATACAATAATAATATATAATTAATTTACTGATTAAATTAAAATAAGATATATTTTACAAGAAAACAAACAAATGTCTTATCTACTTATAGTGATTGATACAAAATGGATGAAAACCTTTTACATACACTTTCAACCAAATACTGTATCACTCGGGGGTACAGGGGGCCTCAGCCGCCGTCTAGTTTTGAAGAGCGCCGAAGGCGCTCGGAGCAGCTAGTATATAAATAAGTTTATTGAACATAAGGCAGGGAATTATTTATATATAATATTTAATTGATTTTTTATGTCGATAATTTGTTGTTCTCTTATAACCACTTAATAAATATTAACTATATGAAGAAAGATAATCAGGTATTTGTTGATTGATTGAAAGTAATTCAACATTGAAATCTTATTATTAAAACA
This sequence comes from Labia minor, assembly GCA_963082975.1. Taxonomy (NCBI): domain Eukaryota; kingdom Metazoa; phylum Arthropoda; class Insecta; order Dermaptera; family Spongiphoridae; genus Labia; species Labia minor. The sequence goes on along the minus strand of OY720344.1, from coordinate 64,808,214 downwards.
ACACAATTATTTAATTAAAAAATCAAGGTTATGTTTTATTAAATTAATCACGCAATTTTAAATTTGAGTATTATTTTATAACACAATTTAAACTAATATATATTTTTAAAAAAATTTTAAAATGAAAATATCAAGTCTTATAATATTAAACACGTGATATACGTTACTTTAAAAAATTATTCTTTACTACGAATTTTTTTTCTTAAGAATATTTTGTACTTCTTCTTGAATACTAATAAATTGGTTGGATCGATTATTGTGAATATCCTCAATTTTACTTTTCTTATCATGTAAAAATATCTATATTTGTACATAATAAATTGTTTTTCTCAAGGTGCCGTCTCCCTTTCGGAGTTTGGCTATCATCATGACTAGGATAGCCTTAAAAGCTGCCCAGCCATGTTAATTTTTATTGGGAATGTTAATGCGGTGGTTTCCCGTTGCCTTCCGCATTTATAGTACCAGGAACTGACAGTAATAATTCAACTTTATTTTTAAAAATCTCGGAAATTATTTTTTTGTAATTATAAAAATAAATATAAAAGATCCACTCTTTTTATTAGATGTCTACCTCAGTTCAGAAAATCTATGTAAACATGTTCACAAAGTATTTGATATATATAAGAAACTTGTAATTTATATGGTACATCAAAAATTGATATTTTTAGGCTTTTAGGAGAGATTGTTAAACTTTTAAAATGGACCTCCCAATCTGCTTACTAATTGTTGAATTCGCGCATATACTGTATTCAAATTGGAATATCATTCTCAAAAATTATTTACAAAATATATTCTATTAAAATATAATTTTACAAAAATTGAAAATTAAAATAATTATTTTTAATTTTTATGAAATAAATTTATATTTTTTAATATTATATGTTTTTTAATTAATTTTAGCCTGGAGTGATAAAGAAATTCTCAAAAGAATAGTTGCATAATAAAATGAAAAAAATAAAACCTTATCTGTATTTAATCTTTTCAATCATCTAAGAAATAATTTATTTTTGAAGTAATTTATTAATTTCCTGAGTTTCTTGTAATTACTTGCTAAATTATATTTTATTGATAATTTTTAAGTATTTAATTAGATATAGGTATATGTTGAAGAAGAATTGATTTTTCTCTCATTGTATAAAAATTAATTAAAAATTATAATCTAGGTAACAAGTGAATTAACGAAATAATTATATTGACAAGAAATAAATTAATTAAAACATAAACATAAAAATATGACATTTGAAATCAGAACTATTTTAATTATATAATAATAAGTTTACCATTAGACATTTATAAATGAAATATGAAAAAAACATTTTTTTATATTAATATAACATTTTTTTAATTTAATATTGTGCTAAATATTTATTATTTACAGTAAATTTGATTACTTTTTTAAAAAGTTTATTATTGTGATTTTAGAAATGAATAATTCTCAATTTGTATAATTGAGATTAAATTTAAATTATGAGCGTAGAATTCGATAAAATGCTGTTAGACATATATTTTTTACTTTTCAATCACTTTGATTTATTGATTGATTTATTATTAAAAACTAGTCCATCTTAGCCGCTCTTCGCGCCTAGTCAGAGTGTTCTGATCCTGTACCGCCGAAGTGATACATAGTATTTGATGGATAGTCTGTATGCAATACGTTTTCATTTATTTTATATCAATGAATATATTAAAACATTCATTTCTTTTTGAAGTCTTATTTATAAAATATACTTTAATTTATTCAGTAAATAAATTATATATTTTACTGTATATGTTATAATAGAGTATAATATTCCTCAATCATTGCATTTTGATATTTTATTTTATTTGTAATTTATTTAATATTTTTAATTATAAAGAAAGTATGAGGACATCCTAATTTAGAGACTTGAAACATATTATAAAAGTAATATTAACTTTTTTATCGTCATATAAAACAATAGATAAACTAAAAATATATACATTTATTAATAGTATTAATTTATATTAATTGATTTATTCGTTTTTATGGGTGTTTGCTTTTTTAAGTTTTCTAGACAATAGTTGCTCTCCTTCTTCAGAAGAGAATTATCTATCTATTTGGTGCTAGGGAATTCGAAAATTATTGGCGACAGCAAACAGATTACTCTAACAGACTCTATTCTGAGCACTTCCATCCAACTCTTATACTCCCCCAACTTCTTCAAGTTCTCTTTTATCTTTGGTTGATGATTTCTCAAACGGTTTTCTCACAACCAACCAAGTTTTTTGTTTGTTTTTCTCACTCTTCTAACCATGTGATCTTTCAAATTGCAAACTATATTTTTAATTAACATTTAATTGATTCATTCTATTAATATTTAAACAAATACACATTTTCATTTTTTATATACGATTTAATTTAACCTGAGTCATAAGATTTGGCAAAACTCCAAATAAATTGTGTACAAAATTATTGAATTTTCTTAGCGAGATTAGATTTGATCTGATTTGGCCTGAATTTCTCCTAAGATTAGAAATAACTTATAAGTTCAGCCCTAACCCAGCATAATTCATTTTCCCATAAAAGTTGCATGATGATTCTTTAGAATTTGAAAATACAATTAATTATCTCTAGAAATTTTAATTAACATTTTGTCTTTGACAATAAAGCATTTACTTATTTAAATAAGTCAAAATAATCAAAATTAAATTAAATTTATATTAATATAAATTCTGATTAATCCATCGATAGAAAAAGAAATATGCGTATTGAATGGAAATAAGGGAAATAAGAAATATGAATCTAATAAAAAATCCAAGTTGTGATGAGAAAAAGGAAAAAAAGAGTTTTGGTAACACAGAATGGAGTAGGGGTGTAGTAAAGCTGGAGTTCAATTAATTCTCTTACCTTTCTTATTCCATTAATATTAAAATTTGCATCGAAGACGAATTCAGAAATGAATAAAAGAAATATTTGCATTTCAGCGAATAATTGGATTTTTTTCAAATGCTATCTAAATGAAATTATTAATATTTGATAGTAATAAGAAAAAAAATATTCATAAATTTTGGCTCTTAGCAAAAAATCAATGTTTATAGATAAACTGAAATATGAAAATTGATATTGCTCATGATTTATATACTTAAAAATAAATATATACATAAGTATTATGGTCACACAACTTATTAATTCTATAAAAAAAATTTTATCAGAAACACCATCAAAACAAATTGAAATATTTTTATAAGTATTTATTTTTTACAATTTTTTTTTCTAATATTAATTACCAATATTTTTTTATGATTAGAGTATCTTTTCTTCAAGTTTTAAAACTAAAAAAAATTATATTTTTTTTTTCAAATGTCATTTTAGGAAATTTATATAATATTAGTCCATAAACACTGTAAAATCCAGTTTCGAAATAAACAATTTTTTAAATTTTTTGATTACTTTAACTGTAGACTCACTATATCACTAAATTAAAATCACTAATTTCTTGATTACTAACATCTAGTATTGAAACTAAATAAGTGATTTTAAATATAAATAAACACAGGTGGAGTCCACCTGTCTAGACATGAAGACAGCTACTCTTAAAGCTAATCAAACATTAGTAATAAATTTAATGATTTTTTCTTTTAAAATTTAATTTAAAAAACTGAAACCTAAATAATAAAAATGTAAATATATATATATATATATATATAGTTTTTTAAATAAAAAAAAACATATTTTAATTCAATTGATAGGAAGATTAATTAATATATTTATATCGAGAGTCTGAAACTATTTGAAAATTTCTATGGCAAAAGATTTAAATAATTTTTTCGTATTTAATTTATTTATTTTTAATAAAAAAATATAATTTATTTTTATATATAACATATAATATTTTAGTGTAACTTAATATTTAAAAAAATATGAAATTTGTTTATCTTACAATCAAAAATCATCATGACCTATTTTCTTTTTTCTTTTTCTATTTTTTTGCTAAAAAAATATCATTGATGGCGTTCAGGAAATTGAATTGAGAATTGATTTTTGTTCCCAGAGAGTTTATATTAACTTAGATCCAATTTATGTCAATAAAAGCAATATTTTCAAAATGCATACCCTTTTATATATATATATATATATATGTAATAGATATAGATATATAAAAATAAATGGTTATGTATTATTTCCCAAGAATTATTGATTTATCACGATCGTTCAACTAAATTCAAATCGTGAACATAAACAAAATCATACTTTAAAAAATATATATAATACACACATAATATAATATATATAAAAAAAAATATTATCAACATTTATTTTAAATAAAAGTAACATAATTGAGTGTCACTTAAATAATTGTAAAAAAAAAGAAAATAAATAGAAAATTTAATTAAAAATTTATTAGAATCACATGGATAAATTTGCTAATCCTGAAATACATACCATAATTAATATATACAGTTAATGAATTAATAAATGAAATATTAATAATATACAAATACTATTTCAATTTTTTAAAACTTTTTAATAATAAAACTTAATGAATATATATATAATATAATATATATTATAATTTAAAAATTTTAAATAATGTAAATAGAGATGAGTATTAATAATAATATTAAAAATTAATAGCTAATATTTAATAATTAATTAAAAAGGTCAAGGTGTGTTTATTTTTAGGTATTTATGTATATATATAGTGTAAAAGGTGTATAAGGTGGGGCAAAGATTAGCAGTTTTTATTTGAGGTCGTTTAAGATTGGGATTATAAAAGATACAATATAGGTTGAAACATCAACTAAAAACCTGAATTTGGACTATCTTGAGTGATTTTATTTGTTTCCAAATCAATAAAAAATAAGTTGACCTGTGGCCAGGTCCGAACCGACCGACGGTTTGAAATAAATTAATTTCCAGCTACAGAAACAATTTCAAATAATTTTCATATATCTATTAATGTAATAAAAAACAGATATGGATACATAAATAATAAAAATAAACATTTTTAATTTTATTTTATTTATAATATATATGCAAGACCAGGTTGTGACGTCATGAATGGCTGGGTGACGTCATATAATTTTAAATCAAGAAAAAACTAATAAATATGATTTTTCTCGAGGATAAAACCAATACAAAGTGCATGATTCGTGGTGATATATAAAAAAAATCTCCTTTGGTGTGAAAATAACCCTTTCCTTCCTATCGTCGATCGCTAATACTACCTCTTCCGGTTTCCGGAATTGCACCAAAAGTTGATCAATTCATCCCACTGATGCATTAAGTAAATATACCAAATTTCATCAAAATCGGTTGAGCCGTTCAGGCTGTACACATCTATACGGACGGACAGACGGACAGACGGACGGACAGACATCATGCTAAAAATACTTTTTTCTGTTTAGAAAATGCATGATACGTGGAGATATGTAAAAATCTCCACATGTGAAATTTGGTGTGAAAACAATACCTCCCTTACTATCGTCGGTCGGTAATAAGCTGGAGTGTCTCCACTCGACTATCTCGCAATTTGAATTGGATTAAATAACATAATATATTATATTTAAATTAAATTTAATTAATTATAAATTATAAATAATAAATATTAAACCAGCACTGGCGAGATAGTAAAAAGTAGTAGTCATTTAAACCCCTCAGCGGAGCCAGTCTACACCAACGACGATTGCACCTGCATTGAACAATCGCCTCAAATCAAAGTGAAACAATACCTCCCTTACTATCGTCGGTCGGTAAAAACACTTAATAAGAAATACTTTAGGTATAGATATATTTTATTTCTATTTTTATTTATATATATATCCCCAATCGTAGAATATCTTGATGCTCAGGTTATTTCCATAAACGGCCGCTTTTCCACACTAAACACTTCATTAACAACACTATTTCTTTTAATATAATCAACTGTTTTGGATTTAATTGATAATATGTAAATTTAAGAAAATAATAATTCTTTTAAAATTTGTTACATACATATTAATGATATATTACTGTGAAAATAATAAAAGATTAATTTCTAAGCTGTTAATCTATCCATTTTATTGCATAATAAAATTTTTTGTCAGTTTATGTGTTTAATCAAATTTTTATTATTACAAATATTTGACTTGACTTTTCATATAAATAAATAAAACTAAATGAGGCCAACGTTTTTCGTTGAATATGAAGCAATTCATCCATAAACTTTGTCAGGCTTATAGAAAAATTATTTTACTCCTTTTAGTCCATTGGAAAAACGTTAATTTATAAAAAAATTTTTATATTTATATTATTTTCTACTTTTTTATTTTTTATTACTCTTCAAATATTCTTTTCCTGTTATTTGGATGTTTAAATGAGCTTTCTTTATAGGCGAATTTTAAGAATTTCAACTGAAAGAATAACAAATACTAAAGACGCAAGTGTTTCAAAGGTTTAACAAGAAACTATGAAATGATAACCACTATCAAGAAATGAATATTCCAGCATTTAAGCTGTCATAAGTAGGGGATATACACTACATAGAAATTCAAATATATATATATTTATTTATTAGAAAAAAAAAGATTGAATAAGAATCGTGTTAAATTCTGAATTTGTCTCTTGATTTAAACTGTTAGAAGTATCGTTTCATGTTAAGATGGTCGGCTCTGTTATTTTCTTAAGGATTGAAAATGTTAGTCCAAGTTTTTTGCCATTGAAAAAAAGCATGGACTTAATTTAGGAGAGTCTCTTAAAGAGCTCTATTTGGCTTACGATATCTCTTTTAGATTTCCTGCAATCGCAATGGCTCATCACATGCAACTCTTTTGCATGTTCGTCTAAAAATATACTAAAGAATAATTTGCATCTAATATTTTTTTTCACTAAATCGGTATAATTTTAGACTCTAGCATGAAAAAAGCTATTAACTGCAATTCACTTCTTCAATTAAGAAAACTAATGATAGGGATAGCGACTCGCGGATCCGCCCGATTAGAAAAAAAACGCCAAATGCATTGCGGAACAACACTTTCAAATATGAAAAAATACCATCATAAAATTCTATTGTATCAATGTTTATTGTTATGTTAACATTGGATAACGTCTTATTGTCCGTTTTCACCAACGTTTTATCAAATAATAGGTTTCAATGATGTAATGATTAGTTATTATTTTCATTTTTAATTATTTATTTTATTTTCCAAATCCAATTTCTTAAAAAAGAAAAGAAAAATATTTATGTACTATTATATTAGATTATTTAATAGTTTTTCTATTAAAATCTAAATTGATTGGAATACCAAGTTAATACAAATTTTTTATTTAATTTAAAAATAAAAAAATACAATACAGTAAAAATTCAAAGGAGAATATATTGTGAGATGCAGGGCCCGCGCCAAACCGGGCATTTGTCCGGGCGGCAAATCTGAAGGGTAGCATTTTGTCATGAATTTAATAAATTGTAAGATTATAGGGGCGGAAATTTATTCTATTGCCCGGGACGCCATAAACACTAGAGTGGATGCTGTATTTTGAGAGGGGAGAGTAAAATTAACAAATTAAAAAATGGAAATATTATAGATTATGCAAAGAATTATTTTTGTTCAAAAGAATTAACAAATGAATTTAAGCCAAAAACATAATTACTAGTATAAAGAAAAAATATTATATAGAAATTTTGTTTACAAATAATGGATATTTTTTATTTACAAAAATATAATTCTCTCAACATTAATTCATTAATTATAAGCAATTTAATATTTAATTATAAAATTACCAATTAACAATTTATCATTGATTAAAAGTTAATTATAAATTATCTAAAAGGAATTTATTTCAGAAATTAAAAAATCATTTAAAACAAACGTTACCATATTATTGAATTTTAAAACTTCTATTTTCTTTATTAGTCATCCATAAATAAATTATCCATGTGAAAATTGTTACAAAAATACATCTGGATATATTATTCATAGATATAATTATTGAAATGTATTTATTTTATTTTTCTCTTCATTATTCAGACATTTGTTTTTAATACATCTGCCTCTACATCAAATACATCAAATTACTCTATTTAATTCATCCCGTGTGGAAAAACATATTTAAATTACTATGTCATTAAAACTTATGGTCTAAAAAGCTTAATGAAATAAATAATTGTGATTTAATTTCAAAGAAATCTATTTTATGTCCATTTGATAAACATAATAATAATGCTAGTATTAGCATATAGTGAATAAATAAGGGTAGTATTTAATCAAATATACTTCTCATGTTATCTAATTATTTAATTAATATTTTTAAGGTTAATCAAATTGGTGACTTTATATTTTTTGATATTTTTACTCCAATGAACTTTAAAATATTAAAACAATTATTGATAAAAACTTTTTTAGTATACACCTAAATAATACTCCTATTCTTTCAAAATAATGATCTAATTAATATTGTTTTAATATCATTTAAGAGGTGTTTTAGAAGAATTAAAAAATAGAATGTTTCAAAAAATTTCAAATTATCAAAAATTGTTATATAGTGAGTATTCTTCTATAAGTAATATAAGTACATATACTACTAGGGTCAAAAAGTTCGCGGAATTGGTTATTAAAAATTTATTAAAAATATTTATAACATTCTTACATTATTTCCCTTCAAAATACTCTCCTCCTGCATCTACACATTTATTCCACCGTTCATTTAATTGTTGGAAACACTCTTGAAAGCCGTTTTTTGAAAGTTCCTTCAGCCGCTCCGTCGCATTTTCAATCACCTCTGACGAGTGCGACCGTCGCGAAAACGCTTATGCCACTTGTAAACTGCTGTTTTCTTCATCGCAGAATTTCCGTATGCTTTTTTTAGCATCTCAAGAGTCTCCTAGGGTGATTTTTCCAGCAACACACAGAATTTAATATTGCCACGCTGCTCTAATTACGACATTGCACAATCCGACGAAAGAAAGAAACTACGATCTACAATATTAAACACCGAACGCACGGAACCAACTACAACTGCCTGCTAACCTCAAAAGCACATTCACTACCAGTTATGCCAACCTCACAAACAAAAATTTCCCTTTCAGCTAAGAAATACTTGACTATAAGCGACCATTCCGCGAACTTTTTGACCCTAGTAGTATACCTACTATCTTTATACAATATCAAATTTAATTATTTATAAAGAAACTTATATTATTTAATATTAAATCTTGGATAATTTTCATATAAATATATTTAATTATCTGATTGATGATCATTTTTAATTAGGATTAATCTAAAAATCATTTTCCGCTTATGGGTAAATTTTCATTTTGTGGCATTCTTAACTGCAAGCAGATTAGAATTACTTGTATTTCTCTGAGTCGCCAATCAATTACTTGAAGAAGTAACACGTCTAAAATTCTATCAACGATATGAAGTAAATGTAAATTTAGTATATTGTGATTATTATCATGGACATTTTGTAATTAGAATTCTTTACTAAGGTACTTAAATTTAAAATGGATGAATAAATAATACATATTTATATAAAGAGACGAAATAATTATAAAATTATTAATAACTACTTGGAGGGATTGAGTATTTAAAGTAATAAATTTGCAGAACACTCAATATAGTATACTTAAATTTTAAATTCAACTCGTATATGCTGCTCCTCTTCCCTTAACAAAGTCAATTCTCAACACTAGCCCAGATTATGTTCAATTTATTTTTTATTTAATAAAAATAAAATACATAATAAATAAATTAATTAATTAAAGAAGTGAAAATATAAAATCAAGATATTTCTTCAAATATAATTTTCAGTCACTGAGATGTAAAATGGAAGGGAAGTAGGTAGGTAGAAAATATAGGTTATGAGTAAATAAATAATTAAATATGATTTAACAAATAACTATAAAATTGCTTTTATTAAATAAAATGTTTAATTAAATTTGTTCGTTTATAAAATATAACATAATAGTGAAAATAATATTATTATTATGCATTTTAGTTAATTGACTTAAAGAAATATCCATAAGCACCCTTAATTAATTAGTTTGTCGCGGAGGTTGGTTTCCGAATATTATTTTTGGCCATAGAAAGATCAAACGGCAAGTTTGGCATTTGATAGGTTAATTTGCCATTTGGCCCTGGATGTCTTGGCTTGTCTTTGCCCCTTCTCCCACCCCTCTCTCTTTCCCTTCACCAAGCAATGTAATCAGCACAAGTATTAATTGCGTTGTGGTAACGCTGGATGTGCGTGTCAGGGGGAGTCCTCTGACCGTCCTGCCCTTTATAGATTCATAGCTTTGTTTCACGCCATGCGAAAATCGCCTTATTGCCAGGTTGCCAATACTTCCCTACAAATTCTAAGAAAGCCATGCTATTCTCTTGGAGGATCAAAAGGAAAAAATCAATTCTCATTATTTCATTTTTCTATTATACCTGAAATATATAGTATGCAAGAGTTTCCTATATAACAATTCAATTATAAACAATACCTCCCTTACTATCGTCGGTCAGTAAAAAATCAGGAAAAAATCACCCTTCTGCATTATACCTGAAATATTTATTGTAATTTATCAATAGAGAGGAACTATTATTATGTCTATGTATTTCCTAAATATACTATTAATCATATATTTTCTGGTGATGGTTATTATTATTATTCTCTGGGTATTTTCGATCGATAAAACCGACATTCATATATCCTTAGGATCAAAGTGAATATTAATAACCCATGTTTGGTCAAACAAAATTGAACATTTTAAGAGCATAAAAACATGTACATATTATATTTTTATAAATAAATAATTTTATTCAACAATTTTTATTATTATTTCTACATATTACTCTACTATTCAATTAAATATATCTCTAAAAAGTGCGAAAAAGTTTAAAATAAAATAAATATTTGTATTTATATTTATTAATAAACATAAACATTATTATTTTAAAAAAGAAAGGAGTTAATAAAAAATAAAAGAAATAAGAAATTTATTTTAATTTGAAAATATATTTATTATTAACGTATTTCAACCGAAAATTGAATAATTGAAAGATCCTTAACAATAAAAATAAAGGAATATGTTATTTGTTTTCATAAAGAGAAATGAAAAATATCGAAACGAATGTTATTACTTTTTCAATATTATTTAGGGGTTGTTTGTATTAGAGAATATAAAAAAAAGTTGAAAATGTGTATGCAGCTTTGTTTCTAACAAACTTCAATGTGGCGTGCCTAATTTGTAGGGACATTTAGAGAACCATGCGTGATTTGACAAATGAATCTCATTTGATAATGGTGCTTTGATCATTAGAACTGTGAAGTGACTATTATAAAAAAAAGCTAATGAGTGTCAGGCAAAAGTCTTGTATTAACTCATTTAGATATAATAAATCCTATTCCAGAATATTAATATAATATACTATACTATGTACTTATATTTACTTAATCACAATAGCTAGTATTTTTACTTTTAGCTGAAGAAAAAACTCTTATTATTGTTAATTTTAATGATATATTAAAAAAAACACCTTTTAATATTTCATACAAATTCATAAACATACCAATTCATAAATATCCAAAAATATAATTATCATTTTTTGAACATTAAATTTGCTTATAAATCTATTGATATTCTATTTAGCTAGCATGTTTTATCTGTTTGACTACCAGAGGATGCACTAATTTTCTGTTTTTATAAGTTCGGTTTGGATTTATGAAAATTAAAAAAAATAATTAAATAATTTTCTTATATACAAACCGAACTTATAAAAACCGAAAATTAGTGAATAAGCGAATAATTAATGAATTAGTCAATAAAAAATTACTTAACATTTCGACGTTCATAACTAATCTGTCAAGCTTAAAAAATCTTTATTTTAATAATTTTTATCTCGTAACCTAGAAGAGGCCCGAAAAAATTTCATAAGAAAAGTTTATTTAGAATTGCAAAAGGAACCCACTGGTAAAGTATTATCTAAATCCACGAAAATGCGTTTATATGAATAATTACTTCAATTTATTTTAATATAAGAATAATAATAATTACTAAAATATATTTTAATTTCAATATTTTGATATTGCTATCTTGAGACTGATTATGTCACATTAGTTTAACAGACACCGATTATTATATTTGATAGGTAAATTTAAATTCAAAATAATTTATTTTGTATTTTTATCTCTTAAAAACCTCACCAAAAGCAAACATTTTTATTAAAATTAGTTGCAAATTTTCATACAAAATATAATTCTATATTAAATATTTTATATTATATATTAAAGTGTTTATGAAAAAATATCCTTTTTAAGTCTTTAATCTCTAAAGAGTTGATTTTTTTTCTTATTTCACTGATAAGTTTCTTTCGCCTAAATCCAGACCACCACCACCTCCGCTCTGTCCGTTCGCTCTCTCACCACCCTCACTTTATACGGAGAGCGAAGGAAAAAAAGACACGATTAAGGTTGAAAGAGGATGAAAAAGCAAAGATGGTAGCCGTGTCTCGTCGCATTTCATGGTCCAGTCTTTTTCAATCGCTGTCTCGATGGGACTTTGGCTCCCTATGTCGCGAAATAGACTCCTGGACTGGAAAACGGAAAGCCAGCAGCAACTAAACCTTTTGTCCACTAGGATCTACAAAAGCCCAAATCTACGTCTCTTTTTTTACGAATGTAAAAATCAAATAAAAACATTGTATTTTTTCAAGTTTATATAATATTATGTTTTGTTAATGGACGGCCAGGGAGGTAGGTATATAAAAACAAAAACTCTCTTCATTTGGAAACAAAAAATAAAATCAAGCAAAAGAATTGTCTAGTTAAATAAATATTACTCAGTTTACGTAAATACTATTTCTAATTTAATAATAAAATAAGTTGACCTGTGGCCAGGTCCGAACCGACCGACGGTTTGAAGTAAATTTATTTCCAGCTACAGAAACAATTACAAATAATTTTAATACATCTATTAATGTAATAAAAAACAGATATGGATACATAAATAATAAATATACATTTTTAATTTATTTTATTTATAATATATATGCAAGACCAGGCTGTGACGTCATGAATGTCTGGATGACGTCATATAATTTTAAATTAAGAAAAAAAGTCGAATTGGCAGTCGTGGGACTGGCCGACAGAAGTGAAAACTTGTGCGTAAGAAATTTGAAAGCAGACGGAATGCGCACCAGCTTCACGATAAAAATGAAATTTATATACGTATATATATATATATAAAATTCATAATTATTTTTTTCAGCAAACTGATTATTATTACAAAAATATTAAAAATACGATGTGTATGAATATATATATATATGTCTGTCTGTCTGTCTGTCTGTGTGTGTCTGTCAAATACTCAAAAACTACCCGTCCGATTGCGATGAAACTTTCAGGGATTGTTGTGGGCGTCCCAGGGAAGGTTTTAGTGTAGTTAAATCCAAAATTAATTTAAATAGTAATATTTTGGTAAAAGTCTATTTATGGTTACCATGGTTACATTGAAAAATTTACAATAAATAAATAAAAATAATTGGAAATCTTTTCAAATTATTATTTTGATAAATTTTATTAATATTTTTAATTTTTTTTAAACTGCCAAAAATAACATACCCATAATAATAGTTGTAATAAAAATATAAATCACAATGTAAGTAAAATATTGAATCGTTTTATTTATATTGTTTCAATTATTGTTTGAATATTTATTAAATTTATATATAGATTAATTTACATGTTTAAATGTATATTTAATAAATTTATTTATTGATTCTTAATATTAATAATTCCAATTACTTTCTTGAAAATTTTTTTTATTTAAAAGCATATTCAGCATATCTCGCAAATTTGAATTGGATTAAATAACATATATTAATTTAAATTAAATTAAATTAATTCAATTATAAATTAAAATTAATAAATAATATTTATTAAACCAGCGAAAGTTTGGCTCTTTTTTGATGGCACCACGTCACGTGTTGGCGCGTGAGATTTCCAGTGTTAAAAAATTAATTCTGGTACTTTCAGCAATTCAATTTTCGATGTTGAGATTTTGATGTTTTTGATGTTATAAATAATATTTATTAAATTATAATTTAATTAATTTAATTTAATTTAAATTAATAAATATTATTTAATCAAATTCAAATTTGCGAGATAGTCGAGTGGATAGTGGAGTGTTTGGCTCTTTGTTGATGGCACCACGTCACGTGTTGGCGCGTGAGATTTCCAGTGTAAAAAAATTAATTCTGGTACTTTCAGCGATTCTATCAGGCTGAAATTCTATATATAGCAGTTTTATACAATTATTAATCATGTGAAAAATTATCAAACATATATCTTTATTTTTACGGTCACACACAGACACACACACACATATTTAAAAATTAATTTATTAAAATATATATTATATAATATATTATATATAGTATATAATTTAATATATATATATATATATATTCTGAAATTAATTTTAAATTATATAAATATATTAGAAATTAATTTAATATAATTTAACACATAATAATATATTAAAATATTTTATTTTATATATACATAATTTAGTAATACTGATTATTAATGTAAATATAAATAATAATATTTAATATGGCAAATATGTAAAATTCGTAAAGAATGTATCAGAAGTTTAGTGTCTAACATTCTGGCGTATTGCGCATGCGTATATCGGTCGGTCGCTCGGTCGCTCGGTCGCTCGGTCGGGTCTGGTCGGTGTCGTTTTGGAATCTCACGCGAAATCTATATTTTTTCCCCATCCCGCAAAAGTGCTCAACGCCGCTAAAGAAGTTTTCACTTCAAAAAACTAATAACTATGATTTTTCTCGAGGATAAAACCAATACAAAGTGCATGATTCGTGGTGATATGTAAAAATCTCCTCATGTGAAATTTGGTGTGAAAATAACCCTTCCCTTCCTATCGTAGATCGCTAATACTACCACTTCCGGTGGACCAATTCATCATACTGATGCATTAAGTAAATATACCAAATGTCATTAAAATCCGTTGAGCCGTTCAAGCTGTACACATCTATACGGACGGACGGACGGAGGGACAGACATCATGCTAAAAATACTTTTTTCTGTTAAAAAAATGCATGATTCGTGGAGATATGTAAAAATCTCCACATGTGAAATTTGGTGTGAAAACAATACGTCCCTTACTATCGTCATCGGTAAAAATTAAGTATTGGATTTTGGATAGGAAAAAAATTAAAGAAAAAGTAATTGAAAAAATCAATATTTTTACATAAAATACCAAAAAACTAAACTAACCTAACATGAACTAATGATTAATCTATCCTCTTTATCAACTTGTGTTGTTTTCTTCATCATAATCTTTTTTACCCTTATATGATAAATGGATGAATGGACTAGTTTTCAATCATAATCCTCGTATGTTGAGTTACGGTCAACCTCTCTAATCTAGTATTATAGGCATAGTTTTGCTAATTTACAATCTAATTACATTCGTATCTAGACATATAGTTATGATAAAAACATAATAGATTTTTGTTAGAATATAAACATTTAATTACCTTACCCTCTTTTCACAAGTTTAATATTCAATTTAATTATGAATAATTTCAAATTTTTATATTAAAAAATATATTTGTAAAAAAAATTGTTTCATTTACTTTGTTAAATTGATTGATTGAAGAAAAACTTTATTGAATTTAATTGCATAATTTTAATAGACAATTTTTATTTTAAAACTTTTCTAATAAAATAGGCAAAAAATTAATTAATATAAAATTTATTAATAAAAAAAAAATTAAAATTCTTAAATTTATTAAAATGTATAAAACTCTTCTCTGCCTTCAATAAAACGATTAATAAAAATGTAAATGAAAATTTGGAATCTTTTAACATACTCTATTGAATTTTTCCCATAATTTAAATAATTATTAAAATAAAAAGTATATATATAAATTATATAAACATTCTTTTTAAATAAAAATATTTATATTTATTGAAAAATAAAATACTTTTTTTCTAAATTATTGAGAGAAATTTTATATATTTTTTCAATAAAACCAAAATTTTTAAAATTATTAAATAAATGAAATTACGTTTGATGAGTACATCAGAATATTTATTTAGGTGTATGAGTTTTAATGAATACATTCTTTGGTGTAAAATGTTATCTTATAAATAGGTCATTCTAATTAATGTCTTACTAGAATAGAGGAAAGATAAGAATATCACCAAGAGACTTGAATGGTCTCAACATGGTAAGTCAATAAGTTAAATAAAAAATAAAAGCTCTATATATTATTAAAGTTGTTCCCGAAGGTCATAATTTTTTCTGAACCCCATCACAAACACCTACCTACGCTAATAATTTAATAAAAATTATCTTAAAAGTAATAGGATTAACAATAGTACTTTGATTAGAGTTAAAAATTATTAAATATATAATATATATAAGAAGCATATACAATATCTTAACTAATAAAGATTTAAAACAAATTTTAACAATTAAAACTAGGCAGTTTTAAAAGCTATTCCTTTAAAAAAAATAAATAAATTTTTTATTTATTAAAATTTTAATATTAAAATAATTAACATGATATATGTAATGTATAGATGTAATATTATATGTATGAACATATATACATAAGTATATTTCAAATAGATTATTTAATTTATTGTTTGTATGGCATGAGGATAATGAGTATGTCATAATGTCACTTTTGTCAAGACTAATTATGTCGAGATGACAACGCGATGACCTCTTGCATTTCAATATTGTATCCCGGCACGTTGTCCAGTTGTCACTTTTAATTGATATCCAATGAATTAACAAATAGATAACCAAGTTTTTTTTCAATGTATTTATTTATTTATTCACATTTATATATATATATATATATATATAGTCTATTTTTTGCAAATATTTTTTTAATTCACAATGAATTACATTCTTGTCATTTAGATATACATCAAAAGCGTGAATATTTTTATTTTTTTATTTTTTATTTTTTATTTTTTTTGATTCCGTCCCTCATATACGATTGTGTTATTGTTTTGTTTTGTTGTTTTTTGTAATTATTATAAGCTTTTGATATGTTAGGAAATTATTTTGTCATTATATTAAATATTGTTTGGGTTAAATAAGTTTTTAAATTGTTTTTATAAATTAATATATATAAATATAGATCATGTTTTTGCTTATCAATTCATATTCCAAAATAAAACTAGCATATTAAAAAAAGAAAGATAATTTTTTTATTATTTAAAAAATAAACACATTTTGTTTAAATTGAATTTAAAACTCAATATCAAAAATTTAATTTATCTTATGATCTGCTGATTTTTAAAATTTCTATTTAACTCTAAAATAAATGCTATTTTAATTAATATATATAATATATTATATATATTAGTGAAAATTAATATACAAATAATATATTAATAAATAATTAGGTTTCAAATCATATTATTTATTAATTCTCTTAATATAATATAAATATAAATAATAATAATAGAATATTTTCATTATTTTTTCTTCTTTTTTCTATATTCGAAAATGTTTTAATATATTGATACTTATAATGTTTAAGTTATCCTTTTGCTCTAAGGGTGTAGATTCCATTATACCTTATAAATCCTTCCAATCTATTCCAAAGTGATGACTGGGATTAGAGATAAACAGGCAGAGGTAGGTTGGTTGCAAACAGAACACCATATCTGAGAGGGATCACAATTTGAAAGGGAAACACACCTCGATATTACTTCATTTGAAGCACCTAATGGAATCCAATATAGAAATTATTCTAAGGTTGGAATATACGTATTAATTTTATATATAGAGTTAAAATATAAGTTTCTCATAAAATACTAATCTAAACTTTTTAAAATTATAGAAATAAAGATATTTCATTATAAAAACGGTATTTTGAAACTAAAGCTACTTAAATTAATGATAAATCCAATATAATTTATAATAATAATTGATTTTTATTATTCAAATTATTTGATTGATCATTATGTTCAAACGAAATGGATATTGTAAAAAGATATTATATATATATATATATTGTTTAAAATTAAATTAATATATATTTAGTCAAAAATTAAATTATCATTATTGAAACGAAACCCTAATCACATTAACAAAGAATTTAATTCTACACATTCAATTATTTTAAAAAGAAAAATACTTTCTAAAAAATAGAAGAATTTTGATAATATGATAAAATTATCCATCATCTTATTATTATCTTATATATTAAAACAATTTGAAAAAAATTATATTTATTTTAATTAAATTAAAGTATAATAACTATATATATATTAATTTGACATTAAAAATTTAATATAAGGAAAATTCAAGGAATATGCCGATGTTAAAGATATTGCGTGTTTCTAAATAACGGCGACTAGGTCCTTTGGTGTGGAAAAGGTATTGGGGAACGATAGTAGCCTCATACACATTATTTATAATATTTATTTATTTGTTTTTCCCACCATTTTGAAGTGAATTTCATCATATACGAGAAAAATATTCATAGTTTCAGATTTGAGTAAATAGATTATTTAAGTTATCTACTCTTTTAATTCTTAAAAATAATAGTAATATTAATATTATAAATAGTAATAATAATAATTATAAAAATAAAATCTTAATAAAAGCAGAAGCATATCTTAATAAAAGCAGAATCATATCCATACACGTTTTCTTTCTCCTCATTCTATTCATTTGTGCGGTTTTGTTTTGAACATCAAAGAGTAATGGTTATCTTATCGAGATTATCATTCTTCCTTCTAGATTCTTCCTCCCCACTCTTTCACTTATTTAATTAGAATTTAATGATATATAAATTTAAGAGTATTAATTAAAGAAAAATGTATAATAAATGAAAATGTTTTTAATTAAATCAATAAAAAGAAGAAAGAAGATTATCTAAATCTAGTTTGAAAGGTTTATTTCCATTCATTAATTTTAATTCTTAGGTTTTTTTATTTATTTATTTATCATTTACTAATTAATTTTCAATATATATATATATATCATAGAAATGATAGTTTTGTTTTCAACTCAAAAAATTCTCATTTAAAAGAAATGGAAGTTCAACGGTCCTCTGAGTTCTAAAAATAATTTTCTTCAATTAACCTCCAACTAGATGTAAATTTATAAGTATTTTATATCTAAAATTTTCCATTGATTTTTTTATTTAACTTATAGTCTCTATTAATTTGATGAAATTTTAGTAAAATATTTCAAATAGAGTTTTCTTTCATTAACTTTGATTTTTTATTGATTAATATTTAATTAAAACAGAGAGAGAGAGTATTCATATCATAAGTTTTATAATGCTTTTTGTTCAAAAAATTTAATTTTATGAAATAATTTAAATATTAATAAACTTAATAGGAAAAAAATTATTATTATTAATAAAATACCATTAATAGTACATATGAATTTATTTCATTTTTTCATATATATTTTCAATAAATGAAATTAGTTTATTAACTTAACTAATTTGTGGTATTTCTATAAGATTAAAAATATAAAAAAAAACTTGTGATAGGAACTTTTAAACAACTAAATATTAATTAACTAATAATAACTCCTTACTATTTATTGGATTGTAATATAAACCTCAAATTTATTTTTTGGATTCGTTTTAGAAAGTGATTTTAACAGAAAATTAAAAAGATATTTAATTTTTAAAGAAGAAAAATATTAAAATATAATTGTATTTTAGGAATAATTTTGTTGAATCCACCCAAATGATATTTTTATTTCTTAAAATGTAAATATTAAATCAATTAATTGAACTCTAAAACTAAAATTAATCACTGTCTGTAAACGTATACTTGCTTTATAGATTCAAATCCCTTCTAATCTTAGTCCTGTCACGCAGGTGCCCCTTTGATTTTAATTGAAAAGGAATAGAAGATAAAGTGAGAGAGAGGATATGTGACAACCCATTCATTGATCTGTATAAATGGCAATGACCGTAGCACAAAACTCCAGAGATTGGTAATTAATAACTGAACGTGTCTCCCTCCCTCTCTTTCTCTCTCTCCACCCACTACTTTATATCTCCTCCTTACTAAACAAGAGTCTTATCTAATCATTTGTTTTTTTATTATATTAATTTAATTATATAACATTCCAGTCACGAATATAAATTTTTTAATTCTTTATTATAATAATTAGAAAAAATTAATTCAGAATTTTTAATTTTTTTTTTTTTATAAAGCTACTTAAGGCATATGGAACCATATACAATGGAAATGTTACATTCAAGAGACCATAACTTTATTGAATAATATAGCATTTGATATATAGAAAATATATATAAAAGGTTTATGATCGTGATTTGAAAATATTTTAATAATTTCAATAGAAATTTTAAAGTTGAATTGTCATGCAGATATAAATCAAAACTCTCTATATTTTTTAGTCTCTGTTATTTCCATCAATAAAAATCATTAGGTTTAAGAGTTTATTTATTAGTACAAATAAACACACACACACATGAAGTGCTGTTTTTTTTTTCTTATTTTGATCAAGTATAATATATTTTTTTTCGGGTTAGAAATGAAGTAAATGAATAATTCTATTAAAATATAATATATAAACTTTTGAATGATTTCTTTTAATCATTTATCGTACAGCTTAATTTAATTAAAATTAAATAATTCATCTAAATTTTTAGTGTGATAAAATGTGATTTAAATAAATAATTGCAATTTTTAAAGCTGTTTTTACCTTGAACCATTTAAACAAAATTTAAAATTGCATTTATTAAACTATTATATAATTATTTGTTTATTTTATATTTATTGATTTCAGTTTTCAGAATCAGTCTAATGATTTTACAAAGGAAATACTATCGATATCACTAGATGCTGTTAAGCCATTATATTTAATATCTGTATATTTTAGATTCAAGTTCAGAGTGGATATTTACAGCCACCCAAATAGATTTTATTATTTATTATTTCCGTTGTAAATTTGTTTATTTATTTTATCTATTATGTTCATCATTATTATTATTCTGTATAAAATGATTCCATAAATAATTATTTCCTCCAATTCTGAGAATATACTTTTAACCGAAGAATCCAACATAAAAATGTCATTAAGAATAATTATAAAAATTTCTACATAAATATAAAATAAATTAATATTTATTTTATATTGATTGACAGTATAATGTTATGATAAAACTAATACTTATTAAAATTATAATGCCAAACTTAACAACAAAATCTTCTATTTTTTTGTTAAAAGTGTGTTTATATATGCTTATATAATCTGTAATTATATAATGGATAAATATATATATATAAATAATTAAAAAAATGATTATAATTTACAAAATTTTTGAAAGCTCTGTCTATTTAAATCTCAAACAAGCAGGCGATACACGTCTATGACCCTTGTAGAACATTATGACAAATATTTGATTAAACATAGAAAAATAGAAAACCTTTAAGTAATTAAATAAACAAATATATTGAATGGATTATGTTTTAGAGGAAATCGGATCTTCTTTCCAAATATTCTCAATAAACAAGAAAATTAGTAAATTGAATATTCATTTTTTACCGACCCAACGATAGGAAGGGAAGGTAATGTTTTCACACCAAATTTCACATGTGGAGATTTTTACATATCTCCATGAATCCATGCATTTGTTAACAGAAAAAAGTATTTTTAGCATGATGTCTGTTCGTCCGTCCGATCGCCCGTTGTGTGTCCGTATAGACGTGTGTGACCGGCTGAACGGATTTTGATAAAAAAATTGGTATATTTACTTAATACATCAATGGCATGAATTCATCAACTTTTGGTGGTTTACACAGTATTAATTTTATATTCATTGTTGGAAAATATTTCACTTAAAAAATAGTAGTAATTACTAATCTTATAAATAAAAAGCGGGAGTGTCCTCCCCTAGACTTTCCCGCATATAAATTGGTATAAAGAGTTGTGAATGAATATTTAGAATGTGTAAACTTGGTATTGATAAAGAGCCAGTTCGTATTAGTTTATTGGTGTCAAATTTGATATTTGGTATCATTTATACATATATATATATAGAATAAAGTGCTACTTCCGGTTAACTGATATTTTAAATGTAAAATATCTGGAAGTAAACTGTAACTTTACTAAAAAAGGTAAAAGCTACTTGTTTAGTATAGTTACAGTTTACGCTACTTGTATAGGTAAAAAATGTCACTTCCGGTAGTCAGATCATGATGAAATTTGGTATCTGAATTTTTTTCATATTTTTAAATCTATATACAAAATAGGAAGCAAATATCTCGAAGCAAACTGGTACTTTACTTGAAAGATAAACGCAACCAGTGTAGGTAAAGTACCACTTCCGGTTAACCGATTTTGACGAAATTTTGATAGAAATCTACAAACTGTGAATAATATCGGTGTACCAAGTTTCGAAGTCCTAGCTTGATTAGTTTTTGAGTAAATTTGCTCACAGACATTACATACATACATACATACATACATACACACAGACATAATTCGAAAAATATTATTTTCCGACTCAGTGAGGTCTAAAACGTCAAGATCTATCGAAATCTCGAAGTCGAAATTTTTGACGAAAAAATTTGAATAATTGCCGGGAAAACCCTAAAAACAGCCCTTTCAATATTTTTCAATATTATGTAATACGTAATTACTAATTGTTAAAAATAATACCTGATAATTATTAAGTAGTCAAGGGGCTTACTCATCAAAACTATTATCAAAGAGGATCAAATTTGAAATATATAAAACAATTATTTTTCATGTTGATTGTTGAGTAGGGTGACCATATTTCGAAAACACCAAACCGGGACAAAACGGTTTACCTTTTTTTTTAGAACTGAATTGAAAAAATTTTGAAAAAAGTACGAAATGTCCTAAATATTGAAAAAACGGGACAATAGACTGTCCTGAAGAAATTTTTGGGGACGCCGGGACAGAGCACCTAAAAACGGGACCTTTGGTCACCCTATCGATGATCCTTGGAGACGAGAGTAGATTTAGAGTATATGTGAGATTAGTATTGTTCGCAGCATTTATAGGCCAAAGGAAGATGAGGTCACAAGGGGATGGCGGAGATGGCATAACGAAGAATTCGAAGGCTGAGATGGGAAGAGGACGTGGCTGGGATAGGAGAAGCTAGAAATTGGGAGAAACCGATTGGAAAATATCCGGTGGAAGACCAAGGACCAATGTGGGTAGACGATTGAGGAAGGGACATGGGAGAGATGGGACAGGGTAGGATTTGGTTGTAGCTCAGGATAGGGACGCTTAGAGAAATGTGGATGCTGCGGCTAAGAACTTTCGAAAACTGTAGAGACACAGAGTTAGATAAATATAACATATACAATAATAATATATAATTAATTTACTGATTAAATTAAGAATATATTTTACAAGACAACAAATAAATGTCTTATCTACTTATACTGATTGAAACAAATGGATGAAAACCTTTTATTCACAGACTTTCAACCAAATACAATGTATCACTCGGGGGTACAGGGGGCGGAGCCTCCATCTCGGTGTGAAGAGCGTCGAAGGCGCTCGGAGCAGCTAGTTGATTAATAAAATTAAAAATAAAACCAATATAATATAATTTACTCATTTTTATTCGAGTTTTAAAATATTTTTTTATACTTTATATATATATATATATATATATATATATGTATAATGTTGTTTGGAAATTAATTTATTTCAAATCATAGGTCGGTTCTGTGCCTGGCCACAGCTCATATTTTTATTCCTTGTTGTGATTATTTAGATAAATATCTATTAATTTAAATTATAAATACATATCGTTGAAAAGGTGTATGATGTTGTCCATTGACGATTGACAATAAAAATAACCAACTGGACAATTGAATTCTTTAATCTATTTATATAGTCAATCTATTTAGTTTTAATATAAATTTTTTGATTATGTAAAATATGATAAATTCCTCTTAATAACCCATATTTTTTCAATCTTTAGTTTAGTTTATCTAAATTAATTAATTTATTTATTTATTTTTTTTTTTTTTTTGTTTCAATAATTTTAAATAAGATCATGTGAGAGGCGAAAATAACTTATTCTTATAAAAGTTTATGATATCGCGTGGAAAACAATCCTTTTTTGATCAAACTCATACCTATATATTTTTATCCATTTATTTATAAATAAATTAACTTGTTTTTTCAATTTACATATTTAATGTTTATGATTTTGATCTTATATTAGTTTAAAAAAAAAATAATGATCAATGTTCTTTGATGGTTATTCATTTGTAATATGAATAAAAAATATTTAATCAATTTAATTTCATTAAAAAAAAAAAAAAAATTAAGTTGTCTACATATTTTCATGTTCTAGTATACCTGGTGCTTTCAAATACAATGAGGTCGTCCTAAGTGTTTTTGAAAGCGCCACCTTTTTAAAATTAAGAAAAAAATGGTTTTAAATATTAATAATTCAGGTGTTTTTATTTAAAAGACTTTCTATATACTTACTATAAAAGTATATCCTTTGCTATATATATATATATATATATATATACCTTGTGTCTTTAGAGACTTTCAAAATCGAAATCTTCTTAGAAGCACACCTGTTTAAAATTATTGAAATTTTTTAAAATTAAATTATATTATTACAATAATAAAAGAGTAAGTATAAATAATATGGATATTACCATTAAGTATGGAAATTCATAGTTGAATTGAAAATTGAGCCCCTAGATAGGTAGACCACTTACATTCTCTCCACGGTAACGGTTACTGGAGGAGGGGCGAAGTTAATCGACAACTTGAGCTCATTTAGTCACCGGAGAGGCCGAAAAACAGCTAACCCCAACCCAACAGCCTACATCACAACTAGGATTTAATTAGTAATAATCCCTAGAGTTAATTTAGTTTCCATTCTCTATTTTCACACTCACGACGCTTTAATTTTTTTTTTTAAATAGACAAGATAAAAAGTTTTAATATGTTGTGGTATGAAAATGTATAGGTGTATATGTATAAAATGAAAATAAAACGAAAATGAATTAACATTTAATGCTCTTGAGAGAAACTTTTTGTTTATATTTAATGGTCCCCTTCATTTCGAAAATATCCACTGCCTTTTTTATTTACTTCTACATTCTGTACTTATAATTCGAATTATACAAATATTCAAATATATTTAATTTTGAAATTTTGTTTTTTTAATTTTCTTTATTTATTTATAATTAATGGTCCCCTTCATTTCGAAAATATCCACTGCCTTTTTTATTTACTTCTACATTCTATACTTATAATTCTAATTATACAAATATTCAAATATATTTCATTTTGAAATTTTGTATTTTTAATTTTCTTATTAATACATGCTTAATTTTTGAGAATATATATTATTAGTTACCCAAGAGGGAATTTTAATGATCTTTGGTCCTTAGTACACGGTTTTTGATGTGTTAAGTGGATCTTATGCTGTTCATTCTGGATGGAGCTTTTGCCTTATTCATACATAACATCATATGAATCTTCTCCTCCTTACAAGGTTCTCTCAAGGGATTGCCTCTTCAGATCGAAGAACGTCGCAAGAACACGCTGGAAAGGGAACGTTAGAATTTATATTAATTACATTTTATTCTAACTAATAACCTAAATAAAATAAATATCAAATTCTAAATATACTCACAAATATCTCATTGAAATATTCTTGTAGTTAGAAAGAATTGATGTAGAAAATTTTCTCGATTATAAGTAAAATGTAAGTGAATGAATATAATTTTTTTTTCTCTGGATGATTTTCTTCAGACTAATCTTATTGTCTCCCAACTGGGTTAACATTTATTGTACTCAAAGACAAACTTACAAAGCCTTCTTCTTTCCAAACCTTCAGTAAAGAGCAGATTAGCCTGAAACATATGGCCTTAGAAGGAGACGGGAAAGCAGGAGGAAAACGCAATCCATTTTTCACAAAACAACCAACGAGAGTAAACAAAATGAATCTAGCTCGAAACTTCTCATCCTGTAGATTTATACCTAGCCCAGCTAAGGTGTGTATTTCATAATAAATTTTAAGTTGCAAGCAAGACCGACAGGACGGAAAAGGGCGTTTAAGGGTTGCAAGAGAGGGTGAGAGGCTAAAGGGGCTAAAAGAAATGCTGATTGTCATGACGGTGGCAATTTGCCGAAAAATTCACCACCAATCCTTTAAACAGACCTGTCAGTTACTCTCATTCGCTCTTATTTATTACACAGAGGAAAATGGAAAAATTAAATGTTAAACGTTCACTGCAATTATACATTTAAATTTAAGTTTATTTATGTATTGCGCTCTGTCTCAAACTCGGTGAATTATAGCGATCGTATATTTTCAGTTGGAATAAAAAAAATTGTAATTTTTCAAAACATTTACTTTATTTAATGAAAATAATATATATATATATATATATATATATATATATAATTTTTTATGTTGTTTAATTTAATAAAATCTAAAGTCAATGACATTTGCAAAATTATATGAAATTGTATAAATTGGGACTTCTTTATTTTTTAAAAATTGTTATAAGCAATCTTAATACACCTTACTTCTTTAATGTAAATCAATTAATTAACAAATGTTATATTATATAATCAATATAACCTCAGTCCTAAATTAAGAAATTAAGAATCAATTTAATATTATCTAGTATTTAGTATTAATAGCTGAGCAAAATTTAGAAAAATAAAATATAAACTGAACAACAAATAAATAAAAATAAAAGTCAATAAATCAATGCAGATTTTATTTTTGTTTGATTGGTTCCAGAAAACCAAACACATATTAGCCAGTTTAAGTTATTTATTAAGCAATTTGTTTTAATATTTTGTGAACTAGTTGAGATTGGAACCTTTATTCTCAAGTTCAGTAATCCAGCATTCTAATGTACAATTTAGCTACTCTCTTGATTTGAAGTTTTCTTAATCATCTAATTAATTTCGATCGAAATTATAATTGATTTTAAATAAATGCTAATACTGACTAAAATGGGCATATATCTTTCGAAATATTCAAATTCTACTTATATGAAAACGAATTAATTTATTAAATTAAAGTGAATAATATAATCGAATGCTGTACAACTAGTAAATATACCGTTAGCCATTTGAAATTTTGTTGAAAGATTACAAATAATTGAATCTGTCATTTTATACAAAATACAAACATTTATCTAAAATTATATTTTTTTTAAAAACTAAATCTTTTGATTCGTACATTTATTTTTAAAATTAATTAAGACAATTTAAAACTATTTAATTTTATACTATTTTAAAAATATTTGAATATATTTACCAATTTCAGTCTTTTTTTTGATTATTATGAAGTGTATTTTTAATTAGATTATATTTAAATTATAATAGTGTGTTGTTCAAAATTATTAATTAAATTATTAAGAACATAGTTAATTTATATATTCTATTCATTAATAAATATCTTTATTTCATTAAAATTAATTTTATTAAAAGGAAATAAATACTTGAATTTTTATTATATTGCTTGTTTTATCTCAAAATGAGTTATTTCATTAAGAAATATCATGTTATAAGATTGTCTTGACTTGATGTATCTTAAAATTATTTCCAAATAATTATTTATTACATTTAATTCCAATTCAATTTTTTAATCAGATAACACTTATCTATCAAATTATAACAGACATTTTGTTTTGTTTTAATTATAAAGAAAAAATAATGAAAAATGTGAAATTTTAATATAGTAATAAATATAATATTCAATTCACAAACATTTGTCTAACTAAATGAGAATTTCATATCATTAATGAAGAGAATTTTACGAATTTTTCATTCATATCTAATATTAGTTCATTCATATCCTTTAATAAGTTTAATCATGATTCTGATTTTTTTTTTAATAATTAGATTTGAATGATTGCAAATGGAAAAAGTATCAAATTGATTAAAATTTTAATACATAAGAAATTTTAAGATAAAAAAAATGTAAATTAATTTATAGATTTCTAAAAAATTAAATAATAAAATAATATATTATTAATAATAACAATATAAATAATATAATATAAATATTATTCAGATTTAAATTTTAAAGAAATTTAAAACTTAAAATACTTATATATAAACTGATAAACTCTTAAATAAAAATAATAAAAAATATTCAATTGATTTAAAAGTAATTAATATATATATTGTAATATATTATTAGTAACTTTAATAAATACCTATATTTTTACTCTTTTTGTTGTTTATGTAGAGAAAATGCTTTTAAAGTGAAAAAAATTGAAAAATTTAAGGAATTGCATGATCTCCAGATATAGTTAAGGTTGTAAAATCGAGAAGGCTAGGATGGGAAGGGGACGTGGCTGGAATGGGAGAGGCTAGAAAGATCGGCGATAAATATATTTGGGAGAAACCGATTGGGAAACATGCGGTGGAAGACCAAGGCCGCGGTGGTTGGACAATGAAGGATGGGACATGGGAGAGATGAGACAGGGTAGGATTTGGTTGTAGCTCAGGATAGGGGCGCTTAGAGAAATGTGGGTGCTGCTGCTAAGAACTTTCGTAAACTGTAGAGACCCAGTATACAACTATCACTTATTAGTATTTAGTATTGTATAGAATTTATTAGATTGTGATTTTAAAATAAAAAAAATTATTATATTACTAGCTGCTAGCTTATTATATTATTAGATGATAGTATACAATAATAATATATAATTAATTTACTGATTAAATTAAAATAAGATATATTTTACAAGAAAACAAACAAATGTCTTATCTACTTATAGTGATTGATACAAAATGGATGAAAACATACACACTTTCAACGAAATACTATGTATCACTCGGGGGTACAGGGGGCGGAGCCCCCGTCTAGGTGTGAGGAGCGCCGAAGGCGCTCGGAGCAGCTAGTATATATATAAAGGTTATTGTCTACACCAACCATAGGTCAACTCAATGCTCAGAATTTCAAATTGTTTGCTCATATTCACGTTTCATGAGACCTCTAGAATCCAAAAGTGAATTTATAATTTTTCATGTTTATCAGCATGTCAGTCCGGAAAATTGTGACGTTATACCGATTCCTATGAAATTAGATCCCAACATTCTTATATACCTTTTTTTTAAAAAAAAAATTATAATACTCCATGTTCATTCAGAGCATTCACAGGCTCAGTACGGAGCCGATTTATTTCCAACAATGAATATAAAATTAATAATTCTAGCAATTCATACACAAATAATTATTTTATTTTAATTTATTATATTTAAATATCATTTCAATTAAATAAATAATTTAATCTAGAAATTCTCATTTTAATTAATTTAATACAATTTTTAAATCACATTTATCTTTATTATTTAATTATTATTTTTTTTAATTATTCTTGTTTTATTAGAATATATTTTCTTTTGAGTTTTTTTAAATTTTAGCTCATGTAATTAATCATATGTAAATAAAATAGAAAATTTTGAAAATCAACTTGTTATGCAATTCAGAAATATGTGTACAATTATAATACTTTAAAATATAATAATAACATTATTTGTGATTATTATTTCTCATACGACTTGGATAGGTAAATGCATTGGACTAGGAAAGGACTCAACTATAAGTTTTTACTGATCTTAGGAGAATATCAAGACGGACAACATTAGATCAAATCTAATCTCGCTAAGAAGATTCATTATTTCTATACATCAACTATTATGACTCACAATTTTAAATTAAATCGTATTTAAATTAAAAACATAAATATTTGAACTGATTATAATATTGATGGTTATGGAAGACCAAATAAATTAAAACCTGTTACATAGTACCAACTTTCAACAAAATAATACGTATTACTTCGGGGGTAAATGGAGCTGAGCCCCCTGTCTAGGAGCAAATAGTGCCTAATTATATATAAATTATATTATATTATAATTATATATAAATAGATAGATATATATATAGACAACATTCAATCAGATCCTACATGCAATTATTTCTAATAAAATAAGATAGATAGATAAATACAAAAATAAATAAGCTGGAGTGTCTCCACTCGACTATCTCGCAATTTGAATTGGATTAAATAACATAATATATTATATTTAAATTAAATTTAATTAATTATAAATTATAAATAATAAATATTAAACCAGCGCATGTTTGGTTTTTCATTGATGGCACCATGGCACGTGTTGGCGCGTGAGATTTGCAGTATTAAAAAATTACTTCTGGTACTTTCAGCAATTCAATCAAGCTGAAATTCTATATATAGCAGTTTTATACAATTATTAATCATGTGAAAAATTATCAAACATATATTTTTATTTTTACGGTCACTTTAGAGGAAAAAAAATCAAAACGTTGTAGGTAATGACCCTCTTCCGGTTGAGCTACATTTCTCAAAAGTTGATAGAAAACTATGAATTTTGAATAATGTCCATGTACCAAATTTCATCATTCTAGCTCAAACCGTTTTTGCGTAATCTTGTCTACATACATACACATACACACACACACACACACACACACACACACACATACACACACACAGACATTTTTCTCAACCTTAGTGAAAATGATTCAGGAACCTTCAAAACGTATAAAAACATCAAAATCTCAACATCGAAAATTTTCGTGATCGCAATACTATCTCTTACGAGATAGTAATAAAATACAAATTAATTTTTTTTTTTGTTGATTATATCATATTTGCTTGAAATAAAAAAGATTCATTTTATTATTAATTAAAGCTTAAAGGTGGACTGATGCAATTTTAGACAAAAATAGTGGAGTGTTTTTGTGGGTGTATGAGAAAGGAGTGGGGAAGTTTCTCGTTTCTTTCCTACTCCTTCACTTTTTCTTTTAGTCGGGCTGTTTATGCTGGTCAGGAGCTTGAGACGTGTACATGACAGATACATGCCTTTTCCATTTCACACTCACCGTGAAACACTTTGCATCTAAATTTTTTTCGAATATAAAATTTCCTATAAAAATTAAAAAAAAATGAATATTTCTTATTTTATGATCCTTCTTATTTGATTTATTTTTACTTACTTTATTTCACTTTTATTTATTCTTTTTTTTATTTGATATTTTGATTATATTGAGAAAAAATTAATTGTGAATTCTAGTTACTCATAAATAAATTATTTATTTAAAAATAGTAAAATTAATGAAAATATTATTTAAATACTATGTTGACAAAATTTAACTAATCGTCTTTATTTTCAATCATGATGATCTCTATATCCCTAGAAAACCGGTATTGCACCATAATTTCTATGACTATTGTATATATTACTAAAAAATATCAGGGCTTTGACACATACCATTATTTTGAATATCTTAAAAAAGTTTCAAGATTAAATCTCTGCGGGGTGCCTAATACTAGGGGCAATTTTACTAACAGATTGATTGTGAGTAAATGTTGGAATAAAGTTAACAACTTTCATAGCTTATCAAGATATACTCTATACTCTATACCATTTATTGAATATAAAACGGTAAGAAATTATTTTCATTAATATATTAGTGAATTAATAATGAGTAAATATATTAATTCTTAATTAATATTATAATTTATTACTTTCTTTTAAAAAAAAAATAATATATTGTATTTAATTGCAATATTGTTTTAAATATTTATAAGTAAAATATTTTGAATATTTAAAATTTATTTATATTATTATATAATTGTTATAATATGGTGTAGACAGAAAGTCCTCCGTCCCCCTTCGACAAACACCCTACCTAGTTCTGGCAATGGCCTAGAAGGACCCATATAAAAGGCCAGAAGTCCAGGGTGAAAGGAGATAATGTGCACAAACTATTATTGAAACATCCCTTAACAAGATCTCTGAATCGTGAGCCTTCTACAAAAGATTATCATACTTCAGCAGTCCATAAGCCAGTGTGAATCCAGGCTAATCGAAAAGGTCTTCCGATCTCAAGAAATCAAAGAGACATTTTCCATCACACCCACACTGCGGCCCAGTTAAGTGAAACAATACACTCTCTCATTCAGTGCTAGCTGGACTCTGAGAACAATATTCTTAGTAATAAAACTTATTAATATTAATTAATATCCATTTATATTTCATATAATTTTATTGAAGCCAGAGTGCTAACCATTATATAATAAATTTAGAATAATCATTTAAATAATTTATTTTATTTCCCCTTCCTGTTTATCTTGTTGGATGCTACAATAGTTTTACTTGAATATAAATTAAATTTATTTGATAAAAGTTTTAATTGTATAATTATAAAGGTTCTTATATCCAGCCAAGAATATCTTATTAAATTTCAAGTAATTTATTTTCCATTAATTATCTCGAAATTGAATTATTCAAGATTCCTT
The DNA here is from genome assembly GCA_963082975.1 of Labia minor. Lineage (NCBI taxonomy): Eukaryota > Metazoa > Arthropoda > Insecta > Dermaptera > Spongiphoridae > Labia > Labia minor. Next base: position 64,775,912 of record OY720344.1, on the reverse strand, counting down.
GAACATTTGTAATTTGTTGTTTCTGGTATAGAAAAGTAAAAATGATAAGTGGGTCTCTTCACAAGCAACCAATCAACTAAAAGTGGTTTAGTTTTCTCTGCTTAGAAAATTATGTGACAAGATTTCTATAATTATTATAAGGAATGAAAAGGCAGCTGAAGATTTTAAGAGAGGGGTCTGTTGGCAGTTGCTTAAATAAACTTGTTCAATTCTTGAGAATATTATTAATAATCAAATAAAGAGAATCATAGGTTCATTAATAAAATAATTTTTGTTTCCAATTATTAATTCACTTAAATGTTTATAAAGATTCTTAAATATTATTGAATAATAATACTTTGGACAAAATATTTAAAAAATTAAAACATAAATATTTTTAATTTATTCTTTATTCTTGAAACTAAACAAATCAAAAGATATTCAAATATATTTAAAAAAAGAGATTTTTGTGCAATATGATTAATTTATTTGGGTCGATTTATTTATACAATTTTTAATTATTTAATACCAACTAAACTTCTATTTAATTACTAGATAAAAGCTGTATATAAAAACTTTATAATTAACTAAACTCAAGGGTTGAATTTTGATTTATTTTATAAATTGATCCTTATAAGGATTAATCATACTATATAAATCATAAAGAATTAATATTTTTATTTATAAAATTATTAGTATGGCATAATTAAATTTTTATGAGGGAAAGATTGAAATATTCTCATTTGTATCCATTGATATTTTTTGAATTATTATTTATTTTCCAATTTATATAAATATTTATCAATTTAATCAATAATAATTAAAAAATATATTGTCTACATTCTCAACTTGTTAAATATATAAATAAACTTCCAAAAAAACAAAATCCATAAATTTTAACCAGTAGCAGCTAATAATGGCTGTTATATATGTTAGAGAAGAATCCATAAATTCTTATTTTACATATAATCATTATATACTAAAATTTCGTTTTATTTTTATAATCGTTTGTTATGTAAAATTTATGGTGTTGTACACATTAAGTAGTCAAAGGTAAAAAGAAATTCATCTTTCTCTCACATTGTTTAAGAATAATTTATTTCTCATTAAGTGAAAATGAAAGGCCTCTCAACCCTTCACTTAAAAGTACAACATCAATAATATTCGAGATTTCTTTTAAGATTGTTTTTATTTTATTTTGTAGATACTCATCGCATTGAGAGAATACTTTCTCTAAAATTTAAATGAGCTATTCACTTTTGTTTTAATTCTAATACGTTTTTCAAATTATATACCATTAAAATGTAAATTCAAAATAAAATAAAATATTTCTTTGAGACGAATATATCTAAATAACTTATTTATTATAAAATGTTAAAATATTCTATAAAATGTGTTTGTTGGTAAAAACAATGTGTATATACACTTATATTCTTAATTACATTTAACATAATATCGATCTTTTTTAATTAAAATAAAATTATTTTCTGATATTTCTAAATTTAGTATTAATTTATATGTACTATAGAACCAGCTTGAATAGTTTAACCTACATAGGATTATTTATCAATGATTATGTTTTCCATCAAATGTTTACATTTTATATTTATGAGATTCCAAACTTCAATTCAATATTGGTAGGATATCTATCTATCTCTGTGGCTCTACGGAAGCGAAAGTTCTTCGCCGAACAACCACACTTCTCTTAGCTACCATCCAACTCTAATTTTCTCCCATCTCTCTCACGTCCCTTCCTACATTGTTCACCTACCGGTCCCTTGGTCTTCCACCCGTCGTTTCCCAATCGGTCTCTCCACAAATATATTTGTTGCTAGTCTATCATTACCCATTCTGACCACGTGGCCTGTCCATCGTTATCTTCTTGATTTTAATACTTTAACTATGTCTGGAAATGTGTAGGGGTCATGCAATTCCTCGTTAAGCAGTGTCCGCTTATATGGACTAAACTAAGCTATGCAATCTCCGCCATTCCCCGGTGACCTCATCTTTCTTTGGCCCATAAATGCTGCAAAGAATTCTATTTTCAAATACTCAAAATCTAATTGGTAGGATATTTAATAAATAAGTTAGTATAAAAATGAAATACCTATTTTATTTTTTATTAATTAACTAGTTGCTCAGAGCGCCTTCGGCGCTCTTCACATGTAGACGGGGGCTTCGCCCCCTGTACCCCCGAATGGTACATTATTTGGTTGAAAGTAGTAAAAGGTTTTCATCCATTTTGTTTCAAAATATCAAAAAAGTCGAATTGGCAGTCGTGGGACTGGCCGACAGAAGTGAAAACTTGTGCGTAAGAAATTTGAAAGCAGACGGAATGCGCACCAGCTTCACGAGAAAAATGAAATTTATATACGTATATATATATATATAAAATTCATAATTATTTTTTTCAGCAAACTGATTATTATTACAAAAATATTAAAAATACGATGTGTATGAATATATATATATATATGTCTGTCTGTCTGTGTGTGTGTCTGTCAAATACTCAAAAACTACCCGTCCGATTGCGATGAAACTTTCAGGGATTGTTGTGGGCGTCCCAGGGAAGGTTTTAGTGTAGTTAAATCCAAAATTAATTTATCCAAAATTAATTTAAATAGTAATATTTTGGTAAAAGTCTATTTATGGTTACCATGGTTACATTGAAAAATTTACAATAAATAAATAAAAATAATTGGAAATCTTTTCAACTTATTATTTTGATAAATTTTATTAATATTTTTAATTTTTTTTAAAATGCCAAAAATAACATACCCATAATAATAGTTGTAATAAAAATAAAAATATAAATCACAATGTAAGTAAAATATTGAATCGTTTTATTTATATTGTTTCAATTATTGTTTGAATATTTATTAAATTTATATATAGATTAATTTACATGTTTAAATGTATATTTAATAAATTTATTTATTGATTCTTAATATTAATAATTCCAATTACTTTCTTGAAATTTTTTTATTTAAAAGCATATTCAGCATATCTCGCAAATTTGAATTGGATTAAATAACATATATTAATTTAAATTAAATTAAATTAATTCAATTATAAATTAAAATTAATAAATAATATTTATTAAACCAGCGAAAGTTTGGCTCTTATTTGATGGCACCACGTCACGTGTTGGCGCGTGAGATTTCCAGTGTTAAAAAATTAATTCTGGTACTTTCAGCAATTCAATTTTCGATGTTGAGATTTTGATGTTTTTGATGTTATAAATAATATTTATTAAATTATAATTTAATTTAAATTAATAAATATTATTTAAACAAATTCAAATTTGCGAGATAGTCGAGTGGATAGTGGAGTGTTTGGCTCTTTGTTGATGGCACCACGTCACGTGTTGGAGCGTGAGATTTCCAGTGTTAAAAAATTAATTCTGGTACTTTCAGCGATTCTATCAAGCTGAAATTCTATATATAGCAGTTTTATACAATTATTAATCATGTGAAAAATTATCAAACATATATCTTTATTTTTACGGTCACACACACACACACACACACACACACACACACATATTTAAAAATTAATTTATTAAAATATATATTATATAATATATTATATATAGTATATAATTTAATATATATATATATATATTCTGAAATTAATTTTAAATTATATAAATATATTAGAAATTAATTTAATATAATTTAACACATAATAATATATTAAAATATTTTATTTTATATATACATAATTTAGTAATACTGATTATTAATGTAAATATAAATAATAATATTTAATATGGCAAATATGTAAAATTTTGTAAAGAATGTATCAGAAGTTTAGTGTCTAACATTCTGGCGTATTGCGCATGCGTATATCGGTCGGGTCGGTGTCGTTTTGGAATCTCACGCGAAATCTATATTTTTTCCCCATCCCGCAAAAGTGCTCAACGCCGCTAAAGAAGTTTTCACTTCAAAAATATTCCAAAAAAACCTAATATATATGATATATCTATCATCTTGATATTATCTTGATTTTATACTATAATTCATATTTTATTTTCCAATAGTTTCTTTTACAATTTTTATTTGTTTATTTTTTTTCTAAATTCCATTAAAATTGATAACCATTCGTTTTTTATATTAGAAAATTCAAATATATAAATTTATTTTAAAATTTTTGCATGCTTACTAAATTTTTTTATTAATATTAGATGCAGAATTAATACGATTAATAATTAATAATAGAGTATACTATTTAAATATTTCAAGTTTAAATTGGGTGGCTTGTATTGCTGGTTGCCTAAATGCCAGGGGGGCCTCCTAGCGCTCACTCAGTCAGTCAGTCGATTTCGTTGTGTGAGTGCGCATGCCAACTCAAACCAGGCGGGCGGCGATGACGATCTTTCTCTCTCTACTATATCAAAAGCGTAAGTGTATTTTCTATTGAAATTATCATGATTCACCAATATAAAGCGATCAATTAACATCACCTCTACCATCATTGTAATAAAGTCTCAAATGATTTACTGATTTTTTTTAATAATTATTTTAATAGAAAAATATCCTATTTGTTTTTTATTTCATATTCATATAATGAATGATATTTTATTTATTAATATATATATATATATATATATTTAACGTGATATATCTGCACATTACTCAAAATTTAATTTAAAATTATTTACACATTTTATTAGAATTTGAAAATGTGTATATCTTCTTTTCTTCTAATTAATCTCTGTTCTATTTCATTTTTCTCATGTCATTTAATATAATAGGATATATTATATATCGTACCCTATATATATAATGGTATATATATTTCTATTTATTATTATTATTCTATTTTTTAATATTTTCTATTCAATATGAGTTGATCTTTTTAATAAATATTTGGATATTATTATTCATTTAAGTAAATATAATTTTTTTATTTTCAATTTGAAGTGACATTTATGCTAGAGACGCCCAAACGGCAGCTAATTTATTTTCTTTTTTTCTTTTATCTTGTAATTTACTGTTTAATTTATCTAAAAAAAATGATAAATTCTGATAAATATTTATTCTTTCAATATCAATTATTTTCTGAGAATTCTACATGATTATCAAAATCAAAAATCAATTGAAATTTAAATAGAAATAATTTTAACATTCTCTTTTAATTATAGATAATAGAAAAGGTCAGTTTTTAATATTTAAAATTTAGAAATCTAAAATTAAGTTTATATATATACAGCCATTCAAAACAACATTTTTAAAAGAATTTCTTCCAAATATTAATTTTATAAAACTCTATAGTTTATACAATAATAATTATGTAAATTTGGTATCAATTGTTTAGTGAGTTTCCTAGATTTGATACATTATATAAGAGACTTAATTTTAAATTTCAAAATTTATATTTTATTTTTTCATAAGGAATAAAATTTTTTTTATTTAAATTTTAAATTTTAATTTGCCAATCTTTGTATGTGTTAATATGAGTATAATAATAATAATCTTTATTTTGAGAGAATAATAAATTTTATATACAAATATATACATTTAGTACAAGATATAATCATGGCCTTTGGCCTTGTGATGAAATGCTCTTTCACTATACATATATACGTTCAATGAAATATCTCCGTTTCACCTTTAAAAAATCACAATCAGAAGTTTTAAAATCAGAAATTAAAGATCAAAAATTAAATTCCCTTATTAGAGAGTACCTATATTTCCAAGCCTCCCTACAATATTTTACAAGGCTCTACCAATCCCTCCCTTCAAGATGCTCTTTGAACTCCTCAAAGGTAAGTATTTCCCTGCCGAGTGCCCTCATTCTAAACTCCTTCAAGATAGGACATCTCGAAATTAAATGGAAAGTGACCACCTCTTCTGAAAGATTACACAATGAGCATATTTTGACTTGGTCTCCAAAAGTATATTTATTTAAATATAACAATTCTTCTCGAATTTTCATCAGCCAACTTCTATTATTTACAATCATTTCTCCATTTTCATATTCAAATCTTTCTAATTGTTTATAAATTGTATGTCTTTCACTTTTGTTCATCCTCTCCATTATATCACTTACTGTTATTTTTACCGACCGACGATAGTAAGGGAGGTATTGTTTTCACACCAAATTTCACATGTGGAGATTTTTACAGATCTCCACGAATCATGCATTTTCTTAACAGAAAAAAGTATTTTGAGCATGATGTCTGTCCGTCCGTCCGTCTGTCCGTCTGTCCGTCCGTCCGTATAGATGTGTACAGCCTGAACGGCTCAACGGATTTTGATGAAATTTGGTATATTTACTTAATGCATCAGTGGGATGAATTGATCAACTTTTGGTGCAAATCCGGAAACCGGAAGTGGTAGTATTAGCGATCGACGATAGAAAGGTAAGGGTTATTTTCGCACCAAATTTCACATAAGGAGATTTTTTACATATCACCACGAATCATGCACTTTGTATTGGTTTTATTCTCGAGAAAAATCATTTTTATTAGTTTTTTTCTTAATTTAAAATTATAGGACTTCATCCAGCCATTCATAACGTCACAGCCTGGTCTTACATATATATTATAAATAAAATAAAATTAAAAATATTTATGTTATATCCATATCTGTTTTTTACCGACCGACGATAGTAAGGGAGGTATTGTTTTCACACCAAATTTCACATGTGGAGATTTTTACATATCTCCACGAATCATGCATTTTCTAAACAGAAAAAAGTATTTTTAGCATGATGTCTGTCCGTCCGTCTGTCCGTCTGTCCGTCTGTCCGTCCGTCTGTCCGTCCGTATAGATGTGTACAGCCTGAACGGCTCAACCGATTTTGATGAAATTTGGTATATTTACTTAATGCATCAGTGGGATGAATTGATCAACTTTTGGTGCAAATCCGGAAACCGGAAGTGGTAGTATTAGCGATCGACGATAGGAAGGAAAGGGTTATTTTCACACCAAAGAAGATTTTTTTATATATTACCACGAATCATACACTTTGTATTGGTTTTATCCTCGGGAAAATCATATTTATTAGTTTTTTCTTGATTTAAAATTATATGACGTCATCCAGGCATTCATGACATCACAGCCTGGTCTTGCATATATATTATAAATAAAATAAAATTAAAAATGTTTTATTTATTATTTATGTATCCATATCTGTTTTTTATTACATTAATAGATATATTAAAATTATTTGAAATTGTTTCTGTAGCTGGAAATTAATTTATTTCAAACAGTCGGTCGGTTCGGACCTGGCCACAGGTCAACTTATTATTACATTAATAGATATATTAAAATTATTTGTAATTGTTTCTGTAGCTGGAAATTAATTTATTTCAAACCGTCGGTCGGTTCGGACCTGGCCACAGGTCAACTTATTTTCATAAATTTTGAACTGATTTTACTAATAAGGATATCACTATTGTTAAGGTTACACTTTTCACACTTTGCCAGTCCTTAAACCATGAAATCTTATTGTTTATAATTTCTTTTATTACTACAAATGGACATCTATTATGTGTCAATTTTAAACATTTTATTATGTAATCCAAGTGTAATTTTAAAGTATATATATAAGTTGGTGAGATGTTTGCTTCCAAGTATAATATATAATCGGGGGTATTCCTTGGCAGATTAAAACATTTTTTGACGAAGAATTTAAATGGTACTTCAACCTCATCATAACTTTTATATCCCCACACCTGGGCACCGTAACATATTATTGAACGTGATACTGAATTAAAGATTTTCAACTTTGAATTCCAGTTTATTTTATCATTTAATAGGATTCTATTAAAGGGATTAAGAGCAAATATAGCCCTCTCCTTCTTCTTCTTAAAGTGCCATCTCATTGCCAGCCCCGACAATACTGTAATTCCAAGATATTTGTATTTATTCACTGTTTCAACTTTTTTCCCCCCAAAATACTAATTTTCGCCTGCCCCAAGACGCCCACCATTTCTAAATACCACTATTTTGAATTTTTCTAAATTTACTACTAAATTCCATATCTTACAATAATTCTCCAATGTGTTTATCATTCTTTGTAGCACTATCTTTTCCGGGGCTAAAATAACAATGTTATCCGCATAGCGTTAATATGAGTACATAATTAGTTTTGAGACAACATATGAATATTTATTTATTTTCGATATAATAATATATATAAATTACAATTCTTAGAATTTATAGTAAAGTAAACATCAAATTGAAGTTTTATTTTTTCATCAAATACGCGTTTGTATACATTTTTAAAAATCAATCCTAAAAAATGATCTCTTTTAAATTATGAAAATAATTATGATGCTTTTTACTGACTGACGATAGTAAGGGAGGTATTGTTTAAAATGAGTTTTCATTCAAGTACTTAAATGTTACTTAATTGTTACTCTATTTCTAAAATACAAATAAGTGATTTGAATAATGATGATGAGATATTAATGATATTATTTGATCCAATCTACACAATTATCTCTATATCTCCAAGCTTGATTTAGCACTTATATAGATTATTTTCAACATTTTAATGTACATAATAACTTGCAATCCTAAAATTATTAAGTCAAAATTAATTTTATTAGTCAATCGTCAAACTAAACAAAATATACAAGTTCTAATTTAATAATTTTTTATTGTAAATACTATTAATCATATGATTCATTACATTAATGACTTTAGTATAATTATAATACTATTTCTAGATATTATTAATAAAAGAGTAATACTACTTAATTTGTTTTTGACAAAATTTCAAATTCATTTGTAATTTCAACGATTAACTCATAAATATTAATTTATAAATGACATTAATTACTTGATACTGAGATATTAGGGACAAATATATACTTATAAGTCTACGAAAGTAAATTCGCACAAAGGACCTTGATATTATGCCTTCTCTAAATGAAGGGTTATTTATGAGTGCACTTTATGTAATATATAATATATTAGTAATATTAGTATATATATACATTTCATAACTGTCTAGATATAAAGTGCACACTGTTCATCTAAATCAGTATTGGTTAAATTACTCATAGTTTTGCTAATATCATATTATATTCAAAATGTTAATAATTTACATACTGGTTTTCTATAATAACAATAATAATATTAGATTAAGACCGTCGATATTGATGTACGAATAAGTACAAAATGATATCATTTTATAAATAATGAATAGAGAAAACAACAATTACTTTTCGACTAATTTTAAGAAAATATTAATAGATTCAATATTAGAAATAGTTATTTCATAAATTCAATATAATATTATAATTATATTTTTATTCAATATTATAAATTATATTTCATAATTATACTTTATTTCTAAAATTTAGACTTATAAGATTCAGGGACGGAGGGATGTATCTTTTATATTCAGCTTAAGTTTTCATAGACTTTCAAACAAATTTTTTTCAACTCTTTATAATGATTATTATATAATATTACATTTTACATTGTGATTGACATTAAACATTTAAATATAAAATTTGTCTTTCTTCGATGATTAATATGCCTAATTATGAATAATTTAATAAATGTGAATGTTTGAATATATACATATTAGAACCGGTGTTTTTTCATCTTGATAATTGTATTAATTAATTAGATACAGAGGGAGGATGTAAAGAATTATTTTCTTCTACCTACCCTTGTTTGTATAACATAAATAAAACCCAGAAGGGATATATGGAGTGGGGGAAGGGTAAAACTACATAATTTTCATTTGCCCTCCATCTGACTGTTGTTCTTGCTAGTAAAATTTATGAACTTTTGGGAATTATCAAATTTTTTTACTTAGTCTGTATATTTATAGCATGAAAAGGATCATATTTATTTCACTATTTGAATTTATTTTATTCCTGTTGCTGTTATGAATAAACTGTTTCAAAAGATATATATTTTGCCTTTAATATCATTCCTTTCAGAATTCTAATCGTTTTTTTTTAATAATATACGAATGAAAAATTATAAGGTTTTGTCTTTTTATTTGTGATGCCAAATGAAAGAATGTATATCCTGTCTATATATTTTCATCTATTTTTTTTTTTAAATAATGGCAGTGCTCATTTTTATCCTTAGAGAGGCAACTATTTATAACATTTTAATAAACGAGATTTGATAAAAAAAGGGATATTATGAAAAATTTTAAATCTTTTTGGTATTAATAACGTCTCTAACCTCTATAATACAAATATTTAGATGCATATTACTTTGAGCATATGTTTACTTTTATTTTCATCCACTCATCTCCATCCAATCACTGAAAAAAACTATAATGTTTGTTTGTTTGAATCGACAGATAGTGTGAGTTAGGAATTACCATAAATGTATTTTCTAAAATAAAAATATACATTAATAAAAAACACCGCTTTGAAACTCATTGCACTTTAATAAGAGGATCGGAATGACCCATCGACTGTCAACTGTTTGCTCCATGATCACAGAGAACTTTAGTGGTATTTAATTTTAGACTGGGGAATAAATAGATAAGATAAAAAGAAAAATTAATGAAAAGAAATTGTTAAAAAAAAAAATTTGTAGTTGATGTGTGGCGGTATATAAATTAATTTACAGTTGTATAAACCGGGAGCCTAACAAAACAAAACAATTCTTGCCTTGAAGAAGTGTGTGATACACATTCGAAACGATGGCAATGAAATTATAGAATAAAGAAAATATATTAAAAAAAGTCGAATTGGCAGTCGTGGGACTGGCCGACAGAAGTGAAAACTTGTGCGTAAGAAATTTGAAAGCAGACGGAATGCGCACCAGCTTCACGAGAAAAATGAAATTTATATACGTATATATATATATATATATATAAAATTCATAATTATTTTTTTCAGCAAACTGATTATTATTACAAAAATATTAAAAATACGATGTGTATGAATATATATATATATGTCTGTCTGTGTGTGTGTGTGTGTCTGTCAAATACTCAAAAACTACCCGTCCGATTGCGATGAAACTTTCAGGGATTGTTGTGGGCGTCCCAGGGAAGGTTTTAGTGTAGTTAAATCCAAAATTAATTTATCCAAAATTAATTTAATTAGTAATATTTTGGTAAAAGCCTATTTATGGTTACCATGGTTACATTGAAAAATTTACAATAAATAAATAAAAATAATTGGAAATCTTTTCAACTTATTATTTTGATAAATTTTATTAATATTTTTAATTTTTTTTAAACTGCCAAAAATAACATACCAATAATAATAGTTGTAATAAAAATAAAAATATAAATCACAATGTAAGTAAAATATTGAATCGTTTTATTTATATTGTTTCAATTATTGTTTGAATATTTTTTAAATTTATATATAGATTAATTTACATGTTTAAATGTATATTTAATAAATTTATTTATTGATTCTTAATATTAATAATTCCAATTACTTTATTGAAATTTTTTTTTATTTAAAAGCATATTCAGCATATCTCGCAAATTTGAATTGGATTAAATAACATATATTAATTTAAATTAAATTAAATTAATTCAATTATAAATTAAAATTAATAAATAATATTTATTAAACCAGCGCAAGTTTGGCTCTTTTTTGATGGCACCACGTCACGTGTTGGCGCGTGAGATTTCCAGTGTTAAAAAATTAATTCTGGTACTTTCAGCAATTCAATTTTCGATGTTGAGATTTTGATGTTTTTGATGTTATAAATAATATTTATTAAATTATAATTTAATTAATTTAATTTAATTTAAATTAAGAAATATTATTTAATCAAATTCAAATTTGCGAGATAGTCGAGTGGATAGTGGAGTGTTTGGCTCTTTGTTGATGGCACCACGTCACGTGTTGGCGGGTGAGATTTCCAGTGTTAAAAAATTAATTCTGGTACTTTCAGCGATTCTATCAATCTGAAATTCTATATATAGCAGTTTTATACAATTATTAATCCTGTGAAAAATTATCAAACATATATCTTTATTTTTACGGTCACACACACACACACACACACACATATTTAAAAATTAATTTATTAAAATATATATTATATATAGTATATAATTTAATATATATATATATATATTCTGAAATTAACTTTAAATTATATAAATATATTAGAAATTAATTTAATATAATTTAACACATAATAATATATTAAAATATTTTATTTTATATATACATAATTTAGTAATACTGATTATTTATTAATGTAAATATAAATAATAATATTTAATATGGCAAATATGTAAAATTTTGTAAAGAATGTATCAGAAGTTTAGTGTCTAACATTCTGGCGTATTGCGCATGCGTATATCGGTCGGTCGGTCGGTCGGTCGGTCGGTCGGTCGTTTTGGAATATCACGCGAAATCTATATTTTTTCCCCATCCCGCAAAAGTGCTCAACGCCGCTAAAGAAGTTTTCACTTCAAAAAAATTCTTTATTATTCCACCTGGCTGTCTTCTCCCCTGTAGGCTCGCGGTTTTTCCTATTATAAGGAAATTATTTAATTTTTTTAACCAATATCTTTAATAATTTTATATTACAATAAAAATCATCTCTTTTTCAAAATCTCTAATATTTATATAAAACTTATAATTATTATACTTGTATTTATTAAATTAAAATTAATTTTAAACAAATTGAGTATAGGGCCAAAAAATTGTCAAGGAAAAAGGGTAAATTATTCATTATTTGTAAACTATAATTAAATTCAATAATAGTTTTTTTAATAGATATCCATAATCTTATACATTAATCTTATATATTATCTTATCTTATATATTAATTAACAATTAATAGGTGACCAGACAGACTTTGTCCTGTCTATATAAACTATGAATAATATTTATTTACGTCCGGAACAATTTTATTTCCTTGTCGATCCTCTTATTTTCGTTTACTGCAATGCTTGTTGATTAAACGCAACATTTCTACCTTGATTGTATCTATTCCGTTCATCTTCATTTCGAGCTTAGCGTTGCTGGTCAGTTTGACTTGCTCACATAAATCTTTGACTCACAGACTGCGAATTTTGCGATCTATGTTGGTTAAGGCCGATGTTCATTCGTCTAATTTGTGGCATTTTAAACAACCAAAATTCAAAGTAAACTTAAAATTTTATTCACTTTTTTTGTATTTGCATACCACTTGTTCACCAAAAAAATGATCTTCATTTAAATTCACGTTAACTAAAATTGATTATAAAAAATAAACGATAAATAAATAAACCACAAAAATAAAATAAATGTTTTTTAAAATTATTAAGAATATTTTCCAAACTAATTTAAAAAAAATAATTAATTAATATTTATAATAAAAAATAAGTAAATTATAAACAAGTAAATATTGCATATGGACGGGGAATGGAGGGGGAGCCGTCTACTGACAATCAATTCCACGCGGGTAATTCAAATAGTCGTATTTAAGTTTTCTGATTTTTTCCAATTTTCTGCACAATTTTCTTAATTTTTTTCCACAAGAACCTTGTACAAAGTATTAGAAATTTTATAAAAAAAAAAATTGATGCGGTCTGTTTTTTCTAGACGTCCCCATCTAGTAGCTATAGATCATGGGTGTCTAAACTATGACCGTTCGAGGGTCACATTGCAAAAAAAAAACAATGCTGGGCCGCACATAAATATTTTTTCAACAAATGGAAATAAAATTAACTACAGTAAAACCTCTCTATAAGGACACGTCTAATAGTTACTTCATTCATTTTAATTCACAATAAACATTGTTTTGAAAATATCCTTATATAGAGAGGTTTTACTGTATTATTTTATTAAAATAAAATAACTTCTTTTTATTATAATTTTTTTATTTGAATTAGATATATTTATAAAATTATAAATGAACATGAAAAATATTACAAACATTAATTTTTTTTAGTAGAAATGAGCAAATTTAAATATTTTCATAATTTGCGTTTGGGCCGCATCTAAAAGAGTTTCGGGCCGCACTTTAGAGAAGCACGCTATAGATGATCAATGTCAAGTGATGCAACCAAGGGAAATAGGGATTCATATATATATAAATAGTTAGATAGATAGATAATGATCAGCTATATTTTAACTAAGTTAACTTTATTTTAACAAATTTAGAATCGCATAAAAGTTTTCATTTTGCACGTGTTATATAAATTTTAAAAAAATTGTAATTTTCTATAATATAAAATATCTTGAATCTTATTTTTTTTAAAATCTTTAATTAAATTATTTCTTCTGTCAAAAAAAAAATAATATATCTTTCATTTGTATTAAATTATTTTAGTATTTTTGTTAATGTATAGATGAAGCATAAATGAAAATAATATGATACTTTCGAATCAGTTAATAATATTTATGGGAATTAATTATAATAAAAAAAACAAAATATAAAAACTTTTCATGAATTTTAAGCTTATATAACCAATGGTGTTTAAGGGTTAAAAAAGGGATGTCAACCACAACTCAGTAGAAATGACAAAGCTGCCCGTTTCTTGCATTTCCGACCAACAACATTTTCAACATGGCGTCACATGCGCAACCTGACTGTGGGAAATAAATTTATTTAATAAAATATTGCAAAAACATGTTGGTGTGAAACATTTTCCGGCGGATGAAATGTTAAGGGAATAATATTATTACTATGGGAGGTGGTGACTAACAAAGAAAAAGGGAGAGTTACTATATATATAAAGAAAAATCAGTTTTAATTTTTTTTTTTAAATTTTTTTTTTATTATTATTAAAATCAGCCAACCGATTTTTGAATCTCTTGACGGTGAAGCTATAAAAAAGCATTTTTATGATGGAAAAACGTTCATTGTATTTGTCAACTCAATCAGATATTTTAAAATTACGTAAACTGAATTCATTTAAGTGAACATCTATTTAATATAATGCTATTATAAATATAAGTTGATCATTTTTATTTAATACGAAGACAAAATTATTTTATGACTGATGAGCGTGTTTTAGAGGTATGAAATAATAATTTTATAATAGGGGTATTTCTAAAATCTACCTTAACTAAGAAATAACCTTAAGAACTTGGAAATACTTTCTTCCTTTTTGATTTTAAAATTTTTTAAAATTTATATCGATTTTATTATTTTTCAATGACAGAATTGTAATCTTTTTTCAAAAGTCTAATTAAAATTTTAATTTTATTTTTTTATTTTATGCCTTATGGTATGTTCTCTAAATAATTTGTAAATAGAAATCCAAATTCAATGTTTACCTATTTCCACGATTTTGCTTATGAGGTACTAGTTTTGCTTGCATAACAAAGAAGAGCACACTCAACATACGGGCTACTAAATTGAGCACGGGACAAGCCACTTGAAGTGGTCTTTTCTAGACGTCCCCATTTAGTAGCTATAGATGACCCATCATACCCCTTCTCCAGAGGATGTTTTACTCGTTCATTTGATTTATTCACATAAATAAGAATAGAAGCATTTTCTCTTTTCTTCAAAGTCACCTGATATACACCTACCCACCATGTTACATTATCTATTCCATTATATTGAATGTGTCTATTTTTTCTTTACCATTTATTCAATTTATTTTAATTTTTTTAATAAAAATAATTTTGTTTTTTAACATGGTTCAGAAAAACAAATAACAATAACTACATCTAAAAAGTGTAATGATCTGATAAAAAGTCTTAAAAATATTAATTATTTAATATTCTTTTAAAGACTGCTCGCTTTAGCAGGTACTAAGTCAGTAAAATAAAAAAAAATATTCTATAATATCTTCAATTTTTTTTTTTATCAAATGATTTAAAAATAAACCAAATCTGGTTAAAAAAAAATATTATGTCTTATCGAACTTGCATTCCACATTAAAAAAGTTTATTTATAGGCGTCACAAATGGAAAAGTTAAAATAATAAAAAGTTTTTTTTTTTATTTTCCATTCCTGCGCTAAACTTTTCAATGAAAAGTCTTAAGAAGAATCAATCTTTGACAAAGGCTCCGATTCTCTCTTCACTTGTCTTTTCCTTATCTTATATATATATAAAGCATTTGAATTTACTCTTGTCTTTCAGAATAAGTATACATACAATACTCAAATTACTTTTTTTAGTTTAAAAAAAAAAATAAACAAATAAATACAATAAAGTGAACTGAATGAAAATATCTAGTTTGAAATCAGTTGTCGATATTTTGTTTTTATTTGTATTTTATTTAAGGAACTTTTTTTTATTTTTTTAAATTAAAAAGATTTCTTTTTCAATTGAATTGTACGAGAGAATATTTTATTTATTCATCAATATATTGATTTTAATGGACTTGTCTAAACTTTCTATCTAGTTTAAATAAACGAATTCTAAAGATTTGATTATAGATGCAAACTATGAGGAAAAAGAGCTAGATAAATGGATTATAATGAAAGGAGAATACAATTTATTATCCTCATCTCGAATCTTTATGTATATAAATATATATTCAATATAAATATCTAACCTAATTTGTATTCATTATTTGTTGCAGGTAAAATCGATCGGCCCGACTTGACACGTCCCCTACAAGCGTTCTCTACTTCTCAACTGCGTCCTTCGTAAGTTTACATTTTCCTTCTTATCAATTTTTGAACACGTTTAGATAATATGCATTAATAATATATCAATGTCTTATTCACAAAAGCTGAACAACACACAAGCATCATTGACTAATCAATCGAAACGTCAATTGAAGTTATAGATTGATATTTTATATATACTATATTATTCTACAAAAAATTGCCTTTCTATTTTTATATGTAAATGAAAAAAGGAATTTTATATTAGGAACTATAAATGGAACTGAACGCTCGATAAGTTCAATAAATTATTTTGTTATTATTATTCAATAGTGGGAATTGTTGAAAAATTATTGTAAAATTAAAATTTATTTATGAATGATTTTTATATAGAAATATGGTAAATTTTAATTGAGTAATTTACAACGAAATCTTTGGGATTGAAATGAGAAGGCTTTTCAGGTTGACCTTATTTCAAGAGCGCTCAAGGATATAAATACTATATATATATATATGGTACTTACTAGTATAGTGTCCATACTAATTTTGAACTTGTGTTTAACGACGAACCATAATTATTACCAAAAATTCACAATCCTGGTCTTCTTAAATAATCTTATATATATAAGGCGCCATTGGGTGTGTGGGTAGCGAACCTGCCTCATGCGACGGAGTCAACCAAGCCTCCGGGATCAACATTGGGGAAAGCTACTTGATAGCGCCTCCGATCAAGAAAATCATTGTAAAGATTGAGAGGACCCGTTCTACTGATAAAAGGACACCTCATTGATATAACCGGCTTGATAGGCGTTGTCCTGGCGTAGGACGTACATGTCAGAGGTTTATATATATATATATATATATTAATGACAAAGTGAAAGTTATTAAATTCTATAGTTTTATTACTTATTTCTCTAAAAGTATTTTCACTTACCTATTTTATTAATATCTTGTAGTAGTAATTTCAAATCTCATTTTCCTCAGAAGGGTCTCTTATAAGTTTATTCTCTAACGTAACACCAAGTAATAAATTACAAATTAAGCTGATAATAAGCGATTAAAATTTATATAGCTTCCTTACATCCCTTAGGAAATGATAAACCTGTTATACTACATTTTCTTTTACCAAAACATTGATTGTTTTGATATGTCCTGATTAAATCAGAACATCATATTTCAATATACAATTTTATTAGATAAAATCGAAACATTTTGTTCAACATTTTTTTTTATTATATTCAAATTGGAATTAATCTTTACTTAAGTTATGAACATAGATTGTGTTAAAAATTTAACATATATTGATAAAAAAAATTAAAATTTCAATATTCAAATATTAAAGAATAGTTTAAAATAAATCAAAACTAAATCAAAATCAAAATTACACAAACATAAATCTATCAATATATCTGGGAAGCAAGTGAGTAAGATTTTTTTAAATTAAAAAATTACCTCCTCCCAATTTTTTTTTCTCTTTTAATTTTCTCTTATATGATTTAATAGATTTAATTTTATCATTTTGTCGTATTCCCACCTACAGGTCTTTTGTATAAATTGTTTTTTTAAATAAACCTCTAGACAGTTAATCTTACCTTTTATAACTAAATGTCCAGCCTATTTTATTTAGCTTGTTAAATTGATAATTATAGCTATAGATTGACCAACGACACACACAAGTTTGGTTTGAATAAAAATTAGATATTCAATTAAATTAAGAATTTTTATATGCACACTTTTAAAATAAAATAAAATTTTACATAAAAAAGGACAAAATATAATGGAGAATAATAATTATTATTATATAAGAGAGGCGTTTAGAATTAAAGTTATCAAAGTACTAATTGTTTTCTTTTTTTTTTATTTATTTAGTGGTATTTTAATCGCTGTGTGTACTGCTGCCTACTTATCCCAGCTAGGATATCAATTATTTCAGGGCTCAGGTCAAGTGGCAAATTCATTCACCAATATAGGATTAAGGTCCTGTGGGGACGGGTGGATCTCATACCTCTCCTCTTGATTACAACCTTTCTCTCCCCTTCATTGAAGATTCTTTAGAATTAAATTTACTTAAAACTTACTCACTAAACAATCAACAAATGACTTAATCAATTTTTCCTTTTCCATCTCACCAAATAAAATTGTATTCAACCTTAAAATGCCTGTTTTTGAGGAAAAACACAATAGTTAAAGCAGAAAAGTGAAAATTCTTTTATTCAAAGTATTTACACTTGTTCGCTATATTTTCTCTCTTTTTGGAAGGTTGTTGATTTTACTCCAAAAGAATTCATCCTCATTGAACCTGAACTACCCATTGAGTCATTTTTACACATCTTCATATGATTTGCAAAGCTGATCACCAAACGCGTGTTCCATTGACGCAAGCAAATGATAGTCCGAAGGGGCCAGATCTGGAGAGTAGGGTGGATGTGGAAGCAACTACCAACCAAACGGATCTAACGTATTCCGGACGGTCTTGCTAGAAAATGACTCCCTCATGTCGATCCTCGTATTCTGGTCTTTTTTGCGCAATTCATGACCCAATTTGATGATTTGTTGTTGGTAGCATTGGGTCTTTTTACTAGGTCTCAACAATTCCTAGTAAACCACCCTTTTCTTTGAGTTGCCGTAACCATGCTCTGCACCGAGTTTACATAGAGCATTGCCGTCATAGAAGAATTCTATGCGCTTTGTCGGCAGATTTTATATATATATTATTAACAACTAATTATAGAAGGTAACAAAATTGGCGATCGAAATCGATTAAAATTGATACTTTCAAGTAAAAAACAATAGATTAGTAGAAATAATATATAATACACATCTATTTGAACTGCTCAATTTAATCAAAATCTAGTTCTGGAATATTGGAATGTTATATAATAGAATGATATGGCATGACTTATTTTAATGGATATCCTCTTAAAAATTGGGATTTACTCCTGATTAAATATAGAAATTTAGTTTTAATAAAATATCAGTAAGAAAACCAAAAAGGCAATTTTAATAGTTATAAGCTAGAAGGAAGTTGATCTAATTACATAAATCATAAAAACAAAATAAGTTGTTTTATCCACTGAAAATTCCCATCTTTATTTGGAAAAAGTGGAAGTTGTACCAGCAATAATTTGTACAAATTGATTGAAAAAATTCAAATTTTTAAAATTTTTTTATTTATACCTATATTAATTTTTTAAATAAAGACACGAAACATTAATGTGTTATTAATATAAATTGAAATGTTTTTTTAATAATAAAATAAATATATATCTATCTGTGTGACTCTACGGAACACGAAAGTTCTTGGCCGCAGCAACCACACCCCTCCAAGTGTTCCTATTCTGAGCCACAACCTTCCAGTCCCTATCCTCTCCCATCTCTCTCACATCCTTTCCCACATTATCCACCCACCGTGTCCTTGGTCTTCCAAGTGGACGTTTCCCACTCGGTCTCCCTACCAATATATTTTTTGCCATTCTACCATTCTAGCCACCATAGCCTTCTCGATTTTATAATTTTAACTATATCTGGAGTTGTATAGAGGTCATGCAATTCCTTGTTATGCAATCTTCGCCATTCCCCGATGACCTCTCTTTCTTTGGCCCATAAATGCTTCGCAGAATCCTATTCTCAAATACTCTAAATCTACTCTCGTCACCTAAGGTCATAGACCATGCCTCACATTCATATAATACAAAATAATTGTTTTATATATTTTAACTTGTATCCCCTTTGATAATAATTTTGATGCGATAAGTCCCTTTATTGCATGATAACATAACATTGTAACCTCGCTTTAAACTCATCTCGAATATTATTATCTTTCGTTATCACAGAACCTAAGTATTTAAATTTTTCTATATTTTCAAATTCTATATCTTGTATATTAAGATTTTGTGTGTTAATACTATTCCTCTCTGTTACTAAATACTTTGTCTTAGCATTATTAATTTCTAGTCCCACCTCTTGTCCTGCTCTAATTAATTTTTCTACACTATCTATAATTGTAATTGTCGAATCTTCTATTATATTTAAGTCGTCTGCGTAACCTAATACTTGAATTTTTTTGTTTAATTCGATTCCGTTTGACCTCTCCCCAATTTGTCTAATTACATATTCCAGAACTAAATTAAATAAAATTGGTGATAAATAGTATATAAAATATCGAATATATTATATAATTTTAAAATAATGAAAGAAGAATGGTTAATTATCTACTATCTATATAATGATAAATATAATATTATAAACCTTTAAAGTATAATTGCAGTGAATAATTTAATTTGAAACTGTCCTTCCTTCAACATTCATCCCCTCTGCCCAAATTACTTTAAAAGAATGCAAAGTATTTTAATACGAATAAATAATAAAATGAATTACAATTTAATTTAATTAAATATTAGATATAACAATAAGAGTGCACTTAATGATGATTTTATTTAAAAAAAATATATAATACTATGTACATAATTATAAATTCCTTTCATTTTGAAACAAAATTGATATTACTCTACTTCCTATAGATATATAATTATCATTCAAAATGACACAAAAGAGCTTTAATTATCCTACTGTTTTTATTGTAAAATAAAAATCACACCCCGAAGCGTTCACTGATTAAATAATTTTTATTATTTGTGTGAAACCATAATATTATATTTATGGTAAAAATTGAAGGCATACCAATATGACAGGAAAAAATTATTAATTAATCCCAAATTCTTGAAAGTCAAAAAAATAATAATTTAAAATATAAAATATCTATTTTTTTTTTATTAAAATTGAATTCTCTCTTTTTCTTTCATTTGAAACCATTTTCCCTTCCTCTTTTTTTTTATTTTAACGTCATGTATTACAATAGAGCAGCCCGATTTGTCACTAAAAGGAGCGTCCTTATCCGAATCTAGGTTACATTAATATCCATTGGATTTTTTTTTCATCCGTTTCTTTTATTTTACTTTCATTTTTTTTTCTTTCTTTCTTTTTTTAAACCGTCTTTTTCCGTTTTTTTATTAGCTATCTACTGAATTTCCAACATATCCCGTATTTTTTTTTACATTTCATTTTATAATTTAAGCTTAGTTATAAAAGAATTCATGTATTTCGATCAATGTTTAATATGATGCATATATATTATATAGTGGTTTATATTTTAGAACAAAAAATAAAAAAAAATTAATCATAATTGGTCTTCATTTAATAATTTATTGAATAGAAATCATTGAAAATTAAATTTGATTCATGAATGATATTTGTAATTTTTATTTATAATTCTCTTGTTATTTTTTAGTTTTTTAGTTACATTAAGACAAGTATTTTATAATGAAATGATAAATTTTCAGTTAAAATCCAAATTTTATATATATATATATATAAATAGGGTTTATTAAATCAATAATATTTTAACTCTTGAAAAAAATGTTTCCCTTAAAACTGTTAAAGCTATCTTGTTTTTAATATTTTAAAATATTTTCTTATAATCTACTGAGCTGACAGGTGCTTTTAATAATAATGAAAAAATAAATAATTATGAAAAATAATCTTTAAAAAAAACATATGAAAACATCAAAATCTCAACAACGAAAATTTTCGTGATCGCAATACTATCTCTTACGAGATAGTAAAAAACAAGAAAAATTTTAATATATTAAGAAGTATGTATTATATAGTATCTTATTTTTTCATGAAGATGGAAAAAAATTTAGAAGGATTTTTTGAAGTGAATACGCGGTTATATGCATATGATACTGTATAAAGCTCTTGTGCATTCAAAATGCATGAAATCAGCTAAAATGGAGTCAAAAAAATGCTTCGAAACTTGATTCAAAACAATGGCAAAGTGTATTGATCTTAATAGAGAATATTTGTATATGCAAATAAGTCAATTGTGCTCATAAAAATTATGATAATATTCGTAACAAGTCATATATGCCTGAAAATATCAAGAAATATCTAGTTTTGAGATCATATTTATCCAATTAAACCCTCATTACCATAACAAAACTACTACTTTCCACCATCTGTAATTTCACTTAATTTTACTAATTTTCAATTTTTAAATGTTTTTTGTTCTTTTTTTATAAATGTTATTATTATTTAATAACATATTTGAAAAATTATTTTTGCTTAGTAAGTATCTGATGAAATATCTCCACATATAATTTATTAGAAAAGTGTTTTTATAAATTAATGAAAGGTAAAAAATATGTATAAATCATGAATAAATAATCATTAAATAAATAATTTTTTTGTAAAAACAAAAATTTAGAAAAAATAAAAAGTAATCAAACTGAAGGTTGTACAACATTTCTATTTCCAACGGATTAAAAAAACTTTTAACAAATTCAACAGAACAACGTAAACAATCCGTTTTATTCTATAATTGTATTAAACCATTGTATGCGTTTTCTTCATTACCGCTTGACATTAAACTTTTAATTCAATTGAATAATAATAAATAAAAAAAAAAAATAAAATAAAAACTTTTCACTATACAGAGAAGAATTCGTAATTTTATACATAACTTACTTTAATAAATGAATTATTTATGTATTTTTAAATAAATAAATAAATAAAACTGTTTTTTACTTTGTTAAATTTTATTCAATTCAAATGGAAATTTATTTAAAATATAAATACAATTATTATATTTCTTATATTTTGTAAAACGAAAATATTCATTTAAATAACATAAATTATATTTCATTAGTTTTATATTTGATTATGAATATTTAATTTTTTCGATTTTTTTTGTACAATAAAAAAAAATATAAAACAAAATGTGGGAATTGCGAAAATGATTGTAAATATTCCGTTTTAAAGTTACATAAAAATTATTTCAAATTATTCCGAGGATTTAAAGCATTCTTCTCCTCTCCCTTCTTCAAATAAAGCTTATTTGTATGTTAAAAATATGTTATTTTAATGATTTTAAATTATTTAAACTATTAAATAATAATTTATTATTTTTTAAAATACTAACATTAAAATAAATAATTTCATTTATTTCAGAATTATATATTTTTTTTTCACTTTCTGATTAATTTAATTTTGGAATTATTAGTTGAATCCCAACTCCATGTTAAATTATATATTAATATATTAGTTTTTCTCTAAAAAAGTTACTTAAAGAATTTATTTTAGTATTGAGAGAAGACATAAAAAATTATTATATATACATGTTTATTTTATAGATTGAAAAAATTTAAAATATGTTTTAAATATTATATGTGATAATAATATAAAGTTTTAGTTTATGTGTATAAAAAATTAATTTAAGTATGTATAAAATGACAAGTTTAAAAATCGGAACCAATTGATGCGGGTTGTCTAACCTCAGGGGCTCTTATACTGGCTGACAGTAAATGAATGTTCAGTTGACCTTCACTAGCGTCAATGAATAGGTCATCTACTCTCTGCTAATCATATATCGGTAAGCTGTAGATATATAATATAGACAAAACTATGATTATAATTACCCAACATGCAATCTTTTTTTTTTATTATATTTTATTTACAATCTGTTATTAATTTATAACAATAAGTAAATTAGTTAATAATTACAATAGTGTAAAATAGGTAGTCTACAATCTTGTAGAAAGTAACCCAGTGGTTATGTTTGTTTTTTTAATCTCTTTTTAGAGTCGCAGGTTAATTTTTTTAGTCTTCTTGAACTGGGTGGAATCATTAGATGTTTGACTAGTGCACTTGGGTGATGTTCTAGTTTGTTTAAGTTGTTTTTACACTTTTTGATGGTTTCACTTTTTACTGATGAGATCCCCAAATCACGAGCGATAACTTCGTTTGGCACGAACCAAGGCGAGTTCACTATTACACGTAGGACTTTAGCTTGAAAGCGTTCGAGTATTTCAACGTTTGAGTTGGCAGCGGAGCCCCATAATTCTAGTCCGTAGGTCCAGACTGGTTTGAATATACATTTATAGATCAGGATTTTGTTTTCTAGTGACAGACTGGATCTGCGACCAATTAGCGTTTTGGGTGGAGAGGAGTTTCTTCATTCAAGTACTTTATCATGTAGTGCCTTTCACTGAGATAGGATTTCAGTAACAAGTAATAGTTATGTGGTAATACTATATTAGTTTGTAGAATAATCCCACATGCTACACTTTATCAAAGGCTTGTTTGATATCTAGAAATATGGCTGAACAATATTCTCTTTTTTCTAATGCCTCGTTTATTTTTTTGGTCAGTCTGTGGATCTGTTCGATGGTGCCATGGTAGTTTATAAATCCGAATTGATGGTTTGTTAATATTTTATTTTTATCTACAATTAATTCGAGTTGTCTTTTCAAGAGTTTTTCCAGGATTTTTGATATGATTGGAAGAAGGCTAATGGGTCTTTACGAACTTACATCTTCCGGGGGTTTGCCAGGCTTGGGGATGAGTATGATCGTAGCGACTTTCAAGCTCAGGGGGAAGTAAGTGAGTCTAATTACGGCGTTAAATATGAATGTTAATAATTTGAATTTTTTTTTAAAAATATCTCCCTAAGACTATAGAGTTATTATTAATAATCAAACAATAAAAATTAAAAAAAAATATTAAAATAATAAAATATCTATAACTTAGAATTTTATATTTGTTTCTTATAAAATTAAAAAGGTTAAAAATCTTTAAGTTTAATTAAAAGTTAATTTAATACTTAAATATTAATACTCATACATATTAATATTTTTACGAATATAGATTAAAGATTATTTATTTTTTTATTTAAACATAAGGGCGGATAGGAGCATTTGAAATTAATATAAACGCGTATATTCATATTTTTAATTATTTCCTAATTTATTTCATTTATTGAATAATATTAATCTCTCTAACCTTTAGTCATAATAATAATAATTTTAATATTTTAATACATAAATTTTTAGTGATTATCTGATTATTATGTTAATATTAATTTTAAACACAAATAGTGAATTTGATTTTGACATCTGTGTTAAATATTTATAAGATTTTGAGAGAGAAAATAAAAAATTAAATAATAGTATTATACATAGAACATATACAAAAAGATTAACCACAAAACTATTGTTACTTAGAATTTATTAATTTCAAAATATATAGTAATTTAAACAAAAATACCTTAAATAAAATATTTTATATTTATAATTAATAAGAGAGAATAAAGATAGATAATGCGTAATATGTGTAATTTATCTTATGTGACGTTTAGGTACCTCAAGAATCTAGTTTTTACTTTATTTCATATGAGAGGTACCATATACTTATTCCTGAATTTCTATAAGAGATAGTCTAAATATTTTAATTGGTTAAATACTGTGATTTGATTATATTGTTTTTATATATCAATACTTTATTGAGAAAATTATAATTATTATTTAATAAATTTAATTTAATTATTTGGTTATACAATGTATTGTATATTTGGAATAAATAAATTTTATTAAAATTTATTATTTTATAAGATTTTCGTTATGGTTAGATGAAATTATCTAAGGAATTTGTCTCAATACTTCCTAGCACTTCCAAAATACTTTTTAATAACTTGAAGTGAAAATGAGGCGGCACTTTCATTACAGCGCTCTTTCTAGAATCCAATAATGTCAGCATCTTGCAGAGAGAATGCGGATAAGGCCCATTATATAATTCCATATTTCACTTAAACTAAAGCTAATATTCGATTATGTCCCCTTTTATAATACAAAAATCGTAAAGGAAAAAACAAATAAAAATAAAAGAAAAAAAAACAAACAAATGATAAACAATTTCTTTAAAAGATCATTAAAGAGTTGACTCTTGTAATATTCAAAGTTTGTTTTCCAAAAAGAATTCACTATTTTTATGTAATGATTATTTTTAATTACTTTTCATAATCCGTTTTAGTGGTGTGGAAATTAGTGAATTTATGAATAATTCTCTATGATGAACCTCTTAAATTCTATCTAATTCAGCTTTTAACTTATTTGTCAGTTTAGAAAAGCGGATCAAACACATTTCCATCATCATCCATCATTCCAAATGGAAGATCTATAACTTCCCGTCCGTTGAAAGTTGAAAACAAAGACAAGTATATTATGATAAAGTATATTCCTTTCCATAACAATAGAATGGAATATATATATATTCAGTATTCACACAAAACTATTCTTTAATAAGATATTTTTATATATATATAAATAATTGATTATAACTAAAAAGTTCTAATGATATATATACATATCGGTAAATTAAAGTATTTAATATTTTTTTAAAAATATATATATGTATTACAAAATTTAAAAATATTTTGGTAGTATGACTAGAATTTTTAATTAGTTGCTTAGAGGTTCCCCGTACATACATATTTAAATAATTAACAACTATAACATAGAAATTAATATATTCTAATATACGATGGGTATCCCAAAACTAAGGTCCGATAACCAATATTTAAATGGGAGGTCTGAATAAATTTTCAAGGATGCAGCGCTTTCTCTCACTTATTTTGAGATTATTACCATAGTTGGTTTGATTCAATAGTTGTTGTTGATAACTATCAGCGTCCGCTCTAAGGCGTCCCTGGCAAATTAATAAATTGGCTCCGTAAAATTTATTACATTCACTAAACAAAATGCCACCTTTCAGGTTTTCTACCCTCGCCGTCTAGAGCGGGCCCTGAAACTATGGTCATACACTAGTTGTGAAGTGCGCGGTATAATTGTATCTTTGAAACAAAGGGATCTTCAACTGATAAAATTTAAAAATTCATTGGCCTAACTACTAATTGCTAATCACAGATTATGATCAAAGATGTCGTTAGTCTTCCAAATTTGTCATGATTATTATTTGTGCCACTCAGAAGCCAAAGCGATTAACTCCAAATATAAACAAACTGAGAAAATGAAGCCCAAAGTTCAGAGCTTGTAGGAAAATCAGGGTTATTGATTACAGAAAATGTATATTGCATTGCATTGCATTAAGATTATCACGTTCGTAATTCACTTCATAATTTTCAGATTACATTACATTACATTATTAGCAAAATTTTAAAAATTGGAGTTAATCAGTTTGGCTTCTGAGTGGCACATTTGTGCGAGTATTATGAAATTCTTAACATTAATTTCCAAACGTATATTGATATAACTTACAATGGATTTCAAAAGTTTTATAGTTTTAATAATTGTTGATTTGTTTAAAAAGTTGTCTTAAATATGGTTTAGATTATTTTTGAAATATAATCAATATTTTATTTAATTTTATCTATTAAAAATAAAGTTTTTAATAATTTTTATTAATTAAATTTATAAAATTTATAATATGTTTTGAGTATTTATTTATTATTTTGAGATTCACATAAACTTCTGGATGGTTTTATTGTCTATTAAAATGTTGCTTCTTAAGGAATTATTACATTTTTTTTTTGTTTTTAAAAAGTAGATAAAATAGCTAAACACATGAATGGATTGGAGTATTTTTTTTAGATTGGATTGAAATTAAAATGTTCATTGTGAATGTTTTTTAAAACGAGGTTAATGAGAAAAAGGGCCCCGTGTAAAGTTGGTATGGGCGTTAGGATCTCTTTCGAAGACGGGTCAGCAGGGCGTTTATTAGACAGCCCAGAAGCCTGTTGAGGTCAATTTGTCAGCGTTTAAAACGTGCCTGCGCCGGTAACGGTTCGAACGGCTGTGGTTTTTCATTTCGTCCCTGAATTCCAAAGCGAAAACAAGCCCCATACCACCCCTCGCCCTCACTTTGCTCACCACTGCGTTCCATCATTGGTAAACGCCTTGCCCTTAAAGGCCTCAAGAAAAAGAATGCATGTCTACTTTCGCTCTTACCGTTGGCCTACAATTTATTACACAATAGACATTTGGTTTTTAAACATTGTTTTTTTTATTTTATTTATTAAGTGAATCGTTTGTTTTTCGTTCGGTAGTAAAAAAATCCTTTTAATTTACCCCTAGAAGAAGTGATTAATTTTATTTTAGCCCATCTGTATTTTATTTGGTTTATAAATTCGTTTTAATTCCCTTCAATTTGCGAGCGATAGACAAATTAAGATCATTATTTTGGTGTTATTTTTTAACAGATAAATAATTACTTTTGACTTTTAAAGATTTATATTTGTAACAATTATTATTTTTATTTAAAAATATTGTTTAAGTTATTCCTGTCTTTCACAAATAGTATTTATTTATTTAAACTGAAATTGGGGAAAACCAATAAGTTAAGGTTTGTTGTTTCAATAATAAAATAATATATATATATAATAAAAAACAGAAGTTCCCAAACTTATTAATATAAATGATTATAGGTATTTATTCTGATTCAGTTATGAAGGAAATAAAAATATTGATTTTCATATTAAATAAAAATAATTAAAAATAGATTAGATTTAAGGACTATCAGCTTTCGTTAGAATAAACCGTCTAAAATATCAATTTTTGGTTATTGTCTTTGGAAGGACTGTTTTACTACTTCCAATTTTATCTTAATTATATATCATTATATTTGTTTCCAAAAAAAAAAAAATGGTTTTCATATTCGAAATACTAAAATTCAATATTATCAAAAAATTGAAATCTACTCAATTAGAGGCGATCTTGCAACTATTTTATCTACATCTGTATATAATAATTATATGTATACCCCTATATAGAATTAAATAGAATAGATATATTAAATATTTACGTATAATATATTCTTATTCTTATTATATATTCAATGGATACTCGGATATCGTCGTTAATTAATTCCAGGAAAACCGACGGCAACCAAAAACGATGAGAAGCAAATTTAATTTTCCCATAAAAAATGAATAAAAATCAAGTAATCGGTTCCAAGTCCCGCAATATCACTCAAGTATATGGCATTTTCACCATGATTTTAACAATATTATTGCTATATTAAAATAAATAAAGTTAAAATACATTATTAATAAAAGAAATATAAATAAATAAAAAGAGAAATAAATGATAAAATAAATAATAAAGATAAGAAAAAGTAGAAATAAAGCTAACTTTTGGGCACATATAAATATAGCGCAGTATACCTTGCGAGTAGACCCGCGTTTTCCCTGATTCTAACACAGCCACTACCGTTTTCTTTCTGTCCCACAGTACTTTATGTAATTTTTGAACATTTTTTCAATACTTTTTCTTATAGTTGATTTACTTTTATTAAAAGAAATTTAGGAAAATTTAGAAAAAGTAGTAAAGTACAGAACCGTAGAAAATAGACAATAGTGAAAAAGAAAAGTCAAAGACTCTTTTGTCAAAATTTTAAACTTGAAAATTTCAAGAGTATCTTGATTTCAAAAGCGGCGAGAACTGAAATAAATTTCCGAGAAAATTTTGACGAGTATAGAAATTGACGGCATTCAAATGGGTATCCAATGTAATTATATATTTTTAATATGAGTGGAAATGCTAAAATATTCTTCCATTGTCTATTAAGGATGCTTATTTTTTAATAATTTCTTTAATTAATTATTTTACTCTCTTTGTTGATACTGACTATAGAGAAGAAAGTTTTATTTCGAATATATATTATATATATCTTTATACTTAAGGAATAACTTTAAACGATTATATATGTTTTTTATTTGTAGAAAAACAACAGATATCAGATCATAAACTTTAGGTTAAAGATTAAAAAGTGAAAGTGGGGAGAAAAGTGTAGAATCTTTATAAAATAACTTTACGGAAATCGAAACTTCTTCACTCTCAAATAAACACTGTATCCCAACTTTAGAATTCATTCAAATTTTTTTATTTTGTATTATTTTCTCTTGTTTATTTTGATTTTTTTCTTTTTCCTTTTGTAAATTAATTATGCATCAATTCTTAAATTTGTTTTCAATTAAAATTTTGCTCAATTTGGAAACATATTTGAGAATTGCTGCGCAGTCTCCTAACTTTTGTTTTGATGAAATATTAGCATTAAAAAGTTCTAGTTTTATTTAAGTAATTATGTTCTATGCTCCCAAATTATTTTAATCAATTTTTAATTTAAAAAAAAAACCTATGCTTTTCTGTCATTTTTCTATAAAATTTAGAATTATAGGTTCTTAATAAATAAATAAAGATATTATCAAATAATTAAACATTTAAATTAAATTAATAAATTAAAATACATATTGTTTTATAATATCACTATTTAAAATTGATGCAAGATGCAGTGGAAACAAAGAATCTGCTTCTCTCTTCTTGGTCTTTTGAATTTCTGCGAATTCCCATGAGACATATAGATTGAATACAAAATCAGTTTCACATATACACTAAAAAATCACATTACTTTATAATATCATAATATAAATAACAATAAATATAATAAATAGGTATAATGTATATAAGCAACATTTATCATTTTAAAAATAAAATTTTTTATCTCACCATGAAAAGGTTGACCAGTGCTTTCTACCTTTTTTATTCAAAAAATAAAGTCATTTTTAAATTTTACCAGAGAAGTTTAAAATTCAAAATTTTTCTGACTCTTCTGCTTTAGAATAAAATAATTATATTAAATCTGTGTTAATATACCCTTAATAAAGAATTGCTTATTCTTCTAATCAATTAAATGAATTAATAAATTATAAAATATATTTGGGGGATGAAATAATTACATTTTATCAATTATTTACTCAAAAGTTATTAATATATCATAATATTTGCAATATAAATGTACAGCTGATGACTGTATATATTGTAAGTTGCTTAACATCCTTATCATCTCTCGTAGTGTGGGTGTTTCTAGCTTTAGTTTGTTTCGTGTTTTGTTAAGCACTTGAGGTCACTCATGGGGACTTCAACACAGATTAAAACAAACATGTAACCCTTTTCGTCTCGTCAAATGCCCCCTCCCCCAAGGATTTCTAACTTGCTTGGATTATATCAACTAGAATTGAGGTTCCAGTAATCTGAATATTCGTGCTCGGTCTTTATTATTCTTGAACATAGAGAACATGTATTTTAACATATCTATAATAATAATAACAATAATAATAATAATAATTTATTCTACTGTCTAAATGGTTATAGTCCTTAATTTGGAGACGAAATATCAAACCTCATATAAATTTAATAAAATAATAAATTAATATTTGAATTAAAAGTAAAAACGAGTTGAATTTAGAATTCGTTCCCGATAGTCAATAATATTAATATGAAAAAAAAAATATTACACCATTAAAATACAATTATTACTCTTTATATACCTATATATTAACAAAAGACTAACTTAAGTTAAGTATATATTCGTAAGTAAATTATTATTTTGAAATATATACTTTAATAAAAATAAATTATTCAGACAAAAATTTATTTATTTTATTAAATAATAAAAAAATTAGAAATGAAAACAAAATATAACTATAAATATATAAAAGAGGATGTCAATAACTATTCCCTATCTATTACCTATTTATCTATGCGTTTCCACAAGACTACAAGGATTGGGACCAAAATTGGTATATAGGTACTGAAAGGCTATTTTGATTGTGGCACCTGAGTCGTTTCTCATTACCGAATCTTAAATTCTTAAAATTATATATTACAAAATTGTCATGCTATCGTTATGTTTTTTTACTTTTGTTTTTCTAAAGAATATATATATACATCAATGAAAAAATAATAAACGATGCTGATACTTATATATCTTCATAATAAAGATTTTAAGATCTTAAAATTTTCTAGCTTTGTGAAGAAGGGGTATTTTATAATCTGTAAAATATTAATTTTTATATTTATTCATATATTTTCAAAAATGAGTAATTAAAAAGATAAACTTGAACTAAAAATGACAACGAAAATTTGATAATAACATTAAAATGTTTTAAAAAATGGATATCTTTATTCAAAATCAGTCCTATATTGTTTCCAACTTATAATTTTAAACATTTTTTTCAAAGAAATTTTCTATATATCTAATTATTATCATTATTATTTAACATTAAATATAAAATTCTCTACTAAATAGATACAAAGGAATTTTATTAGCAATAATTTATTTAAAATGTCAAAATAAATCATTCATCTACTTTTAATTTGTATATTTAGTAATGGTTATTTATTATAGTAAAGTGGAATATTTATATTTCAATTTTGTAAAATAAAAACTGTTTATTCAATTGTAAATGGCATTAAAGAGGTTAAAGATCAAATTAGATTTTTTTTTTATAATTAATTTAAATTTTCATTCGTACGTTTTGAACTCATTTAACAAATGTTTGGTTGGTAAATTACTTTTTTTTGAAAGAATGACAAATGGTCTCTCACTTCCAACTATGTTTTGTTATTAACACCACTTATTTTTAAAAAGTTTGTTAAATGAAAATTGGAACAGAAACTCAGGGGGTTATAATCTTTTGGTCAGAATATCATTTATATTTTAAAAAAATACAGTAGTCAGAGCCGTCTAATAAGTATTCTTTATGGTTATATGTGGTAATATATGTGTATGTGTATAGAAAGAAGGAGCGGGTGGACAATGAGAAAGCAAAGAATTTTATGATATATATATAATATAAATTGTTTTCTTTTTAGTAGGGTAGTATTCTTTCTCTCTGGTAGACTGTGTGGCGATAACCGGTGTAGCGTGGGATCCATTAAATAGATTCCCGGCGGACAACAACTCGAGGACATCCAACTATCAAATGATATGAGCCTCCCGGGAGACGAAAAAGCTTCAATTACGCTCGTCCACTTTAGTCTGGCAATTTCGGAAAAATAAGAACAGAATACAATGCAATAAGCAAGAATAAATTACGAAAATAGAAAGAATTGTTATATGTATCAATCCTTTTTTTTTTTTATTTTTTATTTTTATTTTCAAAAGAGTAAATCTCAACAAAAAAAAATTAAAGATTTTATTATTATCCAATTTTTGAAACAAGTGACATTATTCTACATTATTTTTTTTTTTTCATTATTTTGGTCAACAATATCCTCATTCCTCCAACTGTCTGAATAGGTTTTAAGAAACCTCCATTCAATTCCTATACTCTTCAAATTTCTCTAAAATTTGCCTTATATTCAGTATTTTTGCCAGGGCTTCGAACCGTTATTTTTTTCGTTTCGGTTTTCGTTCCGGTTCAATAAAAAAAAAATATCAGTTCGGTTCCGGCAAAAATAACGGTTTTTTTCGGTTTTCGGTTTTCGGTTCAGCTCCGATTAATTAATTTTAAAGACCTTTTATTTGTATTAGAAATTTAGGTCGGGGTATGCCGAGTCTGCCATAAATATATAAAAATATTTCTTGCTACCACCCTAAATCATACTACATGAATTGATACAATATAATATAAATAATAATAATTAATTAAAGGTATAATAATTAGAAGTATATAATATAAGATGTTAATATAATTTATTAAACGAAACAAATAAGTATGAATATTTTTTTACATCCTTCTACTTTCAAACACTCAACAAACGAAACAAATTCGTATATTTAATGTTAAAGTATACAGGATTCTTGGATATATTTAGTTATAATTATAACTAGAATTATAAAAGATGAAAATTATACCTCTAATTATTAAAATATCTTCTAATATATTTTCATTTAAACTATTTCTATTGTCTCGTAAAATAAACTTTAAACCAGAGAAAGCTCTTTCAACACTAACTTGTGTTGCAGTATCTCCTAAAACCACCATTGCAATTTTGTTAAAATGAGGATATGTATTTTTATTTTCCTCCCAAAATTCTAAAATAAGTTTTTTACTGTCTAATCTTCGTACTTGGTCAAAGGTATTCAATATTTGTTTAAATTTATTTAATAATTTTATTTATATTTATGAATCATTTTCTTTATATCAATACATAACCCTGTAACAAATGGAATAAATAATTTAAAAAATTAATACTATCATTAAATCAAAATATCAGTATTAAACAAACGATGAAAACATTAAATTCTGTATTGCGACTACGAGACGCTGCCAACACAACCGAAGGGAGAGTATGACTAGGACACTAATTTTTGAAACAAAGTTTTTAGCGACACCATGCAGTGCGAGGCATAACTAATTGAAAAAAATTCGGGCTTGTGTGTTGCCAAAACACCTCTTGTGGCAACTCTGGATTGAACACGTACTGAACCGAAATAAACCGATATTATTTTTTTCGGTTCAGCTCCGGTTTTCGTTCCGACAAAAATACCGGTTTTTTCGGTTTTCGGTTTTCGGTTCAGTTCCGGTTCGAAGCCCTGATTTTTGCCCATTCTTCTTTCAATTGTTTTGCCCGTTAACTTATTACCCGTCATTCTTTCTTTTCTCATTTGTGTTAAGAACACCACATAAGTCATTCTAATCTATATATATAAAAAAATACATATTTATGATCCTTCTATAAAACAATTTTATTTTATATCATAAAATAGATGTCGAAATGTATTTTTTAAATTATTTTATTAATATTTAAAAATATTAAAAAATTTAAAGAAATAAATATAGAGGAGGTGGTTGTAATATGGAACCCCATTTTATTTTTCGTGAATTGAAGCTCATCTAAAAGTTGTTCTCTGGGTACAGTGTAAAATGTTTTTATTCATTATTTTCCTATATTGACATTCAGGTACAATATCACAACTAATATTACTTACACGACGTAGTGGCACTTTTTTTGAAAAAAGTGAAAAAACGGTTCAAGATAAAAGTGTTGATAATATGGAACCTACTGTGTTGGTAAAATGGAACCCTAGTAAAAATCAGTCATAGACAGCAATTATTTGAAAAAAACATTTTTTATTCAAAAATTATACATTGACATATATGTATGTAAAATTTAACCGTAATAAAATTATAAACAGAAATCACAAATGTAATAGTCTTTTTCTGCACCTGCGCATTCTGAATGGGCCCACATTTGACACATTAATGCTTTTCTTGGCATCTGAAAAATATGTGGAATAAAATTAAAATAAATAAATATAGAGCTAAAAAAAAAATAATTAAATGTTTGTCTAAAATACGGAACCTTGTCTGTATTATAGAACCCGGTTCCATATTAGCATCATGGCAAGGGTCCATATTACAGAAATCGCCATTTAAAAAAAATGCACTTGTTATGAACTGAATATAAATTTATATCAAATTATTTTCAGCAATATATTTAATAATTCGTTAATAAATTAAGGCACATTCATAAAATTAATAAATTATTAACAATAGTAATAATTATAAATATAGTTTTACTTACCTTAAAAAAAGTTTTTTAAAATTGAAAACACAAAACATTTAAACTGAATGACAAATAACTAACCCCCATTTCAATTTTTATGGTAGATTTTGGTACTAGAGAATCAATTGTTAAAAAAGTGCAGCACGTTATAATGAACGAAACAAATGGGTTCCATATTAAATACAGGTTCCATAATACAACCACCTCCTCTATATAATAAAAATATAAATATAAAAAAATTTTATAAAATAACGTTTTTCCAATGGACTAAAAAGAATAAAATAATTTTTCTATAAACCTGACAAAAATAATAAACTAGAATAAATATGAAGTAAAAGTATGGAAATTATTTTTATACATCACTTTGCATATATTTGAATTATTTTTGAATGTAGTAAAGGAGAGTAATATGATATATTTATAACATTTAATTTATATGAAAATTAAATTAAATTGATCAGGAAAGTGTCAAAGGTGATTGTCAATAGATAAGATTATAATTATATAAAAAATTACGAGATCACAGAGACCTCACAAAAAAAAACATTTATTTATTTTGGAAATACTTTTTTGATAAATATTAATTTTTGAAAATATATTAGAGAATAGTTAAAATACCATGGATTTTAATTAACATTAATTCTTAAATATTTTATTATTACCATTATTTTATATGGGTGAATAATTTTCTTTATAAATATTTATCATTTACCTCCCGAATCAATTATTTAGATAATCAATAATAACCACAAATAATCGTTGGAAACATTATTTAATTGTTTCATTCTTTTATTGGAAACAAAAAAAAATATTTTTTATATTGAAAATGCTAAAACCACAAAAATTCATATAGAAGTTAATTAATGTTGTTATTTAATTTTTAAAATATTTTTTTATTATTATGTACAGATTTGTATTATTATTTAAGCATACCTAAACCTCATGTAAACCAGTATTGAAATGTTTATTAAATAATATTGGATGAGAGATATCTGAAAGAGAATAGAAATACTAAAAGAGCATTAACCAAGCACAGAAAAATTTTCTTAACATAATGGATAACTAAAAAATTTTTTAAATAATTTTAACAAAACGTTTAATTTATATTATTTTAATTATTAACATAAATTCTTTACTTGTAAATAAATACAATTTCCAAATTGTCTCTCTGCCTTGTAAATTTATTTATTTATAAACTATAAAACAGAATTTAGGTAAATGAATTTAGATTTTGACTAAAATAAGATTGGAAGGACCAGGGTTATTATTTTCAACAGTTGATTGGACTATTCATTCAATTTTAATATAAAATCTATAAATAATACATAAAGTTAAGATTCTACTAAAAATATGATGTCTAAAACATAATTATTATACTGAACGTTAAGTTCTCTCTATATCTATTAAAAAAGAATATATATATATATATATATATATATTCTTTATATATATATAGGGGAGAGTGGTGATACTTGATCCCCACTTTGGTTTTTTTCATATATTTCGGGCTATATTCGTGAATTTGAAATTCTGTTTGAACGAGTTGATGACATGGTTCCTTACATTCCACTTGGCACCAGGTTTGTAACCAATAACTTTCACGATTACGAAAAAAGTGATGTTTATTGTAATGTACTCCCAAGGAGTGGGATACTTGTTCCCGGGGATTTGTACCCGTTGCGGGGACTGCCACTTATAAGCGGGGCGGACGCTAGCCGCTCATAGTGTGATAATATATATTTTCCCTTGTGTCACTTAAAATTACTTATTTTAAACGATAACTAATATATATCCCTCATATAAGTGGCAACGGGTATAAATACCCGCCCCGCTTATAAGTGGCAGTCCCCGCAACGGGTACAAATACCCGCCCCGCTCATAGTGTGTTAATATATAAATAATACAACAATAATAATTATCAAAATTGCCTTCTTAAAAGGAGAATTTCGTGGTGGGTGATACTTGATCCCAGGATCAAGTATCACTTAACGCTAAGGGATCAACTATCCTCCACTTAACATAAAAAATTAATAAATTGGAAAATGTCAAAAAAGTCGGTCTGTACGAAAAAGCTATGTCATTTTAAATAGCCAATAAAAGGTACAATTTAAATGTATCAACCAATTCTTTACAACATATAACACAAGAAAATAATATGACTTACCGTTAAGTTGAAAAAAACTTTGAGGTAGCAGTTAAAAGAATTTATATATTATTGGTCTATGTCATCAACTCAAGCGGCTACCATTACACGGATTCAATAAATAAACAACACTACCACCCAGTGATACCAACAAAACGGCGACAAAACGTTCTAAGACGGGAAATTTCAATGGGGATCAAGTATTACCCAGGATCAAGTATCACCACTCTCCCCTATTTATTCTTTAGGTTCTAGATGTCCACGATATTCTTAATTAAACCTTCCTCAACAGTTGGATGGTGTACCAACTGACATTATCCTTTTGTATTTTTCTTTGGGGATATGGAAGGCATAATATTGCGACATAAAAATAACATCAGAAATGTCATTGGTATAATCATCTCATACATAAGGCAGAATGTGTTTAAGTGGTTGATACGAGGGTAGGTCAATAAGTCCGTAACTTTTAGAATTTCTCGTCTCTTAAATGAAATGCTAACACAGTAGGCAACTATCAGCTGGTCCTGTAGAAATTTGAACCAGCTAGGCTTTTTAGTTTTTGTTTGACATCCATTAATTGCAGTTCAAAAATAATGAATTCTTTAATAATCATGTATTTTAAAAAAAATCTATCAACAATTTATAATAAAAGTAAAATGAAAAGAAATTATTATTTCTTATTAACATTCAAAGATAAATAATAAATCCTACTCTCGGTTGGTGTTGAATAAAAAAAAATATTTTATTTTTATTTTTCTAGTATGTGTTAGGTTTTGAAATATTCATTTTCTTACTTGCTGATTCTCAAAATATGGAAATCTGACAAACTCCATCAATTATTCAAAACATAGTATATAAAGGATAAAAACCGTTTCCATTGTCCAACATAAAACATTAATGAACCTTATCTATACTTAAAAAGGTAAACCTAAATTGAGCATTATTATTTATTAAATATTAAAAAATAAAATTAAAAGCACATAAAAAATATTCCTGATCAGAAATTAAATAAAAACAAAATAAATTTTTATTTCGTGATTTTATATATAGGAGATGGATATATTTTGCCCCAGAGACGATTCCCAAAATTTAGTAAAAATATTTTTAATCGTTTGGACGTTCTTTCAATATATATTTATAATAAGTGATCTATAATTTATTAATTAAATCCTTAATGCAAACTTTACATTTTATTAAAATTGTTTTTTATTTGCTCTTTGTAATGAAAACATTTAAATATTTTTTCACTTGTTGGCATTTATTAATTCATTAGTAAATTTTATTTAATTTTAAAATATATTCTATTTTAACTTAATTTGTGTGTGTGGGTATGTGTGTTATTAATAATATTTATATTTTTATATTTATAATTATTGACAAGTGGAAAGTAGTGTGAAGGAGGGGGGAAAGGAAAGGTATTTTGAGAATGAAATTTAAATAAAATATTTAGTCATTTTATAAATAAAATCTTAAGTAATTAGAGTAAACTGATATTTGCAACTGGCTAAATTATGATTTGTCATATCTAAATCTAATCTCATTATTTAATTTCTATTACATTTATAGATTGTGCACTTGTCTGACTATAATTGGAAATTAAATCTACTTATATCCACTAGAGAAGATATAGTTTATAACTCAAATGTATTAGGTCTAAGAGGCTATAAAATGTGTATTCCAAATAAAATTAGAAATATTAAATTAAATTGAAATTCTTAGATTTAACATAACAAAACTAAACGACTATTAAAAGTGTTAGAAAATTTGCTAAGCTCTCTCTCTCTCTCTCTTTTACCTTTGCTAAATAAATACTTTTATTTTTAAAAAGACGTTAGCACTGATCTAGCCATTCTCTTGGGCATCCAATATTTCAAGGAGAATTTTCTAGATTGGAAATATGGCGACGCCAATTTAATATAACTATAAAGTGAGGATTGATACTCAACACCTGCCAGAAGCCATAATGTTTTTTCTATAACCGACATGTCCGTTGGGGAAAAAAATAAAAGGTTTTTAAAATAAAATAAAATAAAAATATTTCTATGGCAAAATAGTACAATTATATTTAAAATTCATTATTCAATACAATATTTAAAATTTTTGAAGTATTTTTTTTTAAAAATTTTTATAGTAACATACATGTATAATATGTATTATTTAATTTATTATAAATATATAAATGGGGAATATTTATTTATTCGTTTATTTTTTAATACACTTTACTTAACTCACACTGTCCGGTTGTCCGTTTGTTTGTCCGCGGTATTTTATAATCGATATTTCAACAACTTCCCGTCAATCAACTTGAAATTTTGCATACGCGCTTGCTCCTGCTAATAATACACGAATCAATTGAAAAATCCACTGAATTATTTATCTATTAGTGGTAATTAATTAACTAAACTTTCATATGCGGAATATGGAATAGTTCACTATTTCAATCATAGATGGCGATAGCAGTTCTACTAAAACGTATAAAATAAATTTAAGTAAAAAGAAATATTTTTAAAAAACACACTTTACTTAAAATTGCACTAAAAAGTAAAAAATAAAATCACTGTAAAGTGTGTGCGCCGTAATAACCCCGTAAACATTTGCTTCCACTATTGGGTGCACACACTTTACAGTGATTTTATTTTTTACTTTTTAGTGCAATTTTAAGTAAAGTGTGTTTTTTTAAAAAGATTTCTTTTTACTTAAATTTATTAATTTTTTTAAAACAAATAAAACTTTTGCAATTTTTATCGGGCATATTTCTAAAATATAAATTTAAATATATGTTTCATAGCGAGTCTGAGCATTAATAGTTTCGTGTTCGATCACTTTTCGTATAAACATAACATTGTTTATGAGACCATTTGAGACTCCAGCCCAGCCTCTGTGAGAGACAGCCATAGCATAAATACCCCCCTCACTCGCTCTGTTTCTGTTCCCTTTATAAAAGAATAACAAAATTTGGGAGTGGGAACATGGTAAGTGAATAACTGAAATAATACTTAATGAAAGTTAGAAAAAAATAAAATAAATTCTTAATTCCTAATAAGTATTTACATGCTAAAGCTTTGGGATTAATATTTTTCGCCATAACTGTAAATAAATAACAATTTTTACTATAAAATAATATTATAAAATAAAGAAACATTTTGCATGTTTAATAAATATCTTCAAAAAACGCTAGAATATAAATGATGAACGAAAAAAGAGAGAGGAAAAGAAATTAATTTAGTTTTGAAAATACTTCTAACTCTCTCTCTCTCTACTATATATACTTTTAAAATAATAATTGCCTATTATATTGGTGAAATAAATTACTTTTTGGAAAGTGAAAAATTTTCATAATAAATTATTTGAACTTTACAATAACTTTTTTTTATTAAGAAATTATTCTACCAAGGATTATAATATTAATGGAAGAATTTTAATCCTGCAATTACATATATATATATATATATTCTATAAAGCGAAGGTATCTTTAAAACGAAAAGTATTTTAAGTTTATTACTTTTTTGACAATAAATAACATATATATTGCCGTAAATGAAAGTTAGCCATAAAGATTAGATTCACTAGTATATGTATATACGAGGGGTGTTCGAAAAGTAAGGTGAATTTTCAAATTCGCGGACAAAGTACTTTCGATTATCGATTTTTTTGTTTTGTTATGTTGGTACACTCTTCCTGAACATCTGTACCAAGTTTCAAGTATATATCATTTTTTGTTTGGTTGTGAGAGGTGTAAAGGTTATAAGTGTTTTGCGTGCTTGAAAATCGAAAAATATGGATCAAAGGATTTGCATCAAATTTTGTGTAAAAAATAAAATAAAGTGCTCCGAAACACTTGAAATGTTGACAGTGACATACGGTGAAACTGTTCTGAGTAAAAAAAATGTTTACAAGTGGTACAAACTCTTCCAAGATGGCCGGGAAGATGCCTCTATGATCTAGCATTGTAACTAAACTATTTTTAGGTAAATACCACCCCCTGGACACACCTTAGCAATTAGCGGTTTAATAAAAGAAGTCTAACATGCCTTGAGACCTACTGAATATGCATAAAAAATTTCATAAGAATCGGTCCAGCCTTTTCGGAGGAGTATGATTTCAAAGTTTTGTGACACGAGAATTTTATATATGATTAGTATTACATAATAACTCCACGATTAATCATATTTTTTTATTTGTTTTATTTGAAGACAGGAAATATATTTTGAATAAATACAACAAAATGTTTCTTTTTCGGTATTTTTTATTTGTCTATTTTTCTTGGTAAATACAATTCTTCTGTTTTTAACATGAAATTATATTCCTATCATCTTAGTGAATTTTTTTCTCAAGGACAATTCATAATAATGTTATCTTAAAGTTTTTATCTATTTATACAATCTAAAAATCTTCACAAAATGTATTTTTAATTAACTTTTAATTTCTATATTGATATGTCATGGATATGAAAATATTCAATATTTTTTTCATTTTTACCGACCGACGATAGTAAGGGAGGTATTGTTTTCACACCAAATTTCACATGTGGAGATTTTTACATATCTCCACGAATCATGCATTTTCTAAACAGAAAAAAGTATTTTTAGCATGATGTCTGTCCGTCCGTCTGTCCGTCCGTCCGTATAGATGTGTACAGCCTGAATGGCTCAACCGATTTTGATGAAATTTGGTATATTTACTTAATGCATCAGTGGAATGAATTGATCAACTTTTGGTGCAATTCCGGAAACCGGAAGTGGTAGTATTAGCGATCGACGATAGGAAGGGAAGGGTTATTTTCACACCAAAGGAGATTTTTTTATATATCACCACGAATCATGCACTTTGTATTGGTTTTATTCTCGAGAAAAATCATATTTATTAGTTTTTTCTTGATTTAAAATTATATGACGTCATCCAGCCATTCATGACGTCACAGCCTGGTCTTGCATATATATTATAAATAAAATACAATTAAAAATGTTTATATTTATTATTTATGTATCCATATCTGTTTTTTATTACATTAATAGATATATTAAAATTATTTGAAATTGTTTCTGTAGCTGGAAATTAATTTATTTCAAACCGCCGGTCGGTTCGGACCTGGCCAAAGGTCAACTTATTTTTTTTAGAAAATAAATAATTTAAAAGTTGGGTAGGTTTTTTACCGACCGACGAAAGTAAGGGAGGTATTGTTTTCACACCAAATTTCACATGTGGAGATTTTTACATATCTCCACGAATCATGCATTTTCTAAACAGAAAAAAGTATTTTTAGCATGATGTCTGTCCATCAGTCCGTCCGTATAGATGTGTACAGCCTGAACGGCTCAACCGATTTTGATGAAATTTGGTATATTTCCTTAATACATCAGTGGGATGAATTGATCAACTTTTGGTGCAAATCCGGAAACCTGAAGTGGTAGTATTAGCGATCGACGATATGAAGGGAAGGGTTATTTTCACACCAAATTTCACATGAGGAGATTTTTTACATATCACCACGAATCATGCACTTTGTATTGGTTTTATCCTGGGGAAAATCATATTTATTAGTTTTTTCTTGATTTAAAATTATATGACGTCATCCAGCCATTCATGACGTCACAACCTGGTCTTGCATATATATTATAAATAAAATATAATTAAAAATGTTTATATTTATTATTTATGTATCCATATCTGTTTTTATTACATTAATAGATATATTAAAATTATTTGAAATTGTTTCTGTAGCTGGAAATTAATTTACTTCAAACCATCGGTCGGTTCGGACCTGGCCACAGGTCAACTTATTATTTTTGGGTTCCTTTTATTAATTTCTTTCCTTGCACGAAAGAATAGAATAAAGCTCTAAATTACAATCAATAAGACTCGGAAGAAATATTAAACAAAATAAAGACAAATATTAAAAGAACAGCAGGAATTAGTATAAGACTCAAAAATAACAAAAATAAGTTGACCTGTGGCCAGGTCCGAACCGACCGACGGTTTGAAATAAATTAATTTCCAGCTACAGAAACAATTTCAAATAATTTTAATATATCTATTAATGTAATAAAAAACAGATATGGATATAACATAAATATTTTTAATTTTATTTTACCAAATTTCATCAAAATCCGTTGAGCCGTTCAGGCTGTACACATCTATACGGACGGACGGACAGACATCATGCTAAAAATACTTTTTTCTGTTAAGAAAATGCATGATTCGTGGAGATATGTAAAAATCTCCACATGTGAAATTTGGTGTGAAAACAATACCTCCCTTACTATCGTCGCTCGGTAAAAATATCTCATGGTTCGACAGGAATGTAAAGAATTAAGAGAGAATAGAAAAAAATCAAAATTACAATGGATTAATAGTATAGGCGAAGTGAATAGGTTAAAATATATATATTAAAGTCAGGAAAATAGTGACGAAAGTTATTAAAAAAAAAAAATGGTAAACTTCTAAAAATAAAATATTAGAGATAGAGAAAAGTAGCAGGAACAATAATAATAGGGATCTGTTAATTTAATTTAATTATTTAAAGATATTAAAAAGGGTTATCAGGCACGGTTAGATGTAATTTAAGTTGATAATAATTTAATAACAGACATGTGTAATATTAAGAATAGATGGAGGGTTTATTTTGAAAAAAATAGAACAGGAACCCTAACGGTAGACTCAGCAGAAATTAATTTAAAAGAACCGATATTATATAAATGATAATTTAAAAATAATACAAATCTGGGAATAGATGCGATATCTGCAGAATTAATTAAAAATGGTGAGAAAACTTTAGTAGTTAGTTCTGTCAAATTGGCATAAGGAAAAGATCCCATTATAATGGTAAGATGCAGTTATTATCCCACTTTTAAAAAAGGAAATAAAACGAACTGCAATAA
Source organism: Labia minor (assembly GCA_963082975.1). NCBI lineage: Eukaryota > Metazoa > Arthropoda > Insecta > Dermaptera > Spongiphoridae > Labia > Labia minor. Next base: position 64,731,304 of record OY720344.1, on the reverse strand, counting down.
CTACAGAGGAATTTATCTTTCGACGATTCTCTCGAATATTATTTTATTAAAATTAGACCATATGCAGAGGTAATATTAAGATAACATCAATACGATTTCACACCGAATCTATAAACATAAGATAAAATTTTCTCGCTAAGAAAGATTAGAAATAAATAGGAATTCAATATTTCTGTTCATCAACTATTCGTAAAATTTAGCTAAGCATATGACTCTGGATAAACTTTTTCAAATATTGTTGTTAAAGGGAAAATTACTACTCATAATTCGAATTGATCTCGAAAGTAGTAAAGGACGGGTTAAATGCGGGTATCAATTATTTGAAACATTTGAAATTCGAAATGGGTTAAAACAAGGAGACGCACTTTCACCAATTCTATTTAATTTAGAGTACTGGAATACGTGATTAGACAAAGTGGAGAAAAATCAAAAGAAATTCAATTAGACAAAAAATTCAGTATTAGGTTATGCAGACGATTTAAATATAATATGAGAATCAATAAATACAATTAAAGACAGCGTAGAAAAATTAATAGAGAATAGGTTGGACTCAAAATTAATAGTTCTAAACCAAAAATTTAGTATTAAAAAGGAATAGTATTAACATATAAAATATTAACATAAGAAATGTATAATTTGAAAATCTAGACTGCTTGTACTTAGGTTCTGTAATCACGATGGATTATAATAATATAATTATATGCAATCGGGTAACGCCTGTTATCATGCAGTAAAGCGGATTATCTTGTCAAAATTATTTTCCAAAGGAATCAAAATTAAAATATTTAAAAAATATAAAAAAAAAATTTACAGGTTGTTGGTATTATATGGGTGAGGCGTGGTCTATGACTTTTGGAGACGAGAGTAGATTTAGAGTTTTGGAAATAAGATTCTTCTCAGCATTTATGGGCCAAAGAAAGATGAAATCAGTGGGGAATGACCGAGAATGCATAACGAGGAAATGAATAACCTCTATGCATACTTAGGGTTATAAAATAGAGAAGGTTTCGATGGGGAGAACACGTCTAAAATATATTTGTGGAGAGACCTATTGGAAAACGACCTGTTGGAAGACCAAGGACGACAATGTAGGGAGGGTTGTAAGAGAGATGGGAGAAAATAGAAGTTGGATGGGGGTATCTCAGGATAGGGACATTTGGAGAAATGTGGTTGCTGTCTTTCTTGTACTTTCTAGTTCCGTAGAACGACAGAGATAGATAGATGATAGATCTAATATAAATCAAATATTTGATTATAAGAGTCTTCAAGAGTTTTAATATTTGAATTTATTATATTCAATATTTTAATATTATTATTAAATTATTATTATTAAATATTTATCATATCGAATCCCCTCTGGCTATTTAAGCCAGTATTCATATCCGTATTTGAATTTTAGAAAGAGAAAGATAAATAATTAATTAATAAATAAATAAATAAAATAAATGTATAATACTTAAATCTATTATAAGTAAATAATAATAAATAAATAATTAAATAAACTCTATATATTTTGTTATTTGTAATTTGTTTAATTAAATATTTATGCTATTTATATTTTGGATTCATTCATGAAAAGTATTTCTTTTGATGTTTTAATTTTAAAGTCTTTAGTCTTTTTAATTCATATATTAATATATATATATATAATATTTAAAGGACATTTGATTTAAACCTGAATTTTACTATCAGAAGGGAAGATTTTACTTTCAAATGATAAAAAAATGAATTTGAAAAAAATTATTTTGTAATTTTTTACGTGTATATTACACATTAATATGATAATATGTATGTGGTAAAGTTTGTATCTGTGATTATTAACTTTATTTTATTTTTTTTATTTATTTATTCAATATTTGTCTCTAATGCCTTTCAAATTAGTACATAAGTTTTCATTAATTTATTACATTTTAACTAGATTCATTAACTCATTATGAATCAATGCTATCTCAATATACTCATCAACAAAAATATATTCTATTTGTTTTTTCAACATCAGTTACCTTCAAAAGTTTATCAATCTCCATTATACATGTATAATTTCCTATATAAATATATGATTTATTCCTCCTCATATCTAATGCATATAATTACATGTAATTTTTTTATATTTTATTTCATTCCAGCCTGACTTATAATTCTAACCATCTCAATATTATTCCCCAATTTTAATGATGAGTTCTCCGTATTTTCCAATATTATCTCTTTATAATTAGGATTGTATCTGAATTCTAATATTCTGTTGTAATTTATTTTCAGTTTTAATTCATTCCAATCTTCTATAATTTTATCCTTCCAGCTTTGTAATCTTTACTCCACATAATCCACACACACACACATTTCCCCAATCCACTTCAGACAGAATACCCCTTAACGCTGAGATCCAATTCCATTCAGGTTTCTCCATTTTTTCCATCTTCATCTTCTTTAACCTATTATAACATAAGAGCTTAGAGGTTCTTTTTCCGTCAAGCTAATAATTCAGTTGAAAGTTCTTCTCAATACCTACAAAGTCAGTGGTCCCTTATTAAAGTCAACTCTGCAAAAATGATTTAGGATATTTCTTGAAATGAAAAATACCTTTTGGAGAACTCCACATTTACTCTTTCCAGCATATCCACATATCTTGATTTCTAATATCTTTGCTATACAACAAAATAGAGACTAATGACATAAAAAACTAGATGGGCAATGTCCCAGCTTGTAATCTTGCATCTTATTAGTATTTTGAACTTGAATTTAAATATATAGTAAATATTACCCAAAGCATAACTACGTTTATTGGTTATAAATGCAAAGTATTATTTTTATAATTTTTTTAATATTACTAATAGTAAATAAATATGCGTTTCCTTACTTCTATCATGTGACAGGACATGATGTCAAAACAAGGCATGTAATTATAAAATAATAAATTATAGAGAACCAGAGTTAAAACAAAACATTTTAACGGTTATTTATTATGAAAATATTGTCTCAGCAAATTAAGGATTGTTTAAAAACAAAAGACTACTCGTATATTATTTAAAGGGGTGTATGTTTTTGTTGAAACAACAAGTCAGCATATCTTCCAATTGGCTCGTTCCCTTATTTCTATCTCTTTTATTTTCACCCTTCCTTTCATCTACTTATTTTCTCATTCTCAATCTTTCTTTGTTAACCTCAAATAAATACAATTTATATACATATATGTATATATATATTCTGTCAAATTTTTAGTGTTCACTCAGAAATATATTGTTTGTAAAAATAAAAATAAATAAAAATATATTAATATTACTTATTTTTATTTTTATTCAGAAATGTTTATTAAAAATGTCTTTATAGCACTGATCTTGAAAGCTCTTCACCTCAGGAGTAACATTCCTCCAAATGTGCCTATCTCGAGTAATTTTTCCCTGATTATTTTCGTTCCCGGAAACTGGGAAATTTATAAAAATACTAAATTTGAGGTGTAAATTGTAAAAATTTTACGAAAAAGTTAAATAAATGTTGTTTTTGCTAAAAAATAAAATAAATTTAATTCAAAAATAAAAAAAATACAGTATAATCATCTAAATATAACATAAACATAATTATTTTATTTTACTCGTTTAGAAAATAAACATTTTAGAAACGAGAGGCAATCAAGGGAAATGTCGCCTAAAACAGATCCTTCATATTAGAGGAGTAACGATTAGTTATTCCTTTTTATTTTATTTTTCTTTCTTTGTGTGGCTTTTTTTGCATTATTTATATTTTTTTTTTTTTGTCATTTTTTTGTATTTTGTTTTCTTATTTTGGTTTTTCTTTACTGTATATATCTAAAAAGATAGAAAACTGATACTCTGAGTCTGTGATTATGTGTGCCCTCAATTAAAGACATTTATGATAGTTGATTACAGAGTGTTAGTTATTATGAAAATATGTAAATATGTTGTTTTTTTTTTGTTTGCTTTTTGGATGTTTTTGATATTTTGTTTTGTCACCATCCAAAAAGGTGGACTGAAATAACATTCAGAATGATTGTATATATATTTCTTGAATAAATAAATAATTATATGAAATTCGAAAACCTGTTTTTTATATCGGATTGTATGAATGAATGTATGAATAACACTTAAAAATAAATGAGCTGTGGCCAGGCACAGAACCGACCGACGATTTGAAATAAATTAATTTTCAAACAACATTATATCTTATCTTCCTTATAGGAGTCAGTCGTTGATGAGAGTGGACATAGTTAATGTGCTTTCCCAATTTTTTCTTGCTACGACTCGTTTTCTTTGCCCGCCCTTGTGCAAAGTATACTTCTAGAGCTAGGAAATAGCACTCAGAATAATACCGAATTCAAGGAGAAACTACAAGCTATACTAAGAGAGAATGCTGGTGTGAGGGTGCTTAAACCTAAAACCAAATTGGAGATAAGAGACTTAGACTGCTGTACTACTAAGGAAAAGGTACAGATGGCGCTAAAAGCAGAACTTAAAGTAGCAACGTTAGATGGGTCAATATCGCTTACGAAACCCAACGCTAGACAACAGGTCCTGGCTATCGTGGTTATTCCGAGCAAGCATGCTGAAGCTTTACTTAACGCAGGCAAGATTAAGATCGGTTGGGTTATCTGCCGAATTAGAGAATGGGCAAAAGTAATCCAGTGCTCTAATTGCTTAGAGTTTGGACATGTACGAACTGTTTGCAAAGGACCTTAAAGGGGAAGCGGTAAATGTTTCAACTGCGGCGAAAAAGGTCACAAAAGAAGTGACTGTAAAAACGCCCCGAAATGTATCTTATGTAAAGAAATGAATCTAAAGAATAGCGAGACATCGCATGCTTTGGGTTCCGGGGGTTGCCAAGCATTTCGTAGGGTTCTCCAAGAGATCAAAACACGGTCAAATAAATGACGACAAAAAGTCCAAATGATTTAGAGGGAGAAGGGAAAATAACTTTTCTACAATTAAATTTGAATAGAGGAAAGATTGTTTAAAACTTGTGCTTGCAGACTGCGGCGGAATGCAACGCAGATATATTACTGCTGTCTGAGCACCGGAGTAGAATCGAGTCGTCTGAATGGTATGAGGACGAAAGTGGCAGGGCAGCGATCTGAATGCCAAATCCCCATTTTGGGGAGAAAGAAGTCGAGATTGGCGTGGCATTCTCGTGGAAGAGATGGTACCTATTCTGGACCTGGTGGTTGTAAATATGGGTGACAAAACTACGTTCCACAGAGGCACGGCAGAATCTATATTAGATCTGACGCTGGCGAGTCAGTACGTGGCAAGAAAGATTACATGTTAGGAAGTTCTAGAAAAAGAATCACTCGTACATACCGGTAAGAGGTCACCGTTTGTCCGAAATATTGGTGGACAGATGAAATCGCAATTCTAAGGCACAACTGCGTTAAAGCTAAAAGAAAAGCGACCAGATCAAAGGGCTGCCCAATGATAAACGGGCTATATAAAGAGGCAAAACAACAGCTAAAGAAGGCCATAAAAAAAGAAAACTAAAGAAATGGCGAAACCTGTTAGAAGAAATAGAGAACGACCCATGCGGTCTTCCTTACAAAATAGTAAATAACAAAATAGGAGCTAAGGAAAGTACGGCACCTCACTTAAACGAAGAAAAATGGGTGAGAACTATAATAAAAGACCTCTTTTCGAAGGACGTTGCTCGAAGGAAATACAGCATACAGCGGACTGCCTTTAATCACTCTAAATTTTCTGTTAAAATTTGTTGTTCGAATCAGAAAATATTCGAGTAAAAATTTTTTTTATAAAAATTCGAAACCGGTTAAAAACGATTTTCTGGGAAAATTACTATTCGAAAACCGGTTTTCTAAAATGTCGGTTTTTGTATAAACCCTAATCATAACTACATTTAGTGAAGACGTTATGTAATCTCCGCCATTTTACAGTCAATTTAATTATTTTTATTTTTGACAATAAAGGTTTTAACAAATTTTATTTTTCAAATATACTGAATATATTTCTTCGTTATTGATATAATTATATATACTTTTAAAAGGGAATGTTTTTGTTTAGATTTAATATAGAGTAAAAAGAAACAACAAAAAAAGTCGAAAGCTAATCTTGTTTTTGTTTTTTAGTTTAAAATTTAATTTCTTTAAAGATAACATATTTAGAAAAAAATGAATTAGCATTTCAACCACCCCTCTCATTTAACTTGTTTACTTTTATGGCAACAAAATCCAACAAAAAAAGTTATCAGTTAAAAATGCAATTTGCTACTCTGGTGTTGAGATACAGAATCCATTTCAAAATGTGAATTATTAATGTTTTTTAACATATCATATTAACATACAAGAATTCATATATATATATATATATATATATAATATGTTGTACGTATATGCATATGTAACCGGATTAATATCCTTTACAATAAATGTAAAATTGGGTTATATATTACAATGAATATACACATTTTTATTCGTTTATATTATTTATATATGGTGGTAATTCGGAAAAATTTAATATGAGAGCGATTATCTACTCCAAGGAGTTGTAACCATGAGCTCATGATTTTATTTTCCATCAAATTATTTTCCTTCATTTTGCATGAAATACTTGACATTATTATATATTTTCACGTTAGTATCCATTACATAATATGTCTGCCACTCAACTATTTTATTTTTATCAATAGTTTATTCAATCATAATAGACTGAATGAGTATGATTTCTTGATATAACATTATTCTTATTGAATTTTTTATTTTTTTTAAATAAACACATTCCTTATTGATTGATATGCCTCTCTTTTCAAATACATTAGTTGAATTTGATAAAAAGTTAAAGTTGATAACGAATTTTGACATATGATTTATATACATTCAAAGGTGAACACATTGATCCACTTCTAAAAAAAACTATTATTAGCCAAGTAATATAAGATTAATTTGAAGTTCAATGTTCAATTTTTACTATCTCGCCAGAGATAGTATTGCGATCACGAAAATTTTCGATGTTGAGATTTTGATGTTTTTATACGTTTTGAAGGTTCCTGAATCATTTTCACTAAGGTTGAGAAAAATGTCTGTATGTGTGTGTGTGTGTGTGTATGTGTGTGTGTATGTATGTAGGCAAGATTACGCAAAAACGGTTTGAGCTAGAATGATGAAATTTGGTACATGGACATTATTCAAAATTCATAGTTTTCTATCAACTTTTGAGAAATGTAGGTCAACCGGAAGAGGGTCATTACCTACAACGTTTTGATTTTTTTTCCTCTAAAGTGACCGTAAAAATAAAGATATATGTTTGATAATTTTTCACATGATTAATAATTGTATAAAACTGCTATATATAGAATTTCAGCTTGATTGATTCGCTAAAATTACCAGAATTAATTTGTTAACACTGCAAATCTCACGCGCCAACACGTAACGTGGTGCCATCAACAAAAAGCCAAACATGCGCTGGTTTAATATTTATTATTTATTATTTATAATTTATAATTAATTAAATTTAATTTAAATATAATATATTATGTTATTTAATCCAATTCAAATTGCGAGATAGTCGAGTGGAGACACTCCAGCTAATTTTCCAAAAAGTAAACATTTCAAATCGTTATTTTTTTTAAAATAAATGTATTGTCCTGTATTATTTTTATATCTGAAGAGATTTTATATTATTTTAATTTGTTTATCGAAATATATTTGTATAAAAGTTTATTTCAGTATGTGAAAAGGAAGTACTAGTCTTGTCATGTAATAAAAAATGATTACTGCTGAGTGAAAATATAATTTGATTTCTTTTTAGACCTATTAACTATATAATTTTTAAAATATTAAACAGTTTAATTTATGTATGTATCAATTAATGATATATATTAATGTATGAATAACTATTTTACATAATTTGTTAATATCATTTTGATTTCTGGTTGCATATATATCAGGCGCTGTTGATTAGTAATATCTTTTTCAATGTAAAGATACAATAAATATGATGAAATTATTATTTTTATTTATTTTATTATTGAACAATTAATTTTGCTAAATGATGTTAGAAGTAAATATACATACTAATAGAAATTAAAGTTATGTCATCAATAAAAAAATATGACAATATAACTACCTGTAAATAATTGAGACAAGATAAATAAATATTTATCTTACAATTAGTTTATTTTCACACGTAAGAAATTTCTAAAAAAATGAAATTATTCTACGAGTAATAGTAATAATATATATATATTCGTATAAAATTCAATATTATATGAAATTTATTTATTTTATTTTTTAAACTATTTATTATGATTATCTTGTTTTAATATAAAATTAATTACTTATATAAAGACTATTAAATACTACACGCATTTGTGGGGAGGGTACGCTTGTCTTTCAAGCTTGTGGACTCGAGTTCAAGTCCCAGACCTGGCAAAGGAATTTTTCTTTAGCTGTGATCAAAGGGAATGAATTCCAGCTATCCTACGTGATTAAAATTGAAATATGAATTAGAAACCTCCGAACAAGAAAATCAAGATATAATAGGTTGTGATAATCCGCTGTGCCCGGTTAGGCGGCATCGTGCAAAAGTCAGAGCAGGTCAAAAATTAATGTTCTATCCAATAACATGTTTTTAGCACTCATATGGCCAATATGAATTATTTTCGCACTAATATAATTTATTTATTTAATTTATTGAATTATTTAAAAAAAATAGTTTAAAATATTCACAAAGATTCCGGATTATTTTTTTGGAAAATATAAAATCCAAAGGCAGGAAATTGAAAACGTGATAAGTAATTTTTATAACCTTATAATTCTGGTAGTGAATTTTAAATATTCTCTTCAGAGAGAAGAACACATTTTCACCTTCAAGATGGAGATTGATTTCATGTACGATATATATATATATATATATATACAAAAAATGAGGAAAAAAACTGGGGAATAAAATGAAATCAAATATTAAAAATATCTTGGGAAACGAAATATTCGTTAAAGGGAACTGCGATTTGACTTTAAAATCAAGACTGAAGCATTACGTATTTGTATTATATATTGCCCTAATTCCGACAATATGGGCAAATAGTGAAACCCTATATTTATCGAATATTAAATTATTCTCACATAAGAATTGTCATCTAAAGAACTCTAAACGAAAAATATATTTTGGTTAATAATATTTAATATTTTACTTCTGCTTGATCTAAATTCAAGCATGTACACATATATTATTTTTTTATCTATTATTTAATATTTTATATTCTCTCTATCTTTTAATGAATATAGTATAATTTTAGAAACCTTTTTTATTTATTTATATTTTTATTCAATTATTTAGAAAAAAATATCTTACTTTTTTTATTATTAGAATGAAATGAAATCGTTTTATTTTTCATCCACACTTCAAGATTGGTTTTTCAAATTTCTTCGTTTGCTCTTATTACGGAGTATATATAGAGGTATAGATGTGTATTAGAATTATATAATAAAAGCAGAGTGGCGCAGCGGAAGCGTGCTGGGCCCATAACCCAGAGGTCCGTGGATCGAAACCACGCTCTGCTAATTTTTTTTATTTTATTAAAAAAAATTCAATTTCAAACTTTTTAATAAAAACAAATTTTATTTCAAATCTAAATGATTATGTTATAAAAAAAGAAATGTAAAGAGAGAAAAAAAAATATTTTTCACGCCCTTTATATGAAAAAGGTTTGAAATTACTTCCCACTCTCTCTCAACGTATAATAGTCCTTTACATATATAAAGTTGGACCCAGAGTAATATCGTCTGCTGCATGTTGAGGAAGCCCACCTTTTCCTTCTTATGGCCCTTACATCCGACGTCCACTCGACGCAGATTGAAATTAAAACAGCACTTTCCATTTCTAATGCACAACTCGCAAAACCCCTAACAGATTTACATGCAAATTGACGTAAAAAGTCACTCCTTAAAAAAAAAAAATAGAAATTCACCTGATTTTTTCATTTTTTTTTTATTTCAAATTACTTTTATTTAAACAATTCTCTCCAAATATATTGAATATCTCCAGCCATTATAGGATCACAAAATGAAAAATCCAATGCAATTATTATTTGAAATTACCTTTTATAAACTACTCAAAAATAAAAAATAAAAGTAAAAGTAATCACAAAAAGAAATTGAATATCTGTCTAGGATTTTTAATTAAAAGAAGAAAGGAATAAATGGGTTTGTCTCCATATTCTACCATTTATTAATTAAGAATAATATCATCAAAATTTTCTATTTCAAAATTTTCCCAGCTTCATTCTTTCGTTTTATGGTCAAATATTTTATTTCCTAAATAATATTCTCTCTGGTATTCCCCCCCCCCCCTCATAAATAAATAATTCATTTGAAACTCTTTTTTAATTGTCCTGATTATATATAAACTGAAGATCAAATGACATTTCTCTCAAATTAATAATTTATGATATTTGCTAATATTGCACATACTACAAATGACGTTTAAACATTAGACGATTCGATTGGTTAGAACTATCCTTTCATCCTATTATAATTTAAATGCGTATTACAAATACAAAGTAATTGAAAGAAATATATAAAAATAAAAATTAATTTTATTCAAAAAGTATTCATAAATTACCAGAAACATAATTATCAAAATTTTATCTAAATTTATAAAAAAGGTTCAATAACTTTAAGAAATTTTTTTTAAGAAGAAAAATAAAATAGAGATTTTTTTTCTATCATTAAAATTTAAATTTAAATTACCCAAATAAAATTTAAATTTTTAAATAATATCATTAGCTACATATATGTAAAAAAAAATTCCCCTCTACATTTACATCTTGAACTTACAAAATATATAAATTAAAATTTCGTAAAAAAATTTTTAGAAAAAATTATAATGCAGTTTTTCTTATATAAAATATCTTATATATAAAATTCTCGTGTCACAAAACTTTGAAATCATACTCCTCCGAAACGGCTTGACCGATTCTTATGAAATTTTTTATGTATATTCAGTAGGTCTCAGGGCATGTCAGACTTCCTTTAGAAAACCGCTAATTGGTAAGGTGTGTCCAGGAAATGCTAATTAATTAAAAATAGTTTAGTTACCATACTAGCTCATAGAGGCGCTGGTGGCGATAATTTGACATTTGCTCAGAATTTAAAAATTATTGTAATATTTCACTTTTTATTTTAAATTCTAATATTCAAATATCAATTCAATTATATTAAATTATTAAAGCTTTGGTGGTTGTTTTTATTTATAACGGAATTTTGTAAATTAAAGCACATATTGATATTTGCTACTTCTGCAATCGAAACGTTGTGTATATTTTTGTATTTTTTGAATAAATTTACAATAACAAATATCAATATGTGGTTTAATTTACAAAATTCCGTTATCAATTCAATTAAATAATTTATTCTAAAAGTTCTCATTTTAATTTATTTATTATTCATTTGAAATATATGATCTAATATATTATAAATAAGAACACAAAAAGAAATGAATGTTTTATGTAATATACTGATTGAAACAAAATGGATGAAAACCTTTTACTACTCTTAACCAAATACTATGTACCACTCGGGGGGGTACAGGGGGCGGAGCCCCCGTCTAGGTGTGGAGAGCGCCGAAGGCGCTCGGATGAGCTAGTCTTATATATAAAATTCTCGTGTCACAAAACTTTGAAATAATACTCCTCCGAAACGGCTGGACCGATTCTTATGAAATTTTTTATGCATATTTAGTAGGTCTCAGGGCATGTCAGACTTCTTTTATTAAACGGCTAATTGGTAAGGTATGTCCAGGGGGAGGTATTTAAATGAAAATAGTTTAGTTACAATGCTAGAGATCATAGAGGCACTGCCATGTATTTGACATGTATATATATATCGTAATAGGAGACTTCCAAACAAAAGTGGTTCGTGGGTGAACCGTCTAAGGCGTTATCTTATGACTTTGCACTCTTAGTTCGAAACTCGCAAAGGCATATTTTTTTTAAGTATTATATATTTTTTTTACAAATTTATTAATTTTTATTATTTTAATATTTTATTAAATAATTTTATTTTATTAAATTAAATTTTATTATTAAATTTTATTTTATTAAATTAATAATTATGTCAATTAATTTTTTCTGCATAAATAAACATATATAAAAAACTATAGAGATGGGACAGGGTAGGAGTTAGATGGTTATAGGGGGTACAGGGGCGGAGCCCCCGTCTAGGTGTGGAGAGCGCCGAAGGCGCTCGGAGCAGCTAGTATATATATATATGTAGGGTTGGTGGCTTCGATAGTGAAGCAGATGTATTAAAAAATATCGTTTTTGAAGAAAAAAGTAGCAAAAATAATATCGTTTTTGATGAAAAGTATTAGCAAAAAATATATATAATCTTGAATTCAGCCAAGGCTAGCTGACGTTGAACGAATGGGATAGTTTCAAAGGAAGTCATTTTGAAAGGCGTATGTCTTGTATCTTGAAGACTGGATATTTCCTCGAATTGGCTCTTGTTTCTTCGTGGTTACTAGGGGTAATGATTCTTCAATCTCGGACTGAGCCCTCAAATTGTAGGGTTGGTGGCTTCGATAGTGAAGCAGATGTATTAAAAAATATCGTTTTTGAAGAAAAAAGTAGCAAAAATAATATCGTTTTTGATGAAAAGTATTAGCAAAAAATATATCGTTTTTATTGAAAAGTGTAGCAAAAAATATAAGGTTTTTGTTTAGAAATATTAGCAAAAAATATATACACAGATAAAAATAAACGTCTTGGAAATCTTCGGTTCTTCGTTCTTCGTTCTTCGTATATGTTCTTCTTAACGTCTTGAATCACAACTGCTACTACTGCTACTGCTGCTACTGCTGCTACTGGCAACTGGCAAGCTAGCCTGCTTCACGGCTTTTTATACCCGGCTGGCAACATCTAGGCGGAGTGGTGGGGACTCTCGATAACCAATAGCGTGCTAGGCGCTGAACGAAGAGCCAATAGATGGCCAGCTTATTATAGCCAATCGTAAGCTTCTAAGAGGGGGTAGCGAGGTTTTAAATATATGTCCCGGCGCAACAGGAATTTGCTTAGTCGCTCCGAGAACATCTTCGTAGGAAAATAATAAAATAAAATAAATTTCATTTTTTCAGATCCTATAACTCACCCCCTCTTTGGTGATATTCGACCCGAATGTCAATTCTCGTAGTTGTCATCGGCGCCTTCACAACATTCTATCTTGTCTCTCCACTTCACCTTCTTCCTTTTTCCATATTTATCAATTTCTTTCTTCACACAATGAGCAGGATAAAATAGTTTATTAGATTGCACATCAAATATACTTTTCTTATCATCCATATCTTGTGATTCGGATAAATTATTTATGTCTGTTTCTAAATCTAAATTTACATTCATTATTTCTTTTAATTCACTAACCTCATAAAAATTAAAGTCTTCCTTTTCTTTATTTAATATACTATCTTCAGTTCCAACTTTACTTGTAGTTTGTGTTTTATCAAGATCAAAAATTTTATCATTGGGATCAAAATCTTCTTCTCGAATTGTTTTATTTTGATCTTCTGAAGTGCTTTCATCCTTATCAACTTCCATTGATTCACCTTCATTTGATTTATCCTCTTCATTAACTTTACTTTCAGTCTTTTTTCCATTATCAGTTTTTGGAGATTCTTTATCTGCAACTTCATTCTTTTCTTTGACTTCCTCTTTTTCAGTCTCTTCTTTTATATCAGATTCTTCCTTATCAGTTTCTTCTTTTTCTTCTATTACTTCTTTCTTTTCTGGTTCTTCTTTTTTTTCTACCTCCATCTTTTCATTTCCACTCTCTTCTTTCTTCTTCTCTTCAGAAGAGGCTTCTTTTTCTTCTTTAACTTCTGGTTTGGTTTCTTCTGCCTTTTTCACATCTTTTTCCTCTTTAGTTGTTTCTTTTTCTTCTGTAGATTCATTTACTTTAGTTTCTTTCGTATCAATTTTCTCTGTTTTCTCTTCTTTTGACTTAGTTTCGGATTCTGTTTTTTGTTCTTTTGTCACTTCTTTAGACTTTTTCACTTCATCTGTTTCCATCGAGGTGCTTTCGTCTTTTTCATCAGATTCTTCCATTTCTATTTCATTTATATATTCTGTATCTTTTTTATTTTTTTGTACATTTTCATCATCATCCTTTAGGCTTTGCTCTTGTTTATCTACATTTGTTAAATTTACATTTTCTTTCTTTTTGTCATCAATATTTAATTCTATATTTTCTTCGTTTTGAATATTTGTTTCTAAATTTTCCTCTTGGACTTCCACATTTGTTATCGAGTCTTCATCCATTTCGATATTCTCTTTTGTTTCTAAGCTTTCTTCATTATTTTGTATATCCTCATTAGATAGTAATTTTTCTTCTTTTTGTTCATCATCATTTATTTCTAAATTTTCTTTCGTTTGTATTTCTTCGTTTGATGTTAATTTTTCTTCTTTTTGTCCACTGTCATTGTTTTGAAATTTTCTTCCCTTTGAGCATCGTCATTTATTTCTAAATTTTGGATTGATACGAGCTTGTGATTTCTAGTTGACGGTTTTGTTTCTATTTTATATATTTCTTTTTTCTTAGTGGGGCAATCAAATGATTTATGTCCAAAATTATTACATTTAAAACATTTGACGCCTCTGTTCTTAGATGGACACTCGTTAGAAAAATGTGAAGTGTCTCCACAGTTGAAACATCTTGTGATTTCTTTTTTCTTTTCTGTGACAGTATGCTTCTGATTAGTATCTTTTCTTTCAACAGGGTTTCTTCTTATTGATGCTTCTTTTATAAAGTCGCCCAACATGTTTAGTTTTTGTTGAAGATCTGTCAATGTTTTTGTTCCAACTAGAAATATTTTGCTATGAGGATCTTCAATTCCATTAATTATATATTCAATTAGTAATTTCGGCTTTATATCCCCTTGATTCGCAATCTTTTGCATATGAATAAAATATTCAGTTGCATCTTCGCCTCTTTTCATTTTCCTGTTTCCCAATTGTCGATGAATCTCGATTTCGTCGATCTTTGAGGAAAATTGTTTTCTCAGGCTCGTTTTCATGTCTCTCCATGTCTTGACACTTTTTGTATTTTCGAAATACAATTTTGCAAGTCCTGTGAGACATCTTCTTGCGAGTATCATCGTTTGTCTTTCGTCTAATAAATGGATGTCTGCTTCGTCTTCTATATCTTGTATCCAGCGGTTAACTGAATATGTTTTAGCACCATCAAATTTCTTTACCAAGTCTTCGATATCTCTTATGTTGACAGCAGAGGGATATCTTAATGAAGATGGAACTTGGCGTACTTCTTCAGTTGCTTCTTCTTCGTTTTCTTCTTCTTCTTCATCTTCTTCTGCTTCCGATTCATTTAATGATCTTCCAAATTCAGCCAAATTGAATAAAACATCTGTAATAGCGTTTATTATGTCGTCTTTAGAATTTTCAGCTATATTTAAAATGTTTCCAATTTTAATTAAAGTGGCTGTGTTTAAAGAGTTCATCGTTTCAAGTCGATTCTTGAATTCTTCCGACTCTCTTTCGAAATCAAATCCAGAAAATCGTTTTACTTTGCTACGGCTTTTTCGATCGGCTTCTTCGTCGTAAAGAATTTTGTGCAAACTTTTTATAATCTTGAATTCAGCCAAGGCTAGCTGACGTTGAACGAATGGGATAGTTTCAAAGGAAGTCATTTTGAAAGGCGTATGTCTTGTATCTTGAAGACTGGATATTTCCTCGAATTGGCTCTTGTTTCTTCGTGGTTACTAGGGGTAATGATTCTTCAATCTCGGACTGAGCCCTCAAATTGTAGGGTTGGTGGCTTCGATAGTGAAGCAGATGTATTAAAAAATATCGTTTTTGAAGAAAAAAGTAGCAAAAATAATATCGTTTTTGATGAAAAGTATTAGCAAAAAATATATCGTTTTTATTGAAAAGTGTAGCAAAAAATATAAGGTTTTTGTTTAGAAATATTAGCAAAAAATATATACACAGATAAAAATAAACGTCTTGGAAATCTTCGGTTCTTCGTTCTTCGTTCTTCGTATATGTTCTTCTTAACGTCTTGAATCACAACTGCTACTACTGCTACTGCTGCTACTGCTGCTACTGGCAACTGGCAAGCTAGCCTGCTTCACGGCTTTTTATACCCGGCTGGCGACATCTAGGCGGAGTGGTGGGGACTCTCGATAACCAATAGCGTGCTAGGCGCTGAACGAAGAGCCAATAGATGGCCAGCTTATTATAGCCAATCGTAAGCTTCTAAGAGGGGGTAGCGAGGTTTTAAATATATGTCCCGGCGCAACAGGAATTTGCTTAGTCGCTCCGAGAACATCTTCGTAGGAAAATAATAAAATAAAATAAATTTCATTTTTTCAGATCCTATATATATATATATATATAAGATATTATAATAATAATAATAAAATTAAGTTAGTTAATGATATTGTAAAATTGATCATATAAAAAACTAGAATAAATGTCTTTAAATATGGATTTTATTTAGGTAAATATATTTTCATAATTATAAAAAAATTTTAAAACAATTCCTTTTTGTAACTATTTTTTTTTATTTTATTCATTATTATATATATAATAATCATTGTATTTTTCATTTATATTTTTTATTTACAAAAGGTAACTTATATATAATATTCTGAAATATATACACCAAAAACACAAAAATCTTAAAAATATAAATTCCCCATCTATCATGATTTTATTTAAAAGTCTATTTAGTATGACGGGTATTACATCTCATTAATTACAAGACTCTAGTTACAATTTAAAAATT
This sequence comes from Labia minor, assembly GCA_963082975.1. Classification (NCBI taxonomy): domain Eukaryota; kingdom Metazoa; phylum Arthropoda; class Insecta; order Dermaptera; family Spongiphoridae; genus Labia; species Labia minor. The sequence goes on along the minus strand of OY720344.1, from coordinate 64,714,554 downwards.
AAAATGGTGAATTATTCATCAGTTGGGAGGATTTTGTGTGACTTGGCTTGTTTGTTTGTTGATAAACACTTTTGTTTTCAAGCCCATACGTTGAGTGTCCCTTTGTTTGGACGAATTCTCGCTTAAATAATGATCTAGTACCGCCTCGACTCTTTCATGCACTTCCTGTTCTCTAACGCAAAAGTGGAATGAGGGTGAAATATGAAGTGGTTGGGGGGTAAATGGGAATAGGAGAGTTGAAACATATGCCTTAATTCAACTCAACACACGCTTGTCGTTAAAATTCAAAAACTATAAAGACAAGAATGTCAAATGGTTTATATTGTTAATTTATCAGTTTTAAAAAAAAATATATAAAAAATTTGATTATACTTGTTACTCAATGTTACTTTATAAATTTTTTACCATATAAATTTATTTTTGATTATTTTATTTTCATTAGAATTGATCAATATCAATTTACAAATTAAAATTTTCGCCTTTAAAAAACTGATTAATGACTAATGAAAACACAACCCAATAGTTTAATCATAAAAATATTCAGACAATCAAATAAGATTATTTTAATATATATATAACTGAATTCCCTTTTAACTAAGATAAATGATTTTTAAAATTATAAATTTTTAATTATACTTCATAAGATTTTATTTTAATGCTAATTTTACTTCATGCAAGTTCATAATTTCTGAAGAAAAAAATGTCATATACTTCCTAACCTTTGTGAGCTATGTTACATAAAAATATATTCCTGTTAATAAATTATTAAAATTCAATTCAAAATATAAATAAATAATTAATAAATGAGTATGAAAAAAATAATTTTTAATAAATTAAAAAAATCTATTAAGTGAATCTCGTTTTTATATACATAATAATAAACATCTTAATAATAAAAATCTTAAATTTATTGTGATAAAAAATCTCTTTCATTCTTTAAACACAAAAATAAATTAATAACATATGTACTTCAAAAGTTATTATGAGTGATTGTAATACTTTATTTGTTTATATGTGAAATTAATTATTTTTATAGAAAACGAATTTTTTTGATTTGTTGCTTGTTGAATTGAGACTTATGATGAGTATCTATGATGAATTAATTAGGCAATAATCGAATATCTAAACAGGAATAACAAGATATATCTTCATTACGAGATTTTATCCTTCTCTTCAATTAATAGCCGGCAAAATGGAAGGCTTTGCCAATTTAACACTTAGGGTGTTGGCACTTTTTATAATGGGTAAGAAGGGTGTGCTAATTGCTCAATCCATCTTCAACCTCTTTGAATCCTATCCAATAAAACACCTGTGAATGGAGAATATAAATATAGAAATAATTTTTAGTCGTTTTTAAGCAATAAAGAGATGAAAAAAAATAAAATTTAGTAACTATATATATTATTCAAAAAGTAGAAATTTTTTAGCCACTGATTATAGATACGTTGATGATTTTCAAAATAATTAAGAAGTAAAGTATAGAATACTTTCAATGAATCTGTATAATGCAAATTTATTTATCTAGGACCAATGAATGAACACATTGACTTTTGTTAAGTCAATATTTACGAAAGAACTTCCATCTCAATCAATGAAAGTCGTCGATTGGTATGCTTGATTGGACCATTTGGCTCTGTTTGTTTAACTAATTATCCGGCTCGTGAATTATATCCGGTCAGTTGCCAAGATGGGCTTCAATTGTAAGCTGTAAACTGCAGGCGCCCGGAGCACTGAAGGAGGCGGTGTGAGTGGGTGGGAGGTGGCGGATGTTCGAACCCGTATTCTAGTCCCATGGGCCATTCATTCTGCGACATTCCCATTCCTCTATCTCAGGAAAGCGTACGTGCATGTTTTCATGGGGGTGAAGGAAGTCAGCTTTCGGTTTTGCCAACTCACACTGCGCGGCTTGCCAAACGCACCCCTTTCAGGCTTAATCCTTCTTCTGGCAGCGAAAGACCTTTCTCTTTCCCTCTTTCCCCTCTCAGTATCCCTTCACCCCTCGGGCTTTTGTCACACAAGGAGATTGATCGAAAATACACTTCTTCGTTTTTCTATCGAGACACCACCTAAATCTTATCTTGTCTCTATTTGATCATCACTTTCAAGACATTTAAATAATAAATTAAAAAAAGACAAACAAACAAAAACACAAAAAAATAAAAAATATACTTTATCATTTTTTTAAAAGATGAAATAGAAGGATTAAGAAAAAAAAATATTATTTTGTAAAAATTCGTATCTACATTTTACAAGATTCAATTTGTCATTTTTTGAATGGAATACGGTAAAAAATTAGCATTCTGGAAAATTCCTAAAAGAAATATAAAGATATAAGTAAATATTTTATGTGAATTTCACAAAATAATTAATTGGTGATAATTTTTATGATTTAAAATAAATACAATGAATAAAACTACAATATTTTTATTTTTTTTTTAATAACTTTGTTATCTATCTGAATTTTTAATCAATTTAAAGTAATTTATTTAAATTTAAGTAAATATATAAATTTAGAAAATAATATATTTAACCATTTAGTTTTAGTTATTTTGAAGCAATTTCTATTTGAAATTAAATATGAGATTTAAAAAAAATATTTTTTAGTTAAAAGTTAAAATATTTTATTATAAACATTACAGTTAATTTATTTTTAATTACTTTAATATCATATCTATTATCTATTATCTATTTCGAGTAATCTTATCTACATACACACACACAGAGACATTTTTCTCAACCTTAGTGAAAATGATTCAGAAACCTTCAAAACGTATAAAAACATCAAAATCTCAACATCGAAAATTTTCGTGATCGCAATACTATCTCGTCAGAGATAGTAAAAATATAAATAAAATATAATTTGTGTATAAGATAATTTAAAATTATTTACTTAGAATAGGTAAATAGGCTTTTTTCCTGTTTCAGGCATCTTTTTAAACACATTTATCTTCTAAAAATAAATATAATTGAATATCGATAGTGTCGTCTTAAAAATTTCCAATAAAGTATAAAACTTCTAAGATATAAACAGTCTCCAGGGAAGGAAACGTTCTGAGCGTAAGACTTTTAGTCCTTCAATAATTGTATCAAAACTTAATAGTTTTTCATTATTCATTCAAGATCCATTCTTATTGGATTCTACTAATCATTGTTTAATTTTTTTTATTTTCATGGAGAAATTATTAATAACAAATTTTATTGCAAAAACTTTTCTGAAACTAGATGGGAGGAACCGACTTTTCGAATTGTATGTAAACTAGAATTTTATGTAAACTATAAACTAAAAAACATAATTAGTATTAAAGTTCAAGTAACATTTCATTTGAAAATTTAATTTTATAAAATATTTCAAAATTAACATGATTATTATTTAAAGATTAACTATTTCTTTAGTCAAAAAACGAAAAAGTATAAATGTTAAATTTTGAATAATTAATAATTAATTAATTCGAAAGTCATTTGCGTCCTTTTTCAAATTCAAAATATTCCCATAATTGCAATTTATTAATATATGTTATATAGTCTTTTTGATTATTATTAAAAAAATATTAAAAATTCTCATCTTTTCATTTTTTGGTGAATACTACACTATTGAGAGTCATATTCTAAGCATTATTCACTATTTTAAAAATAACATTAGATACAATTTATTCATTATCTTATGCATGAAATCGTCTAATCATTGTTTCAATAAATAACTAAATTAGTGAGCATATTCTGAATTTATCAATTTATTTTATGCAAATTTAAACTCTCAAGAGGATCAAATATTAATTAATTTCTTTTATAGCATTTTTAGCTGATAGAATCCATTTTTTATTTAAGGTTCTTTAAACTTATTTAAAGCTTTATTATTTTATATGATACGATATATATTCATTTAGATAACTTATTCTTAATACTTTACCAATATTAAAATATTTAACATATTTTCCAATTGAAGGTTTAAATTTGAAATTCTATCATTGTTTCTCATTATTACTCCAAATTCGTTTATGTTTCGAAAATTTCATTTAAAATATAATTTCATAAAAAATATTCAAGTTGAGGAAAAAGTAATTTACTATTATATTTTGGTTCAATTTATTAATTTTTTTCGTTAATTTAATAAAAAATATATAAATAAAAAAAAAATAATATAATAAAATAAAAGAAGAGTTTAGATAAATATTTTTTTGTTTTTTTATTAAATTAAATTTATTCAGTCAGAACGTAATTTTTTCATTTTTTTTTTGTTTCTTTTCCAAGTTTCATTTTCTTAATTTATTTACTCGCTATGAATTTTTCTTCATCTCTTGATCACTAGGTCTTATGCCTTCTTTCCCATCTCTCGCATAATTGGATTAAATAAGAGAAGAAAAAGAAAAAAATACTTTTTGACCAAGATAGTTTAGAAAAGGAGTGGGGGAGAGATGAAAAAGGAAGAGAAGGATGGAATTAAATTTAATGGCCCGTTAAATCTCTTCGACTGCGATGAACTTTTCTTCTAACATAATTTATTTACAAGATTGTGGCCAGAGTCATTGAACAATTTCTTTATGCCGTTTAAATAAACCACTTGAAAACTATTCTAAATGATGCCCGCATATTCAAGTAGTTTTTCATTCAATTGCTAAATTGTCACTAATAGATACCGTAAATTAGTGTCAATACTTAGAAAAGAGAACAATTTTTAATTATTTGGATGAGGTCGTTTATAGTCATGGATTATTAACTTTTCAAAGAATGACACATAAATTAATAATATAATCGTTATAAAAAAATTGAGATTCTAAATTAAAATTTTTTGGAAATTTGTTGTTATTTTTCAAGAAAACAAATAAATGTCTTATCTACTTATACTGATTGAAACAAAATGGATGAAAACCTTTTACATACAGACTTTCAACCAAATACTATGTACCACTCGGGGGTACAGGGGGCGGAGCCCCGTCTAGGTGTGAAGAGCGCCGAAGGCGCTCGGAGGAGCTAGTAATTATATATAAATATATTAGTTTTAAGGACCTATGAATTAAAAAATATTCTTTCACATATTTGTCAGTATATAGTCACGATAACCATAGAGCATAGATCAAAGTTAAAATTATTATTAAACAATTAAATAAATATATTGGACTGAAATAATTCAAAATAATTCCTTAATTGAAAATTATGGTTTATTGTTGTGATATTTTCCCAAAAATTTATTTAAAAATTTAAATTAAATATTGTATATGTCTTTTTATGTGCGGTATAATAGATGTAGGATTAGGCGAATGTGTGGGTTATTATTTTTTTAAAATAAAAATAATTATTGCTTTTATGTTGATATTCAATTGTAACTTAAAAGAAATGATGAAATTGTTAAATTCTTTTCTTATTAAAATTGTTTTAGAAATTTACAAATATCTCTATGGTTGATTTAAATTTTGATTTATATTATTTATTTAGAACATATCAATGGAATTAGTAAAATAAGATTCTATAAAACCCCCTTCTCATCATTTTTAATAATTAATAATTAAATATAAAATTCAATTTTATTAATAATGTAACCAAAAAAATTGACAAATCATTTAAGTTTAAAAGAATAAACTAATAAATAATTAAAATTTGTGTTATGGTATTGTGTGAAATCAAACCACCTATTTTCTTCTAGAGGTGAAAAATTGAGATTAATGCCCTCGGGGTAATTTAACCTCCATTTGCCAAACGAGGCGAAACAAAGATGATTAGTCATCATCGATTGATCCATATTGTTTTTTCAACGTTGCCGCATTCAATTTCAATTTATTTTTCCCTTTTTTTTTTTTTTTTGTCGAATATGAGATTTGTATCAACAAGTGCTGCACTAAAGTTTGCTTAAAAAATAAACAAAAACAAAAAAAAAAAAAATTGTCTTTTTATAGGAAACCATCCTTGATGAGATCCCATAAAAAGATTGTTATTAGAACAATCTTTTCGCGATCCAAGAATAATGAAGAGACAAGAAGAAGAGCTCTCTATCTTTTTCTATCTCAAACTAAAAGAAATTATAGACTCGGAATAAATCAGCCGGTCTTGTAATTTTACGGGTTGTTATTTCGTGTGTTTTATTTGCATGAAGGGTTGTTCAACTTTTTTATTTTTTTATTATATTCTCGAATTTTTGTATTTTTCAAGAGCTCATCTCATTTTTTATTATCTTTGCATTAAAAAAAAAACATTTTATGTGTCGTTTAAAACCTTTATTTATTTCAATTTATATATATATTTTTTTAAATTATTCAAATAGTAGAAAAAACAATTAAACGTAATTTTTATTCATTCTTCAATGTTTTCTTTAAATCTTCTTTTAGAAAGTTCGTTTATTTAATATATATATAAATTATTATTTTAAATCTTATATATATATGTTCGTTTAGGTTTTCGTAAAGGCTCTGATTATGAAAGGTAGATTCATATTGCTCATTAAGGTGGATAGATAATGGTGCTCGGCCCTGACACTATCACTCACTCTTAAGAGTGGTGCGGCTCGTACCAGAGTCTGAGGGCGTAAAGATTAAAATTTCAATAATCCTCTTGAAAACATCTCAGAATTAATTTTCCCTATACAATAGGTGGGAATTTCTATATTTTGATTTTTGTAAATATTGTTTAATTTGTTTATCAATGGATTAATTAATGACCAATTAGAAAAATTAATGAGAGTCCAATTTGCATTCTTTTACTAATAAGAAGAAATAGCGAATGCTAGTCTCTCATTGACTGAGTGAGACAAATGATCACTGCTAACAGTGTGGCATTAAAATCCCACGCTCTGACTTCGACAGACATATCTATAGTAGAATAATAACCATCTAATAACCAGGTACCTTGTAAAATTTATTTTTACAGATCTAATACTTCCGACACAATTAAGTAGTTTTTTTTATTTATATGTGCATAATTGATAAATAAATTATTTTATATAAAAATATTATATAACCTATTTTTTAAAAGCCATGGAGAAATATCCTTTAGCAATCAATCCCACTCTCCTATATATATAGGATAAGATATGTTTATATTAATCTGTATATGTAAATTGAGAAATTTGATAAAATATAAAATTTACTAAAACATAATTTTTAATTTTATATATTATATTCATATTTATAGTTACACTTGTATAAAATAAGATAAATGATAGTTAAAATCATTCCTAATATTGTTTGTTTAATTGCAATATATTTAAATAACAAATATATTCAATTTAAATTATTATTTTTAAATATTAGATAAATTAATTGTGTTTTTTGTGTTTTTTATTTTTTGTATAGAATTTTACGAGATGATATCGAATTGGAGCATCCGTGTCATCGTGACAGTGTTGGTGATCAATTTTACGACAGCCGATGATTACAAAGCAGCCAATATTGTGGGAGCTACCGCCGCTTCTTCATCCAAACAACGTTATATATGGAAAACAGGTGACGTACTCTATTCAAATAACAACCCTCTTCAAAAAAAGTAAATAAAGAAAAATAGAAGAAAAAAAATCACAAAAACAAAAATATACATCGATTTTATCATTCATGTTTCAATAAATTCACATTTCTTTTATTTTATATTTCTATTATAAAATATAAAAATATCTATTTATATAGTTTAATGGTTGAATGTTAAAATCTTTCTCAAGTTTCTTCAGACCATATTGATTTATCATATTGTTATCTATTGTTATATAATAAGAAAACCGCAGCGAAAAACTCTTTCTAGACATTCATATTTTTTTTAATAGATAATAAATATAGAAATATACATTATACATATAGGTACATTATGTCATTTTGATCTAGAAAAAAATTCAAGAATTATTTTCAAAAACTCATGTGTAGACTTTCAATAATTCAATAATAAAAATAATAAATAAATAAAAATAAAAATAAATAAATAAAATTATAAATAAAACAGACCAAATTAATTAATTATTCACTACATAAGTACAAATTGTCTAATCCACACAAAACATTGTAAATAAAAGAATTAATTGCAGTAAAGATAAAATCATTAATGATTAGCATTATTTATTAAAGCAGTAATTATTTTATTTATTTTATATTTTGTTAAGATAAAAAAATTATCTTTTAAATTTATTTATTCATTTGTCGCCACTTATTATTAAGGGTTAGAAGGGCTGAATTTAACTTGGAATATGGAGGTATACATTGGAAGAAGGAGAAGGAGGAGGTGGAATGATCTTTACAAAGTTTAATTGAAGCTCTAAATCACTTTTATGAAGGAGCAAATTTGAAATTTAATTCTCCTCTAGGCTATACCTTGTGAAACTTGACTGATGTAAAATATGTCCCAAGGAGCAGATGTCAAATTTTATTCATAGCAAAACTTTTCCACATCATAACAACCACTTTTTTGATCGACATTTATTCTCAATTAACACGCTCTTTTTCACTCTCTTTTTATAAAAAATTAAACATATCTTCCTGAATTGTATAAGAAGGATTATATATTTATTTATTAATATAGTTATTATTGCTCAATAGATAATGTTCAATAAATAGAAGAATTCTAACATTTAAAATAGAAAACAATCATTTAAACAACATAAATATATATATATATATATATATCTTATATATAAAATTCTCGTGTCACAAAACTTTGAAATGATACTCCTCCGAAACGGCTGGACCGATTCTTATGAAATTTTTTATGCATATTCAGTAGGTCTCAGGGCATGTCAGACTTCTTTTATTAAACCGCTAATTGGTAAGGTGTGTCCAGGGGGAGGTATTTAAATAAAAATAGTTTAGTTACAATGCTAGATCATAGAGGCACTGCTGGCGATAATTTGATATATATCGTAATAGAAGACTTGCAAACAAAAGCGGTTCGTGGGTGAACCGTCTAAGGCGTTATCTTATGACTTTGCACTCTCAGTTCGAAACTTGCAAAGGCAAATTTTTTTTAAGTATTATATATTTTTTTTACAAATTTATTAATTTTATAGTAGTTTAGTGTTATGCTAATCTCTTTATATTTTATTTTTATTTTGTTTACTTTGTTTTTTTTTTAAATAAATTAATAACATTTAAAGTAGCATAAAAAAAATAATCGAGGCAGGAAAAGTGATGGGGTTTGAAATTAATAGTGATAATGCAAAATAATTAGTATCAGAGCGAATAATATTTGCAAAGAATTTAAATCGAGGTTGCAATCGGGAAATTATTATTAAAGGGGATCAAAATTAAAATATATAAAACAATTATTTTTTCTGTTGTATTATATGGGTGGAAGGCATGGTCTATAACCCTGGGAGATGAGAGTAGATTCAGAGTATTTGAGAATAGGATTCTTCCCAGCATTTATGGGCCCAAGAAAGATGAGGACACCGGGGGAATAGCGGAGACTGCATAACAACGAATTGCATGACCTCTATGCATCTCTAGATATCTATATATATAAAAGGCAATGTCTGTCTGTCTGTGTGTGTCCTTCAAATACTCAAAAACTACCCGTTTTAGTTATTTAAATAGAAATATTTTTATTCTATCAGATTGTCTTGTTATTCCTGTTTGTTGCCCTCCTTTATCTCCAGCATATTTCTATTTTAGAACAGTTCTTTTTGGAACAGCAGGACACAGACAACCAACCCATCCATTCCCATAGTAAATGTCAATCAATTTCTCTCCATATTGTGTGTGTCCTCTCTTTAGATTTTTACCCTTTTTGCGTTTTTTTTCAATCATGAAATTGCTCAAAGGCAATCATGTTATAAACCTAAAGAAAATCCAATCTTATTATTCTTTTATTTTTAGGATCTGCAAATTTTATGCTTATCTTGGCAACTTATATTAAAGTACTTTTTTTTATTTACTATAAATTTTTATTGTTTATATCAATTTCGATGTGATTTTTATTTTCTTTTTCTTTCTTCAGTATGAATTGAAAAACATCAAAGAATTTATTTGAATTTTAAGAAAAAAAAATATATAACAAATAAATAAATAATAACATAATCATAATAATAAATTAAATTTAATACAATAATTGTGTGTGTGATTAGGATTAGTTACAGATATTATTAATTTTATTATATAAATTAATTGTGCCATATTCTAGAAATAAGAACAAGATTATGCTTGTTCCCTATTTAAGCAAATTATACAAATATGTTATATGGTTTTTTCTAGTGCCCTTTCGAGAAAACAATGCCAATGATTTTATAAATTAAATGATACATTTTTAATTCACTTTATTATGTATATTTATTAAGTTGTAATTTTAGTTTAATTTAAGTCCAACAAATTAAATTATTGAAAAAAAGATATATCATCTATTCTATTATTAAAGGTTATAAAACTCTTAATTAAACTATTAATAATGTAAGAATTTTTATTATTTATGAATTATATATTGATTTAAACATAACTTTAAATATTCCTATTTCTAATTCCATATTTAAAATATATATATTAAATTAATGTGTAATAAATTCATTAAACTATTTTCTCTCATTTATATTTTTTCAAATATTTCTATTCTTTAATATTAATAAAAATATATTCTTTTTATAGCCAACAGAGTGAATTAAAATATTAATAATTTAATGATTTATTTCATATTTCATATTATCATAAGGTAGAGAATTGCAATTCAATCATGACTAAATTTCATATTATATCCAATAAAATATTGCGGAGTTCTGTTGATTTAATGCAAAAGAGGGAGGAGAACTGGAACACTATCCATAGGCAATGACAACCGTATAATAATTATAATAAAAAAATATTGTATGTAGAATGTAGTATGTATAATTTGTCTTAAATAATATTAAATTCTTATTATATTAATAAATAAATATGGATATATGTTTTTTTTCTTTTTTATTCTGAAAAGGTTTTAAGGGTGGGGCTTATTTCGAAATTCTTACTCCTGGATGTTAAACTATATTTATATCTGTTTTAAAATTAAACGTGATATCTTATTAATAAACATGATTTTAACCAAGGCTTGGTATTATCAAAATATTCATTAAAAAAAAAACACATTTCACTTAAAAATATTTGTTTTTAAATATTATGGGATTTTTTTTTAAATATTTAATTTATTTTGATATAAAATACTTTTTTTCAAATCAGTCACTTTACTAATCTCTTCCTAGTAAGATAAAAATATTAAAAAATAAAAATAAAAAGATAGATAGGAATAAGTATAAAAAATTATCTATAACGGGTATTTTTTAAAATATATATTCTTAATTTTCCCTTTCCTTAACACTTCACTTTTCCTTAGTTTTTCATTAATATTTTTCCATTCAGTTGTGCTTTTAAATACTTCAGACTAACATGAGATATCACTTTCCCACTCATTAGGCATATTTGCCTAAGACCCTTTTGGTAAATGACTCGATCTTTTTTAAATCTAACAAAAACTTTCTCATTAAATTTTCAATTGATTTTTTTATTTTACTTTTATTGTGAAAGAGACATTATCATGTAGTTTAAAACTCATACAAAAAAGTAATAAAAAATATTCTCTAAATTGGGTTTTATTTTTTAGAATTGAGTTCAAAATGATTATAATTAAAATTGAAGTAGATTGATTCCCACTCATTTAATTTTTAATCAATTTCAAGCTTTCTTTTAATATGAAAAAAATGTTAATTTTTTTTTTTATCAAAAATTTATAAGTAACTACCAACTTTTAATAATAATTTCTCTAGTTTATTTTTTATTTTGCAAATATGTGTATTGATTTCCGATAATCATATTTGTTTAAGTTCCGAAACATTGGAGAGATGTTAAAACGATTTTTGTTTTGTTTTTTTATTTTACAGCCGCATGGGGCTCCTGTTCAGCATCCGCTGGGGGTTGTGGCGAGGGCCGACGTCAGAGGCAGGTGAGATGTGCCGAGCCCGACGGCAGAATTGTACTGGAGTCCTTTTGTGACCAACAGAATTATCCTCAAAGAACCAAGGAATGCTTCACCGCATGTCGACATCATCGAGGTAAGTAAATTCTTAAAAATATGACAATTTTCTTATCAACGTTAATAAAAATTAAAAAAAAGTTTTGTTAAATTTTAAATATTACTATATATAATGATATCTTATCTTATTATGCTAGCTAAAATTGTATATATCTATCTATCTATATATATTGGTTCTCAAAAACCGCTCTAACGATTTTTTTCAAATTTACACTAGATATAGTATTTATAAAGAAAAATTAAGTTTTATTGATGATATCTCTTGAAACATTCAGCTTCATTATTAATTTCTTAATTGAAAATTATATATGGAAAACGTCAAAATTGGCCTCCATTTTTATTTGTATTAATATTTTTTTTTATTTAAAATATTTTAAAATTTATTATTTAATTTCGAAATAAAATTAAAAATATTTATTTTTAATAAAATATATATAGATATTTATTAATCTCTCTCAAAAAAAAAAAAATAAAATAAAAAACATCAAATCTGCCTGCTAAGACAGTAAAAAAATGACAACTTTTTATCTAAATATATTAGTCCAGATGGTAAAGTGATGTTTTAACGAGTGGATTTCGTCGGTTCGAAACTCTCCGGGTGAATCGTTATTTAAAAAATGAAAATGAAAATAATGAATTTGTTATTTTTTTTCTTTTTATCTATTGTTTACATTTTAATAAATTACTATTTTATATTTATTTATTCATTGTTCTTTTATTAAATTTAATATTTATAAATATTATTTATTATTAATTTATATATTGATGACATCACAAATGACATTTATATTGAAATTTGACTCCCGCCTTTTTTTAAAGAATATTGTATTAATATTTTTTTTATATTTAAAATATTTTAAAATTTTTTATTTAATTTCGAAATAAAATTAAAAATATATATTTTTTTTATATTTAAAATATTTTAAAATTTTTTATTTAATTTCGAAATAAAATTAAAAATATATATTTTAATAATATTTTATAATTATAAATTACGATATATATTTATCAATAATAATGAATTTTTTTTTTTAACTTAATTACAGAGCCGAGGCTCGGGGTCCCGGTATGATCTTAATATATTGTGAGAATTAGATAAATAATGTAGAGAGAAAAAAATATTTAAAAATAGATATTTATTTAAATGAAATAAAATTATTTAATTTACAGAATGAAAATGTCTATAATAATGTCTAAACATTTTTTCTTTATAATTTTACATTATAATAATACTAATTACAGTAGTTATAATATATGGGGAATTTTCAACTTTGACTGCCGATTTGACCATGTTCCCAAACGAATTTTAAAAAAACCAAGACCACTTTACATTTACACATTTTAAGCTCTAATCGAATCCAAAATCAAAATTTAAAAAATCGAAAAACAAACTCACAGATATATAGATTTTATAAATGAACATTTATACAATTTATTTTAATTAATTTGAAACATTTTAGGAAACAAATTTTTAATGGGTCATTTTTAGAAATCCCATTTAACAATTATAATAAATAATTAAAAAATTGTAAAATTTTTAAAGTATATAAAAATAAATTGTATAAATTGGTTAAAGGGTCGAGTGATAGTTCGGTGTCCCAGGTATATATTTTATATTAACACGCCTACTTTTCTGTATAATAAAGATATAAAGAATCATATTTTAATTTTTATATAACCAAGAAATCATTTTTTCACTTAAAATATAGTTGTAAAGCCCAAATCTCCGATCCATATAACATCATCGACTGGGCCGCTACCAAAAGGAGTCTTCTCTTGCTCTGACTAGGGCCACCGGTATTTGCCATTAGTCTCGAAAAAATAATATTAAATTTTATATAAATTTATAAATTAGAATATTTGAATTTGTTTAAATTTTAACACATGTAATCAATCATATGCATAAAGAATAGAAAATTTTGAAAATCAACTTGGTATTAAATTCAGAAGAAAAAAAATACTCATATATAGAATATATAGATTATTCGAATATAATTGAAACTCTTTCTCTCCCTCTATTTTAAATTTGAAAAAACGGAGTGTTAAGAAATTAAGATTCCTTATACAACATGGATGGTTAAATGAATTGGGCTCCCTACCTCCCTGAGAAATTCACATTAAAAATGTTTATAATATTTTAGTTTATTAAATCAAACTATTATTTTTTTATTTCAATATTTTTAATGTTAATACAATAATTTTTATTTTATAATCTATAAAATAATTTAATTATTTTTAAAAACAACGGTCTTCAATTACAATTTTTTTACTCTCTACTGACTGTTCATTTCATAACTGAAAATAGTGTCGAATAGAAATAGACGATATTACTTGGATTAATCTTATTATGCTAGCTAAAATTGTTTGTTTGTATTATTGAGGACCCCAGTTCAATTCATTTTAATCAGATTGATGCAATGATGCAACATTTAATAATTGTAATAAATAATTAATTGTAGATTAATATTTTTTAAAGGGTCGAGCGACAGCTCGGTGTCCCAGGTATTAATATTACCAGCCAAACCCAATAATAATGAATCATTTTTTTTAACTTAAGTACCGAGCCGAGGCTCGGGGTCCCGGTACTACATATTATACAAAAACTTAACTCATATCCATATGCGAATACTGGAATTATAGTACTCAATTAAAATAAATTTAGAACAATTATATGAATAATACTAAATAAGTAAAATAAATAAACATTTCATAAATTTATATTAAACAAATTAATTCAGAAATGAATAATTCTAGTGGTTCGTACATAAGAATAAAAATAAATTATATTGAATGAATTGTGTCAAGATTCAATATTTCAATTCATTCCTCTTCACTTAAAGCGAAAGTAAACAAAATTGATTGTCATATAAAATATAAAGTAAAAGTAAAAATTATTAAATTAATAAAAAAAATTTATTAATAATATCAGCGGTGCATCTAAATTTTTATTTTATAAACTATTATATTATATAATTAAATTTAAGTGATTTTTGTCAAGATTCAATATTTCAAATCAAACCAATAAATAAAATAAAATCGAGAAAGCATGGTACTCATATAAATATAAAAACAAAAAATTGGAAATAAATTATAATAAATAATAATAATACTTTCATATTGAAGAGAACCGGGGTAAATTGCCTCAAAATGAGCAACTATAAAAGGGTTTATTACTCATTTTTCAAATGTTCTTGTCTATAAGCAATAATTTTGTTAGCTTGATAGCTTTTTCAAGTATTAAAAAATAATAAATCAATAAGTAAATGTAATTTTTAAATAATATAATATTTTCTTTTGGAAATTCTCGCACCCCACAGGTTGAGAATCACTGAAGTATTGCTTGAATGATTGCAATGTTTTGATATTTATATTATAGACATTTGTTGTTTTTAAGAAAACTAAAAAAAAAAATAAATTAATCAAATAATTGTCTCATTTATGAATATCAATTTACTACAATATATATATATATTGTAAATAACCTTATATAAAATAAATATATATAAAACTCCATATTAAATAAACTTAAATATGCGATACATAACTAGAGATATTTATGCATTTAAAGAAAATATAACTTTATTTACTGGTAATTTATTATCCATAAAACTTTTAATTTATAGTCGTTTTCTTTTTGATGTTCTCCTAAATCTGATGGACTGGAATAAAATTAAAATACTTATTTTTTGTTTATTTTAAAAGAAAAAAGTCAAAATCTAAATTATATTTAACTAAAGTAAATTTTTCAAGATATCAGCACTTTGGCTGTTTTAGAATCTTTTTTGAGAAAACAAATAATGAAATATACTCCACCATTCTTTAATGTAAGGGATTCACTGGGATTGCATTTTTATTTTCCAAACATTTTGTTTGTTTATAGTAGCCTTGAAAGTCCGATTTGAATTGAATTCTCCCGGTTCTCAGTGTGTTTTTTTTCTTCTATATGTTGACAACCCCACCAAAGAGAAAAGTAATTTCATTCAAGTGGAAAAGGATTTGAAGAAAATATATTATATATATAATGATTTTTAAACAAAATGTAATAGATTTCAATTCAATTAGTCTATTAAAAATACACAAAATGCTATTTATTATTTGAAAATTGTTATATTTACACAAAAATAACTTGCCTTTCTAATATAAAAAATTAAATTTTCATTTAATTGATATGTAGATTTCGAAAATCTAATTAATTCCATTGAGTTACTTAAAATTTGTATATATTTTTTATTAACTACCAACAAATGAAGGAGAAAAATTTTTAAGCGCATTCCATCTCTAAATTTTTAATCATGCATCCGCCCTATGTAATCTTGCAACACGTTCACCTAAACTCCCGTCCTCCATGGATTTGTCCAATCCTGAGCCTCCAACCCATCCTTACCTCTAATCTCCACCCATGTTTACCAAGTGGGCGTGTAATATTTTTCAAAAATAAAATCTTGTCCGAATTTCATTATTACTCATCGTGAAAGTTTGAACTAAATTAAAAACAAAATTTTTTGAACCAGTAAACAATAATAATATTCTACAAAATCACCGAGTACATTTACACATAAATACTCAAAAAAAATCGTTAAGTTAAAATTTCTATTGTTTAGAGAAATTATGTATAACAAAATTCAATAAACAAGTAACAATTTTAGTTATGATTAGATACACTTTTATATTTTTTGTTTTTGTACCATAAAGATTGATCGTTAATTATACAAACTTCTTGAAAATAAATATTTCATGTTTTATTTAACAAATAAAAAATCAACAATATTTAAAATGAAAATTGATTAAGAAAATTTCAAAATATAATCAAGTGATAATTCTCATTCCTCCCATAATTGCAAACTGAAATGTATTATTTTAACTAAATAAACTAAATTAATACTTAAAATCTTAAATCTAAATTTAGTTGAGCAATTTATAGTTTCTTTTTTTGATTCTAATTTACTTTTTAAAATTACCAATATAACCTTACAGGAATAGGTTCTGAATTGATGACCCTTAGAAATAAATGATAAAAGATTTTTTTTTCATAAATTCTACTATAAATATTTATAATTTTTTTATATGAACACAGAAACAATTTAACGAAACTAAACAATAATATAATAATTGTATTATAATAAATAATATTACATTTATATAAAATATTAAAAAATTTAATAATTAATTTAGAGACAGATGATTCTTAATAAAATATTTAGATTTACTTATAATTTTTAAGTGTGATTCATTATAAATCCAACTTTAGCTATTTATAAATAACAATTAAAAAAATAAATCAAATAAAATTTTCAGTCAATACTTAGTCTTTAAAAAAGAATACATTGAAAAATTTAATTTTTCAAAACTTTATAAAC
Source organism: Labia minor (assembly GCA_963082975.1). Classification (NCBI taxonomy): domain Eukaryota; kingdom Metazoa; phylum Arthropoda; class Insecta; order Dermaptera; family Spongiphoridae; genus Labia; species Labia minor. Next base: position 64,697,245 of record OY720344.1, on the reverse strand, counting down.
ACAATTATTATATATAATATTATAAATAATAATTTTAAAAATAAAGTAATATTCATAATTATTATTTTGAAATTTATTTTTTTTTACAAAAGTAGAATTATTTAGGTAAAATTTAAAAAATAAAAAGTAAAGGTTTTTTCTATTAGAATTTGTCTGTGGGGTTATAAAATCCCATTTGGGAAATTATTAAATTTGATTTTATTAGGTTTGAAGTTTAAAAGAACAAAAGAAGGGAATTTTTAATATATTTTCGAATTGAATATTTAAGTGAGATCTTGTCTAAATTTTTAAAGTTTGACTATTTTAAAAGATTTTTTTTTTGAGTTTTTTTTTTCTCTCTTATTAATCTACATAATATATATTATATAAGAGAGAGTATAAATAATTCTCAGTCTTTTCTTCTATTAAATTAATTTCAAGATTTTTTTTCTTTTTTTTCTTTATATATGAAATTTTTTTTTTTTATTTTTAATCTTCATTGGCAAGAACTAGGTAGTATAGGTGTCTTCTCTTTAGTAAATGAAGAGATATTAATATTTGAAACAAATAATAAATAAGATAAAAGGACTTTCTTTGATTTTTTTTTTCTTTAGTTATGGAATCAGACCTAAAAGCATTATATTTTCATTGTTCTCAAAATAATTAAAATTACAATTAAATGCATCTTTATATGAATATCGGGGATTTCCGAGGGCGAATGGTGTATGATTTGCAGTCTGGAGCACCTGAATTCCTCGAACACTGGAAAATTAATAAAAAAAATTTTTAATAATAGATTCTTGAATACTAAAAGATAAATAGAAAATAACTATATAGGAAAATTATAGTTTATATCATACTTCTCAAAATTTTATAATTTATATCTAATAAGAAGTGGAAATAGCCAAGGTGAGTTATACAGTGAGTCCAACAGTAATAACTTTGCCTACAACTACACGGAAAGCAATTTCAAGCTTCAAGTTCCAAGTTGTAACGTTATGTAATGGAGCAGTAACATTCAAACTAGTCCTTTGTATAGGCGTTATATTGATAGAGAGCGGTGAGGCGTCTTGCTCTCTGTAATGCCAAACAGAACTTGATGCTTGAAGCTGCCCTTTCTCTAAGTTCTTCCTCCAATTATTTTAAACAACTTCCGCCATTATAATTCATTAATTTTAAGAAGTATTTTATTTTCCAATACTCTGAATTTATTTTATTTTATATAATAGTTTAAATTAAATATACACACAACTTTAGATTAAAAAAACATTTTAAGCAATATATATATATTTGAAAAGATATACGATTTAAATTATTGTTCGATTAAAATAAACCGGAAGGGTTTTCATCTCTGAATTATAGGATACCTTTTTGTATATTATTAAATTTCACAAAGAACTATATTATTTGTGTTAGAGAAGTGGATTGTGGAAATGGCAAAGGTGGTCCATAAAGATTTATCGGAATACCTTCTCTAAATCGAAAACCAACACTTACCATTGTATCTTTTAGGTAAACTCTATGCATGGTCTATAATATATAGAGAAATTTGAAATAGAATGGTTCGGGAGAAAGATGGGGTATAGAGGAGTAGGGTGTGTGCGAAGGGCAGGAATAATTTACGATTTATCTGGTCAGAATATTCGCCTATTTACATATACGAATATGCATATATCGGCAGGTATATATATGGATGTATAAATTGATAAAAAAACAAATCGAACTTTTTGTAAAGTTGATTTGACATCTCGTTTTAACTCAGATGTCATTCTTATAGAATAAAATGCATTTTAATGTCAAATCGAGAGAATAAAAATGTTTAAAGTTACAATAAATGTTTAGAAAAACATCAAATAAAAAAAAATATCTAAATGAAATATTTGTTTTGTTTATGTTTTATAATAAAATTGTAAATTGGCAGCTTGAAATTAATTTAAAAATTAGATATTTTTTATATAGAAATATGAATGACTAATAATTCTTTTATAAATGTTGAGATTATTCTAATAAAAATTTTACTAATACATTTTATGAATTGATAGACTAACCATTTAAAACATAGATTCCCAAACTTTTTCTTGTCGTAGACCCCTTGGCATGTTTTTCGGTTCTGGGTAGACCCCCTAAATTGATTTTGATGTTTTATAAACGATTTACCTTTTATTTTTTTATTTTTTTAGAGACATATTGGGAAAAAATCAAAACATGTGACAAGAGCCATGTCGGAAAAACGACATCCATCTTTGACCGACCCCCTAGGCCTCCGTAGACCCCCATTTTCATTTCATGGACCCCCAAATTTGTTATTCGCAGCCTTGGACCCCTTGGAGGTTAAAATAGACCACTTTGGAAACCTATGATTTAAAACAATTTAAAAAATTGAATGGTATTTATGATAAAATATTTATTTTTTGGTTTTTAAATAGAGGAATAAAACTTTGTAGTAACGGTTTAAAAAATATTTTAATAAATAATTTTATCACATTTATATAAATAAATTCTCTGTTTAGTTATAAATTCTAGAAAATTTGAATTTACAATTTACCGTTAATAACCTAAGATGCTGACACTCCTTCAGTTTATAACTAATAATAATGTTTTTTTTTTCTGAAAATAATTGAAAATTTTATCGTACCTGGTCTTGTTCTGATGTCAAGATCTATGTTATATTAAATTTATAGTATGTTTAGTTTTCACTCATTTTCATGTACTTTATTTTACAACTATCTATCTCTGCTGTGTTACAGAACTCGAAAGTACTTGACCGCAGCTACATTTTACAACAATAATAATAAAATACTCATTAACAAAAGTTTAAATCAGCATTATCAAATAGTTATATTTTAGTAATGTTTATATTCCAACTTTTCTTGTTCTATTATTAAACCTATCCAGGGCCGGATTTATGGCGATTGGAGCGATGTAAAAAATTGCTTTTATGTAGGTATATATGAAATGAAATTTTATAATTTGTTTTTATTAATATTATTTTAATGTATGATTAAATATTTCATATATTTTTAGAGAATAGATATATGTATAACCTCGCTTGGTGTTTCCACCTTGACGTGGTGAGGGGGCTTGCGTGTCTCAATGATTCTTCAGGCCATACCGGCGGTAGTATAGCTACTGGTAGGGCCTCCCAAGCCGGACGGGCTGAAGAAAAGAGACCTGACTAAGGGAAACACCCCGGTCCTCCTGCCTATATGTCCTGCTTGTGGATGGCCGGCCTGAACGTGGTTGGTTCTCCACAGATTCCTTACCAGCGCGAAAGCGTACACACGAATAAAAACACATTTCTTATTCACAGCATCCTGCCAGTACACCTTCACCAACATCTTATGGGTTTCTGTCGCTGTTTACCCAATTTAAAGCAAAACTTAATGTTGTGTTGTTAATCCATGACGCGTACTATTCACAACACTCAAATAAAATGAATGCAATAAACATTGAGCTAGCACTGACAGAGATCAAGTCCAGGCATGTCTAGGCATGTCTATACAGCTTCTCGTGCTTCTATCAAACTTTGAATACCCACTTATGAGACCATTCACCGAACTTTTTAGACACACCTCGTATTTATATTATATATAATAGTAGATGGCAAATACAATAAAGTAGACCAACCCTGATATAATAATTTATATATTTTCATAATAGAGATATTTATAGTGGACATATAATCTTAATTATTTAGATAGTCGTGTATATAATCACCATATTTAATATGGTATAGTGGAAAAATAACCACTCATACTAAAACACCCATATTTGTGTGTGTGTATAGCCTATTTATAAAATTTGTTATAAAATATGTGCTTATACATATATCTATTCTCTATAAATATATGAAGTATTTAATCATACATTAAAATAATATTAATAAAAACAAATTATAAAAATTCATTTCATATATACCTACATAAAAGCAATTTTTTACATTTCATTAAAATTCATTTATATATTCAAACAACAAATAAAAATTCTTTAAATCATTGATTAATAAAAAAAATATTTTTTTTTTAATTTATATATATATTTACAAATGATATCAAAGAAAATGTCCATCCATATTCATGACCGAATGAAATTCAAAATCAATTCATGAATTCTAAAGGTTTATATTCGATTTAAATAAATAAATAAATAATAATATTAAAAAAGCATTTTTTAATTAAGATTTAATTGGTAAATAATTTCGAATAAAATATTTAATAATGTTTTAAAATATTTAATGTATATCTAATAAGTATACTATATATCTTCATATTATCAAATAGAATTATGATAAAATTTAGGCGATATTTAGGAAATTCTAGACATACCAGTGATAATTTGAGAAATTTTGGATAAAAACGTTTTAAAAAAAAAAATAGAAAATTATAGAAATCAGAACTCATAGATAACACTAGTTTGAACTTCAAATGGGCAGGATTTGTTCGGGAACAAGTTAAGTAATCCCTGTAGTCTGCAGACAATCAGTTCCCTTCGAACTGTATGCGAAAGGTTTCCTTGTTCAACTGCCGACCCAATTCGGAGTAAAACATTTTATTTCTCTAGTTTTCGCATTTCATTCGTTCGTTACTAAGTCCACCTCTTATTTCTCAAAGAGAGGATCTGTTTTCTTGAAGCCACCCCACCTCAACGGGTTGAATTTGTATAGCCAATTTTTTTCTAAGAATGACTTTTTTGAGTTGGTGGGTAAATATTTCGTACGTGTTACGATAAATTCTTCATTTGATGCAAACAATTTTATATAGAAATAAATTTCCAATAGAGTATTCTTACTTATACTTGTTTATAATGTGCTGTTATACAAAAATTTAATAATAAAACTAAATTATTTATATAAATATGTAACAACTGAAAATACAAATTTTCCATTTTTCACCAGGCGTTGTTTATCTCGATAAAATATATTCTCACGTTAAAGGTGTATGCAAAACACCTGCTGAAACACTGTTAAATACTAGCTTAAAGACCAACCTTATACTGTAACTATTATATATGTAAAAAATAAATAAACATTACTTTTGTCATTATCTCTTACATTCAAACCTTAAAAAATAGCAGAAAAGAAGATAAAATCAGTTTTTTTTTTAATTTTACAGAAAGGACTATTTTCATTATTTGAAAAATGTTCATCATAATTTATCATATGATCAAATTATTTTAGCTCGAAAATGAAAAGAGAGGAAGGTAAAATCGGGCTGTAAATTGTCTCCCCTTGTCCAGACTCTCCCCGGTCTCCGTTATAGGAATATAGGTATATATATATATAATACTAGCTGCTCCGAGCGCCTTCGGCGCTCTCCACACCTAGACGGGGGCTCCGCCCCCTGTACCCCCGAGTGGTACATAGTATTTGGTTAAGAGTAGTAAAAGGTTTTCATCCATTTTGTTTCAATCAGTATATTACATAAAACATTCATTTCTTTTTGTGTTCTTATTTAAAATATATTTTAATTTAATCACACTAAATTAATTATATACATTATTATTGTATATGTTATATCTATCTCTGTGACTCTAAGGAACTCGAAAGTTCTTGGCCGCAGCAACCACATTTCTCCAAGTGCCCTGAGCCCTTGTCCCATCTCTCTTACGTCCCTTCCTACACGTCCTTGGTCTTCCAAGAGGACGTTTTCCAATCCAATATCTTTTTCCTCTCCGATTCTAGCCACATCCCCTGCCTATCGCAGCTTTTTCGCTTTTATAACCCTAACTATTTCTGAAGATGCATAGAGGTCATGCAATTCCTCGATGTGCAGTCTCCGTCATTCCCCGGTGACCTCATCATTCTTTGGCCAATAAATGCTGAAATGAATACTCTGAATCTACTCTCATCTCCCAGGGTCATAGACCTTGCGTCCCACCCATATAATACAACAGGCAAAATAATTGGTTTATATATTTTAATTTTCATTCCTTTTGATAATAATTTTGATGAGATAAGCCTCTTTACTGCATGATAACAGGCGTTTCCTGATTACAACCTCGATTTAAATTCTTCTCAAATATTATTATCCTTCGTGATTACATTCAATTTTTCTACATATTCAAATTCTACATTTTGTATATAGATTTTGTTACTAAATATTTTTTTATCACTATTAATTTCAATCTGAATTAGAAGAAAATTATAAATTACCTCCTCTTCCAGCCCATTTACCTATCCAGGCATCTTAATTTCTTAACACTCCGTTTTTTTTTCATTTAAAATAGAAAGAGAGAAATAGTTTTAAATTATATATTCGAATGGTCTATTATATTCTATATATGTATCAGTATTTTTTTCTGAATTTAATACCAAGTTGATTTTCAAAATTTTCCATTCGTTATGCATATGATTGATTACATGTGTTAAAATTTAAAAAAATTCAAATATTCTAATTTTTAAATTTATATATAATTTAATATTATTTTTTATTAATATCATATCAAAAAAGAGAATTCATTAAAAATTAAAAATACAAAAAGAAGCCTATTAATAAAAAAATATAATTGAATACAATAATTTTGATTTAAAACAAATTTTAATTTTAAAAAAATACTCAATATAAAAAAGACATAAATTTAAAACATCTCGTTTATATCATTTGTTTAAAAAACATATTTTAATTAACCAAGAAATCATTTTTGCACTTAAAATATATTTGTAATAATAATTGATACAAAATCAAAAATAATATAATTTAGTTATTTTAATTTACGTTTTGAAAATATTTTTGTATTCATAAAACATTAAAAATAATATATTCTGTTTTTTTAAACTTTCACTTTCAAATAGAAAAGAAGCAATATTCAAATATGTAAAAAGAATAAATAAAAATTAAGTTATATATAATCTAAATATTTTATTAAATAAATTAAAATGAGAACTTTTAGAATAAATTATTTAATTGAATTGATAACGGAATTTTATAAATTAAACCACATTTTGATATTTGTTATTGTAAATTTATTCAAAAAATACAAATATATACACAACGTTTCGATTGCAGAAGTAGCAAATATCAATATGTGGTTTAATTTACAAAATTCCGTTATAAATAAAAACAACCACCAAAGCTTTAATAATTTAATATAATTAAATTGATATTTGAATATTAGAATTTAAAATAAAAAGTGAAATATTACAATAATTTTTAAATTCTGAGCAAATGTCAAATTATCGCCACCAGCGCCTCTATGATCTAGCATTGTAACTAAACTAATTTTATTTAAATTCCACCCACTGGACACACCTTACCAATTAGCGGTTTTATGAAGGAAGTCTGACATGCCCTTAGACCTACTGAATATACATAAAAAATTTCATAAGAATCGGTCCAGCCGTTTCGGAGGAGTACTTTTTCAAATTTTTGTGACACGAGAATTTTATATATAAGATTAGAATTATATATAATACACACAACTTAACATTATAAAAGTTCAAATGTATAAAATTGATAATTGTTCTTTTAAATATATTTAATAGATTTTTTTCTTTCAATTACATAAATATAAATTAATTATTATTTTAAATTTTGTATATAAAAAGCATTTGTCTATATATTTTTATGAAATATTAATTAAAAACAAAATTGCAATATATATATATATATATATAAGTATTTATCTAAACAAATCTTGTTAATTAAATTGGAACAAAATAAAATAATCTACTAATGAACAAGGGCTATCCATTAAATTATTTATTTTTTTATATATCGATTTATTTTAAAGGGAACTGAAAATATATTTTTATACAAAAAAGATTCTATATTCTATTTTTTAACTATTTATTTTTTATTCTAAATCAACTCAAAATAATTAAATTATTCAAATAATTTTTTTACCTGGATTATAAATAAATTTAATTTATTCGAAATTTCAAAGGAATTCACTTAATAAATGTCAAACAAATAGATTAAAAACAATAAAGTATTTTTAAAATTCTAATTAATCAATATTTTCATCGTAATTAATTTAATTTAATTACAAACTATTAGTATTTTAATTATTTATATTGTGCTATGTTAAATAAAATTAATAAATATTTTTTAAACAATAAAAGGATGTAAAAGTTTTTTTTACATACTTGTAAAATTTTCAAATGAAACAAATGATAGATGAAACCTATGTATAGGTATTACGAATAATATTAAACTATTACTTATTATATATTATAAATATTAATTAGTCCAATTTAATTATTCTACGCCAATCGATAAATCTAAACCTCCATTATTTAATATAATTATTAACTTTCTTCTATAACTATTGGTTTAGATAATATTTCAATAGAAATTAAGAACAGTGGGGTAGTGGATGAAGATGGTAATAATCGTAATTTAGTACATAGATCGATGTGACTGATTACATAAGATGGAGCCATGATAATTATTATATTTGAATGGGAATAAATAAAATGGGGCTGTAGAAAATTGGGCTTTGGGTGAATATAAAGGATTGCATATCCCCCCACCCCTATAAGTTATGTCTTCATGTAGCAGAAGACAAATGCCTGGCTTCAGGCCAAAATAATCGCGTTGATCTATGTTATCATATTAGGAGAGCTTGGTACGGGTTTCGATTACTTTAAAGAGGGCAGTAAATGTAATTGAAGAATAAAACTTTTTCTATTTTATGAACATTTTTTTTATAATTTTAACATACAATTCAAATCTTACACAAAAATAAAATGTAAAATTTATTTAAAATTATTTCTATATTATTGAATTGAAATTGAAATATTTTTTTCAATTTTGTATATAATTTGTTGAAACAATACAATTATTTTATTGTGTAATTTCATGAAAAGAAAGCTTGTTTTAATTCTATTTTATTTTTTAAATTTTGAATATTTCTTTAGAATTGATCTTACAAAACCTGATCAATATTTTGCACCCGAGGGAACTCCTTTGTCTATCTCTCTCTCTCTCTCTCTCTGAAGAAACTTGTTTAGATTTGGTGATATGGATGTTGTTTTTAAAATAATAAATATAGTTCGCCGCAAAAGTATTCAATTTAAATTAAAACTCATTATTTTAACTTTCATTAATTTAAAAAAATCCCTAATTTTTTAAAAATATGTTATTAAAAAGATCATTCTTTAGTGTAACATCGAATAAGAATAATTTAATGTTGAGTTACTAGTCTTTTGAATGATAAAAAAGAGATTACAGATTATAGATATCAGCCAAACCAGAAAACCGTTGTGTTGAAATTTTTTTGTGAATTAATAAAACATTTGCCACGTTCTACCGGCATGAACCACCGGTGGCTCATAAACACATAAAATAAATAGACAAATTAGGGAGCCGGCGGGCACGTGTTAAAAAAATCAAAATCAATAATATTCATACAAAATATAACAGAGGTTCTCAACTAGTGGTAGAAGTATCACTGGTGGTATCTTATAACCTTTTTAAGAGAAGTTTCTATCGTATCAACCTCAAAAAGTATAAGAACTTTTGAAATAGAAGATCACAATATATAATACTAGCTGATCAGAGGGCCTTCGGCGCTCTTCTCACCACATAGGATTTCGTTGAAAGTATGTATGTAAAAGGTTTTCATCCATTTTGTTGAAATCAGTATATTACATTATATTATCATTTCTTTTTGTGTTCTTATTTAAAATATATTTTAATTTAATCAATAAATTAATTATATATTACTATTGTATTTGTTATATCAATCTATCTATCCCTGTGGCTCTACGGATCTCGAAAGTAACCCCCAAGTCTGAGCTATAACTCCTACTCTGTCCCATCTGTCCCACGTCCCTTCCTACATTGTCCACTCACCGCGTTCTTGATCCTCCCAATCCCACAGGAAGTTTCCCAATCGGTTTTTCCAAATATTTTTCGCCGATCTTTAATCTACCATTCTAGCCATGACCCCTTCTCAACCTAATATCAAATTCTCTAAATCTACTTTTGTCTCCCAAGAACATCGACCACCCATATAATACAACAGGGAAAATAATTGTTTTAAATATTTCAATTTTCATCCATTTTGATAAAAGTTTTGATGAGATAAGCTTCTTTACTGTATAACAGGCGTTACCCGATTGCGACCTCGATTTAAATTCTTGTCCAATATTATTATCCTTTGTAATTACAGAATCTAAGTATTTAAATTTTTCTACATTTTGTATGTTGACCTTGTGTGTTAATAATGTTTTTCTCTCTTGCCAAATATTTTGATTTATCCCTATTAATTTCAATCCCCATCTTATTTCCTGCCTCAATTAATTATTTTTTGATGTGCAATTGTTTTTGTTTATAATTCTAAATTACCAAGTGTCGGTTAAGTAAGAAATTTCTTTTTTTTTGTTTCTATGACAGCAAAAAAGTAAACAAATTACATACAAACAAACAAACACTCTCCTTTATATATATGGACCAGCTGGACGGGTGCTCCGCCCCCTGAACCCCCGAGTGGTACATAGTATTTGGTTAAAAGTAGTAAAAGGTTTTCATCCATTTTGTTTCAATTAGTATATTATATAAAACATTCATTTCTTTTTGTGTTCTTATTTAAAATATATTTTAATTTAATTAGTAAATTAATTATATATATTATTATTGTATATGTTATATCTATCTATTTATATGGCTCAAAGATACTCGAAAGTTCTTGGCCACATTTCTCCAAATGTCCCTATCCTGAGCCCTTGTCCCATCTCTCTTACGTCCCTTCCTATGCGTCCATGGTCTTGATTCCCTTTGATAATAATTTTGATGAGATAAGCCTCTTTACTGCATGATAACAGGCGTTTCTCGATTGATACCTCGATTTAAATTCTTCTCAAATATTATTATCCTTCGTGATTACATTCAATTTTTCTACATATTCAAATTTTACATTTTGTATATTAAGATTTTGTTAGTAAATATTTTTTCTTATCACTATTAATTTCAAACCTCCATTAATTTTTCCTCGCTATCTGTAATTGCAATTGCCGAATCTCTTATAATATTTAAGACGTCTGCTTAGCCTAACTTTTCAATTTATTTGTTTAATTGCATTTCGAGTGATTTTTTCCCAATTTGTGTAATCACATACTCACAACATGCAACATATAATTGGCCGTGGGAAAAACATGGGGATTGCAAATGAATTCCGCAGCACTTGAGTGTCTGGCCCTGAGCTTGGAACATGGTCAAATCGGCGGTCAAAGTTGAAAATTCCCCATATATTATATAACTACTGTAATTAGTATTATTAGTATTATTATAATGTAAAATTATAAAGAAAAAATGTTTAGATATTATTTTAGACATTTTCATTCTGTAAATTAAATAATTTTATAGATATAGATAGATATAACATTTACAATAATAATATATAATTAATTTACTGATTAAATTAAAATATATTAAAAATAAGAACCCAAAAACAAATAAATGTTTTATCTAATATATACTAATTGAATATTTAGTATATAATATTTTATAATATATATTTACGGATTCGTTGTATAGTAAATTGATAACGTCATTTAATTCTCCTACTATATATCGAATCCAATAAATCTTCTTTCAAACGTTGTGTGAAACAATTTCAAATAATTTAAATGTATATCTATTAATGAAATAAAAAAAATCAAATATATGAATATAATATAAATATTTTTAATTTTATTTCAAGAATAGATATGTATATATCTCACAGGCGGTGGTTGTGACGTCACATATATACATTTAAATTAAAAAAAACTAATAAAGATGTACTTTTCCAGAGATATGATCAATAAAACTCAATTTTTCTTTATAAATACTCTGGTGTGAATTTCAAAAAAATCGTTAGAGCGGTTTTTGAGAACCCATTTACAAACAAACAATTTTTATTCGTATAAGAAAATAAGATATAGATATAGTAGAACAGTATTGTTCATCCTTTGAGAATTTTTATATAATGTTTAAAACAAATACTTAATGGAAAGTTGTTTATTATAATCCATGGTAGTCTATTTACATTTAATGATTGACAATTAATATAAAATATTAATTTTATATAATTCTTTTTTTTTTAAATAATAGGATATATACAAATTTGAAAAATTTATCTCGAATGAATCTAAAACATATACACCCCTAAAATTAAAAATATATATGATTTTTAAGTTTTAATTCTTTCTTTAAATATAGGTTTTTCCTTTAATGATTCTATTTTTTTAATAGAAATATATATATATATTTATTTATTTTTACTTTTCAATATTTATCTATTAGATTATAGTACGATCTATTAAGATTTTTAATATCATTTATTTTTTTAAATACATGTGGTGATATGGTTTGATGAATATCCACTATTTCTAATTTTTTAAATTTATTCTCTTTTTGAAAGAATACCTCAATTTTTTTTAACATTGAAATGGTAAGGGTTTTCAAGAGCCTTTAAGGTTTTCAATCTCCTGTGCTGCGCACATCCTGAATCTTCTATGTTAGAAATTGGAGTTACAAATAGTATATTTATATTTAGGTGTTTGAATAAATAATGAAAAAATAAATATTTGATTTTTATAAATAAATATATATATATATATATATATAATATATATAGATTGATATATATACTAATATATTATAGTATCTATTTTCTCTCTTTCAACGAGGAAATGGAGAGATTTGATTTTTGGATATATATTAATGAAGTATATGCATTCTGAAAATAGGCGATCCATCAATGTTAGCTGTTTGATTAAGGATCTAATTCTCTGGGCATAATTTATAAGGTTAGGCCATTATACCGTACCGTATGGCAGTTTGTTATACTCTCATCTCAGTGCGTACCTTTTATCCGTGTTCTCGCCAAATAACAGAAGATCTTGCATCTCATTCCATTGGCAATAGTTCAAAAGCACGTAGAGTAAATTGCTACAAGGCCAAGTCCAAAAACCACGACGACTGTTGATTGACTCAGCAAAAAGTTCAACAGCGCGAAAATGGGAGCATCTCGGATTTTCTGAATATAACAAAAATTCATATTTTATTATTTATTTGAAAAAAATATAAATTAAAAAAAATATAAATTATCATTCAATTATGAATAGAAAAATAACAGTAATAATTAAACACAAATATTTATTTAATTCAAAAAACACAGATAAATATCAATACATAAACTATTGTATATTATCAATGAATTAACATTAATTAAATACATATATATATATTTATATATATCATTGTTTTTGTTTTCTTATTTTCAATTATTTATTTAAAATTATTTTCTAAGTTTTTATTTGGATAGTATGATTTTCTTCCTTTACAGGCAAAATAATAATAAATGTATTAAAAACCTTGAACAACTGGTAACTCTTGAAAATATGATTTCTCATATTTATTCTCTAAGGATTCTTTAAATTGAAATGGATTTGTTTGGCCGAGTGGTAGAAGGGAAGAAGGAGGGATTTTGGTTTTGGTGCTGACCAAGGGAAATGTCCTTCAAGTGGACTTCTTGGATTTTTATTGAAGAAGCTTTCGATTTGGAATTTGAATGAAATCTTTCAAAATCTCTCTCTCTGTCCTCATTCCATTCCACTTATTTTTTTTCTTTCTTATTAAGTTCCCGAATAAATTTCTTTCTTCAAGCAAAAAAAAGAGAAAAAATTTAATTGAACACCTATACAAATAAATCTGCTGTTAAACTTAGAAAGTTAAACGAACTTTACCTTCCGTCTTTAAATCCCGTTTATTTTTTATTGCAATTACTTAAAAGTATTTTTTTTAACAAAATGAATTGAAATGGAACTAATTACATTTTTCATCTAACAACCTTATAATTATTTATAACTATTCAAAGGTTATTGTATCTCCTGATCCATTTTTCGTTTATGGTCTTCCGATTCTATATCATTATATTATTAATTCCCAAAGATTATTTTTAAGTACAATTTTTTTTTAAGTAATGACATTAATAAAAAAAATGTTATCTATTATTATATTTATTTCATGAATTTCTCATTATAAATTCATAAAGAAAAGTTTTAATATACAATTATGAAATAAATATTCAGTTAATTTGTAATTTTAAAAAAATGAATGATCGGAAGGTGATTTGTGTGTGTTTTATACTTCTTACCAAATACAGAAAGTCCTTATAATAAAAAGTATTAAAAAGTATTAGGGCTAGGGAGGCTTATAAATTAATTGTATTTTAAATTTATTGTAATTATTATTTTAATTTTGAAAATGACTTTTAAATAAAGTTGTTATTTTATGGTATGGTTTACTCTCTACTATCTAATCGGATCTAAATGAATGGTGGTTGATTGAAATTGGCAATCCTTTTTTTGTTATATAAAATTCAAAATATATAAATAGAATTACCAGTTGTGGTAAATACTATCAATTTAATCTATCTATATGTGTGTAATTTAATTAATTTAATCATCTAAAAGTGTTAAATCGTGTAATTTATCCGAAAATAATTCTAAGAAAAATCGAATAGGTGGGTGAAAAAAGTCTATTCAGATAACAAAAGAAAAAAAAGGATAAAGTTTTTTTTTAATTCTTTTTCTCCCTTTGACATCTTTATTCATTAATCAGTCCACAGGGAGAAAATATTTACTGAAAAGAAAGGAGATAAACAAGTGATTAAAGAGGAATACTTTTTGTTAAGAAACAGTGTAAAATAAAAGTTTTTTTTTCTTTTCTTTATCCTATTCACTCCTTAACCATCGTCTCCTTTGCCCACACACACATTTACACAATTTTTTTGTTATTTTAGCTTCGAAACAATTAGTACAAAACTTACTTAAATAAAAACACTTTTAGAATGAGAAACCTATATTTCTTTCAATCTTTAAATATAATAATAATTTTTAATTTAATAATCATCAAGAATATCGAAAAAAACAAATTTGGATTATCATCAAATTATTTATGTCCTACAGGTTCAAATTCACACCTTTGAAATAAAATTTATTTCCTATAAATTATATTTGATATAATTGATATATAGAGTGACCAAACGCTGGCGTCCCGAAAAATGTCTTCGTGACAGTCTATTGTTTTTTAAATATTTAGGTCCGACGAACGTTTTCTTACAATCAGTTTGACTCTTGTTTTCGATTTTTCATTCAATATGTCTCTTAAAAAAAATAAATAAAAGGTAAAATTCTTTACAAATTTCCCGGTTTACTGTTTTCGAAATATGGTCTCCCTATTGTGATATATGATATAAATAAATAATAAATGATATTGGAGATAAATACAATTTATTTATTTCCCTTGAAAGATTATAAACTTAACATTGAATTGTTTTTTTTTCTGTCAATTACTTTGACAAAAAAAGCCTTCAAGTTAACTTACTTTATTTATAGTAGATAAACTTTATACTTTTAGTAAAAAATACCTATACATTACATTACAGTATAATTTATATTTGTTTTAATTCGCAGTCACTTTGGTTGACGCCCTTGCACTGTAAAACATTCAAATATCGTTATGACACTCGTATGGAATATTTATTTTATTTTTTTATATTTTTTATTAATTTTAAAATTGATTATATAATAAAATACAATATAATTTATATTTTATTATCGGACATCATAAATAGTGTGATGTATTTATATCTGTATCATAATTTTGTTTTAATTATTTTTAACAAACTCAGTTAAATAATTTGTTTTTCATTTCCGATTTTTTTTCCATTTTAAGAATTTCATTAAATTAAATTATAACAATTTTAAATTTAATTTAGGGAGGAAATTAAAAATTTTAATATTATTATATCATTAAAGAAAAAAAATATAATCATATATTTATATATATACCATTTGCTGTGTATTATATTTATTGTTAATATTATATTTAATTGAAATAATAAAATAAATGCCTCTAAATGCTAAAAATCGAAATTTGAACGTGCACACTGACATTTTGCAATCTTGATTGCTTTACGGCGCAGATAAAAACTGAATGAGCCCGACAGTAGTAAATCACCGAACCTTCTTTTCTTTTTCAAGAACGCAAAGGCCACCAAAAATGGGCTACGAGATTTGCCTTTCTTTTTTTTGTCTATCTCTCTGTCTTTTCTCTTCTTTTTTTTATTCTATGCGATATTTATATAACAAATTGAGCTGCGAATTGGGTTGATACCCTTCCCACCCCTTTTCTCTACTAGTTTGTTTTATATTAAATTTTTTTTAATAAAAACACATTTTGAAACTTTTTTAATATTACCTTTTCTTTTTGATTATTTCTTTTTATTAATAAAATATAAATTTGCTGCAATTAGAAAATAAAAACTGGAGCACCACTTTCCACATTCCCCTCAACGATTACTCTATTTAATATTCTATGCATAATCAAATTAACATACAAGAAATATAAATATCTCAACTTAGAATTGAAATGAAAATAATTGTAAAAAAAAAACAACAGGTATGAAATTTAATTTAGATATTTTAAATTGATGCAATCTTTTTAATTAATTATGGAGACGTGCAAGAAAAAATATTTATTTCATGAATTCATTAAAGTGTAAAGTATGTTTTGGATAGTAAAATTTTCGTTAAATGAAAAAAAAATTGATTTATTAATTGTTATTCAAAAGATTATAAACCAACCTAGAATAACGTTGATACAAAATGTCCGTTTAGCTCGGTCTAAAATATCATAAAAGCACAACCAGGGCTTCGAACCGGAACTGAACCGAAAACCGAAAACCGAAAAAAACCGGTATTTTTGTCGGAACGAAAACCGGAACTGAACCGAAAAAAATAATATCGGTTTATTTCGGTTCAGTACGTGTTCAATCCAGAGTTGCCACAAGAGGTGTTTTGGCAACACCCAAGCCCGAATTTTTTTCAATTAGTTATGCCTCGCACTGCATGGTGTCGCTAAAAACTTTGTTTCAAAAATTAGTGTCCTAGTCATACTCTCCCTTCGGTTGTGTTGGCAGCGTCTCGTAGTCGCAATACAGAATTTAATGTTTTCATCGTTTGTTTAATACTGATATTTTGATTTAATGATAGTATTAATTTTTTAAATTATTTATTCCATTTGTTACAGGGTTATGTATTGATATAAAGAAAATGATTCATAAATATAAATAAAATTATTAAATAAATTTAAACAAATATTGTATAACTTTGACCAAGTACGAAGATTAGACAGTAAAAAACTTATTTTAGAATTTTGGGAGGAAAATAAAAATACATATCCTCATTTTAACAAAATTGCAATGGTGGTTTTAGGAGATACTGCAACACAAGTTAGTGTTGAAAGAGCTTTCTCTGGTTTAAAATTTATTTTACGAGACAATAGAAATAGTTTAAATGAAAATATATTAGAAGATATTTTAATAATTAGAGGTATAATTTTCATCTTTTATAATTCTAGTTATAATTATAAGTAAATATATCCAAGAATCCTGTATACTTTAACATTAAATATAAGAATTTGTTTCGTTTGTTGAGTGTTTGAAAGTAAAAGGATGTAAAAAAATATTCATACTTATTTGTTTCGTTTAATAAATTATATTAACATCTTATATTATATACTTCTAATTATTATACCTTTAATTAATTATTATTATTTATATTATATTGTATCAATTCATGTAGTATGATTTAGGGTGGTAGCAAGAAATATTTTTATATATTTATGGCAGACTCGGCATACCCCGACCTAAATTTCTAATACAAATAAAAGGTCTTTAAAATTAATTAATCGGAGCTGAACCGAAAACCGAAAACCGAAAAAAACCGTTATTTTTGCCGGAACGAAAACCGGAACCGAACTGATATTTTTTTTTTTTTATTGAACCGGAACGAAAACCGAAACGAAAAAAATAACGGTTCGAAGCCCTGAGCACAACTGAAAAATATTGCCCTTGAATTTATTCAATAACTTAAGAATTAATTGATAAGATATTAGAGTGACATATCTAATATATTTGGTGAAATATTTGTGGGGAGAATGTTTATAACGATTGATATTAACAGTTTCACCAGTTTTTAAAAGCTCATGATACACCACACCTTTCTGGTCCCACCATACATGTAATCGAATGCTGGTTGTCTCGGAAAAACCCATGATTTTTTTTACGTTTAGAATTCTTAAAATAAATCTATTTTTCGTCTTCAGTAATAATTCGATGCAAAACTGAATTTCATTGATGACTTTGATGCAAAATTTCACAAGTGATTTTTAGATTTTCCATGTCTTTGGTTCAATTCATGTGGTACTTTTCTACACTTTTGGATCTTTCACATTGCTCTAGACTCTAGACGATCAGAAATTGTTTGTTTTGTAACATTTAGCATTGCTGCCATTATGATCTTCATCCAATATTGCTTGCAATTCAGCGTCTTCAAACTTTTTTAGTCTTCTTCCACGTCCATTATTTCTCACATCACAAACATTATTTCTGAATCGTTGAAACCATCTTTGACATGTGGCTTCTGATAAAGCATGATTAACCTACATCTACAGCACATTTCTTCAAATGAAAACAAAAAATTAAGGTTTCCTCAAATCATCACTTTGTGGTACAAAATTCGACATTTTTAACGCGATGAAAAAATATGATGTGGTTCAATGACTTAAAGTATATTAAATAAATTTGACAGGTATCATACCAACCAAACAAAAAAAAAATTAAGACTTTTTCACAATAAATGTTTCCTATCAACACAACACTCACTTAATACCGGTAGACCTAGTAAATCATGAATGACATATCATTATGTTATTTATATTCTTTGCTATTTATTGTTCATCTTCATTAATTATTTTAATTAAAAAAAGTAATTAAAATGCTTAAATTAATTTCAAATAAATTTTTGGGCCTTTTTTTAGATAAAATATATCATATTGATATATACTATATATAATTATTGTTGTATTATAATATGAGATATGCTATGGATTCCTTATGTTGAAAACTACTTTATAAAATAAATTTTCTTTATAAATGAATAGCAAATTTTTCCTAGTACTAATTTTTTCTAGTAATAATAAAAGTTAAAATAAATAGTTGTTATATATATTACTCAGATTCTCTATTTTGATTGCCAACTCTTCCTAAGAGTATCATTTTGAACTATTATTGTATATATCTTCATATTTGGTTATTACATTATAAGCAAAACAAGGAAATACTGGATTAATATTAAGGAAGAACAAGAAAGTTAAATAAAAGCATGAAATTGATTTCACTTCATAAAACAAAAATTTAACTTTTATTTATATAAGAAAATCGGAAAAACTTTTCCATCTGACGTTTCAAAGTTTAATCCAAAAGAGATAGACAGAGTGAGAGAAAACTAATTATATTTTAACTATAAGTAATTGAAATTCACATAAAAATTTTATTTCAAATAATTTTATTTTTGAGTTGTAAAATAGGTCAGGCAGTCAACTGATACTTAAAGAATTAAAACAAAATTTCTATTATTTTGTTTTCATATCCTTTATATACACTTTGTCCATATTTTCGCATTTAGTCAGGTACTCAATGAGAGTTTTTTCAGTGAAATAAGATTCAAATAAAATTTGAATAAACAACATTAAAAAAGTTTGAAATTAACTTTTAAATGTTAAAAAATAAAATAAAAACAATAATTTTTTTTTAATTAAAAATCGATCAAATTACAATGAATGTCTGAATGATTTTTTTTCTGTTTTATAAGTATATTAAATAAAATTTATTTAATATATATTCTTTTTACATACTAATAATAAATCAGATAATAGCAGTAAATTATATTATGGAGAGTAAATATAAAATAAATAATGTGTCCATTTTTTGAGTTCATTTCACCTTTTGCATTTTAAATAACATTTCAGAATTCCTAATTCTTAAAAGAACTTTAATAAATGATTCATATATTGTGAAAAGTTTCCCGCGATACAATTCATGTGTCATTTTTAATGCAACTCACACACGAAGTTTGCCAAAAGTTTCCCCAAAAGACTCCTTGCGTTGTTTATTGTTTCCAACATAATCTCGAAGAAAAAAAAACTCAGGAGAGAAAAAACGAAAAAATATATATATATTTATAAATATTTTCTTGCTGAGGTATTTTCTACTAATGTTGTTTTCTGCAAGGAGTTTCAAGTGTGGGAAGAATTTTGCAATAAAAGGTATCAAAATGGCCATTGAACAATTTATGGGATAACATTTAGTGTCTAAACTCTCTCATAATTTAGAATAAAAATAATAATAATAATAATTCGAAAACGTAAGTGAGTATAATGGTGAATCGCTATCTTGAATGAAATTGTGGATTTTCAACTCATTTTTGGAAATTTTATTTCTTGTTTAAAATTTATGAAAACTTGGGTTAGCATAGTTTTATATTAAAATTCCTTACACATTTCATAAGTGACTAAAATTATTTTTATTGAATTGAATAAATAATTTAATCATACTAATTTCATATATACATAAATTCATTTGATTTGTGAGGAATGGATAATTTGGGAATTAAACATTAGATTATACATAATAATAATTAAATTCGAGTACCAGTGGAATTAGTAAGTATAAATATGTATATGAAAATTAATATCAATGGTTAGAGAATTCTATAAATGATCTAATTTAGTGAAATTATATAAAATCCCCCAAAATATTCAAAATTGTGAGAGAAAATGCAGCCACAGCAATATAGGTTGACTACTTTTCAGGCTCATCCAATGAAATTTTAATTTATTTAAAGTACTTTTTTCAAAAATTACTAAATAATTGTTAAATCTATGAAAAATTAGGACAATCACTTGGATTGAAATATTCATATATTAAACGTAACTAAAATTGTTCATATCATCCACATATTCTTTTAATACGACTATATCGAATGTTTGTTTAATATTATTTTAAAGAAGACCAAAATAATAGTTTGTATTTTGGTAAATGTTAACTTTTATGATAAATTAGATAATTTAAATTAAGATTAAAATTAATATAAAGTTTATATATTTTAATAATCCAGCTAATTGATAAAGCATGACTTGAACAGTGTCTTCGAATTGAAATAGACATCAAATGAATTCTTATTAAATGTTTTATAATAAATAGTAATTTATGGTTTATTCAATAAATATATAGATTGTATATATATATATAAATAATAATTATTATTTAATTATAAGATAAAAATACCAGAAGAGAGTATAATCATAATAAATCAATATACTCAATCAATTTACTAATTCAAATTTAAGAATATTATTAAAATTAATTAATATTATTAAAACAGTTAGTAAAGTATACATTTTTAATCTTCTGAGCGGCTGCTGGATAATCCAGGTACTTTAAATATGAAAATTTTAAATTTGGAAACTAGCGGAGCGGGTTGCCTAAATGCCAGGGGCTCTTCCTAGCCAGCGGCTCAAGTGGTAGTCAGTCTATCGGTGTTGGTGTGTGAGTGCGCACGCAAAGCCAGGGAGCTTGGCGAGCGGCACTGTTCCTGTCAAAATTCAACCTCGGGGTGAGGTCTATTATCATTTATTATAACACTCGATAACCAATTACAACCCTCTCAACTCCTCCTCACAATTATCATTGTAAAATTGTCACAAAATAATTTTTCATTCTTTTCATTTAATTATATACGTATAATATAACTTCCATATGTATTTATTCTATTTAATATTAATTTAAAATATTTTTTAATTTAAATAAATAACAAAAAAATAAAATTATATAGTTCTATATAAACTTATAAAAATCTTTTTTCAATATATTACATAAGAATAATTTTTTTTTTATTTATCTTTTATATTTTATACTGGGATAATCTAAATAATAATATAATGTATTTTTATATTTATTCGAGATTATTCTGATGCATGGCACTTTTTAAGGGTTTTTATATAATTTGAATAAACCACATAAATTAATATTCATTATAAAACATTTAATAAGAATTCATCTGATGTATATTTCAATTCGAAGTCACTTCATGTTTTATCAATTGGCTGGATTATTAAAATATTTAATTTATTATAAGTTTTTAATTAATTAAATATCATTTAATATATTTAAATCATACTAAAAATAATTATATTAATTTATTTCATAAATTAGGTCAAACTTATTTAATATTTTAATAGAAATTAGGATTTAATGTTTTTTATTTTATCTATTTAAATGAATATATCAATTTAAAAAATGAAAATTGTTTTTAAGAGATTATTATATAAAAAAATATATAGTATGCTATAAATATATATTTCAAAATCTAATAATTAAGTTACCCTGAAATAACTATTTTGATTTTAATATTTCTAAATACTATTTATTCATTTATCTTAATTAATAAAAAATACATAAATTGAATTTCCTCATGAGACTTAAACAGTTTGATTCGCCTTTCAAAGTCATGTGGATATTTTTCAAGTTCAAAAACATATATCAGTATATACCGTATATTTATTGTTAGTACTAAATGAGGTTAAAAACTAATTTGTTTAAAAATAAAAATATATTAAGAAAATTATTATATGATTTTAATTCATATATAAATTGGAATAAATTGCCTAAATAGTTTCTATAAGTATTCATTTTATAATTGTATTAAAATTTAATTAAAATTAAAAACAATGATAAATCATTCAAATTAATAAATTAAATCCCTACTAAATTTAAATTTTCATTGAGAAAACAATTAAAAATAACTTTTTCCACATTTTTTTTAAAATTAAATCTAAATAATATAATTACGAATTTTCTTAATTGAAAAAAATGGTAAATTTTATGCGCAATTTATTCGAAAATGCGGATGTCCAGACCCTTCTCTTATGATTGTCAATATCGAAGAGAGGAAGAAATTCTATATACAAATTCAAATCAGTTATTTTGTTTAAATAGTTCCATTTGTGTAATATAAAGAAGTAATTAAAATAACAAAAATATAAAACAAAAAAGATATATTTAAATTCAATTGAGCCAAATGTTAATATATTATTAATTTATTTTATATAAGGTAAATGTACTAGTGGTGGACCATGTTAAAAGAAATTTTCATTAAAAAACACTATTATTCTATAATAAAAGTGAGAATAACAACAAAACAAGTGCTAACACACACACACACACATATTGTACAACTATTTTTAATTATCACTACAATACAAACATTCAGTTAATTTATATTTAAATATTTTTTTAAAATTTTTTTCAAAACGTATTTTTTGTTCTAGTAGTGGGTTAAATGAAAATCGAAAGTGGGCCACTTTTTGATCCAGTAATGGAAAATCAACCTAAAATGGGTTTAAAATAAATAAATGGATTAAAATGCACTAAGGATTGGTTTTATTAATATTTTTTATAATTTTTACCGACCGACGATAGTAAGGGAGGTATTGTTTTCACACCAAATTTCACATGTGGAGATTTTTACATATCTCCACGAATCAAGCATAAAATAAAATTAAAAATATTTATGTTATATCCATATCTGTTTTTATTACATTAATAGATATCTTAAAATTATTTGAAATTGTTTCTGTAGCTGGAAATTAATTTATTTCAAACCGTCGGTCGGTTCGGACCTGGCCACAGGTCAACTTATTTACCTAGTAATCTTATAATTAAATAAAAAAATAACATGGTCAAAAGATTTTTTTAATATTTTATTCAGTAATTTGCGCTTTGGAAGTCAGAGATCATTCAGTATGCACGAATGTCCTTTATATTAGCTTTTTCTTTTTTTTTTTTTTTTTTTGTGATGTTTTAGTAGAGCGATAAACTTAAAAAATAAGCGAGGGTGAAATTTAGAAAATGAGGTAGTGTGAGTAGGTGGAGGAGGAGAGAGCGAGAGAGAAAGAGAGAGAGAAATGCTTTGTGTGACGATCGGTCACAGCTGGTTTTAAAAAGATCATCAGAAATTTGACCCGGTCGGAATTCTTAATTAGAAAAGGAAAATAATGAATTTACCTCAGAGGAGACGAAATTGCATTTCTTGAAAATTTAATAATCATTTCACTTACTGTCACAACCGGGTTGACATATCACTTGGTTGGCGTATGTATCCACATGGCCACATCTGGCCAATCTACCCTGAATAAGTGCATTTGTATGCAAAACGTCCACAAATTCAGCATCCGATGAGTCCAATCGGGCATCTTGTGGCGACGGTGAGAAAAGCGGAAGTGCAGGATCCAACCCTAAACATAAAAATAAATTTTTCAAAAAAAAAAATTAAACCAATTAAATAAATAATACTATTTTTAAATATTAATAATTGTAGTTGTTATTTTCCAAACCTTTGAAATATTCCATTCAAAAGGAAATATTGCAATCACAATAATAAAAAAACGATTGTGAGATTTTGAAATTTCTTTTAGTCCCACAACCTCCAGAATCTAGTTATGATATTTTTACAAACATTATTGGAGGAATTGAATAGGAAAGGAGGGAAGCCCTTTCGTCAACAATTCATTCTTTCTCTGTATTCTTTATACTTTTATTTTTTACTTTTTACTTTCCAATTGCTTCAATTGAAGTCTTAAATAAGGATTTCAATCATTATATAATATTGAATAAAAGATTTTTGGTATATTTTTATGATAAAAGTTTCTAAAGATTTCATTTTATAAAATCATTGCGTCTAAACAACATAATTATAAATTTTTAATTAAGTATCTATAAATTTTTGTAGATAAGTCAATTATAAATCTATACCTAACTGTGAGTAAATGTTTTGAACAGTCTAACTTTATATTTTTTTTTAAATAATGTATATAAAAATTAAATAATTTTATTAGTGCTGAATTTTTTTAAAAATTAACTCAAAATATGTCTAGTTTTATTTGAATTTATTAAAAAAAACTTTTTTTGTAAACATTTATTTTTTGAATATAAGTTTTATTAGTTATTGAAAAAAATTATTCAACTCTATAAATCATAGGCTATTTAGAGGATTGTTTGTATTCTGCATATACTGTTTCATATTTATTTTAAGTATGTATATTGATTAACATTTAATATGAAATTAGACTAAGGAATTTAATGGATCATTAGTTTATTCAAATAGTAATCAGTTAAATTAATTTCCCAATAATCAATTATCATCAATATTTAATGAATAAATAGCTTTTAGAATTAGTTTATTTAGAGTAGAGAAATTTCTTGAAATTATATTTAAACGAGAAATAATATAATCATCTAGTTATAATAGAATTACTTACCGGTTTATTTAGTTTAGCCTGAAATTAGAAAATAGATTTTTAATATCTAAGGTCTCAGAAATCAAATAAATTGAAACTTCAATTTTTGAATTGATTTTTAAAATTTTGATACCAAACATTCTACATTCTACATTTATATATTATAATTACTTTTTGTGGTTTATATATATATTTCCCACTATCAAATCCACTAGATTAATTCTCTTTTTTTTCTAACCTTTCTCTTCTTTAATGTACTTTAAACCCAATATTAGCATAATATTATAGTATTATTATATTAAATTTAATTACAATAAAAGTAGACAAAAAGTGATTATGGGAGACTATTTTTTAATTATCTTTAGTCTTTTTTATACTTTTTAATTAGTTAAATAATAATAACGAAGAAGACAAAGTAAATATGGGAATAATATTTTACCAGTAATTCGAGGTATTTTATATGGGGCTAGTGCCACAGCCGCTCTAGCAGCAACGTGAGCCCCAAGACTGAAACCAATTACATGTAATTGTGTAGCCCCATTGACTGAATGAATTTGTTGAATAAGCCGAGCCAGGCATTGTCCCACATATCGGGTATTGAATGCAGCCATTGGATAGCATGGCGCCAAACCTAACGGTGACCAATCAGTTGATATTATATTATAACCACGTCCATGAATTTTCAGATATTCTGAAAAAAATACATATAAATAAATTGTTTAAATATATATATATATATATAAATTGTTTAAATATATTATAATATTATTATTAAAATTTAATAAATCACCCTTTTAAAACTAAATATGTTATTTTAATTATATGTCATTCATATATTCATTTAACTAACACATTATGGTTTTAAAAATTTTTACTAATACTAAAAGTAGAATATCGAAGCAAAATATCCTGAATATAAATTCCAATATAAATTGTTGTTGTTTCCATTCCCTCAATCGTTCTCCATCTTTTATATCTTGGAATACGTGTTCCACAAAGATTAAATTCTTTTCCTTTCTAATAATAATAAATATTTATTAGAAATATAATGATTTTTTTGTAAAAATAAACTTCTTTGAAACATTTATGAGCTGAAAAAATGAGAACACAGGGGAATATAGATAGAGTTTGAGGAATTTCATGATCTTTTAACATCCGTGGACAATAAACAGGACAAGTGGTTCAAGTTGTATTAGAAATACATTATAATAGAATAGAATACAGTGAGGGAAGACTCAAGTTTATGGAAAAATCCAAACTTACTGTGGGTAGATGAAATGATGTTAGAATACAGTGGTGCCTCACACAACGAACTTAATTCGTTCCAAGAGCAAGTTCGTTATGCGAAAAGTTCGTTATGTGAAACGCGTTTTCCCATTACAATATATGTTAAAAAATATAATTCGTTCTGTAGCATAAAATATGCTAAGATGACATAATAAAAGATAAAATTTTTGTTACTATTTTTATTTAGATACATATTTAGAAAAAAAAAAACATAATTAAATCTAAAAAACCACCCCCTACTGGCTTTGAATTCTTCTTCATTATCTTGATTGCTGCTACTTCCAGGGTCGTTTTTCTTTAGATCGTCATAAATTCTCTTGGCTTTGTGATAGATATATATCTTGGGTTGTTACGTCACCTTTCACCTGCCTGTCCTTAATCCAAATCGCTAATAGCCTCTCCATCTCCTCGCGGATTGAAGACTTATGTTTTTCATGAAATAATTTTGATACTCCTTTGGCTACTTTGGCTGATTTGATTGCATCCTTATTTGTCAAAATGGTGTAAATAGTGGTCTTGCTGAGGCCAAACTCTTTACCGAGGTCGCACTGTTTTACCCCAGATTCACTCCTAATTATTTCCTGTTTTATTTCAACAGAAATCACCTTCCTGCTTTCTTTAGAAGCCATGATATAAAAAAATATTGAATGATAATGATAATTGAATATGGTAAATGGTAATGAAGAACGATTGCCGCGATACGTATTTAAGTTAAGTGCAGTGACTATAATGACTGCCTGCAGTGCCTGCGCAAGAGGATGCAATACAACGGCAGCGATCGTGGAATCTCGGGCGAGTTCGTTGTGTGAAACGAAGTTCGTTGTATGAATCATGAAATTTAGGTCATTATGGTTCGTTGTGTGCAGCGTTCGCTGTGCGAGACGTTCGTTATGCGAGGCATCACTGTATAAGGAATATGAACCAAAAAATAAATAACTCAGGATAGGACGGTTGGAGTTATGCAGTTACAACATTCATTCACCAGATAGGTAGATAGATAAATATAATAATTATACTATTTATGGTCTTTTTATGAATGAATATAATTTAAATTTTTTAGATAATATTAGAAAATAAATTTTATTTTATTTTCATAAAATAGCTCAGTAGTTTATTCAGTTTGTTTTTATAATAATAATAATAATAATAGTTTCTTATTTGACTTATTATACCATCTCTTATTCATTCAAATCATAGGTTCCCAAACTTTTTTGTGTCTTAGACCCCTTGGCATGTTTTTCAGTTTTGGGTAGACCCCCTAAATTGATTTTGATTTTTTTATAAAAAAATTTTACCCTTTTTTTTAGAGCCGGGAAAACACGTGGATCCTCATGTTCATTTCATGGACCCCCAAATTTGTTATTCGTGGACCCCCTGGAGGTTAAAATAGACCCCAGGGTCTATATAGACCACTTTGAGAACGTATGATTCAAATAGATTTTATAATAAACTTCATAGAATAATCTAAATTTAGTTAAATTCTGAAAAATCATTTGAATTAATTTTATTATATATTTATTTTGTATAAAAAAATAAACTTTGTATTTAGTTTATATCAATTCAATTGTATTCTATTCTATTATAATGTATTTCTAATACAACTTAAATTTAATTCTTTTATATGTTTAAAAATGTATATTGCTTTTTAGGAGTAGGTTGTGGGCAGGGGTGCGCTCATTAAATTATTAAAATTATTACACGTAATTATATCTATCTATCTCCGTGGCTACACGAAAATCGAAAGTTCTTGGCCGCAGCATAAATGCCACATTTCTCCAAGTATCCCTATTCTGAGCTACAACCCTCCAATCCCTATCCTTTCCCATCTTCTCACGTTCCTTCCTACGTTATCCACCCACCGCGTCCTTGGTCTTCCAAGCTGACGTTTCCCAATCGGTCTCTCCACCAATAAATTTTTCACCATTCTTTCCTCTCCCATTCTAGCCACGTACCCTTCTCGATTTTATAATTCCAACTATATCTGGAGATGCATAGAGGTCATGCAATTCCTCGATATGCTGTCTCCGACATTCCCCGGTGACCTCATCTATCTTTGGCCCGTAAATGCTGCGAAGAATCCTAATCTAAAATACTCTAAATCTACTCTCGTCTCCTAAGGTCATAGACTATGCCTAATACAACCGGTGCAATAATTGTTGTATATATTTTAATTTTTATCCCCTTTGATAATAATTTTGACGTGATAAGTCCCTTTACTGCATGATAACAGGTATTTCCCGATTGCAACTTTGCTTTAAATTTTAAATTCTTCCCGAATATTAAAAAATAATTATAGTATAGGTATTTTTTTTAATAATAAGGATCCAAATTATTTTTCCCACCTAGACCAATTGTTTCACTTTCAATTCCCGGATAAACGAATTCAATTATCTATTATTTGTTAAAAATTTATGAGATTCAATCCGATTTTTTTTATATTTACACAATGAATGAACATTCAATTTTTAGCCGGATGTAACATCAAACGGGTCGGTTAAAAAATATAAATAAAATCGCCATCCGATTGAGTATTGAATCTTTAAAAAAAAAAAACAAATTCTGACTCAAGTGGAAAATGAAAATAAAAAAAAACTTTTCGTTATTTTTTTTATCAGTTGTTATTCAAAAATAAAGATCTTCTGACAATTCCCTATCGTTGAGATAAACATCCGAAACGTTATGCAAATTTGTTCCGAGAGCTGATTTTGGCAAGTGAGCATACCAATATGTCTGTTCACTGGATTTATTTATTCTTTATTAGACCTTGGAGGTTGGAATTGGTGGAGAGGAGTGGAAGGACGGGAGAAAGGAGGATAGTTCAGATAAAAATATGCTAGCTTTTCATTTTTTTGTTTTTTTATTTGACACATTGAAGCCAATTTGATGTCATCCTTTGACAAAAAGTAACATCTCGTTTTATGTTCCAAAGTTGAAAGAAAAACAGAAATGAGCGTGATTGGATGGAGGGGTATAGAAAAAATCTATGATACAACTCCTGGAAAATAAATAAATAATTTATTATTAATAAAACAAGAGAGAAAACTAGACAGAAAGAACAAGACACAAAATGCATTTATTTAAAATGAAATAGTAAAATGAAAAATGAGCGACGACAGATAAATGCAAATCAATTTTAAAAAAAAATTTTAATTTTTTTATATTATTTATAGTCAGTGCTTCGAAAAGAATTCGAAAGAATCAAATAAAAATATAAATAAAAAGTAATTTAGATTAATTGAAATTTAAGTACATATATTCGTTTTGATTATTAGAAAAATAACATACATAAATTGAATGCAAGAGTTTAGGAAATGAAATTACAGTAAATATTAACGTTTTCTTTTCTCATCATAATCGATTTATTGGTAAATCGTGTTTTTTATAAAGCATCCTCAATCAATTTTTTAATACTTAGATCCACAAATATTTAACTTAAAGTTCACTTGTAAGAGTTAATTTTGAATAAAAAATACTAATTGTAGATATTGATAGTGTAAACATCAACTTTATGATGTTTGCCAAATTTACAACTTTTTCAAATCATATTTAAATAGATTTGTAACTTTGAGGTCTCGACATTCCAGCTAATGCCTATGCCTGTGTAACCACTGCATAGACGATAAAATTATTTATAATTATACAAAGAAAGTATAAAATGAAAAGAAATAAATGTATTATTATTATATTTTTGATTAACTGTAGGAAAAAACAAAACAAAACAGAAAACCATATAATTTTGGAGAAATAATGAATCCTAGAAATTTAATTGTAATTTCGTAATTTTCAATAAAATGGAATATATTTAATAAAATAATTTATAGAAAAAGTCTTTTATTAAAACTAAACCGAAAAAATTGAATCAGAGACTAACTTGTAATTTTATAGTTTTTAATTACGAATCCAAAAACGCCTTTATAGTTTTCAGTCTTTTTGTGTCACTCTCGTAAGACGAGAATAATGTTAATATATATATAAGGAAATCTAAAATAATTATTTACATAAATTTTTTGAAATTCTTCTCCTATCAGTTTATTTTCTCCATTTTTTTACATTTCAATTCAAATAAAAATAAAAAATAAAATGAGCTTGCTGAATATTAAAATCATTTTAATATAATAACTTTATAGACTTTTTGATTACAATATTTTTTTATATTTTTCTCGTTCATTTCCAATTTGTTTTTTAAATAACTAATTCAATTTAATCAAAACTTTTTATTTCTAGTTAAATAAAATATTAAACAAAAAATTCCCTTCTTTCTCATCATTTTATTCTTTAATTTTTAATTTTTCAAATGATACGAATATAAAAGAAAATATAAAATACGACTAAGAAATTTTATATTTTTTAATTATAGAAAATAAAAAATATGACTAAGAAATTTTATATTTTTTAATTATAGAAAATATAAAATTTGACTGAAAAATTTTATATTTATTTATTTTATATCATATTTTTTTCTCCTCGACGGTTAATTAATTGTTAATTAATAAAATAATGTTTTGTCGACATAATTTTTCAAGTAATTTTATGGTTTTTCTTTACGCAATATGGTGTGTATCTACTCTATTGGTATCAATTCTATATATTAATTGTGTGAAATTTCATTTTCGAATGATTTAACTGAAAATTCGAAGGAGCTAGATCAGGGCAGTGAGTTAGATGAATGTCTAGAAAGAGGTCTAGTTATTATTGTATTGGATTTAAACAGCTAGGTTGTTATTAAATTCAAGACTCTGGAAACGCTTCTTGAGTTTGAAATGGTTAATGGTCAAAAGATTTATAATTTTTGGTACTGCCTCTTGGAATTTCATAAATTGGTTTATTAGAGTCCCAAAACTTTTTGAATGTATTTCTTTTCTAAAAAGTGAGAATTTTCAACGATTGTCTTTTTAAGGCTCCTAATAATGAAGCATTTTTTTAAATGCAGTCTAAAATTCAACATTACTTGCAATGTACATCACTTACATTATTCTAGAGGAACCAGAAATTTAGAGCTCACAGGAATCTTGAAATAATTCATCTCTAACTTTTAGCATTCGTAACATTGTTTAAGCACCAGAAAAAAAAATGTAGCATATTTGTTTCCTTTCAAATTAAGAGGAAAAAATAATATTCTTTGATTTTTAATAATAATAATGATGATGATGATTGTTCTTAAGAAAGTTAGCAAGTTTTGATTATTCATTTAGCAAACTCCGTTAATAAGAGAGGGAGAGATTCTTGTTTGGTAGAACAGTTAACTATTTAACCCTGTTTAGAAAGCTATTAAATAGAGAGCGGCCAAACACTTACTACTCGATCAACTTGATTTATTAATTATTAACAAAGCAAGTTTCGAATGGATTGTTTATTCTGTTTTGTCAACTATTATATGAAATTGAATTATTTAACCTTATTATCACTTTATTTTAAAATAAAATAGTTCTCTCTCTTTCTCCTTGTCTGTTAAAACTAATTTCTAAGAAGAATAATTTAATAATTCAAAATGTAAATAAATTGATGAAATTTATACTCGATTGATAGGAAAGTTTGTTTTAGTATACTAACATCAAATATATAATATTGTTATTTATAATTAAGAGTATTTTAAGGTGTTAGCAAGTTTTTAGTTTTCTTAAGTTAATAAAATTTTAAATATTTTTGGTAATTTTAATATAATTTAGGATATAATTTCAAAATTACTTGTATTCAGTCTGTTAAATATAAATATTAAATAAAATAATTAATAAATTTATTGAATTTTCTTAATTGTGTGATTTTAAATTTACATTTCAAAAACTTAATTATGTATAATATTCCGTTAACTTTAGACATATTCACAGTAGTGACCTATCTATTAATATTTATTTTCCATTCTTCTAAATTTACATAACCACTGACTAAAATTTTCCTTTGAAATAGCTCAGAGTCTTTAAACAAGAAGTAATTGTTTTTTTTTGTTTTAATTAAAAAGAATCCATACAACTTTTGTTATTGTTTTCTGTAACATCTAAATTTTAACTTGTATACCACAGCAATGGCAAATTAATTACTGTTATTTTCGCTTTTATTTATTTTGAAGTAGCAAGTCATTGCCACTTTTTCATTTTGTGTTTACTTAATTTTTTTCAACTTTTTTTTCATTTAATAATAGCTAAGAAAAAAAAGATTGATTACCATCCTACATGTTGCTTATCAGTGTTTAAGGCCTATTATTTACATAATTAAATTTCTCATTTTCTATTAATTATCCTGATCAACACAATGGTTGGCAAAAGAGAGATAAAATCTCAGCTGTTGCAATCTTCTTAATTAGAAATCAAAGTGATGGAATGGGGGTTTGAATCGGGTGAATGAATGGAGGGAAGGAGCTTATGAAATGAATAAGAGGGAGGGGGAAGGCGTAGTAGTAAGAATAAAGGAGGGATATATTTTCTTGTAAAATCCTTTTCTTCTTCATTTTGCATTCGAATGGATTAATAAATCATACAACTGGTATTATTTAACGCTTATAGCCCTCATTAATCTATGTAGAATATCTGTTGTGTTTTCCGGATGCGTATAATATTAGACTGGGTTCCTATCCGAGCGATTCTATTTCCTAACCAACGCTATTCAATACCTGGCTATTTTCTCTATTATTCTATTAAATATATTATATAATGAATGAAAGTCAGAAATAATATATATATATAATAGTTAAAAGAAAATAGGAAGAAAAAAATGTTTAAAACGAATCCTATACTTCTACAATATTTTTTTTATTCTTAAAGAAAGAAAAAAACAATTTCGAACTTTTTTTGACAAAGAGGATGAATGTAGTTTATAATGAAATTTATTAAGAAATGAGCACGATATCTCTTTTCTAGAGAAAACTTCCTTAATAATGTTTTACACAACTTTCGGGGATAAGAATTGAATGAGATGACTCTATTCACCTCCTCCTTTACACAATCTGCCCTTCAGCCTAACTCCACCGCGGCCTCAACTGAGGATAGAAAATTTTAAAGTTTTGATGAGATACATTTATATATCAGTTTATTTTTTTTGTTTTGAGCAAATAAAAATATAAAAAATGAAAAGTGTTTGAATTCAAATTTAATTAGAATTATAGATTTTCTTTAATTTAAAATATTATAAATAAATATATAAGTGACTGTAAAAGGACTACCTCGGACTTAAATCTTAAATAAATATTAACTGCCCCCCCCCCCAACACCAGATCTTTTAAATTTTAAAATTGTTATAAATTAATAATATCCACTTACGACATTATTATGTATTATAGTTAAATTTTTTTTTTGTTTGTTACTACTTAAGATCCAAGTCTAAAGCATTTAAGTCAGTTTACAAATTTAATTAATAATTTACGTTAAAATGTCAATAAAGTTTTCTAAAAATAAACAAATCTATTCGTTATTTACAAAGTGATCCACTATTTTATTAATGTAAATTATTCTGATTTGTATTATAACTTCCCAGTCATTCTGATCATTTAAATCATTATGTATTAATTTTAAGATTCTTAATGTTTATTTTTCACAAACTTATTTAATTAAATTTATAATTAAATTTTAATTCGTATGTAACTTTTTCATTAAAATCTACATTTAAATACATATTGATTAATATATAATATATCATAATGTCATAATATCATAATTACATAACCTCTTTTCAAAATAGTGAATTTGGAAGATTGAGGTGTGTACGGCTCCAAAAAGAACTTTAGAATACTATATGGAATCACACTTAATAGATATTATAGTATAATCGAATAAACCCCTGTAGAAATTATTATAAATAGAATTTTGCTTATTTAAAAGAAAATAATCATCCATACCCAAATATATTATTATAATTATCATTTTTTTACAAATTAAATTGAAATTTAAAAATTGAATTGTATTTTAAATTAATATATAAAATACAATATTTTAATTTTACTATTTGTAAATTGCCATTTTCAGACAGACAGAGACCTACCTGAATTAGTAAAAAGTCTTTAGACCAATAGACCCAGTTATGTTAATTTCTCTCTATCTCTCACTACTCTTCTAAGATAAATATTTTTTTTATAAAATAAATTTTAATGTTTCTTAAAATCTATTTAAATTATTTTAAAATATGTATATATTTGATTTTTTTTAATTTTATTTAAAATTTATTAAGATTAAAGATTGTATTACCATAAAACCTGGTTGCTTAACAAGGGTTCCAGTCTATATTTTAATTTGGTTCCGAATTGTTGCTTGTAGGCGCAAGATAAGCGTGGATTCCTCGGTTACCATCTGGCCTTTATGCAGATTCAGTCCCACTCCTCATCTATACACCCCCACCTCCTGACTGAAGGGAAACTCGACACTAGTCATTAGAGAATTCACTATAACCGTACAGAGCAAGCAAATACAAACCAAAATAACCTCTAATTTGAAAACATTACACTTTGGATTACAAAAAGGATTTATTAAAATTATTCTAATCTAAAATAAAATATTTTTCTTTTTTTCATTCTTTCTCATGTATATAATTCAATAAAAAATTAATTATAGAAACCTAAAAATAAATAAGTATGTAATTAATTACATTCAATTAATAGATTATCCTTATAAAAATACCATTAATTAGAGATTTCAGACCAAGTAAGAGAATCCTTTTTTAGCTGGAGTTTTTGGATCACTCAGCATATTTGTACATATTTGGGAAATTACTTTGATCAAGAAAGTCAAGATAGAAGTTGAGAGGATTCATTTAACTTGCAATATACGTAACTGCTCTAAGCACTGTCCTTTCTTAGTATATCTAAATGATATTATTTACTATAGAATTAATTTTAAGATAAAATGAATTAAATTCACTTATGTATGCAGTCGTGGATGCTTTATAAAAATATAAAACATTTTAAACAGATTTATATATCGAGGATTAATTGTATTGAAAATATTTTTCAATTTGTCGAGTTTTTTTTACAACTTTATTATCGCAGCTTAGTCGCCAGAAATCTCTATTGACCACTCTTTCTTAACTTTTAAATTTTTTAAATTTCATATTCCTTATATATATTTTTTTATTATATAACTATTTTATATTAGATGTAATATTGTCACCAAAAATATATTAATTAAAAAATCAAATCAATATTTATAAATTAATAAACTGAATAGTTCTAAAATGAATTTAATTTGATAAAATTTTACAAAATAAATTCAGTTATGGATAGAATAATGATGAAAAGAATAAAATAAAATGAATTTGTTTATATAAAAATAAAATAAAATTTTGACATTATTATTATTTCATTAAAATTAATTCTCTAATATAATGCAGAATTTATAAAAAACGTTTTATTTTAATTAATTCGAGAGAATGAAAATTTATTTATAATTTATACCTAGTTTTAATAATTATTTTTGATTATTTACTTTACCCCTCAAAACTATTTATTTAACAATATCTCTCATCATCAAGTTTAAAGACTAACGATAAAATACTTTCTTCAAAAGAAATATAAAGAATTCACTAAATTTTGAATAAATATTATTATATGCTATTTCCGAACCTATATATATATATATAAATGATATAAAAAAATACCATAGACATGAATATATTTTTTTTTATAAATTACATATGTAAAGTAAATAAATTGAATTCATTGAATACCTTTATATTTTTTTTTATATATAAATATACATACCTAAAATATTTATTTAATCATTTATATAAAGAATATTTATCAAAATATATTTATACATTCATATCAATCAACATATACCTATAATTATATTTATTTATTTAATTATTTATTTATCTGACTAGTGTGTTATTAGATAAATAAATCAAAAAATAGAAACGCTTTATGATAAAGTAATATTTTGAGATTTTAATTATAAACTTGCAAACACAGACACATTTAGTACATATATATATATTCGTGATATATAAAATTTAAAAAACATAAATAAAATAACATAAATCAACATATCGTATTAATTTATATTTTTGATCCAATTGAAAGAACATTTATATCTATAGAATGAGAGAGAGGTAAATGTTTTAAAAATATATATTATCTACATTTGACAAGATATTCAATTAACTAGTTTGAATAATTGTTCAAATATTGATGGTTTTAATACTGATTTATGGTACGTAGACTTTATTTTTAGATCAATTGAAATCAGGACAGGAGACAAAAAAAATAGATAGTAATTCAAATTGACCATTCTAATAAAAGAAATTTCATAATTCATTTCTATTTCAATGTTACATATAAAATAAAATATTATTATTAATATATTCACTATTCATTTTAATGCGATTATTAAAATCTCACAATTATGATATTACATTTTGATAATTTATAACTATCTACATACATAATTCAAAAAATATAAAAATAAAAAACAAACTAATGAACTAATATTCATTTATATAGAAAAGGTTATTTATTAAGTTATCCTCTGTCATTGATAACTAGTTAACTTGTAGAGCAGAGATAAATTCATATTCAAACAAAATATAAAATAATTGGTTTAATTTTGTTTCGTTTTTTATTTATATTTTGATGGTAATATGCATTTTTTTTATAAATATATATATGTGCCTATAATTATGAAAGAGGTCTAAGTCCAGATTTTTAAAAAAATGACTTTATCAGTTATTTCGCACCACAAACTAAATTTATTCAATGTAATTTTTATCGTCAAAAACGAACCTGCAGATAGTGGTTGTAATTTTAATGTTATACGCGGAATTCATTTAGTGTTAATTATGAAAGTGGTCTAAGTCAAAAATTTAATTTATATAAACACAACATAAGAATGGCATCTTAAAAATAATATCTTAGATAAAGTCATGATGTACATTTACAAAATGCCGAACGATCTAGGAACTGACTTGCAGAGAACCAGAAAAAAGCAAAAGAAAATCACAGGGAATATTATGAATTCTTATTTGATTAGCAAAAAGCACTTCTGTATCATAAACTCTTTGTTTTTGACATGTATGAAAATTGCAGTCATCAAATGAAACGGTAGACCACAAATTGGCCGTGATTTTGGGTTGATAGAAATGAAAATTAAAACAGCAAATTACTTATACAACCCTGAGCATAAACCGAAAAAACGAATGTCGCAACCGGATTTTATTTCAACGAAATAATTCCAAATTTCATGTTTTGGATCTTTCACCTAAAATGTACGGAAATATTAAATTACTTCCATTATACACCACCACTAGACCAGTAATGGAAGAAAAACATAAAAATATTATGTTTTTACTCTACCATACATCTTTCTAGTTTTTCAGGAACATTTTAAGAATCTTAAAAATTCGAAATGATAAAAATGGATTACTTTTTAAAAATAAGTAATATAAATGTACATTAATTATTTCATTAATGTTATTGTTTCAAATAAAACTCAGTTCTTTATTGCTTTAAGTCATTTATAGGGTTAGTTAATTTTGAAAATGGTCTAAGTTAATTCAAGGTTTAAAAACATTTTCGTGTGAAATTCACACAAAATTTCATATTCATAATAAATTTCCTTTAATCAGACTTAAGAAATTATAACTTAAAATGTCGCATAATGTAAAAATATTT
Source organism: Labia minor (assembly GCA_963082975.1). NCBI lineage: Eukaryota > Metazoa > Arthropoda > Insecta > Dermaptera > Spongiphoridae > Labia > Labia minor. The sequence continues at coordinate 64,659,262 of OY720344.1, read as the reverse complement.
TTTAATTTATTCAAATGTAATTGATTAAATATCTCGAAACAAGACATATATGATTTAGACCACTTTCATAATTATAGGCATATCGTATATATTATATACTATCTGCTCCGAGCGCCTTCGGCGCTCTCCACACCTAGACGGGGGCTCCGCCCCCTGTACCCCCCGAGTGTCCCTATATTCTGAGCTATAACCATCTAACTCCTACCCTGTCCCATCTCTCTCACGTTCCTTCCTACATTGTCCACCCTGTTCACAATTGGTCTTCCAAACGGACGTTTTCCAATCGAACTCCCCACCAACATATTTTTCCTCTCCCATTCTAGCCATGTGCCCTGCCGATCCCAGCCTTCTCGCTTTTATAACCCTAACTATATCTAGAGATGCATAGAGGTCATGCAATTCCTTGTTATGCAGTCTCCGCCATTCCCCGGTGTCCTCATCTTTCTTTGGCCCATAAATGCTGGGAAGAAACCTATTCTCAAATACTCTGAATCTACTCTCTTCTCCCAGGGTTATAGACCATGCCTCCCACCCATATAATACAATTAATAATTTAATAATTTTGATCCCCTTTGATAATAATTTCCCGATTGCAACCTCAATTTAAATTCTTTGCAAATATTATTCTCTCTGATACTAATTGTTTTATCATATCACTATTAATTTCAAACCCCATCACTTTTCCTGCTTCGATTAATTTTTTTATGCTACTTTAAATGTTATTAATTTATTTAAAAAAAAACAAAGTAAACAAAATAAAAATAAAATATAAAGAAATTAGCATAACACTAAACTACTATAAAAATAATATTAAAAAATATATATTAAAATCTTACGTGAAAATCCAATTATGAGATCAAATTTTCTTAATTAAAATGATTTACTCATATAATCTTAAAAATTAATAGTATTAAATTATAGCCGTAATGTGAATGTTTTCAAAGTTTAAAAGACCAATAAGATCAATTGAGATATTGTAAATATCAATATATATATAAAAGATTTTTTATCTACACATTGCTCAGAATTTAAATTTTTTTGCTTATATTCGCGTTTCATGTCCTCTAGAATCCAAAAGTGACTTTAGAATTTTTCATTTCTGTTCATAGACTATAAATTTTAATAATATCTAATTAATAACCTAAGAAATTAATTTTTAAAAATTTGATATAAACATGTTGTCATTTAGTAGCGCAAAGAATACAATAAAAAAGATGTTTTTAATATTTATAATTTTATTTTTATTTTTCTAATATTTACAATATTTCATATAATCATATAGTTTTTATATATGTTTATTTATGCACAAAAAATTAATTGACATAACTATTAATTTAATAAAATAAAATTTAATAATAAAATTTAATTTAATAAAATAAAATAATTTAATAAAATATTAAAATAATAAAAATTTATAAATTTGTAAAATATATAATACTTAAAAAAATGTACCTTTGCGAGTTTCGAACTGTGGGTGCAACGTCATAAGATGACGCCCTTGCTGACTTGACTACGCACCATTTTCGTTTGCAAGTCTCGAATTAGGACTTATATATATATGTCAAATTTTTGCCACCAGCGCCTCTATGAGCTAGTATGGTAACTAAACTATTTTTAATTAATTAGCATTTCCTGGACACACCTTACCAATTAGCGGTTTTCTAAAGGAAGTCTGACATGCCCTGAGACCTACTGAATATACATAAAAAATTTCATAAGAATCGGTCCAGCCGTTTCGGAGGAGTATGATTTCAAAGTTTTGTGACACGAGAATTTTATATATAAGATATATATATATATATACCTATATATATTTAATATATATATTTCATTATATGATAAAGGTTTCTTTTAAAAAATATTTTAACTTATCGTTATCTGGATATATTTCAAATTAAATCATAGATATTATATTATACATGTTTCTTAGTAAAACGATGATCCTTTACTATTAATCTCACTTGTTTGTGAAAAACACAATATGAGGAGTAAAAAGGAGGATTGGTACAGAGGTTATTAAAGTTCAAATGCAGCTTGCTATGTTTTTATTCCATTTATATACTATATTTATGAGTATATTTTTATTTTTATTTACAGATTTAGATATTTCTATATACTCTATACTCGTATATAGTTACTAGTACCGGGACCCCGAGCCTCGGCTCGGTACTTAAGTTAAAAAAAATGATTCATTATTATTGGATTTGGCTGGTAATATTAATACCTGGGACACCGAGCTCTCGCTCTACCCTTTAAAAAATATTGATACACAATTCTTTAATTATTTATTACAATTATTAAATGTTACACATTTGCATCAATCTGATTAAAATTAATGAACTTGTGCTCCTCAATAATACATAAATATATAATATATAGGTACATATATTTTTTTTCTATAGTGTTTTTTTGAAAAACTGTTTAGCGCCCCAAGTGGTTATAAAACAAACTAAAGACAAAAAAACGTGCTTTGCAGCTTTTCGGAATTAAAAAAGAAAAATTGGCAGTCGTGTGACTGGCCGACAGAAGTGAAAACTTCTGCGTAAGAAATTTTAAAACAGACGAAATTCGCGCTATTTCACGAGAAAGATGAATTTCATATGCATGTATATATATATAACTTATATATTATTTTAAACATATATTTTAAACAAATTTGTAACTTATATTTATATATATATAAATACACAACTTTGTTTAAAATATTGCAATACGAACTGTTTTATAATTCTTATCTCTAACATAAAATATATATTTATTATGTGAAGTTCATTTCGTATAATTTTGATTATATATGTATATATGAAATGAACTTTACATAATAAATATATATTTATATGTTAGAGATAATTTATAAAACAGTTCTAATGACAATTCAAATTTCGCGCTCTGTTATAAGAAATTTGAAAGCAGACGTAATGTGCTAGCTTCATGGTGTTGGTCACGATCACGCGAGTTCTATACTTTTTCCCCATCCCGCAAAAGTGCTCAACGCCGCTAAAGAAGTTTTCACTTCAAAAATTATTTAATATTTGGAAATATATCTGACTTATAGAAAAAATGAATATTAATTAAAGAAAGAAATAGTTTTTAAAATATCCTGAATAATATGTAACAATTTTCAAGATAGAAATTTATTACAATATTACAATTATTAACTGTTGCATCATTGCATCAATCTGATTAAAATGAATGGAACTTCGGGTACTCAATAATAATAAATAAAATAATATTAATAAATATATTAAATAATATTTTATTGAAAAAATATTAAAAATTATAAAACTATCTAAAACTTAATTAATAAAAGAACAATGAATAAATAAATATAGAATAGTAATTTATTAAAAAGTAAACAATAGATAAAAAGAAAAAAAAATAACAAAATCATTATTTTCATTTTTAAATAACGATTCACCCGGCGAGTTTCGAACCGACGAAATCCACTCGTTAAAACATCAGTCCAACCGCTGGACTATATGTATTTAGATAAAAAATTGTCATTTTTTTACTGTCTTAGCAGGCAGTATTAAAAATTTTGACGTTTTCCATATATAATTTTCAATTAAGAAATTAATAATGAAGCTGTATGTTTCAAGAGATATCATCAATAAAACTTAATTTTTCTTTATAAATACTATATCTAGTGTGAATTTGAAAAAAATCGTTAGAGCGGTTTTTGAGAACCAATATATATAGATAAATACATATATACAATTTTAGCTAGCATAATAAGATAAGATATATGTTTGTCATTTCTATCTTTCTCATAAAAAGACAGAAATGTTTTTTTAATATTCATGAAATTGACTTTTTTCAAGATAATTTTTTGGTATTAATATTTGAATATTATTTCGAACGAGCGAGTACTTGGCCTAAACTGGATGTTACCGCATGCTGACCACCAAAAGTTCAAATGTTTCTGGCTTATCTGTATAAATTGCGTATTTATAAATCCATATATTTATATTTGTATTTTTTTAAATTTAATGTACTGCGTCACTAAATCCATTATTCTATCCCTATGTATCTTAAAATTTAGAATAATAAGAATTTCTAATCATTTTGAATAAAACTAACTAGTGTTCAAATTGTGATATATACTCGTAATAATAACACAATAAATTAATTGCTCAGTATTTTAATACATTTTTGATCAGTAAAAAATTCCAAATGACCAGTATTGTATTGTTTTTTGCACGGAAAATATTTTTAATTGCTCAGTAATTCATGATCAGTAAAATAAATAAAATCGTTCAGTGTTTGATGCTCAGTATAAATATCACTGATTTCACAGTAAAAATCACTAAATGCTCAGTAAATATCATTGGCTGCACAGTAACAATTACTGAATGCACATTAAATTTTCTGTATTATAATATTGATGAATTCCTCAATTGTATTTAATTAGTTAAATATATTATTTTAATTTTTTTTTAATTTACATTTTTTAAAAAAATTATTTAAATATATAAATTAAATATATTTATATTTCTGGTATTATATCGCTCAATAAAATATAATGAATTTGTTATTATTTACTTTTTTATGTAGATTTATAATTGAATTGAATTTTGAAATATTGATATAAAAAAATATTTCGGCTCACAAAAATTTTCAGTGGTTCTAAAAGAAATAAGGTGGAGTGTCTCCACTCGACTCTCTCGCAATTTGAATTGGATTAAATAATATATATTATATTTAAATTAAATTTAATTAATTATAAATTAAAAATGAAAATTAATAAATAATATTTATTAAACCAGCGTATGTTTGGCTTTTTGTTGATGGCACCACTACACTTGTTGGCGCGTGAGATTTGCAGTGTTAAAAAAATAACTCCGGTACTTTCACCAATTCAATCATTTCTTTTCCTTTCCCTGCATGTTTGGTGCCTGCGCTTTCATTATTTAGATATGATGAATTGTAAATAAATCGTGGTGTGTGTGGATAAATTATTTTCTCCTTTATAGAGCATTTAAATAAAAGCGTGTTTTTAAAAATGTTTTTTTTATATTTTTTTTAATAGTAACAATAATTCTCAAATTATGTAAAATATATTGTTATTACATTGATTTTTTATGTTTAATTGTTAATAACAATAATTAAGAACAAAAATCAATCAATTATTTGTACTATAATTATTTTTTCTATTTCATTATTATTATTCTTTATTTTATCTAAGCCATGAAAGAGTTTTAATTTCCTGTTATACAATTTTTTTTCTTTTCTTTCATACATTGAAAGTAGCTAACTTTAAATTTAAATACTAATATAATAATAGGAAAGTAAAAAAAAAAATAATTTATTCATAGAGATATTTTGCATTCTCTATATAAAATATAACACTGTTGACAAAATTTATAGCTTGGAACCAAAAAGCCATAAATTTCAAATATGAAACTCAATAATTAGAAATGAGAGTGAGTAAAGTAAGCTTGTAATAACCGAATTTAAATTAATTAAACAAATTTATTCACCAAAAAGCTTAGTGAGTATTATTTTAAAATGACAAAAAACATTAACATATGAGTTAAACTTAAAAACTTTTGCTTTTTACAGATAAGAAATGTAGCAGATATTGCTAAATGAAATAAATAATTTTTTTTTAAAGTTTTTTTATTCTCTGGTATATAGTATGGAGATTGGGGATGAAAATTAAAAGAAAATGAATGCAATTAAGACGCCCAATCATTTTCTTTGAAAAATATTAATGCATTTCAATTAAATATTATTAGCATAAATTATTATATGATAATCTCCTTTTTTATTATATTCATTGAAAAACGAGATGCATACTTTTCATGAATAAGGCGCTTCCTGTTTATTAATTCATACCCATTTAATTGATGTAATTATTTGCTAACCAGCAATGTGGCGCTTAATTAGCATAAAAGCCTCTTAATAAGAATCAAAATATATTATAATTTATTTGATTTGTTTGCTTAAAAGGCGTACAAACAATATCATGATTAAATTTCACTTAATTTCTTTTATTAATAAACTCATATAATAATAAAAGAAGAGTTAGGTAATATAAAATATAATTAATTGATAATTCATTAAATCAATTATTTAGTTAGCAAAAAAAAAATTAGAAATACTTAAAATGAGCTTAATGTAACTCATAATTGCATAATACTGATAAATATTAGATATAATATGAATTAATTAAATTAATGTGGAATATGAAAAAGATACAGTTACAGTTATGAATTAGATTACAAGATACAATAAAAAAGTGACATTTACTTCTCTATTTCGACCAAGAACTGACATTTGTTCGTTTGCTTAAACAGGTAAAAAGATTCATAGAAACTGATTAATATAGATTTATTAGTATGTTATATATTATATCATTAACTTATTTGAATAATTTTGGTTTTTATTCTTTTTAATAAAAAAAAATATCTCCATAAAATTATTTCTACTCATAGTCGATAAAAAAACTAGAACCTCTTACTTTATAAGCTTATAAGTTTTTACCTTCATATTTTCCACGAAAATATATTATAGCAATAAATGTTTTCAATATTTTCTGAGTATCTTTTTTGTTTCAAAATTCAACTATTTTCTAATTATTGGCAGATTGATACACGTTCTAAAATTATATCGCGTAACCAATGTTCGTAAACTGTAAACTCTTCATTTCTTAATATTTATTTTTACATATCTTGTTGGTTCAACTATATCTATGAAAATATTATATAGTCGTTCCAGAAGATACGTCTTGAACAATATATATATATATATACGGTATATACTATATACTGATATATGTTTTTGAACTTGAATAATATCCACATGACTTTGAAAGGCGAATCAAACTGTTTAAGTCTCATGAGGAAATTCAATTTATGTATTTTTTATTAATTAAGATAAATGAATAAATAGTATATAGAAATATTAAAATCAAAATATTTATTTCAGGGTAACTTAATTATTAGATTTTGAAATATATATTTATAGCATACTATATATTTTTTTATATAATAATCTCTTAAAAACAATTTTCATTTTTTAAATTGATATATTCATTTAAATAGATAAAATAAAAAACATTAAATCTTAATTTCTATTAAAATATTAAATAAGTTTGACCTAATTTATGAAATAAATTAATATAATTATTTTTAGTATGATTTAAATATATTAAATGATATTTAATTAATTAAAAACTTATAATAAATTAAATATTTTAATAATTCAGCCAATTGATAAAACATGAACAGTGACTTCGAATTGAAATATACATCAGATGAATTCTTATTAAATGTTTTATAATGAATATTAATTTATGGTTTATTCAAATTATATAAAAACCCTTAAAAAGTGCCATGCATCAGAATAATCTCGAATAAATATAAAAATACATTATATTATTATTTAGATTATCCCAGTATAAAATATAAATAAAAAAAAATTTTTCTTATGTAATATATTGAAAAAAGATTTTTATAAGTTTATATAGAACTATATAATTTTATTTTTTTGTTATTTATTTAAATTAAAAAATATTTTAAATTAATATTAAATAGAATAAATACATATGGAAGTTATATTATACGTATATAATTAAATGAAAAGAATGAAAAATTATTTTGTGACAATTTTACAATGATAATTGTGAGGAGGAGTTGAGAGGGTTGTAATTGGTTATCGAGTGTTATAATAAATGATAATAAACCTCACCCCGAGGTTGAATTTTGACAGGAACAGCGCCGCTCGCCGAGCGCCCTGGCTATGCGTGCGCACTCACACACCAACGCCGATAGACTGACTACCACTTGAGCGGCTGGCTAGGAATAGCCCCTGGCATTTAGGCAACCCGCTGTGCTAGTTTCCAAATTTAAAATTTTCATATTTAATGTACCTTGATTGATTTATTATGATTATACTCTCTTCTGGTATTTTTAACTTATAATTAAATAATAATTATTATTTATAGAGAGAGATATACAATCTATATATAATATTTATTGAATAATGAATTTGGTGTGAAAACAATACCTCCCTTACTATCGTCGGTCGGTAATAACTTCGATTATTATAATAAATATTTAACTTAACAGTGATAAAGTAACCAGCAAAAATTTTAGGATACCAATATAATTTTAATGTACTATTATGATTATCTGGCGTTGAGTTGCTATACCTGTATTATATTATTTTCACCGACCGACGACAGTAAGGGAGGTATTGTTTTCACACCCAATTTCACATGTGGAGATTTTTACATATCTCCACGAATCAAGCATTTTCTTAACAGAAAAAAATATTTTTAGCATGATGTCTGTCCGTCCGTCCGTCCGTATAGATGTGTACAGCCTGAATAGATCAACGGATTTTGATGAAATTTAGTATATTTACTTAATGCATCAGTAGGATGAATTGATCAACTTTTGGTGTATATCCGGAAACCGGAAGTCGTAGTATTACCGATCGACGATAGGAAGGGAAGGGTTATTTTCACACCAAATTTCACATGAGGAGATTTTTGACATATCTCCACGAATCATGCACTTTGTATTGGTTTTATCCTAGAGAAAAATCATCTTTATTATTTTTTTCTTTATTTAAAATTATATGAAGTCATCCAGCCATTCATGACGTCACAGCCTGGTCTTACATATATATTATAAATAAAATAAAATTAAAAATATTTATGTTATATATATATATATATATATATTTTATACATATATTAAAATTATTTGAAATTGTTTCTGTAGCTGGGAATTAATTTATTTCAAACCGTCGGTCGGTTCGGACCTAGCCACAGGTTAACTTATTTTTGTTCATTTAGATTTTATTTAGGATTAATTTTAAATTTTTGAACTAGCAATCAAAATGACTGGTGTTATACGTACTGGTGTTATATATATATATATATATACTTATAATATGGTATTATTTCCGCTATGATTTAATTTAAAAAAATGAAATCCATAATATTTATTACTCGCAAATATTTCTACATGAATATTATTATTTATATCCAAAAAAAATGTAAAATATTAAAATCAGTATTAACTTTATCGAGCTGAACGGATCAAACTAATACTTTGTAATCTGAGCCTTATTTAGTTTAATAATAAATAATAAATATTTCTTTTCTTTTTATAATACATTTTAAATTTAAATTTTAAATTAAAAATAATATATAAGTATATATATTTACATAGAAAAAAAAAACATCTTTCGGGGCTAAGCCCCTTGGTCAAATAGCAGTGTATTTCACCAAAATCATACAAAAGTGCCCAAATGATACCATCGCAGTGCTCATCAAATAACGACATGCAGTGTTCATCAAATAATGACACACATGGAAATGACGAATCTTCAAACTCCGAGATATCATGGCAAAGAGTCAAGAGGAAAAGATCATTCTCAGGTACACAAACCTCATTACCTACAATATCTCCTGGAATTCAACAATCAAATAGATTTACTCCGCTAACAATCAACGAGCCAGTCAACATTTCTGATAAAGAAAAATCTATAAACAGCAATGTTCCGAGAATCCCGAAACCTCCACCTATTTTTATCTATCAATTAATATCATTTAAATTTTTCGCAAATGGCATACAGCATTTCAAATATTATAAGCAAAAATGATTATATTTGTAAAGCCATGGCAAATTCTACAGTTAAAATAAATGTATCAACAAATGATGCTTTTAGAAAGCTAACTAAATTTTTAAAAGATAAAAATGTCATTCATCATACATATCAACTTAAAGAAGAACGTTCATTTCGTGTAGTAATCAGGCACCTTCATCACTCTGTTAATATCGATGAGGTCAAACTCGAATTAACTGAAAAAGGATTCGATGTTAGACATATAACTAATATAAAACATAGAATTACTAAAGAGCCGTTCTCTTTATTTTTCCTTGATCTCGAACCTAACGAAAACAATAAACTTATTTACAATATAAGCTATCTATTAAACACAAAAATAGTGATTGAACCTCCTAGGAAAAATAGAGCAATTCCTCAATGTACCAGGTGCCAATCTTTTAACCACACTAAATCTTATTGTTTAAAGCCCTTTAGATGCGTAAAATGTGAGGAACCCCATGCATCTTCAGAGTGCACTAAATCAAAAGAAACTCCTGCAGTTTGTACAAATTGTTCAGGAAATCACCCAGCTAACTATAAAGGATGTTCAACTTATATTGATATTCAAAAAAGAAGAGGTAAATCTTTTCAAGATCCAAAATACAAAAAACTTATAAATAATAATGAAAATCATATTCCACCAGCTCAAACAGTACATACCCTACCACCCCCTCCTCCACCTTTAAATCACAACTCTCAACATCAATCTCAAAGATCATATGCTAGTGCTGTTAGAAATGATAATTACAACTATCAAAGAAATGATATCAATATTCAGCTAACATCTATCATGAATGACTTTAAATCTATGTTTAATCAGCTATTAAATCAAAATAGCATGATTCTAAATTTGTTAACAAAACTAATAAATAATATGACTAAAGTCTAATGGCTAATACACACAGAATAGCCCTATGGAATGCCAACGGTCTAATTCAAAGACGTCATGAATTGGAGATCTTCTTGAACACAGAAAATATTGACATATTATTAGTATCAGAAACACATTTTACAAATAAAAGTTATTTTACAATACCAGGATATAATTGCTATTCCACCCTGCATCCTGACGGGACCGCACATGCAGGTACCGCAATTCTCATTAAAAAATCATTATATCATCAAGAACTGGATAAATATGAAAAGAACTTCTTACAAGCTACATCAATTCAAATTACAGACTCAAATGGTACACGACTTGTAATAAGTGCTCTCTATTGTCCTCCTCGACATACTATCTCAAAGGAACAATTCTCTACTTTTTTTGAAACTCTCGGTCCAAAATTTTTAGCTGGCGGAGATTTCAATTCAAAGCACACATCTTTCGGATCACGGGTAATAACACCAAAAGGAAGAAACCTGCTCAAAACTATATCTTCAAAAGGATATAATATTCTATCTACTGGTAAGCCAACCTATTGGCCGATGGATCCTAACAGGCTGCCTGACATGCTAGATTTTTTTGTATCCAAAGGATTATCTAGCTCATACACCAATATAGAAGAATGTTTGGATCTTAGCTCTGACCACACACCAGTGATTGCTACCATTAGCACTATGATAATAAAAAAAGAAAGAAGTCCCACATTATGCAATAAAAAAACAAATTGGATTTTATTCCAAAAAAATGTGGAAGATAATTTGAATACTAAAATTCCACTTAAAACTGAAGATGATATTGAAAAAGCAATTGAATATTTTAACAAAAATATTCAAGAGTCAGCTTGGTTGTCAACCCCTAAAATAAACCATCAAGAAACTCAAATCAATTACCCAATCGAGATAAGAGAAAAACTAAAAGAAAAAAGAAGACTTAGAAAAATATGGCAAAGAAGTCAATATCCACCGGACAAATTAATTTTCAATAGGGCCTCTAAGGAACTTAAAAATTTGATTATTAAAAATAAAAATGAAACACTACAAGACTATCTCTCAAATTTGTCTCCTCAAGGAAATAATGAGCACTCTCTTTGGAGTTCAACAAAATATCTAAAAAGACCTAAGCAATTTGCATCCCCATTAAAAATTAGTACAAATGCTTGGGCCAGAACAAACTTAGAGAAAGCAGAAACTTTTTCCCAACACCTGGAAAACACTTTTAATCCCTTTCCACATAACCATGAGCTCCTACAAATAGATGATTTTTTGGACTCCCCATTACAACTATCGCCACCTATTCGATCATTTTCCACAAAAGAAATTGAACAACTTATTAAACATGAGTCTAGCAGAAGGAAATCTCCGGGATATGATCTAATCACCGTCGAGATATTAAAAAAAATCCCCAAAAATGGTATAGTTTTTCTAACTCAACTTTATAATGCCATCTTAAGATCTCGATATTTTCCGATCCAATGGAAACTTGCTCAAATAATAATGATCCTTAAACCCGGAAAACAGGATTCTGAAGTTTCCTCATACCGCCCTATTAGTCTCCTCCCTCAAACGTCAAAGATCTTTGAAAAACTAATTTTAATGAGACTAAAGGGTGATATAGAAATTGATGAAATAATAACTCTTCATCAATATGGATTTCGTAGTCAACACTCTACATCCGAGCAGATCCACAGGATAGTCAACATTATTGAAACAACTCTAGAAGAAAAGAAGATATGTTCTGGCGTATTCCTGGATGTCAAACAAGCATTCGACAAAGTATGGCATCAAGGACTTCTATACAAAATAAAAAAAACTCCTTCCTGACCACTATTTTTGGATACTTAAATCATATCTACAAGATCGCTGGTTTCAAGTTAGGGTAGAAAATGAATTTTCTCAGTATCATCCCATAAGTTCAGGAGTCCCTCAAGGCAGAGTTCTTGGGCCTTTCTTATACTCTATATACACTGCGGATATACCGACAACGCCAGATTCATTTATTGCTACTTATGCCGATGATACCGCCATTCTCGTCACAAGCACAGATCCAGACATAGCTTCAATCAAACTTCAAGAACAACTCGACAACATCCAAAAGTGGTTACATCGATGGAGGATTCATGTGAATGAATCTAAATCCAATCATATCACCTTCACTAATAAAAAAGTCATATGCCCAACAGTTTATTTAAATTCCAAAATCATCCCCTATACTAACTCGGTAAAGTATCTTGGATTGCACCTCGAGTCAAGACTTAGCTGGAAAATTCATATAGAAAAAAAAAAGAAATGAATTAAATATTAAATATAAAAAAATGTATTGGCTATTAGGAAAAAATTCCCAACTTGAATTAAAATCAAAAGTTTTACTATATAAGTCAATTCTTATGCCAATTTGGTCATATTCATGTCAAATATGGGGAACTGCTAGCGAATCCAGTATAAGTAGGATTCAAAGAGTGCAATCCAAGATACTCAGATGTATAGCAAACGCCCCATGGTACTTTACAAACGAAAGTTTACACAGTGACCTTCTAGTCCCCTCAGTCAGGGAAGTAATTCTTCATAGATTCATAAAGCATACACAAAAACTTGAAAATCATCCAAACACAACAGCCATTACTCTCCTGGACAACAGTGAAGTGACCAGTAGGCTCAAGAAGAACCATATTCTAGATACCGAAGTATGCTCTTCCTTGAACAATTGGAAAATGAAATTCAAATAGGGAAGTTATCGATGGATAACTTTCCCTTCAAGTGACGTGTGAGTGTATGAATGAATGTGTGTGAGTGTGTGTATGAATGCAAAACAACTTTTATCAAATTTACTAATAGTTTTGTATAAGCTGATTGTAAATAGAAAATAAAATAAAATAAAAAAAAAAATATTAAAATCTTAAAATATTAAAATCACTCTTTATGGTAGTTTAAATTATAATGAAAGAAATAGTTTATTGTCATATACTTATATATATTCTAATACATTTTTCATCATCTTATTAACCTATTTAATTTAATTTTTTATTATTATTATTACAATAAAGTTATTAAAAATACAATAATTTAAGGGAAGTTACGAGTATTTCATTTAAATTATTATAGTGTTAATTGGTGTGATAATTTTTTTAAAAGTAAAAAAATAGAATAAGTAAAATTTATTTTTTTTTAAATAATTTATTAAAAATTATAAGATTTGGCTAAATATTGTGGGAATACTTATAATAAATACTATAATAAATTATATAAATATAACATAAAGTAACAATACATATATTTTTAACGGTAAAAGTTAGGGTGAAGTAGAGAGGGTTCAAGGACGTATTTAATGTCTTTAGATAATTAAGGATTATCCACTTAAGCTTTTATTAATCGTTGTATTTCAATTCAATATGTCCATTATGTATAGAAATAATTGTTATATTTTCTCAAAAAATAATTTTATCATTTTATTTATTTATTTAAAAATATCAGTAAATAATAAATAAATGTATATATATATATATATATATATATATATAATAATAAATGTTAATTTTCAATTTAAATTAAACAACTAAATTGAAATTTCAAAGTTAAAGGATCCATTTATTCGCACAAACGGCCTACCTTCCTTGATGAGATCGAGAGAAGTTCTCGTTGATCTGTAGCCATGAATGAGGATTTTCGTAGGTAATCGCGGATTGAATTTAGTAGCCCTGAGTTGGCCATCAATGATCTCCTCTTCATCTCCGCCGCTCTCTCTACAAACAGAATAGATAATCAAACAGAAATTAAGCGCCCCTCAACTACTCTACTCCACTCCACTTCACTCTACCCTCACTTACTCTTGTTGCATTTCGATCATGCAATATCTTTCTTGGAAAATACACACCCAGGCAATTATATACATTATTTATTAAAATAAGAATAACATTTTTTTTTCTTAAAAATTGATATAATATTTAGGTTTCAAATTTTTTCAAGACTTTTTATTATGACTATCTTTCTATCTATTATTATGACTATCTCTCTATGGTTTAAAAGTCCTTTCCTGTTTTTCAATTTTTATATCTGTTGGATTAAATTGTATGTCTGACCATAGGGAGGGGCGGACAGATCAAAGTTTTCCTCTCCTGTCCCCATGTCCCCACCTTCAACTTCACACTCACACTACTTCAACACGAGACGTGAAACCCTAAACATTGAAATATATGCGTTACCCTTTAACACCGGTGCACCGCCAGGATACACAAGTGAAAAACTACATACACCAAGATCTCACCCTAAAGGTACAGTCCACTGCATCCTATATTCAAATCCTCAAAATTTACCCCTACATATCCCCAACAATATCTATCTAATCTTATTATGCTAGCTAAAAATTGAATGAATACGCTATTCCTTGTTTTAAACCATTTCGACATTCAGATGTTTCTAATAGTTGATTCCCGCAACTATATAGAACTGGATTATACTTATTTCAGGAAAATATATATATTTTGAAAAAGTTGACGAAAATTACATTATGAAGAATTACATGACCTCTATGCATCATAAAAAATGGCTACAATTATAAAAACGAATTGGATAAAATTTACAACTAATTTAAAAAAAGAAAAATTGTTAGGAATTTTGTTTTCCGAAAAATTACTTGGTAGTTCATGAATAAAACCTATAATATGAGTGAATTCAGAAACTAATTGGATAGGATACTAATAATTTGAGAAAAATATAAAAAAATATATAAAAAATATATGTTAAAAAATTAGGAGAGAATAAGAAGTGGAGAAGAAATGTGATTTCTGATGTCAAAAACGTTTGAATGAATTGATATACCATATATGCTTATTTAAATATGTAGAATGAAATAAATTTTATAAACTCTTATAAACTTTTATAAATTCTAAAAATCTACATTAAAATATAAAATTTGAATAATTTAAACTTTTAAAAGCTTTCATTAATAATTTTAGATAATAAATTTTTAAAATAAAATAAGGTGTTAATTTAATTGTAAATTCAAATTCAATTTGAATATTTAATAAATATTAAAATACAATTATAAACTGTCTATCATTGTGAATCATCATTCATTTATTAACACAAATGAAAAAAAGAATTCTTTGACGCAGATATTTCAATCATCATTATAATTGTATAGTCCTGATCTGATTAAATACACAGGTTTATATCCGCCTTCAATTTTATCAAACATTTTAGTAAATATCTATATTAGGTATACTTAATATTGTGATTTATAGTAATCATTCACTTATGATTGTATTTTAAAATCTCTTCGACATTTTATATTAATGAAAATGTAACGATTGAAACATTAAATTATTATAGGCAACGATAGGGACGATATCTAATAATAATTACTTGATATCGTTTGACATTATCATTTTCATAACACGCGTTGGCTGATGTGTAATTTGATTGATTTGTAATTATAAATTAAAAAGATTTGGAAAAACTATTTCAATTGAATTTATAATTTGAATTTTTTCAAATGAAATTTTAGAGAAAAATATTTAAACCAATCTAAATTATATTTCAGAAGATACATAGAAATAGAGAAAATAGATTTAATCTCATCTATTAGAAATTTGAATAAAAGATAACTTTTTAAAATTGCATACCCATTCCAATTCTCATAATTTATTAATTAATTTTTTATTATTAATTTCAAGAAATTTTATATATAATGACACGATTAATTTGGAATAAAATTATGTTAATAAATAGTTAAACTATTACCAAATCCATTTATGAACATAGGCTTAGATTTTAATCGGCTCTATAATAATAAATGAATAAAATTAAATAACATCACCCGAATAGAAGAAAATTACATTTTTTTCAGATTTCGTTCTTTTCTTTAATAAAATGATTCAATATTGTAGCTCGTCATTCTTTAATCTCCACGTTTTATTTATTAATTAAATATTGTTTTAAAAGAAATGTAAAGATGCCTTTAAACATTGAAGATGTTGCTAGAGCAATTGCACTAATCGGGGTTCTAAATATAAAGTGTTTCAAAACTCAAAGACCAAGTGTAAGGTTCTTATTGAAGAAGGTCTTGATCACGACATATTAGATCAATAACAACCAATAATTATTAATTTTTGAAGTTTCAAATATTGCGTGGTCCGTAGTTGAAACTCGAAATATGCTCGTGCAGGCTAACTTGACCCTTCTTATGGCAGAACACTGATCTTCGCTCATTCAATTCACTCGTCAACATCAGTTGTTCTTTTTACTGGCAAGTCTAGATTAAGCCTTAAATCCCTTGATGGAAGAGAAAGAATATGGAGAAGATCAGAATCCAAGTATTCCCCAAGCAATTTCTCTTCAAGAACACCATTTAATGGATGTTCATGTAATGGTCTAGGGCGGAATCGGCAGAGAGTGTAGAACAAAACTTGTTTTCATTGAAGAAAGGGCATATACAGTTTCACGGTACTTAGTCGAGGCTCTGGAAAATATCATTGTCCCTTATTACCCTTTATTTTAAACAATTTCCTTCTCATGCTGGACAATGCACCTCTCAGTCAACAAAAAGAACATGAATGATGTAGGAATAAGAGCCTTAGATTGGCAAGCACGAAGACCAGATCTCAATCCAATTGAACATTTATAGAACACTTTGGGCAGACATATAAGAAAATGCATGCCTGAGAACTTTGGCGATCTAATAAATAAACTTCTTGACGAATGGAAAAAATTTCTCCAAGAAGATATTGAGAATTTAATTAAAAGTATGCATGAGAGGATGCAATCTTTTATAAAAAAGCTTCCGGAGTCTATAACAGTTACAATAAATCTAAATTGATATAATGTTATATTTTTCAATTAATTATCATTAAAATCTAAAATATTTTAATAAATAATGAATAAAGAAAAGAACAAAATTTGAGAAAAGTTTATTTTAATATTAAAAAAATACTATTTTATTATAACATAATTTGGAAAATTTATTATAAAAATATTTAAAATATTCATAGATATGATGTTAAAATTTAAAATATATTGAATAATATATATTATTCAATAAATTTAAAAATAATTTAAAAAATTCAAGTGTTGAGTTTTTTTTCAAATCTAGAAAATAAATTTGTTAGAAATACTTTACAGGAATCCAGGAATCTAAGTCCTATTGTCAAATAGAATATATAATATAATAATATATAAATTGGTTTGGGAATGTTAGTATTAACAATCTGTAGTGATGATTAGATCATTTTACTTCACTTTTCCATCTACTTAACATTATCTCATTATGGCAGGTCATCGGGACAGATCGCTTTTTGTGTTTAATTTAATTTAATTTAATTTAATTAATTTAATTTTAATATAATATACAATTTTTATTAATAAATTATTTTCCTGTTAGAAATCCAGATCATCGTATCTTTTCGTCTTTTTCGTCGATCCATAAATGAAAATCATCATGAATAATTGAAAAAATCATATTTGTTTCTAAAATTAAATATTAAATTTTAAAAATAATATTTTTAACGTTTTTCATTAAAATTTGAATTGATATTATAAATATGATTTATAATATATATAATATAAGGAAATATATTATTTTTATTATAAAAAACATTTCTTTTACGATTTTCATCCTAGTGGAAGAAGTGATATCAACAAAAGTTACTTATTATTGGATATGAGAGAGAGTGAAGAAAATTTTAATACATAATTTAGAAAGGTTGAATTAAGATGGATTAAGAAGAATTTCTTTTTATTGAAAAAAGACAATTTCTTGTTAAAACCAGTGTTTATTGAAATTTATCATTTAAGAATCAAATACTTTTCAAGATGACAGATTATAAAATTAATATTTAACTTTTTACCAAAAAATGTTTAAATGAAAGTAAACAAAAATATCATTAGTAAATTTGTTCATCGACTTTTATTACAATTATTAGCTTACGCGGGGCAATCTTTTTTATTTTGTTTCGACAAGCTTTTTCTTTGAGGAGGTGTACTCATTACAAGTCGATGGAATTAAAGTTAAATTCTTGTTTAGTCGGCTCTCTTCAAGGTCAGAGAATTTGAGATGAAAAAAATGTTCCTTTTTTTTGCTTCTTCTTACTAATCAATTCAAGTGGAAATTTAATCTTTGAAAGGTTTATTTTTAATTAGCTATACAATAATGTTTTCCTTTGTGTAAAATAAAATAAAAATGTAATTTTTTTCTTTTTAATTACTTTATTTTTTTATATATACAATAAGGATTCAAAACAAAATGAAGGGACAGTTGCCTTTTAAATTACATATATATTTTCCAAAGGATAATTAATTCTTTGCCTACTTTTTAACTTATAAATCAAGTATTTGTATTTTGAGCTTAAGAATGGAAATTTGTTAAAACGATAAGATTTAAAGCAATTTTTTTTTTTAAATAAAAAAAGATCAAACTTATATGGAAATGAAAACAAAAATATTATATAATAATAAAAAAGTATATAAATAAATAAAATTATTTTAATCAATAATTTCATAATTGGAAGGTAATCTGTCATTTTACATTAACCTTTACTTTAAAAAACAATAGTATGTAATGGCTTTTTTACTTTATATATTTTTGGAGAAAGAGGAAATTACTTTATTTGATAATCGCAGTCTTCAAGTTTTTACAAACATTGTTTTTTGGTGAATAATATATAATAATAATAGTTAATTAAATTAATTATTATTATTATTAATTAAATATAAAATAAGGATAAATTTAATAAAGTAATAACAAAATAGAAAATGTTTACATGCTCAACTAATGAAATTGATTGCTGGTTGACTACATTCCAGGCGATCTCAATGAACTTAATATGGTAATTAATAAATGGCTCTAATCACTTGAATGTGAATGTTAATTATATAGATAAAATAATTTCATTAAATTTAGTTAAAATAATAATCACGAATAAATTATTTAAGCAAACTAATGGAGAATTTTACAGTTGTAATTTTAAAAAATAATACTTTATAGAATTTTTTTTAAAGTTATTCTAATATTTAACCATACACAAAAGCATACAAAGAAGGTGTGGGGGAGTAGTGCATAAAGGAATAATTTCATCAACCAAGAAACAAACAAATAAGAAACATCAAATTGAGACAAAATTATTCAATTGAATTTTGATTAAAATTAAATTAAATACTCCAAATTTATAAGGTAGTTAATTAATAAAACATTAAATCCTATTATTTATATTGAAATATTTATAACATAACCAGTTAAGATTCAATTCAATCAATAATTTTAAAGTTAATATAAAATTTATATAATATTTATTTTCAAATTTGTTTTTTGATTATAAATATTTATTTTGCAATGTATTTGTTGAATATGATTATTAATACATAACTGATTATTATTAACAGCTGCAGCTCGATTCTTTAAAATAATTATTCTTTATGGACAGAAGATATTGGGATATAATAATAAATTACCTTGTCCGATTTTTATGAATATTCTTTATTCTAATTTTCTAATATTATAAATACCTATATTTGTACTTAACATAACCAATAGATTGATCATCAATTCATTTTTCTTTTACAAAAATTCAGAAATGATTATCCAGTTCGGAGACTCTGTCTATACCTGTTCGACAATAAATTTAAAAATATTAATATTTATTCTAGCTATTCCCATATAAAATTATTAAAATATAATGTACATTTTTAATTATATGTCTAAAAATTAAATATTTAAATTATTTAATTTGTTCTAAAAGATCTCATTTTATTTAATTTAATATTAGATCATATATTTATTGAATATTTTAATTGAAATAAGATATTCTTTAATTATGATTTTAAATAAATATTAAATTAATAAATAGAAATTGTATATTAATAAAATTATATACCTAAATATAATGTATATGATATTAATAATGATATTAATGATAACAATATTATATTCATAAAAATATATAGAATTTTTTCAAAAACCACCTTGAATTATATTGTGATGATTCGATTTGGATGTTTATTGACACGTGTTATTAATTTATTACTTTAATTAAGTAATAAACAACTAAAGGAATTTTTTATTTATTATTATTATTTATTATTGAGAGTAATTATTGTATTTATTTTGTTTTCATATTTTTGACCCAAATGATTTTAAATTAAAACGACTCTGAAGACGAAATATTTCTACAGAGGAACAATTATCAGCTTTATGTTGGCCATAAAAATAAGCTTTATCAAGACAAGATTTCATCTAATTTTAAATAAAAAAAAATAGCGAAAATGTTTTATAGCTATTTTTAAATTGTATTAGTTTGTCATATTATATTAAACTTAAATAAAGCTTTGTTTAAATTTATTTAATAATTTTATTTATTTTAATGAATAATTTTATTTATTTTAATGAATAATTTTATTTATTTTAATGAATTATTTTATTTATTTTAATGAATAATTTTATTTATTTTAATGAATAATTTTATTTATTTTAATGAATAATTTTATTTATTTTTAATGAATAATTTTATTTATTTTAATGAATAATTTTCTTTATATTAATACATAACTCTGTAACATATATTATATTTAAATTAAATTTAATTAACTCAGGGGCCTTCAAAATGTATAAAAACATCAAAATCTCGACATCGAAAATTTTCGTGATCGATATATAGTAGTGATAGTAATAAGATAATTAAATTTCACACATAACAGTATAATATAATATACTTTAATATATTATTTTTTTTATATTTTAATAATATGAACTTCTTAAATATTATATTAGCATTAACTTATGTTGAATACTATTTTCCAGTTTATATCAAATTATAAATAATGAATTTTACAAAATATTTTATATACAATTTTTGTAAGTATATTTAATGATAGAATAAAACTTATTTCATTAATTATATTTTATTGTTATTTTTTATAATTATTAATAATAATTATATTTATTTTTGTTTCAGGTATGTATATACATGTGCAAATATATCCTTCTTACTTTGTAAGTATAAATATATATTAGTTACTACACACAAAATCTATACTTACATATACATATATACATGTTATATTTCACTTATTCCATCATTCTTATTTATCTTGACAGTATATTTCATTTTCCAAATTGACTTTATTTCTTTCTCTCTCTTTCTCTCTCTCTCATACTCCTCCTCTTTCCTTTCCTCTCCCTTCTTCTTTACTTTCATCTCTCACTGTCTATATATTTATTTCATTCTCCAATCAATTCAAGATGACATTTTAATTAATTAGTTTCAAGTTCATCACTGTTCTTTTCGTTGTCTGATCACAGTAATCATTGTAATCGTTTGATTCCTTGTATTCCACTTGATAGAAGATAGCATTTGACTTAGACAAATGGTTTTTCACACACATTTCATTATCTGTTTTCGGATATTTTTACACCTCCTATTCTATTTATTAACTTTAAAACTTGTATATATATATATATATATATATTGAAAATCAAAAAAAAAATTGTTAAATTGTTATTTTAAATAAAGAATTTTAATTAACATTATATAAAATAGTAAATATTTGTTCCATAGAACCTTTGCTTATATAGATGTAACAAAACAATTGATAGAATCGTGTTAAATGTTAATGTTTGTCTCAAAGAAAATTAAATTTTGATCTGATTAAAGAAGAATCTTTTGATGCATTAGGATGATCATTTAATAGATTAATATAATTTAATCAACTTCTGACAAATTTATTCAAATAAAAAAGGTGATTTAAGTTTAAAAATTAATTTAGCTTCAAAAATAAATATAAATATAAAAATATTTATATTAAAATATTTCAACGAGTTAATCATATATCTTATATAATTCCTTTTTTTACACTTTAAAACGATTTACTTTAAATGAGTTTAAAAAATAATTTAGCTTCAAAAATAAATATAAAAATATTATATTAAAATATTTCAAGGAGTTAATCATATATCTTATACTTATATAATTCCTTTTTCTTTTCTTTAAAACAATTTACTTTAAATGAGTTTAGTTAATATTTCTTTAATGAATTTGATTTATTATTTTCGCTAATTAATAATTGAATGAAGGGTGGATTGGGTTGGAAGAGAAACGATTGAGGGGTTGGTTGGGGATGTTTAAAAAGATACTTTGAGTCGCCAGAGCCATTAAAGCAAACTTCCAAGGCCATAACTTGACAATAGCGATAGCTTGAGCTAAAAGCTAACGTTATTCAGCGTCCCGAACCTCGGGCTATTTGGGGGCTGTGACCACGGCGACATGCTTGGCTAGCAAGTCAAGTACTAACAACCCTCCCCCCTCTCAAGTATCCAATTTAGAGGCGACGGACCTTTGTATGATATCCTCTAACTCTTCACCATTCCCTTCCCTTCCCAGTTGATTCTCTTCAAAGCAAAAGGAGATTATATATGAATGGAGCTCTATTGAAGCTCAGGACCGGAAGTTTTAGAGCAATTGCACTGGTTATGAATGTTCACTCTTGCTTCTAGAAAAACCATTTTTGACTTTAATTTGGCAACATGACGAATAAAAATCATTTAAGAATTTATTCATAATTTTTTTTAAATAAAATTATTCACTTTATATACTATATAATATAGGAAAAGTAAAATATTTTATTTTTACTGACCTGATTAAAATGCTTAAGAAAATTTTTTTGATTTTAAGTAACTGATTCGTATGTAATCTTTAAATAAACAAAAAATCCTATCGTTAATCTTCTTAATTTGAATATTTTTTCTATATCCACAAGTTTTTTCATCATGATCCTTTCTAAATTCATATGTTATATGTATGTATACAATGAAAATTTGATATAATGAAACTCAATTTGACAATTTCCTTGAATTAACAAATTTTTAGAATTCCCTAAAATTCCCCTTAAAAATTAATGAAAAATATACTTTTATATTTGTTAAAAACATCAGTAAAATTTTCAATTTTTGATGTACATAAATAGAAAATATAATTTATTCCAGTATAATATTTTTAAAGACGAACGATAGGAAGGGAAGGTATTGTTTTCACACCAAATTTCACATGAGGAGATTTTTACATATCTCCACGAATGCATTTTGTTAACAGAAAAAAGTATTTTTAGCATGATGTCTGTCGGTCCATGTGTGCCCGTATAGACGTGTATAGCTTGAACGGCTCAACGGATTTTGATAAAATTTGGTATATTTACTTAATACATCAGTAGCATGAATTTTTTCATCAACTTTTGGTGTATATCCGGAAACCCGAAGTGGTAGTTTACAAATTTATATACATATTTTATATTCATTATTGGAAATTTTTCACTTAAAATATAGTAGTAATTAATAATTGAGTAATCAAACTAAAAGTAAAAACCAAGATAATATAATTTACTTATTTTAAGTTTTAAAAATATTTTTTATACAATATCGAACAGATTAATTGAAACAAGATGAAAATTTGTATAAAATCTTTTTTATCATTCATTTCAATAATAGAAACAAATTATTACTATTAATATTATAAGTGGCCTCCCTTGGCCTCAATTAAGAGTTTGATCCTCTTTGGCATTGTATCCACAAGTTTTTTGCTGATTGTAAGCATCCTTTCATCTCAAAACCATATAGTGATAATTGAGGTTTTTAATGTTTCCATTGTGGTACAATCGAATGTGTGTGTAGACAATCAATTCTTGCAAATTGTCCTGCTGGAAAAATCACTCGCCATTTGGACACTGCTTTTACAATTTTGCTATCATTCTTTCTACCAATATGGACTGGTACTTTTCACTATTCATCATACTTGTCATACATACAACAGGCCCTAGTCTATACTTTTAGAAACACCCCAGAACATTTTTAAGGGGGTTTTTGGTGATTTAGATGACGTGTGACCAGCTCAGTTTTTCTTTTCCCCTTCGAATGAACCGAAATTATTGGCCATGCCCTCATAAGAAATCAAGACTCTTTTTCAATCTTCAGCCATCTAATTTTCACATTTTTTGACCCATGCAAGTCTTTGGATTTTCATTGTCATTGTTAAAAGATGTTTCTTGTCAGGTTTCCTTGCTGGTCTTTTCGCTTCAAGATGTCTTTGACGAACAATCATGGGAGTTATGTGGGCACCAGTTTCAGCCAATTATCGAGGAAGGTCTACTGCAGTTTTACAGCAATCATTTCGGCTAGAATTCAGTAATCACTGGTCATCTCGTTTATTTGTCGTTCTTTTTGCGCGACATTTCCTCTTTCTCTTCACTGAGATATTTTCTGACTCCTTATGGCGATTGAAGATCCAATTGACTGTAGCCAAACTTACTCCAACCTCTGCTGCAATGTTTTTGTGGTATGCTTAGCCATTGTCACGATCATTACTCGTTTATTACTCGTTTATCATCGATACATCCATCTTTGTAGGTAAGGGCAAAATGCTGAAATTTAACAACTTTTATTTGAAATACCAAAAAATAAGAAAAAATCACTCAAATACACACTGAGCAATGCTTGCTAGATTGTGTCAAAAATAAAAATAACCACAGTATTGCCATTACAAATAGTAACAAGGGCGACAAAGTGCAAAATGCAAGAAAATGTTTTTGTTTCAATTAATCTGTTTGATACTGTATATAATGTTGATTGGAAATTAATTTATTTCAAATTGTCGTCGTTTCTGTACCTCGCCACAGCTCATTTTTATAATCCTATAATAACCTTTATATAACATATCCTAACAAACTAAGAACAAGAACAGATTCAGATAATTTAAATTTATTTCAATTAATTATTTACCGTATTATAATAATCTTTGATAAATAGCTTCCATAACTGAGCAAGTAAAAGAGCAGAGGATTTTTTCTAATTCCTATTAGATTTGTTATATCAAGGTTCATATGATATTAAAAGTAAACAAAAAATAAAATAATAAAATTCAGATATAAAAGAAATTTGAAGTAAACTTTCCTGTTAAGGAAAATAATACTTTTCAAATTATATATATAAGTGCAATTCCTCATGTATAATATTAATCGTCATTTTCCTAAATTATCCATCCATCCATCTCAGAATTTTATTTTAAAAAACTCTGAATCAATTCTCATTTCCTAAAGAAATTTTATATATTTTTTACAATCCAATTAAAAAAATCCTACTAAAACAACGAATTTCGATATAAGTACCTTCCTAAATATTACCAAATTTCAATTTTATTTGGAAAGAATATTTGAATGAAAACAACACTGATTCCAAAGAATAATTCACCTGATGAAATTCATATTCATTAGTAATCCGATAACCATTTTATTTATATAAAACAATCTTAATTTGAATTTTTCTTGTATTAATTAATTTTTCTTTCAAATAATTCAATCCATATAAAAAATATTAAAGAGTGGAGATTATTATTTTATTTTTTTTAATAACTGGCAAACATTGGTTTATACTTGGACCTTAAAAAAAGATTAGAAACATTCTACTTTTAATCACAGCCGCTAGGCTTATTGCGCTCTCATTTGGCACTGAAACAAAATCCTCTCTTGGGTCATATATATATATATATATATATATATATATAAATATATGAGATGGAGGAGTTAAAAAATTGGTGGATGGGAGTCGAAAAGAAATGGAAAGACTCGCTATAAAAAAATCCATAAAAAATATATGAGATTTTGGGATAAATCAAACGTTATATTTCTCAAGAGCTTTTTTTTGTGGTTAAAGTAATTGGGGAATTTTATATTATAAATCACATCAATTGGCAAACTAGCAAGGTGGAAGGTGCCAAACTTTTTTAACTCTGCCGTTTATTTTAAATATTACCTCAATCCTATATAAGCTCCGATTATCGGAACCAAACGATAGAAACGAATTATCCAATTTTTATTGAATCATATTTAATTCATTCATTCGAACTATTACATACATATACGGATATCATAGTCGTTGACCGACTTGTGAATGAGCATTTTATTATTAAAATAATGAGATATTTAATATTATGGGTGTAATGAATGGTCAGTAGAACAAACAGAATAAACAGATATGAAGTTCTCCATTTCTTTTTCTAATCAATGTATCGACGTTTCGATCCCGCATAAGGACCCTCTTCAGGGCTTTAATTTTTTATTTTTCGCATATAAGATATTCACAAGTCTTGTCTAAAGCACAAATCACATTCCCCCATTATTTTTTTTTAAATATTATATCTTTTCTTATTTCTGCCTTTAGAATAAAACGTGTAAATAATTATTTTATAGATTTTAACTTTGAATCTTTTCGAAAAAAAAAGAAATTCTTATTATTTAAAAAAAAATATTATTAGGAATACCATTATTTTCTTTCGAACTTTTTATCTAGCTATAATTTTCTTTAAAAGATACCTAATTTCCTAAGTTACAAATTATAATTGATCCTTCCAATTAATAATAGAGAAGTAAATGCATTAATGGCCTCCATTCTATCATGAATGTTCTACTAATTAGAATTGATTAGTCGTATTTTTATTCTATTAAAAATCCTTGAATATTTTAATGGACTCTTCCCTTTTGCTTTTCCTCCTCATTTCACTTCCAATACAAATGAACATAACAACGATTGACTAAAGTCATAGAAAGATTCCCTGATCGATGTGGTAAAATTGCTCTTCTTGTCAACTGATTACATCGAGACTTGAGGTTATAGCAATAATTAATATTGCCTGAGAATTATTTTAATGAAACACCTATATAAACCTATAAAAGGAAAAAGATTGTTTAGAATGATTTATAAAATAACGTTTAATATTTTTCTAATTCTTTATTTAATATATATATATATATATTTAAATGTGACTTTTTTTATCATAATATTAATATCTTATCTTATTATGCTAGCTAAAATTGTATATATCTATATATCTATATTTCTATATATAGCCATTGGTTCTCAAAAACCGCTCTAACGATTTTTTTCAAATTCACACTAGATATAGTATTTATAAAGAAAAATTAAGTTTTATTGATCATATCTCTTGAAACATACAGCTTCATTATTTATTTCTTAATTAAAAATTATATATGGGTGACGTCAAAAATGGTATCCATTTTGAAATTTTACTCCCGCCTTTTTTTAAAGGATATTGTATTAATATTTTTTTATATTTAAAATATTTTAAAAATTTTTATTTAATTTCGAAATAAAATTAAAAATATATATTTTAATAATATTTTATAATTATAAATTACGATAAATATATATCATTCTTCCAATAAAAAAAAATATTCATGCACTTAGAAACATACCTAATAATACATATTTATGTATTATTGAGGACCCCAGTTCCATTCATTTTAATCAGATTGATGCAATGATAATAATTGTAATAAATCAATTAAAAAATTGTATATCAGCTCGGTGTCCCAAGTATTAATATTATCAGCTAAACCCAATAATAATGAATTAATTTTTTTTAACTTAATTACCGAGCCGAGGCTCAGGGTCCCGGTATGATCTTAATATATTGTGAGAATTAGATAAATAATGTAGGGAGAAAAAAATATTTAAAAATAGATATTTATTTAAATGAAATAAAATTATTTAATTTACAGAATGAAAATGTCTACAATAATATCTAAGTATTTTTTCTTTATAATTTTACATTATAATAATACTAATTACAGTAGTTATAATATATGGGGGAATTTTCAACTTTGATCGCCGATTTGACCATGTTCCCAAATGAATTTTAAAAAACCAAGACCACACTTTACATTTACACATTTTAAACTCTAATCGAATCCAAAATCAAAATTTAAAAAATCGAGAAACAGACACACTGATTTAATTAATTTGAAACATTTTAGGAAACAAATTTTGAATGGGTCATTTTTAGAAATCCCATTTAACAATTATAATAAATAATTAAAAAATTGTAAAATTTTTAAAGTATATAAAAATAAATTGTATAAATTGGTTAAAGGGTCGAGTGATAGTTCGGTGTCCCAAGTATATATTTTATATTAACACGCCTACTTTTCTGTATAATAAAGATATAACGAATAATATTTTAATTTTTATATAACCAAGAAATCATTTTCTCACTTAAAATATTGTTGTAAAGCCCAAATCTCCGATCCATATAACATCATCGACTGGGCCGCTACCTTAAGGAGTCTTCTCTTGCTCTGATTAGGGCCACCGGTATTTGCCATTAGTCTCGAAAAAATAATATTAAATTATATATAAATTTAAAAATTAGAATATTTAAATTTGTTTAAATTTTAACACATGTAATCAATCATATGCATAAAGAATAGAAAATTTTGAAAATCAACTTGGTATTAAATTCAGAAAAAAAATACTGATATATAGAATATATCGACTATTCGAATATAATTGAAACTCTTTCTCTCCCTCTATTTTAAATTTTAAAAAAGGGAGTGTTAAGACATTATTTTGCCTTATGTAACATGGATGGTTAAATGAATTGGGCTCCCTACCTCCCTGAGAAATTTCCACTAAAAATGTTTATAATATTTTATTTTAGTTTATTAAATCAAACTATTATTTTTTATTTCAATATTTTTAATGTTAATACAATAATTTTTATTTTATAATCTTTAAAATAATTTAATTATTTTAAAAAACGGCGGTGTTCAATTACAATTTTTTTACTCTCTACTGACTGTTCATTTCATAACTGAAAATAGTGTCGAATAGAAATAGACGATATTACTTGGATTAATCTTATTATGCTAGCTAAAATTGTTTGTTTGTATTATTGAGGTCCCCAGTTCAATTCATTTTAATCAGATTGATGCAATGATGCAACATTTAATAATTGTAATAAATAATTATAGAATTATATATTAATATTTTTTAAAGGGTCGAGCGACAGCTCGGTATCCCAGGTATTAATATTATCAGCCAAACCCAATAATAATGAATCATTTTTTTTAACTTAAGTACCGAGCCGAGGCTCGGGGTCCCGGTACTAATATTTTAAGTGTAGAAAGTTATATTCATGTTTTAAACAATCAGCCACATTATACGCTAATAAATTTATAGATCATATGAAAAAATATTTTTTTTTATTTTAATAAACTTTGTATTCCAAAAATATATTTATTTAAAGTTTTATAAAAATTAAAATTTTAAACAAAATTCAAATAAAACATGAAATTTCAGAGTTTGGTTAATATATATCTGTAATGTAATAGATATATAAAACAAAAGATTATTAAAATCGATTATTGGTTGAGTTAATGTATAATTTAATTTTTTTGATACATTGGAATAAAAGCGTATCATATCATATTTATAAAGGGATATCTAAGAAATAAAATTTAAAGACATTGACTACATCGTTTATTTAAATGATTTCAAATTTTATTGGTCGGTTATAATGTAATCCTTAATAATCTAATGTTTTATGAGAAAAAGTTTATTTTTTGAGCTAAGGCTTCCCTGCTCATTATAATGATAATTTTTTCAAATATTTTAAATGTAAATTAATTTATATTAAAAAATGAATATTTTTATATTAATTAATAATTTATTATTTTATTCTTTGATATTTTATTTTATTTGTTTTTTAACAATAAATTTGTCATTAGAAGAAAATCAATTAAACAATTAATTAATTGTCTATGATAAACAAAATAGAATCAACCAACTTGAGAGAGTGATTAGATTTAGGCATGTTCTTCATCTTGGAGTGAATATATGTTGTTGGCGGGTTTTATAATGATAATGAATTTAGAATGGCTCTTCAAAGTCAGAGGCACATTAAGGGAGAGGTAGTTAGGAGAAGACTTGCTAATGAGTAAAGAGGTTGTTTACACTTTGAACAAGGACCATAGGGACTATCAGCACCAATATTATCATATAACACAAATTTATACAATTGGTCTACGATTACTACGAAATAAGTACATATAATATTTATCTCAAAATAACAAACAAAAAATTACTATTCTTCTATAATCAATATATATCTAATAGCAATATCTCCTAAAAGGAAATGTTTTACTTAATCTTTAAAATGTATTTTGTTAATAATTAGAACTGTGTGTGTGTGTGTGTGAAAGTTCCCCCGCCTAATAAGTCTCCCTATATAATCGAAAGGTTACACCTTGCAATTTTTTATTTAACGTTATAGTTATGTATATACATACAATTAAACAATATACAATGTTCCTTTCTTTAAAAGGAAATTACTATATTTATTTTTGGTTTATTTAATAATATTTTTATTTAAAAAAAACGGTATAGAATGGTTGTGATTACTTTTGTTCCAATTCTCTCTATTATGGTATGAAGAGTGTCCCAATTTACATTACTTTCTAAGAATACACTTTTTCCAAAATTTGTAATTATATTTTCACACATTTGTGGTTTGTTATTCGCGACGACTTGTTTAAAACGTTCCCGCCGGCTCCATAATTTGTCTATTTATTTTATGTGGCGGCATGAGCCACCGGTAGTACATACCGGCGGGAACGTGTTAATTTCATTGATTAACACAAGAAGCGTTCTAGGTTTGTTATAACTTCAAATATCCTAAACAGGAAAAAACATAAGACGTGATGTCACATGATCTTGTTCGCTAATTCTAATTCTCATATCGTGTGGATATTATTTAACAACTTATTCCGTGTTACTCCGAAAAACTAAGGCCTTAGGCACTGCTCCCTAGACGTGCAACTGCAATACTCATACAGTGATTAAATTTATTTTAAAAAATATCGTCGTATTTTGGGCTCTTTTCTTAATACAATTTTTACATATATATTTTATTTTTATATCTATATTTAAAATATTATTTTCAGAATTTTGGAGGGTACTTAGTGGCCCGTGAATCTTAGGTTACCGACCCTTGTAATACCTATTATAAATTATAAGTACCGGGACCCCGAGCCTCGGCTCGGTAATTAAGTTAAAAAAAAATAATTCATTATTATTGGGTTTGGCTGTTAATATTAATACTTGGGACACCGAGCTGATATACAATTCTTTAATTATTTATTACAATTATTAAATGTTGCATCATTTCATCAATCTGATTAAAATGCATGGAACTGGCGAACTGGGGTCCCCAATAATACATAAATATGTATTATTAGGTATGTTTCTAAGTGCATGAATATTTTTTTTTATTGGAAAAATGATAAATATATATCATAATTTATAATTATAAAATTTTATTAAAATATATATTTTTAATTTTATTTCGAAATTAAATAAAAAATTTTAAAGTATTTTAAATATAAAAAAAATATTAATACAATATCATTTAAAAAATTAAGAAAAAACTAATGAAGATGTATTTTTCCAGAGATGTGATCAATAAAACTTGATTTTTCTTTATAAATACTATATCTAGTGTAAATTTCAAAAAAATCGTTAGAGCGGTTTTTGAGAACCCATGGCAAAACAAACAAACAATTTTAGCTAGCATAATAAGATAAGATAATATACTTGATAATTTTTCCTTTTTTATAATAATAATTTTCAATGTTTGATTCATTAATTTTGATAATTTTGATTTTTTTTTTATAAAATTAAAATATTATTTTTGGTGTATGATATGGTATGATAAAACTAAACCAATGTTCTTTAGTATAAAAAAGATATAAATCTAAAATCAATATGTATTTATTTATCATTCATTGCCCATTTGAAAGGTGTAAAAAAGGATTTTTGTGTTTATATCACGACAATATTTGATAGCATTTTTATTGAGATAAAAATATATACTTCTCAAATGTTTTTTTTTATGAAGGTGTGTATGATATGATGAAAGGACCAGAGGAGCAAATATCCCCATTGCTTTGGTCAACCACTTACTTTGTCGAGAGAAAGAATCGAATATCCGGATTTGGACAAGAACCTCGCAGTACAAGGATACAATTGCCAATGACGATACGGTCACTCAACCAGTTACCTCCCTGCCCATTCGCTCGAGAGCCCTTGATGGTCACCAATTCAAAATATAAAAGCACTGAAACAAAATTAATAGAACTTTATAAAAAGAGAGAAAGAACAATTGATCATGATAGGACTAATTAATTAATTTATTCAAACATTATTCCAACAATTTAAATGAAATATCAATAGATGAAAATGAAATTGAATAGATGTTTTGGAGATACTAATATGGGTTTTTATAAAATTTTTATAGTTTATAGAAAAATCTGATGACTGCTTTATTTTTCTATATATAAAATATATGCGTGCAATCAATGTGTTTGTTTTTAAAATGACATTCTTTTATATGTGGAAATAAGTTTAATTTTTAGATTTAACCTGAATAAAATAATTTTTTTTTTTATTATTTTTTTTTTCTAACAACTTTCAATTTATAAAAGTACTTGAAAATTAATAATAAAATTAAAACGTTAAAGAAAAATTATTTTAATTATTATTAACACTCGGTTTTTTGTTTCAACTTTATGATCATTTCGACAGTAACGTCATCATCAGAAGCTTGTACTTTACTTAACTTGTACATTTTCAGATTACAAATAATACAATGTTTCAACGGGAGAAGTCAGTCAAATCTTTAAATCTAATAAGTTTAACCTAATACCTCAATTACAATACTAGATACCTATAGGCTAGTATTTTTGTTTATTAACAAAATTATCAATCACTTGTTCAACAAACTATTGAAATTTTAAATTTTGCGAAAAGAAAAATTATGTAAAAGTATAACTTTCAATTTGTAAAATATAATGTAATAAAATTTGAGCTCCTCCTAATATACATAAAATTGTAAATTTGTTCGCACACTAGTTAGCTTTGAATAACAAAATATTTTTAAAAGAGATGAGTGGAGAGGAAAAGTGCTGAAAATAAAATTCAAATTAATTAAATGGATGAATATGGGTAAATTAATAAATAGATATTTGTTCATAATTGGATTAATTTACCTGAACAAGTAGAAAGTAAATAATAAGGATATTAATTAACGCTTATTTTTGTTAATTGTATATAAATACACCCATACCATATAATATTATACCTATATATATAGAATATCTATAGGGGTGAATTTATGATGCCAATTAACTTATTGTTCTAATAATGAAAATGATAAATCATCTGAACTGACAATTGATTATTGATGTTAATTGATTATGATTCCAGAATGAAATTTGAAAATGAGCAAGAAATCTACTTAAATTTAGTTAGACCCCTTATGAATGATCCATCTATTTTCTACATATAAAATTGATATTTTTTCATTGATTTTTAAATCAAACTAATTTATAAATTTCAAATAGAAAAATTCTTTGTTGTTGGAATATGGGTGGATAAGCCTTATTCTATCATAAATTATATCCCAGTCAAAAATTTAATTTAAAATCTCTTAAATGATTCAACTATTTTTATTTACAATCTTTTCTACACAATTCTGAAATTGAGATATATAGTTTGTACTGAGGATTGAAAATAAAACATTAAATATGTATATTCAAATGAAATGCCAATGAAAATTTTCAATAGAAGAAAATATTCGTTCCAGTTTTTTAATTAATTAATTATAATATTACTGATTAATAAAGCGTTTTTTTCTCTTTGCAGCCACCTCCTCCAATACCTTTAGCATATGTTCTATAAACTTTCTATGAAACTTTATTATTGTCAATGTCAATTGCTCCTTTTTATATTTTAATGGAATTTAATGGAAAATATTCCGATCATACAATCATAAATTTAGTCTAGATAGAAAATTGTTTGGTAGGAATATTCCAAATACAAATTTATCTTTGATATTTCAAGGATACCTGGGGGACTCAATTTCCATCCCTAATTGGATGACCAAATATGATTAGAGTTTTCCAATAAGGTTTTCTCTCTCTCTTTCCCTTCTCACTCACACACTTTCCCTAAGGGAAATTTATCACTCTCTTCCTTGCATATCTAGGAGCTAACATTTCGTTTGCCTCTCCCATTCCCTCTTTCAACATTTCCTCTCCTCTCTTTCCGCCACGCTTCTCCCAGCTATATAATCCGCTCTTTGCTATTTCTAAAATAAAGCCTTCTCGTTGCTAATCATGAAGAATGAGGAAGCTGTGCGTGTGTAATCGCACTTCATCACATCTTAGATAATTCATTGCTTTTATAAAAAACAAAAAAACTAAAATAAATTAAAGAAAAATAAAAGCTAATTGTGCCAAAAAAATTAAAATATTAAAATATATAATAAATAAATTACTTTTGATCAGTGGATTTAAATTTTATATTAAATTATATAAACATTTGTGGAATATTAAAAGGTTAGTTTTAGTTTAGTTAATATATTATACATTCTGTGTTTCTTATTTAAGCTAAATGTTTAAAGATCTTAAAACATAATCCAGCGTTTCTCGACTTTATAGGATTCGCGGCCAACTTATAATTTTCACCGCTCCCCCTGATTATAAAAATTGTATACAACATTAATGTATATTGTGTGTTTTGTATTCTGTTTTTAAATTATTTTTAATTAACTACCAAAACAAGAATTTTGGAGTATTTTCCTTTCAGTTAGATTTTGAAAATTGCCCTCAACCTCTTTAAGGAGCTCAGCCCTAGAGGGGAGCGGCTCACAGGTTTTGGGTCGTTGACATAATCCATCCAATAATAAACGAATAAAATTGTCTAAATAACAGGCGTTATCGATGGATGCTGCCATCTATTGGACATGCATTTAATTATTTTTTATTTAGATATGTGATTATAGCTTTTTACTATCTCGCCAGAGATAGTATTGCGATCATGAAAATTTTCGATGTTGAGATTTTGATTTTTTTATACGTTTTGAAGGT
Source organism: Labia minor (assembly GCA_963082975.1). Lineage (NCBI taxonomy): Eukaryota > Metazoa > Arthropoda > Insecta > Dermaptera > Spongiphoridae > Labia > Labia minor. Next base: position 64,624,006 of record OY720344.1, on the reverse strand, counting down.
TCCTGAATCATTTTCACTAAGGTTGAGAAAAATGTCTGTGTGTGTGTGTGTGTATGTGTGTGTGTATGTATGTAGGCAAGATTACGCATAAACGGTTTGAGCTAGAATGATGAAATTTGGTACATGGACATTATTCAAAATTCATAGTTTTCTATCAACTTTTGAGAAATGTAGCTCAACCGGAAGAGGGTCATTACCTACAACGATTTGATTCTTTTTCCTCTAAAGTGACCGTAAAAATAAAGATATATGTTTGATAATTTTTCACATGATTAATAATTGTATAAAACTGCTATATATAGAATTTCAGTTTGATTGAATCGCTGAAAGTACCAGAATTAATTTTTTAGCACTGCAAATCTCACGCGCCAACACGTGCCATGGTGCCATCAATAAAAAGCCAAACATGCGCTGGTTTAATATTTATTATTTATAATTTATAATTAATTAAATTTAATTTAAATATAATATATTATGTTATTTAATCCAATTCAAATTGCGAGATAGTCGAGTGGAGACACTCCAGCTAATTTTTCTAATGCTGCTCTGAAATTAGTTTTATAGTAAAATATTCTGTTTTATTACTTCACATTAATAAATCTTAATTCACTCAAACATTTGTTGAATCAAAACTATTAATTAGACTTTTCTACATAATAAATATATTAATTTAATCAACATTTTAACTTATTGAGATTTTAATATTACTTATTTTTATGTTCTTCTCAAACGTTAATTTTTATTGTCTTTAAATTAATTTTTTTTTAACAACTTCAAAGAAATATATAATTATTTAAAATAAAAAAAATCAAATAATCTTTGACATTATTTGAAGTTAACATTTAATATATATTTCCTTCGTCTTCTTCTTCTTCTTAACTTATTAAATATGGATATTCATTTTCAGAGAGTGAATCTTCTCTCTCCTTCTCTCCTTTATGTAAGAGTGAAGAACTCTAATTGAAATAACGTTCTATGAATGTAAAGCAGTCGAGATCAAGCGATGTTCAAACATGGATAACGTAATGCAAGTCTCTCTCACTCAATCAGAGGGAATTTGATACATGATGATATTGACTATTAATCCCTGGCTCAAGGGCCATCTCATCCATTTGGGAATATGCTTTTGTGCTGCCCTCATCATACACACACACATACAGGTGTATTAATTAAATGCATATTTTTTTTTACTAATGATAGGGACAAATGATGCATAAATAACGCTTTTATAAATGATCTGGAAGAGAAAAATAAATGTATTAGGATTACATTTGTCATTTATTATATATATATATATATATATATATATATTCAATTTCAATGCATTTTATGAAAATAACAGATATGTGAACTTTCTAGGCAATTAGCTTAAAACAATACTAAATGAAAAATTTGCTGATCCACGCATCAATTTATTCAATGATCATTAAACAATTAGATATATTCTTAATTTATATTTATTATATATTAATTAATTAAATTGTCTTATTAATGTTTATATTGACATTTATCGAATTGCAGAAATTTTCAAGCTGTTTTAACATCACAAATGTATTAAAAATATATTATATATTTTTTTTTTTATTTTACGTGATACATTTTTAATTAGACTCATTGACATCGCAATGAAAGAAAAATTTAGTTTCAATTTTTATATTTTTATTATATATGACAGTTTGATGTGCATTTTTTATTTTTTCATATCATTTTTTTTGAGACTTTTTAATGTTATATTATCTTTAGGGATCCTTAACGTTTTCTTTGGATGAGAATACTTGAGTAAAGGAAAATATTATTAACTTATAGCATAGGTTCTTAAACTTATGTACTCCACGGACCCCCACTTGAAAAAATTTTTTTTGACGGACCCCCATCACAACTTTAGGTACTTTACGTCATTTTATTAATTAATTTCTGGCTTACGATCTCATAAGGACAAGGATATATGATGAATATTTCTAACAGTGATTGGTGAATAACGATTTTTTTGCATATTGTAGAACACATTTTATTAGAAATTATAATATTGAAGAAAGAAAATACAAACATTGTCATAGCAACAAATCTCACAAATTATAATGGGTACTTACATTAAATTCATATAAATATTTTATAATTTTTTTCAGAAAATAATAAATAAGAAATATTTTAAAAAATAACTGCATCTATCTCATTAAATATAACTTACATATTTAATGAGATGTATGCAGTTGTTTTCTTGAAACAAGAATCTCAATATCTGGCTTAATATTGGAAACTTTTAATCTAAGATCCGGCTCTACATTTAATTTGTTTCTATATTTAGACTTAATATAAAATAGTACCGAAAAAGCTTGTTCGCATAAATATGTTGTGCAGAATGGAATCAAGTGTTGAAGTGCTTTATTTGCAAGCGCAGGATAATCTGACCTGAGAAGTAACCAAAAGTTGCTCAATTCAGTTTTGTTAAATTTTAGTTTATAAGTTGTATCACATGATAATTCCACGAGAATATCTTGTTCAGGTGCAGATAAATGTTTAGCATTTGTAATTTCCATATTAAATGGATCTCTGATCCAGTTATTGCAAGGATCAGGAGTAGAAAAATACTTCCTGAAGTTGCTTTTCAAAGTAATTAAATGTTCAACAAATAATTGACGCGTTTGATTAAGCAATTTTTCACTGGAGCTTTCTATGAAATCATTGAGAGTTGGAAAAGACTCATATACACCGTTCTGGATGCGTTTCGACCACAAGTCGATTTTTTTAATCATTGCTTCTATTTTATCTTCAACTTTAAATATATTTACAACAGTACCTTGCAGGCTCAAATTAAGTTCGTTCAATTTTGTAAAAATATCAGTCAAGTAAGCCACCTTAGCTAACCAGATAAAATCATTGAAACATTCGGTCAGTTCAAAATGCGCATCTATTAAAAACAATCGTATTTCATCTCGAAGCTCAAAAAGGCGAATGAGTACTTTCCCGCGGGACAACCAACGTACATCTGTATGTAATAATAAATGTGTATGTTGACTACCCATTTCCTCACACAAAATTTTAAAAACTCTGGAATTAAGTGGACGAGCCTTAATGAAATTGACAATTTTAACTACTTCGTCTAATGTTCTTTTCAAATCTGGTGACATATTTTTGGCTGCTAATGATTCTCTGTGAATGCAGCAATGATTCCAAACAACCTGAGGCGCAACATTTTTAATAAGAGCAATCAATCCAGTTCTTGTACCTGACATTGCACGAGCACCATCAGTGCAAATTCCAACACATTTTGGCCACTCTATTTCATTTTCGGTTATAAAATTATTCAAACTGTTAAATATGTCATTAGCTGTCGTTCGTGAAGGTAGTGAATCACAAAACAATACATCTTCTTGTATTTGATTTTCAAACTCATATCTAATGAAAGCTAACAAATTGGCATTATTAGTGACATCAGTACTTTCATCCAATTGTAATGAGTAATAGTGACTTTTGCGCACTCTCGATATTAATTCTTCTTTTATATTACATGACATGTCTTCAATCCTATTCTTAACCGTATCATTTGATAATGAAATCAAATTTATATCGTTTGCTGCTTTAGTTCCTAACATTATATTTGTAATTACTTTTGTAGCAGGAAGAATTAATTGCTCTGCTATATTATGCGGCTTTCCTGCTTTAGCAATAAGTAGAGCTACTTCATATGATGCCATTACTGCTTTCTTACTCATACCACCAGATCCCGTCTTTACCATCAATTTCTGACTTGAATTAAGTTCTTCTTTTTTCATTTTAAAAAATTCGATAGACTTACTAACATGCTCGCTGTGCTTTGTTTGTAAATGACGTCTGAGATTAGCAGGTTTCATACTTTCATTGGATAAACTTTCCTGACATAGAACGCAGACTGGTCTTTCCACATCATTGTTGCAAATATAAGTAAATCCAAATGATAAATAATCATCCGAATATTTTCTAGTTTTGCGTTTCTTGGTAGAGTTTGCTGTTGATGCCTCATCATCTGATTCTTTCCGTTTCTGTGTTGAACCAGTTTGTAGCCAACGATCCATTTTATGGAGTAATTTATTAACATTGAACTACAATAATATAAATATAATATAAATATAATATAAATATAACGAATTATTATTTACTAGCTATGTTTTAATATGATTTTAAATGAATGTTTTAATATCATTTTAAATGAATGTTTTAAATCATTTTAATAAATGTTTTAAATCATTTTAAATAAATGATTTAATATCATTTTAAATGAATATTAATTTATATAATAAATATATTTCGTAATTTGATTCTAAAATATTATTAATTTCGTAATTTGATTCTAAAATATTATTAATTTCGTAATTTGATTCTAAAATATTATTAATTTCGTAATTTGATTCTAAAATATTATTAAAATAAATATTTTTTATTCATAAAACTAACTTATACTTACTCTCAAAAACAGCCTTTCTGGGAAATTGCAAAATGTGTTTAGTGTTTTTATAAAATAATGATCATGCAAATTACACTAAAAATTAAAAAAAATTATTAGCTATAATAAACTATTATTAGCTATAATTTAATTATAATTAATTAAATTAATAAAAATAATTTAAAGATACAACTCGTTGAGAAATGAACTTATAATTAACATTAATAAAAATAATTTAAAGATACAACTCGTTGAGAAATGAACTTATAATTAACATTTGCTTTAAAACTGTTTAAAACCCCAGAGTGGACGCTGACAATTTGGGTTTTTCCGGGTAAGACTGTCCCCTCCCCTGGTTTTCCCCAATAACAAAGTGAAAGAAAATTCCCTTATATGCCTCCCCTTCCGAGCCCCTAAGAGGGGTTATTTTAAAGGAACAATCGAAAAATGATTTTAAATGAATGAATGGATGAAAATTCAAATTTTATATATAGTTTTTTATATATGTTTATTTATTCACAAAAAATTAATTGACATAATTATCAATTTAATAAAATAAAATAGTATTATTAATAGTATTAAATTATAGCCGTAATTCTCTAGGAGGATATAGTTAAACAATGAACTTTAAATATTTATATATGTATATATTTTTACGATGATTTTTTTCCGAGGACCGCGGACCCCCAGTAAAGGCTTCGCGGACCCCCAGGGGTCCGCGGACCACAGTTTAAGAACCACTGACTTATAGTAAAATATAGTGAGATTTTAGAATTTTTTTCTATTTAATTTCTGATTATCTTTACAATAATATATGAGTGTGAATATATGTATATACTAGCTGCTCCGAGCGCCTTCGGCGCTCTCCACACCTAGACGGGGGCTCCGCCCCCTGTACCCCCCCGAGTGTCCCTATTCTGAGCTATAACCATCTAACTCCTACCCTGTCCCATCTCTATAGTTTTTTATATATGTTTATTTAAGCAGGAAAAATTAATTGACATAATTATTAATTTAATTAAATAAAATTTAATAATAAAATTTAATTTAATAAAATAAAATTATTTAATAAAATATTAAAATATATATAAAAAGATTTTTATCTGCACATTGCTCAGAATTTATATTACCGCCAAATTATCGCCACCAGCGCCTCTATGATCTAGCATTGTAACTAAACTAATTTTATTTAAATACCTCCCCCTGGATACACCTTACCAATTAGCGGTTTAATAAAAGAAGTCTGACATGCCCTGAGACCTACTGAATATGCATAAAAAATTTCATTAGAATCGGTCCAGCCGTTTCGGAGGAGTATCATTTCAAAGTTTTGTGACACGAGAATTTTATATATAAGATATATACCTATATATATATATATTTAATTTGTAAATATAAAAGTAAAAAAAAATATATACTTATATAAATTATTGTAAAATGGAGAATCAAAATAAAAGACTAAATAAATGAATAAATAAATAAATATTGTATATATATAGAAAGAGAGATTTTTAAAAAATTATTTTCTATTTAAATTCATTCAAAAATTTTCAGATAATTTGTTCTATTTTTTCCAATAAATCGTCCTATAATAATAACTAAAATTTGTATATTTCAAAAAATTTCAAATTAATATTTAACAATTGTCACATTTCTAAAGTTTCTTGATTTGTCTGATTTTGAAATGTGCCTTGATTAAGCTGCCCATAGGATTTGAATGTCACTCGAATGCTACTTTTGGATATCACAAAATGGATTAGTAAGACTTAAAATATATAGCTAATATCGAAATAGTAAATTACTACCGGATACGGGCCCTGTCTGGCAGGTGCCTTTCATCGTCAAAGGAATGCTTTTTTGATCTAATCGGGGGCTTAACTGAAATTTCCCTAAATTCTTGAACTGGCAGCCATTCTATGCACGGAAAATCAGAGATTCATTTTTTGACATTAATTTATTAAATAAATAGCTCTTTTGTTTTAAATCATTTTTTAATATAGAAATTAAAAAAATTAATAGATAATAAAACCAGGAATAATTGATTAGTTTATTGATCCTCGTTTAGTCAGTTATACGTTTGCAGATTTAGTAAGTTAACATTTAACATTTAATATGAAATTATAATTTTGATGATCTTTGGAAATGCCAATCTTACATTATTAATATAATATTAGGTGAATATTTTTAAATACAATATTAATATTATTAGCTAAATTTTATTAGTACTATACCATAATTATTTTTTTTTTCATGGTAAGCAATTCAAACATTTTTATTTATTTTTTTTATAAGTATTATATTTCGTATAAAATTATTTTTTCTCATGTTACATATTCTATATTATTTACTTTAATTAATATAATTAATAAATTAATAAATAAATAATTTTTAAAAAGATACATTACTAGCTTTCTGCACTCTTCGTACCTATTCAGGGCACTAAGCCCCCTCTACCCTAGAGTAATCTTTATATAATAACTTTTTATTTATTGTTTATCGCTTAACTATTTAGTTTTTAATTTAATGTACATAACATTACCGTAATTTCATTTTTAATATAAATTCAAAGTATTTTTTTATTAATGCTTTAGGTTTTGATAATGAAAAACGATGTAAATGACTGATCGGGGGCGATCGAAAATGAACATGAAATGTCCATATCATATGTACCAAAATTGGTCACAATCCGTGTAGCCAATACATAAACAGAAAAAAGAGACAAACGTTTGCTTATAAATGATAGATAGTTTTAATACATTTTTATATAATATGTTTTATAATAGATATATGATTAAATGTATTCAAGATATTTAACAGATATATCATATTATTATATATATATATATAATTTTTATCTCGAAAACTATAAGATGCTGGGAAAAATTTCATAAGAAAAGTTTATTTGGAATTGCAAAAGGAACCCACTAGTAAAGTATTATCCAAATCCACGAAAATGAGTTTACCTGAATAATTATCTTTTTATTAAACTAATTAAAATATGATATAATAAATAATATAATATATAATATAATATAATTTTTAAATTATTAAATAACATATTTTAAAATTATTTATATATTGAATATCGTTTTATTATTATGAATTATGAATTATTATTCTCCTTTTTTAAACTTATTTTATAATATTAGATTATTTTTATTGATGAAATGATGAAACAAAATAAATGAAATTTGAATATTTATATATATTCAAATATATTTTGATTTGATTTTGAATTTAGATAATTTTTTTTCTCATTTTCATAGTATAGTAGGACTATCTCTATTTCTTTCTATTCTCCATATCAAAATAATAATACTATATATTGTTATCGAATTATATTTTTTCCCTCTTAAAAAATTTTCAAAGCGTTTGTTTCTATTATACACTTTATAACAAAAACGTTGGAGAACGAAGGATAAAAGAAACTCACTCTTTTTTTACAATTTATCTAACTCCATTTATATTGTGTTATAAATTTTTTTTCGTCTCTCTCTCTCTCTTTCCTTCCCCACATCCCAAACCCTTCTCACTTTGACTCTTTTGGTATTTTTCTATACGTATAAAACATTCATATGCCATACATATTGACCAATAGATGAGAGGGTGGAGAGAAAAGGGCGTTAGCATGGATGATCCTGTGTCCCATTCCTCGTTTGCATCCCTGACATGATCCATAAATTAACAAGCGGCTGATAACGCGTTGCGCGGATCGGTGATTCCTCTTCAACCCCTCGAATGTTCTGAACAGTATTAATAGGCCTTAATATCATTGAGGCGCCAAGAGGGGTATCATACACCCCATATATATATATCGACCAGAGACCGCCTCTCGTAGGTAATTCGATAGAAACCACGATAAAATAGGAACTAAAATGGGCAAAATTACATCCACGCCAACTAGAAAGGCGTTTACTATTAGGATCCCAAGTTACCTCCTACTCATTTCCATGAATCATTATCTCTTAATCGCCCGCCTAAAGAAGAACATTTCCACTTTTGCCTCTTCGCGTTCGGCAAAGTTAAATAAGATTAATCTTTAAAGTTCTCTTCATTAATAACCTATTTTCAGACAGAAAAATTGCCTTAGACAAAGTTGAATAAAATTAAAAAAAAACGAGTTAATGGTCTCAACGTTTTTTGAGGTCAAAAGATACACCTCTGTGACTCTTATCAATATATATATAAGCATATAAAGTATATATATATATGGTATATATGTTGGATAAATTAAATTTTAATAAAAGCAATAGAGGTTTTTCTTTTCATCTCCATCTCTTCACCCTACTCGACTAACTGCACTTCAACAATGATATATTAATTAATATTTTACATTATCTTTTTTTTTAATTAATTTAAGTACTTAAATTCATGAAGATGTAATTAATGCTTAATAACAAATAATCGATTACACTTCTATGCTTTAAATTTCCTTTGATCATATTATAATATAATATATATAGATACGAAATATAATAACAAATTAAATGAAAACCGAATATGTAATTCTGACATTGAACGCCCGGTCTAAAATAAATATTAAATAAATAATGTAGAAAATTTATAAAAAATAATGTATTACTTGTTTTTGAATTATTTTATAAAATGAAAACTAAAAATTAAAATAAAATACTATAGGCATAAAATTTAAAATAATTTATTTATCTTGCATTATTCTCATTTTGTCTTAATCGATATCAGAAACTACCTGTCAATTCAAAACCAAATAAACTAATATATAATCCAAATACTCTAAATCTCTCGCGCGCGCCTCTCAGGGTCATAGACCACTCCTCACACCCATATAATACATCTGGAAAAATAATTATTTTACGAGTATATACTTTAATTTTGATTTCCTTTGATAATAATTTTGACGAGATAAGCTCCCTTACTGCATGATAACAGGCGATGTAACCTTGATTTAAATTCTTCCCGAAAATTATTATCCTTCGTGATAACAGAACCTAAGTATTTCAACTTTTCTACATTTTCAAATTCTACATTTTCTATGTTAAGACTTTGTGAGTTAATACTATTCCTCTCTGTTACTAAATATTTTGTCTTTGCATTATTATCCCCACCTCGACTAATTTTCCTATGCTATCTTTAATTATAATTGTCGAATTTCCTATTATATCCAAGTTGACTGTGCAACCTAATGTTTAAATTTTTTTGTTTAATTGGATTGCTTTTGTTTTTTCTCAAATTTGAACAATAACGTATTCCAGTATTAAATGGAATTGGCGATAGTTCGAAAATTTCTGACAATTGAATTCCGCATCTTACTCTTTCTATACTACCTTCAAGATAAACATGAATCATATGTACTAGTTTTTTGGAATTCCCATTAAGATCAAAATTTGAATATGTCTATTGAGTCATATGCTTTACTTAAATCTACAAATAATTGGTGAACATTGTTTTTTGATTCAATGTTGATTGATTTGGTGTGAGTCAGCATTGATTTTCTATTAATATTTCCTCTCCTGTAATTTTAATAAAATAATATTCGAGAGAATCTTATACGATGTCGACAAAAGAGAAATTCCCCTACAGTTATTACAGTTCGTTCTATTTTCCTTCTTAAAAAGTTAGATAATAATTACCTCCTGCGATTTTAATGGAACCTTTTCCCTTATTCTAAATCGAAAGAACTAATTTACTATTTACTAAAATCTACTATAGGTTTTCCTCTATATTTAATTAATTCTTCAGGTATCCCATCTATTTCCGGTGCTTTATTATTTTAAAATTTCCCCATTATCATTTCTACATCATGTAACATTGGATCTTCGAGATTAATTTCTGAAGTGTCTACAGTATGCTCTTTGTTCTATAATTTACCATCGAATTTAATGATTTTTCAAAATAGTTACTCCATCTATTTTTAATATTACACTTGTTTGTTATTAAATTATTATTATCATATTTCTCATTAAGTATAACATCCCTGATAACCCTTGTATGTACTGATCCCTGCTATTCTTATTGGAGCCAATTTCCTTTATTTCTAATATTTTAAAATTTCTCTTTTTTTAACTAGTTTCCTCCGTTTAATATTAATAACATACTGTATTTTGCTTTTTTCCAATTCTCTATTAATTCTATACATTCCTCATCGTACTATATACATATATAATGTTTTTCAAATTTAAATTAAGTATATATATATATATAAATGTATAGTAGAAAAACATGTCCATTTGATTTTTTTTTTTGGTTTTTTTCTATTCTTTAGAACAAAATATAAAAAGTGATGATAGTGTAAATGGTTGTATTTGAGTTTAAAAATATAATGTATATTTTTTCCCTCCAAAGTAATTTCAACAGCAGATATGTAAAATAGTTTTTACCAATTTAAATTAAATTTTCGAAGAAATAAAAGTTGATAGATATTAGCAGAAGAGTTTTTGTATAGTAAAAATGAGGCTGAAAAGAGAGAGAAATGAAAAATAATGATTATTGCCCCCAACTCTAGTAGAATAATAATATTAAAATAAAATTTATAGTCCAATTATGATAAGATCGAAAAAATAGGGAGAGCAGCCCTAAAATGAGCAAAAAATGTGTGAAATTGGGAGGGGGGGTAGTAGAATCCCACGAGCTTTTTATCGCTGACAAACGAGTGGTCTCCCTATTGTTTTCCCCACTCATTGTGCTTGCCATTTGATCAACTGCTATCCATCTATGCCTATCACCACCTCTGAATAATTATTATTCAATTGTTATGGCGTTTCCTTGCAAACAATAGACGTCTAATTAATTCAAATAAAACGTACAAATCAAAAAATAATAATAATAATAAAAATACTATGACAGGTGTTAGAATAAAAAAAAACATTTTCTACATTTACGTATTAAAAAAAACAATATTATTTTTCTATTCATTGGAAATTCTTAAAACATATTGAATTTATAGTCCATTGTTTACCGGTAAAATCGTAAATTCAATTTTTCTTTGTTCCCGGATGATAATTCAATTTCGAGAATGAGGTTGGCGATACGAGAAGGGGTGGGTGGATAACCGACGGGCATTGTAGATTGCCTATAGATCTTGGTTTTCAAATTGTTATTTATTCTAGTGAAGGGCTCTCTCCCTCTCTCTCCAAGCATGAAAAAAATTAAAAATTATTTTTGTTCAATAGATGGTTTTATAAAATTTATTAAACCACCACAAAACCAAATGATTTTTTTTCTATTTTCATCAAAATATAATTTATTAAAAGTATCAAATTCTTTTCATTTGAACCATTTGTAATAATTAAGAAAATAATTAAATTTATATAAAAACTATAATATCAATAAAAAAATTATTATGATTTATTTATTTAATTATTTTAATTAACCCTACTTACTTAATTACTTAAATTTATATATACAAGCATATAATAAGTAATAGCAGAAGGTTTTTACTGGACTTTAAAACTGATGTCACTATTGTACAAAACTATTATTTGACACAGTTGTCATTTTATTTACTTTTATATACTTATACTTAAACTAGTATAAATTTATACTACTTTAAATAATGCGTGAAAAAGTGTATTTGCAGAATGTATTATTTTTCTTATTTCATCTAAAGAAAGAAATCGAGAAGGTAATTGATTGTTAGTAGAAATTTAATGAACTTACTTTAACCCTAAACACATGTACGAGGGTTGCCTTTTATATTTCGGGATTGGACAACCTTAGTGTTGCAATCTGACAACTGACAGCTCTATTGTAAAGTTTGACATTTTTAAGATTATAAGTACTCAGAACGTTTTGACATACGAGTGCTATTTGTGTTGTTTACACTAACTTAAAAGATTCATCTCGGCCAAATAATGGAACTTTATCGTGAACATTTTCATGCAATTATTTTTTACAACTTTCGACGTGGATTAACTCAGCATGGATGAACTGAATTAAATTTTTGACGATGAAGCTTCATCAAGGACCACTGTTTATCGATGGCGAATTCAATCGAGGTCGTCCAAAATCAGTTGTTCTGGAAATCATTGATGCTGTTCGCGAATTGATATTCCAAAATCGTAATGTGACCTATCGTGAGATTGAGACAACCTTAGGCATTAGTGGGTCCAGCATACATTCAATATTGCATAAATAAATTGTTCGCATTGGATCTCACACAATTTGTCAATCTCTCAAAAAAGGCTCGTATCGATTGGTTGAAAGAAATACTCAAAAATACGATCGCTGTGCTTCGAAACACGTCTATGACATCGTAATAGGTGATTAATCGTGGATTTACGCGTATGAGCTCGAAAGTAAACAGCAGTCGACTGTATGGGAGTTTCAAGATGGGCCAAATCCAACAAAAGTTGTTCGCGCACGAAGCACTTCCAAGCAAATGGTCGCCTGTTTTTTCGGAAAAAATTGGACACCACGATAATGTGAGCTCTCACATATCGGCTCAAACAACTGCATTTTTTAGCACTCAAAACATCGATTTGATGAGTCATCCGCCATATAGTCCTGTATTCCAGTACCTCAAAAACAAACTGAGAGGTCAACGTTTTTCGACACCTGAAGAAGCGGTTGCTGCATTCAGAATCCATGTTTTGGAGATATCTCAATCAGAGTGGGAAAAGTGCTTCGATAATTGGTTCAAACGCATGCAAAAGTGTATTGATCTTAATGGGGAATATTTTGAAAAGCAAAAAAGCGATTTTCGATGATTAATATTTGTTTTTGTTCTCTAATCCCGAAATATAAAAATCAACCCTCGTAAGATCTGGCTTCGACAATTCATAACAAGAGATTTCAATGTGCAAACTGAAAAAGTTTGAAGATTTGGAACTGTAAGAGTTGATGAATAAAAACAAAAAACAAACTTACAAACAATTGGCAAGAATGTAAAATGTGATCCAAGAAACGATTAGCAATCGATTAGGAGCAATGAGGAAAATCCATAAGATAGGAAGATAGGTCTATCATTTGAATGATAGACAAAAAGAAAATCGAAAAATCATCTGAAAAATACCGCTTCAAACTGTGCTGAATTGGAGTGAAAAATGTTGAAAACACCTACTGAAAAAAATGTTGGTAATTACCTGGTGAACCTGGCTTATTAATTGTAAGGCAAACAATTTTTTGGGGATAGAATTCATAATTTGTTGATATTTAGAATAAAATATAATACTTTGAATGAATACATTTTTCCGTTTGTGTTTAGTTTTTTTACGAACAAAGAGGCAAATACTAAACACTAATGGCCTGCATTATTTATTGGGATAAAATAATTTCATATATTATAAAATAGAGTTAATTCTTCTTTTAAACGAAGGTTTACTTACATTTGCAAAAATAAAAATAAAACAAACCAATAACAACCAATAACAAATATTAAATTTATTTTATTATCTCAATAATACAAAAAAATTATAACTATTTTAAATTATTCTAAAACTAATTATTAGTAGTAATGTGTTTTAATATTTTTCTTTGTTTCTTCAATGTTTTCTTGTATTGGCTTTTATAGGATACCCTGAAGTTGTTCATTAGACAATTGTTTTAATTTGCCATCTCTTCTTCCATGTCATTTGAATTTTATCTATTTTTATTATAATAAATTAATTTTTGGTTTTCTAATTCTAATTCATTGAAAAGCTATCTCTCGTATGTTCCCTTATTTAATTACTAATGAAAGAACAATTTAAATTTAATGAGTATTGCCATTCATATTACAAACTCTAGATAATTTAAAATTTTACTTCAAATACACTAAATTCAAAATCATACAAAGTGAGTGAGAGATTAATTTTTTATTACAATATATTTCTTCATAAATGTATGTTTTTGTTGAAAATTTACATGACGAACATGTTTCTTTGAAATTCTATCAAAATGATTTTCCTCATTGCTCAGAAAATCACAAAAAATTTGCATTTATGATTGAAATATTTTCTGTTTCAATTTCTATGTTATATTTATATAAATATTTCAATATTTAATCTTCCACAAATATTTTTTTTCTCTAGTATATGCTCTCCCACCTTTACATAAACCCATATTGTAAGAATTTGGATAACTTTAAAAATTGTAATTTAAATTTTGTTTCTAGAAAATATAACATTCTTTTTATTATACCAATCTATGATATTTAATTTGTGCGGATAAAAAGTATTTGAAATGCATGCTTAAATGTAAGTAAAAATGTCAATCAATGATCTCTTTAAATACTTCAAAACTTTTTGAATGAATTATAATTATAAAATATCCCATTGATAGAATTGAAAAATTACTTTTGAGTTAAACTCAAACAAAACTCTCGAAAGATAGCTAACTCATGTATATATATAATTTCTAATCTCAGTTTTAAAACTGAAATTCTTCAAATAAAACATAAAACTTTTCTTTTTTTAAATATTAAAATCTTATCTGAAATTCTACATAAATATATGGAAATATCTACAGCAAAGGTTAATGTATTTTTTTGAATTTCAATGTAGATGGTCTCTTATTTATGGGTTGAATACAATCATAAGCTTTTCATACAAAGCGTTTGATTTCGGTTTCATGACAGGTGATTTGAATAAATTTATATATATATTTATACTTGTCCCACATTCACAGACATATTCATTTTCACTAAAACACTAATAATTGAATTCTATATATACTAAATTCAAAGTATTAATACAATTATAAAACTTGATACTATAAATATTATAGTAGTTTATTTCATCACTATCGAATATCAATTCTATAAAGAGAAGAAATCTCTTTTATTTATTTCATGAGATTAGTTGTAAAAATAATAATAATAAAAAAAGATAAGTGTAATATGAAAATTAATCATTCACATCTTAAGAACAAAAATGATATTGTTTGAAAAAGTGAAAAAAGAGAGGAAAGTAAAAGCGAGGCTAGAGAAAGGATAGAATAGAAATGAGAGAGAATATGTTTAAAAAAAGATAGATGAGAAGCATTTGTGTAGAATAAAAAGAAACCTGTAGGCGGAAGATGAATGATGACGGGAGGAGACCATGGATGAAAAAAATTGAGCTTGATGTTTGTCTCTCCCCCCACCCCCACCCTAATAAAATTAACATAATTAAGATTAGTAACATATATCTCCATATTTTCAAAATTATATTAAAATCTTAATTCCAGTTATCTGTACTAAATGATTTATATTATATACGATTTTCTAAAGTTTATTTAATAGTTATTCTCTCCAATGTGCGTATTTATTAAAATAGTTCGGTAAATCCTAACTTGAAAAAAACAAAACAAATGTCTATTGCACATGATTAGATATACTGTACCTTAAAGTATCCTTATGTACAATCCTATCCTCCTGTAAAATTCTTTTTTTTTTGTTTATATTGTTTTGTAGTTTCAGTAAGAAACATTTTTACCGACCGACGATAAGAAGGGAAGGTATTGTTTTCACACCAAATTTCACATCTAGAGATTTTTACATAACTCCACAAATCATGCATTTTGTTAACAGAAAAAAGTATTTTTAGCATGATATCTGTCCGTCCACCTGTCCATTGTGTAGTATAGACGTGTACCGCTTCAACGGCTCAACTTTGAAAAAATTGGTATATTTACTTAATTCACCAGTAGTATGAATCCATCAACTCTTGGTGTATATCCGGAAACCGGAAGTAGTAGTTGACAAAGTATTAATTTTATATTCATTGTCAAAAAATATTTCGTTTAAAATATAGTAGTGATAAATAATTGATTAATTAAACTAAAATTAAAAACTAAGATAATATAATTTAGTCATTTTAATTCAAGTTTTAAAAATATTTTTTTTTTATACTTTATATATATTTTGTTGTTTGGAAATTAATTTATTTCAATTCGTCGGTTGGTTCTGTGCCTGGTCACAGCTCATATTTTTGTACGAGGTGAAGATTTATACCTCTAAATTAAATTTAAAAATGAATTATAAATATTTTTAAAATTTATGTAACTAATCTATCTGTCTATGTGGCTCTACGGAACTCGAAAGTTATCGGCCGCAGCAATCACACTTCTCTAAGTATCACTATTCTGAGTAACTCTCCAATCCTTTATGTAACTAATATAAATGGAAATTGGAAGTGGCTTAGAATAGGGATTGCTGGAGGAATGTGATCAAAACATTTGAGATCAATATATTAAAATATTTATTTTAAGAATATTGCTATTTTACATTTTTCTTACTTAATGAACTACCTAATTTTTATGTGTACCCCTTTTTGTATATTTATATATCATTTATTTCTATTTCTTAACATTTTGCACAAATGCAAATTTTAAAAGATAAGCTGTTGTATATTAGGATGGGGAGTATTTCATCTTTTCAGCTTTTCTTTTCTCTCTCTCTCTCTCTTTAAATGATGAGTTTATTTAATTTTAACATTTAAACTTATGCAAAGCGATGTTCTATTTCTTAAAATGCCCCATATCTAAAAGAGAGAAAAGACTTTAAATGTCTTAAAATATATCGCCTTCTCACTGAATGAATAAAAGTAAGATCAAAATGAAATTAGCATTTAGAGTAATTTTTTATATAGGTATATATTATTACTGATTTGCAAACCTAAATTGTAATTGTAGTTTACTGGGTTTAAAGAATAACATAATTGAGTTATTCAATAAAAATATATATAAAATAAATGTAATTACTAAATCACACACACACACACAATTATTAAACTTTAAAGTAACTTTGAAACTTAATAGAGAAGTCTTAAAGATATTATTTTTTTTTACTTTTATTGCTCATTGTGATAACCATTCATTATAATATTAATTTATTGATTCTTAAATTTTTATCTTCAATTATGGATTATGGCGTATGGTATCTTGAATCATGGATACAAAAAATAATATAAATCATTTTTTTTTAATTTTTGTCTTAAAAAAACTAATAATAATAACTTTGTTGAAAAAATAGAAAAAAATTAATATTTCAATATAGACATGATGAGAACAAAGTGTACATAATTTCGTTATCGTATTTTGTTGATAAAATCTTTAATCAATTTATTAATAAACCTATATATAATATATACCTAGTATGAAAACTTTCATCAAGAGATATTCCGATAGTAGGTTACGCTATTTATATTTGCTCTAGTTAACAACATCATCGAATTATCTCGATTTAGAAATATAATCTAATAGGATTAAGGGAAACGAATTATTTAAATTATAATTTCTTTTTCATTTTATTTAAAAAAACAATCAAAAATAGAATTGGTTTTATTCTATAAATAGATAATAGAATCATTCGTTGAAAATGTTTTAATTTAAAACATTTATTTATGTTAGTAGAATATAACTTAGTAGAATAAATACTTTAAATGATACCTATATACTGTATTATTTCATTGAGTAGAGTAAGTATTAAGTATTATCTTCAAAATTTGTATTAAAATATATGAATACATTTAATTTATATATGAAATAAATGATTTAGCGATTTTTTGTTGTTAATTTTTAGATTCACATTTTAATGAATCAATTTAAAGTACATACTACTACATAAAGTTCAAATTACATGAGATCAAGTGCTTTTTTGTGTCTTTATGGCACATTATAAAATATATTATTTACAATCCTTTTACTGATTTTACATAAACGAATATTAACGAACAATTGAAAAATTCAAATTCAAATCAACTGTCAATTTACATTTTTTAAAACTCTTAAATATTTTCTCTCTTTATTAATGCCATTATTTTTAAATATTATTATATATTAACATTTCTGAAATTAATATTTTTTAAATAAAGAGAACTCATTAAATCAAATAAAAATAATTAATTATAGACATAAAGAAAATTTTAGTAAAAGTTTTAATTAAAAAAAGTTTCTTCCAAGAAGGACGATGAGGAAGTTAAACATTGATAATACATAATAATCTACTATAAATATGAAATATGAAGCAGTGTAGATTGTGAAGTTTCATATACATACTTACAGATATCCTCTAACAAATATTAATATATATATTAGAGATATTAATTTAATATTTACTTGAAATAAAAATGTATATTCAAATGAAAACTATGTTGAGCTCAAATACAATTTTAGTAATAATTATTGTTATAATGAATTTTTATTGAATTTATAATCTATCTAAAGAAATTCAAACTCAATTAAATGATTATGACCCTCCCTCCACCACCTGCATACACACCGAAATCAACATAAAAATGTCATAATTATATTTTTAAAATATCTATTAACTTTTATTTAGTTTGCTTTATGTAACATTCATTTATCAGTAGAAATAGTAAAAATATTAATACAAAAACATGTTAGTAATTTAGAATTTGTTTTTATTTATTGGCGAGGGGGTTGCAAAAATATATTTTATATTTAATTTTAAAGATAAAATAAAAATTTTAGATATATTTATTTAAAATAATCACAAAAATTTTATTATTTTAATATTTTTAATTTACATTTACAAAATAAATTTGTTTTCAAGTTTCTCTAAAATACACCCATATTCTTTAAAAAAGTTTTTAATTACTAATATATGTATATATATAGATTTGACATATAAATTAATAATATTTAAAGTAAGAAATAAAAGAAAAGACTAACAAATATTAATAAAGTTTACTCTATAATTTATTTTAATAAAAAAAATCATAAAGCTTAATTTTATAATTTATTAACAATTTATAAAAACTATTTAAAAAAAGAATAATTAATAAAATTAATTACTTTTTTAATTATCAATTCTAATAAAAATGATATTTGGAAAAATTAAATTAAAAAATATATACCTATATATATAAGTTTATTTAAAAATTTTAAATATATAACAAATATTTTTTTGAAAGGGATGATTCAAGAAGAAAAATGAATTTGAATGAATCTAGTATTTACTTACCAAAGAAGAGTAGTGTAAAGAACCCTGTGGGCATAGTGTGTTTACTGCTTTGAGATGTTCAGCACCCGGTCATAGGCGACTATGATAGGTCGTATAGACTCTAGAATATATCAACAGAATGAACTCAAGTTGGCATACATGATCATGTCACGCCTTGATGCGTGCCTTCATGTACGAAACTTATTGAAATGATTGGTTAACCCTTCGAGTTGGCATTCGAACACGAAAGTCAAGGACCAAGGACCCAAAACTCCTCTTCCTTCACCAACGAATACAGTTAACCATTTTTATTATTATTATTTTTGATAAAAACGTCACTTCAAGGTTCAAGGACGATTAATATTGTATTTAAAGTACTTATGCAACCATATTTAACAAACAAAATAACTAATACCTGTGTACTGAATATATGAAGCTTTTCAACCTGTCTCAATATTTAATTGAAAATAAAATAATGAAATAATATATAATAAACTATAATTTTTTAATAAAAAAGAAAAAATCAAAAAATAATAAGATATAATTAAATTTAATAGGAAATTGAATTTATAATTCTGTTTAAGGTAATTTTAGCCATATTAGACAAAAAAAGATTTCCTTTAAATTACTAAATACATTTTCAACGAATAAAATATAAAATCTATATGTCAGTGTGTCTGACACCAAAAATTTTCGATTTTTTAAATTTTGATTTTGGATTCGAGTAGAGCTTAAAAAAGTGTAAATGTAAACTGGTCTTGGTTTTTTAAAATTCGGTTGGGAACATGGTCAAATAGGCGGCCAAAGTTGAAAATTTCCCATATATTATAACTACTGTAATTAGTGTTATTATAATGTAAATTTGTAAAGAAAAAATGTTTAGACATTATTGTAGACATTAGGAAAATTTCCGGGAACATTGAGAGTATTCCCAGGATCATTGGAAAAATTCCCAGGAACAGTAAGAAAATTACCGCAAATATTAAGAAAGTAAATTAAAGATATTAATTAATAATTAATAACAAAATATTAATAAACAATTAAATTTATAAATGTTGCGTTAAAAGTTCGTTGATAGTAATGCTTCCTAGCATTCTCAGATGTTTAAAATTGTAAATATTGTAAGAGAGAGAGAGAAAGAGTTCTATGAACAACAACAACGAATTCTCTCACTTTATCTTTATTTTCTTGATCAGAGGACGCTCTACTTTTTATTAAAAGAAACACCCTAATTTTGATCATATAGACTACGTGGGCCTCGTTCACATTCTCTTTCCAGGACTTGAGTCAAGTGTATTTTATTATGAAATAAATAAATAAATATAAATAAAAATTGTAGAACATTTAATTAATGATGGACTGTTTCATATTAATTACTTCAAATATTTTTATAATATATATAAATATTGTTACAATATTTATATATAAATGAATAATAATTATATATTAGTTTAAAAATTTATTATATGAGATTACTATTTAATGATCGTAAATCTATCATTTTGATCTCATGGGGCAAATATATCCATCCTTATGGTTAGTTACTTGTCTTCGGCCATTAAAAGTAGAAAGAAAGCAGCGTGTAGCTTTCAAGGCGAGGATATCACAAACCCAGACAGAAACCAGTAAATATTTAAATGATAAATAGCATAGTCTATAGAATATTAAAGACATGACGCGCTTAGAATTTCTGGCAAATACAACCCATTGGAATCAAATCTGTTTGTCTGTCAATCAATTCTATTTTATATAAATTAAATTTAAAAAAATCGTTAAATTGAAATAGTATCTCTCTATCAAGAATTATCATTTGTCTTAATTTTAAAGATAATAACATACAGAAAGCTATTTAGATCAATAATTATTATTTAAATTTAAATAGATATTCTAACAAAACGTGTTCTCACTTCCTATATACAGTGTCTGATTTTTCAGTTTTCTGGCTTTAAAAGAAATTTTTCATAAATGATAACAGAAAATATTAGGATATTTGAACCATTTGTTCTTGGCAGTACTATTGAAGAAAAAAACCCACATTTCATCTTTTAAAACCATATATCTCCACTTCTTCTTTATATATTCAACATTTTTTTAATATTTTATAATTTTTAATATTAACATAAGCAACTAACATTAAATTACAAATTAATAGTTGGCTATGAGTTTGAGGTTGATAATGACCCTTTTATAACTAAAATGGTAATCATTAAAAGAGATTTACTCGATTTCATGGATTAAATTTATTTTATTTGCACTTGCTAACAACTAATGTAGATACATTTTTTTATTTATGATATAAGTTATTCTAGCTTTAAAAAAGATGGAGGGTAGATAAGGAACAAATCAATACAGGAAATATATAAGAATTAAGCGAGAAACTAATACAAAGAAAATAAAAGATAAATATAATAAAACATTCATGAAATAATAAAAAGAAAATTAATTGAATACAAATATTATATATATATATATATATATAAATCTAAAAAGATTTGAACATAAATAATAAAGTTTATGGAAATATATATTAATTTTTACCGACCGACGATAGTAAGGGAGGTATTGTTTAATCTGGTATAGATTATTGGTGACAGAAGTAGGAAGCCAATTTTTTTTCAAACCTTATCTATGAATGATTTTATTGATTTTTTAAAGTAAATCAAAAATGAGATCAAAAGTTATATTTTTGTAGTTAAATAATTATAAGCTTGGAGAAATTCTCATCTCCTCTTCTCTTTCATCCCTATTATTTTCCAAAAAGTTTGATTAAAGTGTAAAATAAATCTAATGATTGAAAATTGAATCAAAGTTGGGCCAGGCAAGTCTGTAGTATCGAGTTTAGTTAAGTTTTTAATCTAGTCATAATCAATTTTTTGGTATTGAGACAACGATTAATAAAGTTCATTCGAAAGAAATGATTAATGATTTAAAAATAAAAATATATTGGGACAGGAATAATATTATCGTGTGGAAATTTAATAGAAATCTTGAAAAATTTATCTGATGGTAATGATTTATTACTAATTAAATGACTTAAATTCTAAATTTTAGTTATAATAAACATAAAATCACTCCCATATGTATATAAATATTGATTACACAGAGTATTTGTAAAAATATACATAAGATCTAAAAACCTTTCTACCTACTATATTAAAAATATATAAAATATAATATTCTGAGAACAATAAAGATTTATAGTTTAAAAAAATTTAATATGCATTATATCCTTAAGCTTACAATATTTATTAATACACATATTCCTCATCCTTGAACCACCTACTTCCAATTTCTACTCCCAATTCATTCTTATTCTTTTCGATGCATTCTTGAACTACTCATTAATTGTTATTTTCCCAGAAATGAACATATTTACCAGCCTTTCTTCTCCCATTCTAACTAAATGTTATCTCATCACAATCTCGTTGATTTTATGTGTAATTCTAAGTAATTATATTTTAGAATGAGAGAACACACAAAATATATTTTTTGTTATTTTTAACACGAGGTTAAATCTTATATAAGAAAATGATAAAAGAAATTAAAAAATAAAAAAGTTTTTACAATTGATATATCATCAATTTAGATAATTTTTCAACAAAGCTTTGACCTTGTATACATACATTTTCTTGTTCATCTACTTTTTTGTTAAGTTATTATTATTATTATTAATGTTTGTTGAATAATTATTTCCTCCTTTCCTTTTTGCTGACTTGATGCTTACTACTATTATTAATTCATAATATCACGATATCATTAAATAAACATTTTAGTTTAATTTTATAATAATGATAATATATTATTAAAATAAGATTTATGTTCCCAATTACCCCATATATATATATATATGTAATTAATATAATTTCTTATTAAAAAAAAATTTAAGAAGGGTAATCCTTAAAAAGAATCAAGTAATAATCACATTTATTTATTCCTAAGTCTGTGAATTTCTTTGATATATGTCTAAAACAATTTTTACAAATTTCATAAATAAAAATTAATTCCTTATTTTAAAACCGCAATGATTTTTGTTATAAATCAGGGGTGTCTAAAGTGCAGCCCAAAACCCTTCGAGATGCGCCCCAAACACAAATTATGAAAATTTTCTTTTTTTGTATCTCCTGACACGCGATCAGACTTTCGCCTTTTTTGAAGAAAAAAAAAAAGGTTAGATGTTTTTCGCGATCAGACTTTGACCCTATGTGCGCGGCCCAGAAAAAAACCAAAACCCCTTCGAGCTGCGGCTCATACACAAATTATGAAAATTTCGCCTTTTTTTGAAAATTTTTCAATTTGTCTCTAAAAAAAGGGTTAGATGTTTTTCGCGATCAAACTTTCGACTTTTTTTTGAAAAATTTCTAGAGTTGGCAACCCTATGTGCGGCCGAGCATATTTTTACTATCTCGTAAGAGATAGTATTGCGATCACGAAAATTTTCGATGTTGAGATTTTGATGTTTTTATACGTTTTGAAGGTTCCTGAATCATTTTCACTAAGGTTGAGAAAAATGTCTGTGTGTGTGTATGTGTGTGTGTGTATGTATGTAGACAAGATTACGCAAAAACGGTTTGAGCTAGAATGATGAAATTTGGTACATGGACATTATTCAAAATTCATAGTTTTCTATCAACTTTTGAGAAATGTAGCTCAACCGGAAGAGGGTCATTACCTACAACGTTTTGATTTTTTTTCCACTAAAGTGACCGTAAAAATAAAAATATATGTTTGATAATTTTTCACATGATTAATAATTGTATAAAACTGCTATATATAGAATTTCAGCTTGATTGAATTGCTGAAAGTACCAGAATTAATTTTTTAATACTGCAAATCTCACGCGCCAACACGTGCCATGGTGCCATCAATAAAAAGCCAAACATGCGCTGGTTTAATATTTATTATTTATAATTTATAATTAATTAAATTTAATTTAAATATAATATATAATGTTATTTAATCCAATTCAAATTGCGAGATAGTCGAGTGGAGACACTCCAGCTTATTTTTTTTGCAATGTGGCCCACGAATGGTCATGTTATAAATCTTCATAATGTGAATGAAAGAGATAAAGTTTCAATTCAAAATATTTTAAATTTGTTTCTTATTAATTAGATTTTTTAATTTTTTTAAAAACATTTTAATTTAAAAGGAATAACAACTAAAACCTCTGACTTTTGTACATTCCACGCAAGGGCAACGCCTATCAAGTTGGTTATATAAATTAGGTGTCCTATGATCAGTAGAACGGGTCATATCAACCTTTTTCTTGATTTTTTTTGATCGGAGGCGCTACTTTTTATCAAGTAGCATCCCAATTTTGATCCCGGAGGCTGGGTTGACTCCGTCACATAAACCCCAGCTAGAAAAATTCCCTTGCCAGACCCGGGATTTGAACCCGGGAACACGTTACCTCCGACCATGTGGCAACTAACACTAATAATATATTGTTGTTTAGAAATTTTATATTGTTTGAAGTTTTAAACAACCATACTGTACACAGAATTTCAAGGAAAGTAATAAGTAACACATATTTATTGTTAAGAAAATTAAATATATTATAAATATGATATATTGTAAAAACATTTAAACATATTATTAAAAATTAGAGATAAAAGATAGATTAAGTGATTAGAGAGGGTGGAAGGAAGAGTGTGCATATTTTTGATTATCTACTCTCCCAAAGCAATGCAAAATATGATTGTATTTGAAGGCAAGAGAGTACTTGAGTGGGCGATCTGTCCTAAAGGCTTGACATGTGACATTGCAGCCAATTTACATGTTGAACTCGCCATTTTGCAGTTCAATTTATAATAACCACACATGAGTAACAACAACAAACATTTCATGTTTAACATGGGTAAATCATTCGATCTTCAACTCTTTAATCACTTGGCATAATATATTTTTATTTATTTATTATTATTGTTATTTTATTTAAAAGCAAATGAACTTTCAATGAAGTTTAATTAAGAGACAATGAATATATTAATTACATGAAAAGAGAGACAAATTACATTTTATATATAATTTTTTTTATATTAAAGATCGTTAAAGCCAATTCGTCAATTAAAATTCTCTGGATGAAATAATAATAGCATTTATATTATTTCTCTTATATATAAATATATTATTATGTAGTATATTTAACAATATCATGACTTGTTTTCGACATATTCTCGCGGGTTACTTTCAATATATAGGATATAAAAAAAATTTTATGAAGAAAAAGAACAAAAAGAGATTTCAATTAGAAAAAGTTGACATGTGGCCAGGTCCGAACCGACCGACGGTTTGAATTAAATTAATTTCCAGCTACAGAAACAATTTCAAATAATTTCAATATATCTATTAATGTAATAAAAAACAGATATAGATAGAACATAAATATTTTTAATTTTATTTTATTTATAATATATAGCTGGAGTAGCCGGCGTTGCCCGGCGTTACCCGAGGCTGTGACGTCATATAATTTTAAATTAAGAAAAACATAATGAAGATGATTTTTCTCGGGGATAAAACCAATACATTCGTGGTGATATGTAAAAAAATCTCCTCATGTGAAATTTGGTGTGAAAATAACCCTTCCCTTCCTATCGTCGATCGGTAATACTACGACTTCCGGTTTCCGGATATACACCAAAAGTTGATCAATTCATCATAATGATACATTAAGTAAATATACCAAATTTTATCAAAATCCGTTGAGCCGTTCAAGCTGTACACATTTATACGGATGGACAGACATCATGGTAAAAATACTTTTTTCTGTTAACAAAATGCATGATTCGTGGAGATATGTAAAAATCTCCACATTTGAAATTTTGAAAAATTCAAAAAACAATTTTTTTTTAATTTAATAAATCAAATATTAATTCAAATAAAATGTATTTGAGATTAATGTTTAGATTTTAATATACATTATCGTTTAGAAAAAAAACAGACTAACAATTTTGATTTTTTAAAAATGACTTTGAACTTATTAAATATAAATATGTAAATGAGCTCTCTCTCTCTTTCATGATATAAAAAATCTTGTTTCATATTTAACTTGATTATTTTTTATTTAATTAACGATACACATTAATTTATTAATTAATTACCAGTAAACTCATTAAACATTTGTTAAATTGCTTAAACCTTAAATGCCATTATAAAATCAAACCAAATCAGTTCGGCATTTTCATTCACTAAATCAATTACCAATTATAAATATATATATAGTATATAGAGTCAATTATTAATTTCCCTTCATATAATATCAAACAGAATATATTTTCGCTCCAATGAATCTAAATAAAAAAATATAAATATTAACAAATTTTATAAAATAACGTTTTTCTGATGGACTAAAAAGAATAAAATAATTTTTCTATAACCCTTGCAAAGTTTATAGATGAATTGCTTCATTTTTAACTAAAAACGTTGGGCGCATTTAGTTTTATTTATTTATATGAAAAATTAAGTCAAATTTTTGTAATAATAAAAATTTTATTATTACAATTAAATATAATTTCTTTCAAATTTTCGAGAGATAATGTTTCATAGAAGATACAATCAAGTCTAAAATTGGAATTTATGGATATTCATAAATCTATTTATACTGAGTCTGTCAGATTTAAGAATATCTATAAATTAGAAAAATATAATAATTTTTTCCCAGTCATTTACCACAGTCCGTTCATTGTTTTTTTTAAATCTTATCTTATTATACTATATATATATATATATATATATATATATATATATATATATATGTATTTTTGTAATATTAAACCGCTGGAATGATTTTTTTGAAATTCACACCATAAATAATTTTTATAAAGAAAAATCGATCTCTATTGGTTTCAGCCTCGGGAAAATTTATTAGTTTTTTCTTAATTTAAAATAGGAAAATTAAATGACGTCAGTAACTACGTCAGAGAGCGCTTTCTTAAATACAAAATATTTTAAATATAAATCAAATAAAATTATGAAATATTATTATGTTATATCCATAGGCCATACTTTTCTGTCTTTCAGTGTATTAATACGTTCGTTTAAAAGTTGTATGTTTTATGACTATTTTTTTTTTTAATTTATGTTCTTTTAAAATATTTGAACGGTTGCTCGTTGAACCAGGTATTAATTAATATTCCCTGCTAATCCTTATAACAAGGAATAATTTTTTTTAATGTCCGAGCGGCGGCTCGGTGAACCAAATACTTAGATATTAAGTATTTAATTGACAAATAATTGGAAATAATGTTTAAAATTGTTATATTTATTTTAAATTGATTTAAATGTATAAGGATAGTTTGATAAGTAAATAACTTTTTGAACTCGCGGTGCAGTAATTTTAAATGCAGCATTGCTTCTGTCAATTAGCATCTATTAATAGGCTAATGTACAAGTTTGCGTCATTTAATTTATATTTGACATCAATTGAAAGCAGACAATCTCGTGAATTTTAACCATAATGGAAAAGAGCGAATTTCGTATTGATTAAGTATTAATGTTTTTAATATAAAAAAATCAATCCCTAAAGTTTACGTGATAGTGAAACTTTTGAGCTCAGTATGTCAAAATTATGAAAAATCAAACATAATTATCGTTAAAAAAGGTGTCAGATCACAAAAATGATAACAAAAAAAAAAATAGAAATATTTATAATTTTTTTAAGTTAATTATTTGTTTAATACCATTTATTAAATACTAAAACCAAAATTATGGATAAACTTGTTTTATATACTTCATTGACACTTAAAATAGAAAATCAAGTAAGTAATATATAAATAATAATTAGAAAACAGAAATAATTAAATATATATTTTGAAAATAAATATAAATTTAAATAAAAATAAATGAAATATATGAAGTTTGTCTCAGAATTGAATTTGTTTAAGAATTAAAATTTTAATTATTTTTATATATAACGTAAGTAATAATATTATTTTTAATAACTAAGTTTAGCTCTTATGAGAAGCAAATATTTAAATTATGAAGTTTTTTATCTTGGAAGATGGTATCACCAAAAATGAGTTCGCGTGTTGCCACCACTGACCTAAACCAAGGCACAGCTTAATAAATACTATGGGAACTCTGCACCATCAATTTCAATGGTAAAGAAGTGTTTTATACTGAGTTCCGATGGGGTCGTACTAGTAGACCGTCGATAAAATATTGGACGATCGGATGTAAGTCCGTGAAGTGGCTAAGGTTGTGCAACTCAACTGAGCGTGTATATCACATTTTTATATGAATATTTGGACATGAAAGACACATATACACACGTTGGGTATGAGTGTAGAGAGATAGTAACAAGTTCGATCCCCTTAAATCAACTTAAACAAATACTTGATCACTAAAACGAAATCCTAAGATAAGTAAAATAAATTTTGTTTTAAGAGAATTGTTTCTGAATATCATTAATTTAATGAAAAAAATTGAATTTTATATTAAATTTACTTTTGTTTTATATAAATGTAATTATTATAATATAGTATTAATGTATTACGAAAATTTACATATTACAAATTTATATATGTCTCAACAATGCCTGCTAGAAATTATTCCAATTGTAATTAAATTAATGAATTTAAATTCTATTATAGTCAATTTTTAAAATAACTTGTCTTTTCATTATTACCAGACAATATAACATTACAAGAATAACTCGTTAATCATCCTTATATCAGGATTATAGATGTTTGATTGACTGAATATCGAATTCAAGTCATAATTTGCATTTTAATATTTTATTTTGAAGTATATAGGTATATACATAAAGATAAAGTACGGTCAGTTATATGGTACATATATAAAGAAATAATATTAATGATATAAGAAATCAGAAAAAATATGTATATACAAAATATTATTAAAATTATAGTATACTTTTATTTATAGGATTTATCAGATTTTGCTATGATAGTGAAATTAAGGGAGAATGAAATCAATAAATGTAGCTAAATGTTTTTTAGTTGGAGAGTTGAAGAGAATTGGCCAGTGGGGTTAGTTAACTAATCTCGACGTCAATCAGAAGTTGCAAAATCCATCATTAGATTGGACAGCGGTGCCACGATGTATAATGGAGATTAGTTAACAATTCATTCAGACTGGGTTATATTTAGAAGAGAGAAAAATAACACTATTTGTATCAGTTTAATATTATCAGTAAGGTTAGTACTATTTTAAATGAAAGTAACTATGTTGATACAAATTATTTATTATTATTATTGACTATTAATATATTATTAAAGAAATTTTAAAAATTATATTTGTTTTATTTTGACGGAATAATGATCAAATATGGGTATAAATAAATTTATAAAACTAAATTAAATATTCACTTAATATTTATGATATTGAAAAGAGGGCCGGTGAGGAGAGCAGGAAATTTTCCTTCTGTAGAGTAATTCATAATTAAATTAGAAATTGAGCCCCTGGATAGGTAGGCTATCTGCACTGAATTGACCATAACGGCATTCTCTTAGTTAGTGGGAGGAGTTACAATCTACAATCAACTCGAGCTTATTCAATCGCCTGAAGGCGACTGGCACGTACCAACCACATCATACACAAATAATTATTTCCATAATTAAATTCATCTCTAATGGACATATTCTCTATTTTCACACATTCTGAGAATTGATTATATATGTATATTAAATGAATCTACATATTTGGATATATTATTTTCATTTGCAAGGGATTCAATATTCTTAAACTAATTCTAGATCATAAATAATCTCAAAAAACTTGAACCTGTAATTTTTACATTGGGAAATTTTTTTCTAGGTAAAACCATGGAGTTTTGATGTGAATAAACGCATAAATTCATAATTTTTAAATTCGTTGAATGAATTTTATATTAATAAAATTTTTTTAATATAAATAAATTAAAATATTTAAATATATCTAATAATATGAATTGTTATTATTATTAGAAGAAATTGACAACAAATAGAATCGTGATAAGGGTGTGAAATATTCTACACATAATTCACGTTTCGTAGGTAAAGTACGCCCAACTTTCTTTCCACTTATTTGGAGGTCTACCACTCGATTAATTAGTTGCTGGACTTCCATTTCGGGGTATTTTAATTAGTTCTTCTGCGTAAACTGTATACACATGTTCTTTCCAAAAACCGATGACGATCTTTTGTACATTTGCTTAAATTCCACACTTCTCTTTGAAGACTTAATTTCTTACTTTGTCCCATAGTGTTAAGCCCAGTATAGATCTTAGCGTCTTTATTTCCACAGTTCTCAAAAGCTGCTTCGCTCTTATTGTGTCGGTTCTGGTTTTAACAGCATAAGTTATGAGAGGTCTTACAGTTGCTTTGTAAATCAAGGCATGCTGATATTTTGACACATCTAGTCTGGTCTTTCACCTCGATATGCAGGTTGACACCTTAGATATTCGTATGTCATCACCATTCTATTTCCAAACTCAGTTTGCAGCAAATTGGTTCTTTCGAGATGACAAGTGATTTTGTTTATAATAAGAAATATTTTCTTATCAGAAACTTCCTTATTAAATTTCTTCGGAATCTTGACGGTGTATTTGTAGATCCTCTTCAGATTCAGCGATAATGCATCATTACTTAGGCTCATCAGCATAACAATTAATATAATTATTCTTTCCTCCTAGGTTGTGGCCTTTCATTTCTTAAATATGTGATATTCATTCATCTATAATCAGGTTAAAAGGAAAAGAACCTAGAAATTGTCATGTTTAAAAATAGTTGATGTGTTTTTGATTCACTGAGGTTGTTATCCGCCATATTTTGGGTTTCGGTGTATTTATGTATATCTTTATAGTACTATAAGATCGAGAGGGATGTTCCTGATTCTAAGGATATTGGCTTCGTTTACTTTTATTTTGCATATTTATTTATTTATAAATACTAAGAATTTTTAAATTTTTAACAAATTAATAGAAATACAGGGTTGACCAAAAGTCCGGTAACATTTCAAATGGTTATAAAAAATACAAAAAGAGATATGAGAGAAAATACGTTTATTTATTATAAAAGTACAAAAATCAGGGTTTTATTTTTTAAAAATAAGGTCGTCCAAATGTGCCCCTTGTTTAGTTTGGCACCCCTGTAACATATTGCTGAAATTTTCCATCACCGCCCGACAAGTGTTTGGAGAAATGTTCTGAATTTCCTCGCGTATATTTTCTTTTAATTCTTCAATAGACTGAGGGTTGTTATTAAAAACTTTACTTTTGAGGTATCCCCAAAGGAAAAAGTCCATTGATGACAAATCCGGGCTGCGGGGTGGCTAGTTAATGTTACCTCTTTTGAATATGACTTTTTGCCCAAAAATTTCACGAACCGCTGCTATTGAGTCGTGTAAGGGCTTATTGGTGCTTCAATTGCGGGTTAGCATCACTCCAGTATCTGCAATTTTGCCTGCTCAAATGCCCAGTTAGGTGAAAATGTGCCTCGTCTGAGAAAAAGATGTTATTGAAGCTCGTAAACCTCACAAGCATTTCGTTGGCAAACTGCAGTCTCTGAATGTAGTCATTTGGCCTTAATTGTTGTACAATTTGAATTTTATACGGGTGTAAATGTAAATCCTTGTGAAGAATACGATTTAAAGATGTCATGGACACATTTAAAACACTAGACCGCTTTCGAGTAGAGAGGCCAGGTTGTTCTCTAACAGATGCTCGTACGCGCTCTATGTTTACGGGCTCTCTCGACGTCCTAGGTCGGTGGTTGATTTAATGTTGAATCCGCCTCCTCGAACTTCTGTACCCAATTTTTAATTGCATGAGTTGATGGAGCTTGATTTTTATTTCGTATGTTGTACTTTGTACAAAATTTTCGTCGCGCTTCAGTCGCAGAATCGTTGTTGCGATAGTACTCGCATACGCAAAACGCGCGTTGTGCTCCGCTGAACGACGCCATGGCACTGAATTCCAACTAGCCGCTCTCGCATTTAGTAACTCCCCTCTATCTCCCGCAATTCGAAATAGCGCTCGATTCAAATGTTACCGGTCCACCCTGTATATTATATAAATTGTATATATACTTGTTAGCATATAAATGAGTTTCACTAGAAAAAATATGGAGTGTCTCCACTTGACTAACTCGCAAATTTGAATTGGATTAATTAACATATATATTATATTTAAATTAAATTATAAATTAAAATTAATAAATAATATTTATTAAACCAGCGCTTGTTTGGTTGGCTCTTTGTTGATGGCACCTCGTTACGTTCTGACGCGTGATATGCAGTGTTAAAAAATTAATTCTGGTCCTTTCAGCGATTCAATTAAGCTGAAATTCTATATATATAGCAGATTTATACAATTTTTAATTATGTGAAAAACTATCAAAAAATATCTTTATTTTTACGGTCAGTTTAGAGCAGTGATTCCCAAAGTGGTCTATATCGACCCCCAGAGGTCTATGGCAACCTACAAGGGGTCTACGTTAGCGAAAAAACAATTTGGGGGTCCATAAAATGAAATTAGGTGTCCACAATAGGTAAAAGTTATTTCCTATTTCACTCTTAAACATTTTCGATTTTTCAATATGGCTCTAAAAAAAACATAAAATTTTTTAACACTAAACTTCACTAAGGTTAGAAATTTACAAAAAATCAATATCAGGTAAGTAGCGGGTCTACCCAAAACCGGAAAACATGGCAAGGGGTCTACGACACAAAAAAGTTTGGGAACCTCTGAATTAGAGGAAAAAAATCAAAACGTGGTAGGTAATGAGCCAAAAGTTTTTAGAAAACTACGAATTTTGAATAATTCTCGTGTATCAAATTTCATTATTCTAGCTCAAACCATTTTTTCGTAATCTTGTCTACATACATACAAACACACACAGACACAGGCATTCTTCTCAATCTCAGTGAAAATGACTCAGGGACCTTCAAAACGTATAAAAACATTAAAATCTCGACACCGAAAATTTTCGTGATATCAATACTATCTCTAGCGAGATAGTTAAAAACAATAACATCCTTCTGAATAATATTTCGATAAGTTCGAATTTATTCGGATGGTAAAAATTAAAAAAACAGTCTTGAAATTATTTTATTTAATAGAAAATTTGATACTTGTCTTGATTGGTAGCATATAAACTAAATGTTTAATACAATTTTATTCTTCTATCCCTTTCTACATTTCTTTCATCACTAGACTCCCTTATTCTCGGTTTAGCATAGCCTAGCTAATCGAGTAAATGATATAAATTGCGCGGACACAATTGGAGCGTCACATGATATGCAAACGATCAATGTCCCGAGGCGTCGAACGTGGATATTATTGTCAAGTCTATTTGTAATTGTATTGGTGTATCCATGGGCCCTGTCAGTGTGGATGGCTAACATGTACGTGCGTCTGCAAATTGTACCGCATCGTGGTTAATTAATAAACATGCACACCCAAGCAGAGAGACACAAAGCAAACAACGAGACAGCGACACCCCTGGATGGTGGTTAGTTTGTTGTTGTTGGCTGTGGCATATGGATTGCTCGAAAATAGAC
Organism: Labia minor; assembly: GCA_963082975.1. NCBI lineage: Eukaryota > Metazoa > Arthropoda > Insecta > Dermaptera > Spongiphoridae > Labia > Labia minor. The sequence continues at coordinate 64,590,248 of OY720344.1, read as the reverse complement.
TTGAGATGCCCTGCCTTTTCCTATTTAATCAAAAGCCATTCATTTATGCTGAATGTTGATATACAAAGACATAAATATAAATCGAATAACTTATCCCTTTTTATTGATTAAAAAATAAATATAATCACGTTAAATATTAAAAATATACCATTAAATTAAATAAATAAAGTTCGTTTATTTAGACATATTTATATAATTTTACAAATTTTATTTGATACGAAATAAACAACAAAAAAGAACTAATAATAATTGTAGCTCCATTTTTTTAAAATCTGGTATATTATTTATTAAAAAAAATCTATTTTCATCTTTATTAATTAATATAATTTGTAATAAGACCTTAAAAAAAGAAGATATTTTTAAGAAATAATTCCAAATTTACTTTAGAGTTATAAAAATACTTTCATTTATAAATGAAAAATAAATTTAACGAAGACTCAACTTCTTAAATTTCTGCTTTTATTTTAATTGATTTTTTTTCTAAATTATAATAATATTAATTAAAAGAGTCTTAAAAAGTATTCATAAATATAAAAATCAAAATTTTATAATTATTTTAAGATGATTTGTAAATATAATAATAATTATATATTTGTTATCACTGGTTTGCCTAAATATTTAATTTTATGATAATGCATTTTAGTATTTTGAGGGCAATCTCGAACTTTCAAATACAATCGAAGGAGACGAATAGGTATTTATTATTTCTGAATAAAATGTATGACATTTTGGAAAAATTAAAATATTTCATAAAAGATTGAAATTTTTTATAATTTTAAAAAGTTGTATATTTCCTGAAACGATTATTAAATTATGATCAATAGAAATGTTATAAAGGGTATTTATAATAAAATAAAATTTGGAATTTCGTTGTGCAATCACCTTTTTTTTTTTTTTTTTTTTTTTTTTGGAAGGGGGAAATCCTCATGGACACTCGAAGGATGTTATTCGAGTAGTGTCGGACTCTTACCGACTAAAACCTTCCTCCCATAGGATGATACTCCTCCCGGAACTGTAGCGAACATTGCTCAGGAGGAAGACCTTTAAGGGGGCGTGGATGTTATGTGAGCCCCCAAATGCTCTTCTAAATCTTTTTTCTGCATGATGTTTCTGCACATGCCAGCAACTTTGTCCCAATTTTCCTGGTTTTTAAGCATCGTGTCGATAAAGTTGTCAGCTGTAATTTTGTGCCCAAGACTGGCCTCTGTACTTTTTCTAATGCCCTCCCATCTGCAGCAGGTGAAGATGGTGTGCTCAGGGGTCTCGGAAACCAAACATCTCGGGCATAGGTCGTCGGCTTTTTTACCAAATCTTTTGAGGTAACTCGCGAAGTTACCGTGCCCTCCTAGCACCTGCGTCAGATAATAGTCCAGGTCACCGTGGTTCCGCAGGCACCACCTTCTCAGGTCCGTGATAAGGGTGTAAGTCCATCTTCCAGTATGGACCGTATTCCACCTGTCCTGCCATATGTCAAACAGCCGTTCCCTGTTTGCGGGCCCTGTCGAGCCGTCACTATCGTAGTTCCAACTCCTCTCATAGGCAAGCAAGTCGATAGGAGGAACTGCCGCAATCACTTGCACCGCACACGCAGAGATCGTCCTATAGGCTCTGGTGACTCGTATTAACGTACTCCTTTGAGTCCTGATTAATAAGTCCCTATTCTTGGCAACACTCAACGCGTCCACCCATACAGGTGCCGCGTAAAGTAGTATAGAGTTTACCACAGAGCTCAAAATTTTCCTCTTGGAGGTTGATGGTCCACCTATTCTGGGCATCAATTTATATAGTGCCATAGCAGATTTGTTGGCCTTTTCTATTGCCTTTCTGATATGTTCTCCCCATTTGAGGCTCTTATCCAGTATAACACCCAGATATTTCATGCTATTGTTAGCCTCGATATTGGTCCCTAGTATGTTCATTGACAGGTCGCCAACGTTTTTCTTTCCTGTGAATCTAACTATCTCCGTCTTCTGGGGTGCTAGTGTGAGTTCCCTTTCTGTCATCCATTTGTTGATTTTAGCAGCAATTTCTTTGGCTTTTTCACAGAGCCCTTCCTTTGTTTTATCAATCACTACTGCTATAAGGTCATCGGCAAAGGCGATCAGCCTGCAGTCCGGCGCAACATCCAGGCGCAGAACCCCGTCGTATAAAATGTTCCATAATAATGGTCCCAGAACGGATCCCTGAGGAACTCCGCAGGTTACCCTTCTGGACCTTCCGTCGACTGTTATACACCTGTTGGTAAAATAATTTTTAACTAGGGTAATCAGATATGAAGATATCTGTCTTCGTTCAAGTTCTTTTACGATATGACTCCATGATGCAGTGTTAAATGCATTTTTAACATCTACAGCGAGTCCCAGGCACAGTTCTCTATTTCTCCAATTGCCCTGCATTGCGCTTCGAGCCATTTTAGAAACTTCCAGTATGGCTTCTGTGGTGGATTTGCCCTCTCTGAATCCATATTGGTCTTCAGAGAGGCCACCATTCGAAACTAACTCATCATTTAATCTTTTATTGATAATCCTTTCCAGCACTTTAGCTAGACAGTCGATCAAGCATATCGGTCTATATGACTTGCAGGCTGGTATTCCAGGTTTAGGAATCAATACTAAATTGGCATTCTTCCATGAGTCCGGGATTACGCCCCTTCCGACGATCTCGTTATAAATCCCGCAAAAGATTTGCGGGTGCAGTTTAATAGCCGCCTTGGTGACTTCGGGAGGAATGCCATCCGGTCCTGGAGCTCTGTTATTTTTAAGTCGCTCTGTTGCCTGCAACATCTCAGTTTCAGTGACCCCTGTTATATTTGAAGATTTTACTTGTTCCACTCGATTAACGGTCTTAAGGGGAACAGTTCCTCCGCAATCTCTAGTTTACGTTCTGTGCTTAGGGATGATTTGACTTGTATTCCAGTTCTTTTGCATACTATTTTATAAGCGCTACCCCATGTGTCTTGGTCAACACTTTCAATAAGATCTTTCCAACATTGATTTTTTGCTGACTTAATAGCTGTTCTTAGAATTTTCCTACATTGGCGGTAGTCTTCATATAGTTGGTTGCGCATCTCAGTGTTGTGATTTTGCCTTTTTTTTGACCGGGTCCATTTTCTCCTTTTAGCGATACATTGTTTTCTCAAGTCTTTGATGTTATCGTTCCACCAGTAGGTTGGTTTCCTGTTATTTCTGTGAGATATAGGGAATACCTTTCTGCACACTTCTTGCAACATAGCAACTACAGAGGAGATGTTGGGTTGAGAAACATTCGAGAAAGCCCTATTTATCTCTCGTTTCAAAAGGTCATCTCTTCCATGTTTGAATCTCCACCTTGGGGAGTGTTCCGCAGAGGGTTCAAAATTTCTTTCTGTGTATTTGATTGAGAAAGAAATAATTTGATGGTCACTAAGTGATTCCTCGTCAAGTACCTCCCAGGATCGGATCACGTCTGTTAGATCTAAAGATATTATTGTGATATCCAGGATGCTTTCTTGGTCTCTTCTAGTAAACGTTGGTTTATTCCCAATGTTTGCAGTAACAAGGTCCTGCATCGCCAACCAGTCTGACAGAGCCGAACCTCTGTTGTCTTGGTAAGGTGATCCCCATAAACAGCTCTTGGCGTTAAAATCTCCAGTGATCAGTATTCTATTTTTTGGCCTATGTCTTAGGCTGGTAGATAGTTCCTCGAGAAACTCGTTATATTGTTTGCTAGTAGAATTGGGGGACTTGTAACAGGAGTAGATGGTGATACCCTCCAGCTCAATCCAAACGAAGCCATCGCCCGTACCTGTATTCGTAATAACCCCATTATGGACGAGTATAGCTGCATCTCCCAAATTGTCAACTATCCAACTAGTGCTTTTTCTAACATGGTTTTTGTTTGGTTCTGATACTAAAAGTACATCAGCATTCAGTCTTATTCTTGTTTGGTATAATAGATCCTGAGCAGCTCGACTTCTATTCAGATTAACTTGGAGAAACTTTATCTCATTCTGTGATTTGCTTTGTGAGGCATGGCTGCGATTAGGGTTAATTTGTATCACCTTAAGGTCTTTGCAAGCTTTATTATTATTTTTCTTCTTCATTGTGGTGATATTTGATGTTAGTTTCAGATGCTGCCGTGGTTACAGGTTGCGGAGGTTGCGGAGGGTTAAGTTGGGGTTTTCTATTTGTTTCTTTATACTCCTTTCTTTTTTTTGAAAGAGCTTTTTTGAACTCGTTGCATTTGCCGCTTCCAGCTTTGTGATTTGGTTGATTGTGCAATCACCTAATTTAACAGATATTCACTGATTTCCAGAGTCTCTGTATAAATAAAATTATTTTATTTGATTATAAAAAAATAAATATAAATTAAAATACAAACAAATATGAAAAGAAGAATATAATTATTAAGTATATAATTATTTTTTAATTTATCACCAATAAAAAAAACCATTGATTCATACATTATGTTATTTAAACAAAATCGATTCAGCAAACTGAGTAGTTGTTAAACAGTCCACCTACGTATAAATCAAAAATATTAATATTATACCTATGTCATTGATAAATTATCTATATTATAAATATATTCAATTAATTATAATAAGATATGAATGAATTCAAATTAAATTTATAATGATTAAAATCAAACTAACATACAAATCCTCTATATTAAATGTTTATAATGAATTAATCTATAACTAATTATACATATTTTCATTGATGAATTGCTTGCCAAAGATCAACAAATGTTTGACATTTAAATCAATGTGCAAATATAGACAAATCATCGCCATCGAATTATTACTTAGATTAATAGATTTTAAATTGCCTCTATTCATAATAGATTCTTACACTTCTTTTTAAAATTGTATTCCATATAAAATTTAAGTAAATAATTAAGATTTGGTGTTTTTTTTTTGTTATCTGAAAATTATTTTATTAATAAATGTGGGAACGTTACATGATGTGCAGAGGCATGGAAAAAAAATGAATTTCGTGATGCCTAGCTTTCAGGCAAAACCATTTGAATTAATATGAGCTGTGGCCAGGCACAGAACCGACAATCTGAAATAAATTAATTTCCAAACAATAATATATATATATATATAAAGTATAGAAAAAAATATTTTTAAAACTTGAAATAAAAGGACTAAATTATATTATCTTATTTTTTTTATATTTAATTAATCAATTATTTATCATTACTATATTTTAAGTGAAATATTTTCTGACAATGAATATAAAATTAATATTTTATAAACTACCACTTCCTGTTTCAGTATTTACACCAATATTTGATGAATTCATGATACTGATACATTAAGTAAATGTATCAAATTTTATCAAAATCCGTTGAGCCGTTCAAGCTATCATGCTAAAAATACTTTTTTCTGTTAACAAAATGTATGATTCGTGGAGATATGTAAAAATTTCCACATGTGAAATTTGGGGTGAAAACAATCCTTCCCCTCCTATCATCGGTCGGTAAAAATATAATATTACTAAATTTAAATTTATTAATTTCTGGCCATAATTCCTAACTTATTTAGATTGTTTTAATTTAAATAATTTATCGACAGGTGTTAATAAGCATCCATAAATATTAACATTTTTATATTCACTTATTATTTAACTTTTTTTTAATGAGATATTAGGATCTAATTTATGCATAGCTTGATTCAAGCTAACTTGTAAATATTTTTATACTAAAATCTATGACAAAAAATTAATCACTCTTTTTTAAGAAATCTTATTTATTAATTGCAATACAAAATAATAATAATTTTAATATACAAGAATTTAACTTGTAGAATTAGTCCAAAATAGTTTTTAAAAGAATATTTATTTTTAATATCTTTTAAATTTCTAAGCAACTACTTAGTGTAGTATTATAAATACTGAAAATTTATGGTTCTGTCATTTGATTCATACACAATCAACTTTTCTCATTCGTTTTATTATATATGAATGTACTTAAAATAATTATCGATTAAAACTATATATTTATTGATTTTTAATTTCTGATTTTTGATTTATAGTACTTTCAAAGTTTACTATTATAATTAAATTTTAGTTCTCCTATCTACTATTTGTAATGTTCGCTTTGAATTACCAATTTGAATCATTAGTTAATAGTTCTCCTTGCCAATTACTAATATGATAATAATAGCTGTTTGATGATAATTCATTGGTATACATTTTTAATAGTCCAATTGGAATAACAATTCCATTTGCTGATAAAACAATTAGTTTAGGAAATAATACAATTCGAAATGGGATCCTCGCTTTTGTCCTCTTAATTTGTTAATTGGTCATGTTGGTTAACTATAGAATGAAGATAAAGAGAGGCGCCTAGACACACCCGGGCGCCAAATCCTCCACACCAATTTCCATTTTGAAGGATTAAAGAGACTGAAAGGGATATTGTCTTGCATCGAAGGACAAAACGGACACCTGTTATCATTAGCCGTATGGGCAACCAAGTTATCTCATGTTCCGTAATTCGTCCCCCTGGTCCGGAAGGAGTTCAAACCCGCCAACCCACCCATCCTTCGAACCCGTCCGGTATTAGCCAACTTGTGGGAGTGTCACTTTGGGCTTAACGCCACACAGTCTCTCTAAGTGATATTTAATGCCTGTTTGTGGAATGGGACAAGGGCCAACTTGCCATAGGAGAGAGAATTCTACCTCTCTTCAACCCCTCCACACTCACCTCACCCACCGATAAGCCCTCTGCAAGGTAAATAGTATATCCTGCTGCTTTTCCAAACCAACAACGGGCAAACTTCTCTGTTGCTCTTCAAGTTCTGCTATCGCTCATTTTAAGCCCGGATATTGAGCTTCGAGGACTAACTTCGAGTTTCTGTATATCAATCTATATGTGACACGATTACCTACCATAAATCCATGTCCTCCACCACTTCAACCAACCCATTCCCTTTCTCCCTCTCCCACACTCTTTCGCTCATTTTTTTTTCAAAGAGGTCGAAAAACTTTTGACGTCAAAAATACATCAACCCGTCTATCGTTTATATGAATAGGACATAACTTCAATTTCATATTTTAATGGTTATCAATTTTTCAAATATCTACTATTTTTATCTTCCAAAATTATTTTTCCAATTTCTGTCATATTTTTTCATAAAATCCATGATCATTTGAAAAATGGAGTTCTTTTTTATTGAATATTAATAATTTCTTTATAATACTATATTCAATTCAGTATTTAATATATAAAATTTAATTACCTTGACACATGTCAAGCTTTAAGTGGTTTTTATAAATAGTTTTGGAAAAAAATGTTTTTATTAATATTAAATATTAAATATTGTTTTAATATTTTATTGATGAAATTTAATTCAATTAATTTTTATATATATACTTTCAAATTTTTTTTAAATTTTCCATTTAGATTCACTTTCCTCTCATTCCACCCTCATTCACTCTATCTATTCTGTATCCACTCTTTTAATAATTATCTAAATGTAGTAAAATTACATTAAATTAATTTAACGATAATTAATTTTAATAATTATGTATTAGCGAACCAAGCAGTTAGTTATTAATTCACTAATCAATGATTTGATGCAAAATTGTATTTGGAATTACAACAAAAGTCCTGTTAGTCTTTTTTATAAAATATTTAAAATTATCGGATAAACTAAATTCACTAATTTAAAATTTCAATTCCAATAAAATTTATATCTATTACAATATTTGCAAGAATTGAGATTCAATTTAATAAAAAAAATCTAATGTTTTAGTGCAACCTTAAAAAAGGGCCAAAAGTAATTTCGACATTTCTTGGTGGATAGCAGACAAAAAAAACAACTTAATAAATTATTAAACCTTAAATAGTCAACAATTTTTAATTTGATGAATAAATTAAATTTCAATATTTAATTTAATAATTTAATTTAATGAACAATTGAGATAATACCTGCCTCAAAAAATTATTTCATTGTTCTTGCGATTATTATAATATATATTTAACTTAACAATAATCAAGTGGCCCGCAAAAAAATTACGATACCAATAAAATATTTTATTATTATTGGCGGGCCCCACAAATCTGTTCGAGGGCCACAAAATCCTCATTCCTGTTTTAGTGTTTTTCGTATATCTAATTTTTAATACTACATAGTACAATTTCTATTTAGATATATAGAATATAAATTATAGATGTCTGATTTTTTAAAAAGTTTTTAAAAGTTTTTATTAAATTCTACATGTTAGGGTCTTTTTGAGATGAGAATAGGTCTGGATCTTTAGTAAAAGCCTATTAATTAATGTTTCTTACATAATTATATTATTAATAATTAATAAAAATTAATGAATGACAAAGATTGGCAAAATTAAAACATTAAAATATATAATTAGGTCTATTATATGTGAATATTCATAATAATCGACCTAAGATCTTAATTCTAAGTCTATAAAAACATATCTTAATAGTCTTAAAACAATTTAAATTCTCCCATTGATGAAACGTAAAGATACGTAATTTTGTTTTAAAAAGGTCCTCAGGCTCTAGTTCATTCTAGCCAGTTTACACATTTATTTGATAATTTATCACATTTGACCTTCTTATAAATTAATCTAAACTTGTTGAGGTTTAAAAGCCTCATCTCTCATTTTAGCAGTCCACCATTTTATCACTAGACTATATACAATACATTTTAAATTTCAAACAATGTACGAACAAAATTTGTTAATTTTTTTAAGTACTATAATCTTTATATTTTTTTTGGATTTATTTTTTCTTTAATTAAAATATTCATGAAATAGGATTTTTAATTAAAATTGATTTTAATTTTTAACTTTCCACTAATAGTAAATAATGTTTCCCCTCTCTTCTCAATATATATATATATATATATATAAATGTATATTCATAAAAGAGGGAGGATTCGAGTATATACTTTATATTTATCTAGTTGTTTATTTAACAAAAATAAATATTACTTCCTTCATCAAAGGATACATTTCTGTTTATACAATTGTATACATAGATCTTTCAATTAAGAGACTGTATTATAAAAATTAAAAGCAAACGAAAACAATAGAAAAATAAGTAAGAGATATCAAATACTAAAAAAAATTCTATATAAATCAAGTGATTAATTCATCTAATCCTATAACCTTAGTGAATGTCAGTTTTCATGTAACATAATACAACACTAACTTTTATGAACATTTTTTTAGACTAATGGATTTTAAATACACTTTTCACTCCGTTTTGTATAATAATTTAACGTAACGAATTTCTTTTTATTGCTTTATTCAGAAATTACATTTATTTTATTGAATAAAATATTCATTTATTTTGTATTGATGAAGTATGGGAGTTTTTTCAACCTTTTTTTAATTTTTCACATCCATTATTGAAAAATTTTTAAAAAAAAATATTTATTAGACTTGTTTTTTGTCTCACTTAGTGGCCCAGTTTGGTAAAAGTAAATGTGAAAAATGAAATAATTGAATTACAATTTATTTGGAATTATTTTTTCTTATTTATATTTGGTGTAGTGATAAAACTATTCATTTTTCTTATTGTATTTCCAATGAACTGCTTGATTTTTTGATTTTCTTTATTTCTAACCCTTGGCTTCGTTAAGCATAAAAAGTTCTTAAAAGAAGAAAGAATAACTAGACAAATAAATAGACAAATTTTTAATAAATTCTAAACTTCTTTTTCAATTGAATCAAATTTATTTGTGATGCCCTTTCCCTAGATCTGCAAGGACTAAGAGTTAATTTAAAAATTAGGACAAAAATAATGTTGTCCTATGGTGAGCCCCTCTCATCTATAAATACAATTTTATCAAAAAAAGTATGTATTGAACGGAAAGTGAACAAAACTGAATTGTATGTATCTTATTATTATATCTAAGAGACTATTGTACTCAAACATTTTGATCCTTATTTTTTTCATGTATGGATCATTTTATAGCTGGTATAATCGTATAATCGTAAAAATTATTTTAAACAAATGTCATTCTCTTTATACTGAAGAGGATTGATCCAGAAATAAGGTATAAATTGACAACATTGTTTATTCTCATAAATATTTACGCGGTATGACTGACAGTTCACTCACAATTTTTCCCTGTCGCCCAGTCTTGGCTCATCAACCGTGTAACATTTTTCAATTTCATTGTTACTTCAGCCACATGAAAGATTTGTTTCCCTTTTTGGTCGATGTGGAGTAGGGAGTTTAATAAAGCCAATAAAATAATTTTTGAATGAGCAACGCTTCTGAAGTGGCGATGAAGTCAAAGAAAAAATTAAACACTTCCTTAACTTAACGGATTAGAGTGGAGTTCTATAAAATTGGGACAAATAAATTGAAGCCACGTAAAAATGGCGATTATGAAGATAAATAAAGTAAAGTTTTTCTTTCCAAATTCTATGAAAATAAACAATATTGTCAAATTGAGTGGAACCTTATTTCATCATCAATTTAAATATTCTAAATTAATCCTTTATTCCTTTAGTAGATAATAATTATTAATTATTATGTAAAATTACTATAAATAGTTTTATTCAAAAACATTATAATTTTACATAATCATAAAAGTATAATTAATATATATAGATAAAAAAAATTATCTATTATAATTAGAAATGTAAACATATTTATTGATTTATTATTCATTTAATTTTTAAGATTTATTAATGTTATTTTTACTAATGTAATATATTTTATTTATTTTTACAGATAAGTTACAGTGGCAAGTGGGAACCTGGGGTCCATGTCTCAAAGTGTCACCTGCTGAAGTTACAGCAGAAGTATCCGACATTCAGCACCAAGAGTCGAGAGATAACCTCGGAGTTACCCAACGTAATGTTACCTGTGTTCTTGTCTCCCATGATGCTCTCAAGGTAAATATAAAAAAAATCAACATTTTTTTATTCTTTCCTTTTATTCAATTATATTTTTAATAGAAAAACATTGAACAAATAATTATTTTTTTTCTACTTACAATAAATAAATAATTTACATAGTACAATCATTTTTTTATATTTGAGTTTTAAAATTATTCAGAAAAGAATTCAGATATGCTTCTTAAGATCCTTATAGCTATAGATTTATTATTCATCACCTAGGTAAACCTCAACACGAACGAACAAATAATAAAGGTATTAAACGAGATTTAAACGAGTAAAAAAAAGTTTTAAAATCTAATGAGATAATACAATTCTTGCCGCAGGGCTTTCGAGCTACGACATTTTAAAAGACGATGGAAATGGCAGACAGGGTGGATGGCGGACTGGGAATAAGTAGGAGGGGATAATCACATTGCGCAAATCTCTTCTTCTTCTTCTCTTCCCATCCTTCTTTTCATTTTGCTCTCATTGAATTAATTACATTATTATACGGTCAAAGGCCTACTACCAGGCTACGTGTAATAATAAAATCATTCTTTTCTTCCTTAAAAAAGAATCTTAGAGAAATAAAAAAAAGTATAAGTATTTTATATTCATAGTTTTCTTTATTTATTATATTTTATTCAACCATAAATTTAAATCCTACTTATTTTAAATTATTATTATTAAATTGCAATGAAATAAATCAAATGATTTTATTTTTAAAAGAATAATTAAGAAAATTGAAACACTGTAGTAAAATAGTTACTTTAATAGAGATAATAAAAAATATTTTTAGATTTAAGTATTTAAAAAATAGAAACAGAAAATTAATAATTAAATTACCTATATTGTTTTTATGTCACTTATTGTAAATGGTAAGTTGTAAGGGTAATTAATTTTTTTTTCTTAAATTATAAATCAATATTGGCTGATCACTGATTAAATGTTTGCAATTTACTCCTTCATTCTCTTATAATTAATTTTGAATTGTTGCCCACATCATTCATGCCTACCCTACTTGGTTTAATGAATAATTATCATATTGAGTATAAATTGTATTTTTATAAAATAATTGAAAGTTTTCTTGGATCAATTTATTTCTTATTATTATTAATATCTATATATTTAAAAGACAGTTATATCACATACTTCTCCTAAACGACTTAGGCAATTTGGGCCATTCCAATGCCATTTGATGGCATTTCGGGCTAATCTAATAATAGCGTAATCTATTAATAGCGTAAAATTCATTGGAAAACAATAAATACTTTTGGAGAAAAGTGAAAAAATAATTTTTTTCTTACTTTTTATTATTTTTGACGTCATTTGTGACGTCACATCCAGTGCCTCTTATATCTTATAATATTTTTCAATCTTTTGAGTTTCAATTTCTTTGCGTGTGAGGGCTCTCACACTGGTCCGCTAATCTATAATTAATTTACTGATTAAATTAAAATATATTTTCAATAAGAACACAAAAAGAAATGAATGTTTTATGTAATGTTTATTGATTGAAACAAAATGGATGAAAACCTTTTACTACTTTCAACAAAATACTATGTTCGGCGCTCTTAGCAGCTAGTTTAATAATAATAAACAATCAAGTCTACTATTTTTTTATAAGGTAATTTTCATGATTAGGAAAAAAATACGACACCTAGTAATATAAAATCATAAATTTGTTTTCTTCTAAAGTTCTTAAAAAATTTTTTTATATTATTATATTATTGCAATCAAAAAGTTTTAGAAGCTGGCCAAAGGAGAGTTTTTACAAAAAAGTTTATTTGGACATAGTTGTCTCATTAGATGTTTCAAGGTATAAATGATTCGATCCAATCAAGCATTTTTTTATTCAATTTTCATTCACTTTAGAATTGGTTAATTAAGATAATTAATTACATTTATATTATATTAAAATAGAACTGACTCAAATATTCTCATATACTTATTTCTTTAATTATTTAAAATTAGATGATTTATTTCTGGAAGATTATAAGTTATTTTGATTATTTTTTTCTTATTATTTTTTATTATTTATTTATTCAATAAATATATAAATAAATATAATATAAAAAATATAATTATAATAATATACATAATTATGTTTTTTTAAATATTTATTGACTAAATAGATAATATTAAAAATTCAAATATCTATGTATATAAGAAATGAAATATTTATATATTATATATATTTATTATATAAAAAATAATTATTTTCTATTTTGATTGAATAGACAATAGAAGTTAAATAGAAATAAAATTAAATTAAAAAAATCTGGAGTGTCTCCACTCGACTATCTCGCAAATTTGAATTGGATTAAATAACATATATTAATTTAAATTAAATTAATTAAAGTATAAATTAAAATTAATAAATAATATTTATTAAACCAGCGCATGTTTGGCTCTTTGTTGATGGCACCACGTTACGTGTTGGCGCGTGAGATTCTGGTACTTTCAGCGATTCAATCAAGCTGAAATTCTATATATAGCAGTTTTATACCTTTTTTAATCATGTGAAAAATTATCAAACATATATCTTTATTTTTACGGCCACTTTAGAGGAAAAAAAATCAAAACGTTGTAGGTAATGACCCACTTCCGGGTCAGCTACATTTCTCAAAAGTTGATAGATAACTACTAATTTTGAATAATGCCCATTTAACAAATTTCATGATTCTAGCTCAAACCGTTTTTGATTAGTCTTGTCTACATACATACATACACACACACACAGACAGACATTTTTTTCAACCTTATTGAAAATGATTCAGGAACCTTCAAAACGTATAAAAACATCAAAATCTCAACATCGAATATTTACGTGATCGCAATACTGGCGAGATAGTAAAAATATATTAAAAAGAAAAAATTAAATCGTATCAACATTTTTTTATGTTTTTGTTATAATATTTTATTTATGTTTCAAAATTTTTATGTAACAAAAACATAAAGTAAACAAGAAAAAACTTCAATCTAAATGGATCTACAAAACTCGAACGTTTTTGACCATCTGATCGTTTTCTAATCTCCCATATAAATACTAAAGATTTTTTTTTCCTTTTATTTACTTCTTGATTATATATTTGAAAATATGAAGAAAATTTTTAGAATTTGAAGGACAAAGGATAAGAAAGAAATGTAAATGAATGGTTAGCCATTCGAGATTAGACCCTAGCGAGAGATGAACAGAACTCTTATGAATGTGATACATGATGCTGAGTTCGTTTTTTATGCTAAAGTTAACAAAACATTTATTATTAATTAAGTTAGAATTATTAATTTTAAAAATTATAAACATATCTTAGAAAAATACTATTTGCTTATGTTAGTAAAAATAAATTATAACTAGTTCCACAGAGAGCCAGAGGCTCTCTGTGAATCTAGACAGGGGGCTCCGCCCCCTGTACCACCGATGTAATACGTAGTAATTTGTTGAAAGTCTGAATGCGAAAGGTTTTAATTCATTTTAATTCAATCAGATATTTTTTATTTCATTTGGATTTTCGTTTTCACTCAAATTTTCAAATTTCACTATTTTTCAAAATATAAATTTAAATATAAATAATATTGCTTACTTTGTTTTAAAAAATATTAATCAATCAAATATTAGTCAATAGAAATTTACCGAGCGTTACGTCCAGTGACGATTGGATATTATATATTATTATATAATACTATTATATATATATTATATATTATATATATATATATTTATTAAAATACAGGAAGCTACTAAAATAAATGGTTGCTGGACCGGACTTGGCTTTGTCTTTTTTTAGAGTAATTGAGTAATTAGCAAAGGATGTTGATTAATATTCATAAGAGAATAATGTGGAGTTGAAGCGGCCTGTCAGGAATAAAATATTCAAAATGAAAATGTACCACCGTAAAATTAAAGAGCTCATTAAATTGTAAAATTAAATTCTATTGAATGCTACGGCTTAAAGTGAAATTTTGATTGTCAGAAAAAAAACATATTTTTGCTTCAATTACGCTTAGAATGTGATTCAATACATAAACTTATATTATATTATTATTATTATATACATATAAAATAAATGGATGCTGAATTTAAATAAAATACTCTTTTAATTGGAGATAATATTTATAAGTATCAAGTATGTATAATTAAATAAAAAATTTCATTATCATTTAATTTAATTTTTATTTATAAATATATATATATATATATTATTTTTATATCGACTGTTTATTTTATTTATTTGCTTTATTAAGTATATTCAGTTCAAATTATTTAATTTTGTCTATCCACCTTCTATAAAATTTTTAAAATTAAAAAGAAAAATCAATTTATTAATTTTTACCGACCGACGATAGTAAGGGAGGTATTGTTTTCACACCAAATTTCACATGTGGAGATTTTTACATATCTCCACGAATCATGCATTTTCTAAACAGAAAAAAGTATTTTTAGCATGATGTCTGTCCGTCCGTCTGTCCGTCCGTCTGTCCGTCCGTCTGTCCGTCCGTCTGTCCGTCTGTCCGTCCGTATAGATGTGTACAGCCTGAACGGCTCAACCGATTTTGATGAAATTTGGTATATTTACTTAATGCATCAGTGGGATGAATTGATCAACTTTTGGTGCAAATCCGGAAACCGGAAGTGGTAGTATTAGCGATCAACGATAGGAAGGAAAGGATTATTTTCACACCAAAGGAGATTTTTTTATATATCACCACGAATCATGCACTTTGTATTGGTTTTATCCTCGAGAAAAATCATATTTATTAGTTTTTTCTTGATTTAAAATTATATGACGTCATCCAGCCATTCATGACGTCACAGCCTGGTCTTGCATATATATTATAATTAAAATAAAATTAAAAATGTTTATATTTATTATTTATGTATCCATATCTGTTTTTTATTACATTAATAGATATATGAAAATTATTTGAAATTGTTTCTGTAGCTGGAAATTAATTTATTTCAAACCGTCGGTCGGTTCGGACCTGACCACAGGTCAACTTATTTTTTTAACTTTTATTATGATTATTGTTAATATATATATAAACTGGTTAATAAACCTCATCAATGTCAATTTATTAAAAATAATAATAATAATATTTCATATAGCAATTCTGCTGGTCAAATGTGCTTAGATTGTTTATGTTACTCTATAAAAAAATTAAATATATTGTCCATTTACATAGCAATAAAAGGTTAAATTTGTAGAATATATATTAGTTTAACTTAAATTTATAATAAAACTAAAATAGAAGAATTTCTGTCATCTTTTATTTTAAGACATGGTCCATAAACCTTTTTAGATTTAATATCATAATATTTAAATATTTATCATTTAATATATATTTATATGTATATAAATAATTCAAAAATATTCATATATATAAGAAAAATATTTTGTCTCAAATTTATTGAATTATTTTAAATCCATAGTTGGAGTATACTACTATTTCTCAATGATATTTCTCTTCTCATCACAATCGATCGTTTTTTTATATTTCTAAAGATTTTTCAATAATACTAATATCTTTTCTTTAATAATAACAGAGTGAAGAGAATACAAGGGAGAGAACCCTTTATAAAAATTCGTGCAATTTATATCCTTTGAATAGAAACCACTTGATTGGAGGCCAGCATTTTGTGTTATAATACCCTCCCACCACCCATCTTTTCCCTCTTTTTTTCTGAATAATCTTTAACTATTTTCATAGCAAAGTGGTTTTTGAGAAGAGTCGCTTGAGAGAGAGGGGGACTACTCTTTTTTTCTCAATCTAGTCTATAATTATCTCTACTTTCCTTTGAGTTCCAATGTTTTATTATGCTAAACAGCAATACGATTTGCAATTGATATTTCCATTTGGGGATAGGAAAGAAGGTGGGTTTTAGAGAGAGTAGAAGGAGGAGAAGCAGCTGAATGGAAGGGTCAATTGGCGAAATGAACCCATAGAGAGTTAGAAACATAGAAGAGACAAAAAAATTTAGGTCGTGTCTCTCTATCAATCATTTATGGAAAATGCATTAATCCTCTGGATTTGGTAGGATTATTCATCCGTGTGGAAAAATATACTAAACATGTGCCAAACCTCATCCCGCACCTGGACTAAGCCTGAATAATTGCTGGCAAGTTATCAAAAGTGATATAAGCCTTTTATGATACCTATAACCAACTCGATAAAATTGCCATATATTTAGTTTATTCTCAATTCTATCACTCACTATTATAAAATTATATGAATGCTATTTTTACTCGATTGGCTGACTAAAACGTATTACATGTGTTCTCCACTTCCATTTGCCATGCAGCTTTTTACTATCTCGCCAGAGATATTCAAAATTCGTAGTTTTCTAACAACTTTTGAGAAATGCAGCTCATCTGGAAGCGGGTCATTACCTACAACGTTTTCATTCTTTTCCTCTAAACTAACCGTAAAACAAATATATATGTTTGATAGTTTTTCACATGATTAAAAATTGTATAAAAACTGTTATATATTGGTTTTCAGCTTGATTGAATCGCTGAAAGGCTGGTTAATTTTTAACACTGCAAATCTCACGCGCCATCATGTGACGTGGTGCCATCACACGCGCTTATTTAATAAATATTATTTATTAATTTTTAATTTTAATTTATAATTTAATTGACTTAATTGAATTATAATATATATATATTAATTAATCCAATTGAAATTTGCGAGATAGTCTAGTTGAGACACTCAAGATTTTCTAAATATACAATATAATAAGTACCTTTCAACATTTCTCATTTATGGGTAACAAATGATTCCTTTTATAACATAAGTTGACCTGTAGCCAGGTCCGAACCGACCGACGGTTTGAAATAAATTAATTTCCAGCTACAGAAACAATTTCAAATAATTTTAATATATCTATTAATGTAATAAAAAAAGGATATGGATATAACATAAATATTTTTAATTTTATTTTATTTATAATATGGAAGACCAGGCTGTGACGTCATGAATGGCTGGATGACGTCATATAATTTTAATTAAGAAATAAGTTGACCTGTGGCCAGGTCCGAACCGACCGACGGTTTGAAAAATTAATTTCCAGCTACAGAAACAATTTCAAATAATTTTAATATAAATATTAATGTAATAAAAATCAGATATGAATATAACTTAAATATTTTTAATTTTATTTTATTTATAATATATATGTAAGACCAGGCTGTGACGTCATGAATGGCTGGCTGACGTCATATAATTTTAAATCAAGAAAAAACTAATAAATATGATTTTTCTCGAGGATAAAACCAATACAAAGTGCATGATTCGTGGTGATATATAAAAAAATCTCCTCATGTGAAATTTGGTGTGAAAATAACCCTTCCCTTCTTATCGTCGATCGCTAATACTACCACTTCCGGTTTCCGGAATTGGACCAAAAGTTGATCAATTCATCCCACTGATGCATTAAGTAAATATACCAAATTTCATCAAAATCGGTTGAGCCCTTCAGGCTGTACACATCTATACGGACGGACAGACGGACGGACAGACGGACAGACATCATGCTAAAAATACTTTTTTCTGTTAAGAAAATGCATGATTCGTGGAGATATGTAAAAATCTCCACATGTGAAATTTGGTGTGAAAACAATACCTCCCTTACTATCGTCGGTCGGTAAAAACTAATAAAGATGATTTTCCTCGAGTATAAAACCAATGCAAAGTGAATGATACGTGATGATATGTAAAAAATCTCCTCATGTGAAATTTGGTATGAAAATAACCCTTCCCTTCCTATCGTCGATCGCTAATACTACCACTTCCGGTTTTCGGATTTGCACCAAAAGTTGATCAAATCATCCCACTGATGCATTAAGTAAATATACCAAATTTCATCAAAATCCGTTGAGCCGTTCAGGCTGTACACATCTATACGGACAGACGGACGGACAGACATCATGCTAAAAATACTTTTTTCTTTTAAGAAAATGCATGATTCGTGGAGATATGTAAAAATCTCCACATGTGAAATTTGGTGTGAAAACAATACCTCCCTTACTATCGTCGGTCGGTAAAAATCATAGACCAGGCTTTTGTAAACTTTGTTCTTTCGGTCTTTAAATATTTCTTAAAAGATGAGAACCTGAAATAAGTATTTCAGACAATCAATTGTTTTTTGTGCATTTGGTCAATAATTTTAATTTAAAATTACAAAAAATAAGAAAAAAAAATAAAATTTATTACAATTTGACAATTTTATACTTAAAATACAAGTGTTGTTCACCAATTTTTACTTAAATACCTTGTAAATCTTTAAGAGAATTCATAATTTATTAAAGAAGTATAAAAACTTCAAAAATTTGTTGTTTAAATTAGGGTGGAAATCTACTTTTGATTATTAGTGTATTTTAAAAAGTGCTAAATTTATTTTATTTTTAAATTAATATACCATAATTTATAAAAACTATTCATGTTATATATAATGTTTAAAATCCTTAAATTGTTTAATAAATGTTTAATGTTTAAAAAGTTGAAAATTGGATAATCTTTCATTTATATTTTCTTATTATATGTATTATGTATTTATGAAAACTATATATATAATTTATTTATCCCATTACTGAGACTAATGAACTGTTTCTAAAAACTCAAATAAAAACAATAATAAAACTTTGAATATAATTGTCTTATAAATTTTCTATATAATTTTTAATGATATGGTTTCGATAACTTATGCGGATATTAATTGTAATAAATTTACTAAATAATATAAACATAAAATTTTTTTTATAAAATAATGTTTTTCCAATGGACTAAAAAGAATAAAATAATTTTTTTATAAGCTTGACAAAGTTTATGGATGAATTGCTTCATATTCTTCGAAAAACGTTGTGGGCATTTAGTTTTATTTATTTATATGAACAATCAAGTCAAATTTTTGTAATAATAAAAATTTTATTAAACACATAAACTGACAATTTTATTTATCATGCAATAAAATTGATAGTTTAAGAGCTAAGAAATTAATATTTTATTATTTTTCACAGTAATATACTTATATCAAAGTATTTATCAAAATTTTAAAGAATTTTTATTAAATTTACATATTATCAATCAAATCCAAAATGGCTGATTATATTTGAAGAAATAGTGTTACTTGTTAATTAAGTCTTTTAGTGTAGTATGTATCTTAGTATATATATATGGATTATAGCTCTATAAAGGAAGTAAATTGCATAGAAATCAAATGAAAACTAAATGCGCCCAACGTTTGTAGTTGAATATGAAGCAATTCATCTATAAACTTTGTCAAGCTTATAGAAAAATTATTTTATTCTTTTTAGTCCATTGGAAAAACGTTATTTTATAAAAAATTTTTATATTTATATTATTTTATTCTTTTTAGTGCAATTTTAATATGATAAATTTATTTAATATAACAAGAGAAATAGAATAAGTTGACCTGTGGCCAGGTCCGAACCGACCGACGGTTTGAAATAAATTAATTTCCAGCTACAGAAACAATTTCAAATAATTTTCATATATCTATTAATGTAATAAAAAACAGATATGGATACATAAATAATAAACCAGCTGGTCAGAGCGCCTTCGGCGCTCTTCACAGCTGGACGGGGGCTCCGCCCCCTGTACCCCGAGTGGTACATCGTATTTGGTTATTATCCTTCGTGATTACATTCAATTGTTAATACTGTTCCTCTTTGTCACTAAATACTTTTTCTTATCACTATTAATTTCAAACCTCCATTAATTTTTCCTCGCTATCTGTAATTGCAATTGCCGAATCTCTTATAATATTTAAGACGTCTGCTTAGCCTAACTTTTCAATTTTTTTGTTTAATTGCATTTCGAGTGATGTTTTGAAAATCTGTTTAGCGCCCCAAGTTGTTATAAAACAAACAATTTTAGCTAGTATAATAAGATTAATCCAAGTAATATCGTCTATTTCTATTCACTCCTTATGGTAGCGGCCCAGTCGATGATGTTATATGGATCGTTAATTAACCATTAACCATTCACCGAATCGCCATTCAAATAATAACATACAAACAGAAAAGTAGGCGTGTTAATATAAAATATATACCTGTGACACTGAACTATGACTCGACCCTTTAACCAATTTATAGAATTTATTTTTATATACTTTAAAAATTTTACAATTTTTTAATTATTTATTATAATTGTTAAATGGGATTTATAAAAATGACCCATTAAAAATTTGTTTCCTAAAATGTTTCAAATAAATTAAAATAAATTGATTTTCATTTCAATATATTAAAACCTTTTCAAATTTACTTGATCAAATAAAATAATTGATCCTATACATCCAACAACGAGCTATCACTCGACCATAAAAAAATAACAAAATTTTATCAAATACCATTTATTATTCAATGTTATTACAATCATTCACACCAATATTAATATTAGATAATTACATCAATCTAATTAAAATTAATATAACTTTAATATATTTCTTTTTTTTTTTTTTTTTTTTTTAAATAGTGTGTTAGGGGAAAGCTCTACCAGCCAACGTGTGGGGCTCTCACCCACTAAAACCCCAATCACACTTTAAGTAAGGCCTATGCTATATAGTAATCTCATATTTTAACTCATAATTCTTTAATCATTTCCTATTTTATCGCATAACTCTTATGTTTCAACAATCTCTATTCCAAGACATTTTTTCCAAGTTCTATTAATATGTTATTTTACTGTGAGAGGAATTTAGCCTCTCACCCAACCTCCTATTCTTCGGAGGACCATTTCTTCCGCTTTCGTCAGCCCTGACCCTGCTTCCCACCGGGGTTGGTTACCACGATCTTCCACAAGGTTGCTCAGGTTACCAATGAACACCACCAAGGAGGTGAAAGTCGGAATTGAGTAGGAGAGGCTAAGTCACACTAACAGGATACAGTGTCATATATTGCGCATCACTACCCCATTTGGTGTTTCCATATATTCATATATTAATTTAATACCTCTTTCCAAACAACATTTCGAGTATAACATTCATTCTCAGGTGGTAATAGAACCTTCAAATTTTTTCCATTCTTAACTCTTGAAAAAGCTACAAAAAGCATTCTCTTAATTATATTCAAATAATTAATTAATTCTCTTGAAGAATTTCTAAACGTCACGCTCTTAGCCGGTTTCAATAAAGATGCGATGATCGTTATCGAAAATCTTCTAATTGCTCTGAAACAATTTTTAAAATTTTTAATGTTTGGATATGTGTTTATGCAATGAAAACAGATATCAGTATAACAAATATAAATTGAAATTTATATACACTTTAATATTATTTTTTAATAAAAAGAGAATTTATTAAAAATTAAAAATAAAAAAAGAAGCCTATTTTAATAAAAAAATATAAAGATCTCCTTTTTATCATTTGTCTAAAAAATCATATTTTAATTTTGATATAAAATGCCAAGGCCAAAAATGAGGTATTTTCACGCTTACCTTTTCGATGGTAGCATTCATTTTCGTTTCAATTTCCGGCATTTTGAAAATCGTATGATTCCTTTTTGATTTTTTTTTCATCAGCTTCGGGGTCACCACTTGTTAATTTTTAATTAATAACAACAAAGATAATTTATTTATGCTTACACTTTTTATTTAAGCTAAAGCTTTGTACATATTAGCTTATAATAATGTTTACTAATACATCTCATTAATCAACAATTAACAATCTAATTAATTATATCAAAAAATATAAACAACTTAATATTTATGATGATAAAAATAAAATTGATGAAACAAATCTTCTTTTAAACGTTGTGTGAAACAATTTCAAATAATTTAAATGTAAAACTATTAATGAAATTAAAAAAATCAAATATATGAATATAATATATCTCACAGGCGGTGGTTGTGACGTCATCCATATATTATAAATTTAAATTAAGAAGAACTAATAAAGTTTCGTGAGATGTGATCAATAAAACTCAATTTTTCTTTATAAATACTATCTCTGTTGTGAATTTCAAAAAAATCGTTAGAGCGGTTTTTGAGAACAATGAAACAAAGAAACAATTTTTACTCGTATAAGAAGATAAGATATAAACATTTTTAATTTTATTTTATTTATAATATATATGCAAGACCAGGCTGTGACGTCATGCATGGCTGGATGACGTCATATAATTTTAAATCAAGAAAAAACTAATAAATATGATTTTTCTCGAGGATAAAACCAATACAAAGTGCATGATTCGTGGTGATATATAAAAAAATCTCCTTTGGTGTGAAAATAACCCTTTCCTTCCTATCGTCGATCGCTAATACTACCACTTCCGGTTTCCGGAATTGCACCAAAAGTTGATCAATTCATCCCACTGATGCATTAAGTAAATATACCAAATTTCATCAAAATCGGTTGAGCCGTTCAGGCTGTACACATCTATACGGACAGACGGACGGACAGACATCATGCTAAAAATACTTTTTTCTTTTAAGAAAATGCATGATTCGTGGAGATATGTAAAAATCTCCACATGTGAAATTTGGTGTGAAAACAATACCTCCCTTACTATCGTCGGTCGGTAAAAAGATGAAGTTATACGAAAATTTACAAATTAAATAAAACAAAAAAATATATTAATCTTCCAAAATTGATTTTATGCATTTATGTTAAGTAAATGCTATTATTGAATAATAATTATTATATTATATTTATAAATAAATAATTTTTATTAATATGAGATTTTATAAATGTATATATATATATAAATATATACATTAATCTTATATATAAAATTCTCGTGTTACAAAACTTTGAAATTATACTCCTCCGAAACGGCTGGACCGATTCTTATGAAATTTTTTATGCATATTCAGTAGGTCTCAGGGCATGTCAGACTTCTTTTATAAAACCGCTAATTGGTAAGGTGTGTCCAGGGGTGCTAATTAATTAAAAATAGTTTAGTTACCATACTAGATCATAGAGGCGCTGGTGGCGAAAATTTGACATCTTATATATACCTTTATAAGAGGCTTGCAAACAATACTGGTTCTTGGGTAAACCAGCTAGCGCGCCATCTTATGACTTTGCACCCTCAGTTCGAAACTCGCAAAGGCACATTTTTTTCTTTAAGTATTATATATTTTTTTACAAATTTATTAATTTTTATTATTATTATTTTAATATTTTATTAAATTATTGTATTTTATTAAATTAAATTTTATTATTAAATTGTATTTTATTAAATTAATAATTATGTCAATTAATTTTTTCTGCATAAATAAACGAGATAAATAAGAGATGGGACAAGGTAGGAGTTAGATGGCTCAGAATAGGGACACTCGGGGGGGTACAGGGGGCGGAGCCCCCGTCTAGGTGTGGAGAGCGCCGAAGGCGCTCGGAGCAGCTAGTATATATATAAATGTATATTTTATAAATATATATATATAGTCTATATAAAAAAAGGTTATTCTATTGTTTTGTTTCCTTTCTATCAGGGACATATACAATGTATAAAAAAAAGATAGTTTATCTATACCATCTGAGGGGAAGGAACCCCTCCGATACAACTGATTAATAAGAATTCATCATTAATTTTAATGCTATAAAATTTTTTAAATACGTTCAAAATGAAAATCTATCCTGAAATCAATATGTATGTTTCAGAATCCGTTGAAAAAAAATTAATCGGAGCAATACTAAAGGAGTTAGTTACTAAAAGTAACTAATCGCTAATTAATTGCAATTAATTAATTATAATTCAATTATATTTCTTCTATACCTTTTAGGGATCCATTGAAATATCTATAAAAATTTTCAAAAGACTATCTCAATAAAAAGTCGATGAAAAATCGATTTCAATTTGTCAAAAGAGCGAACAGACAGACAGAGAGACAGACGCCAAGTGAAGTTAAGAAAAAAAGTTATAAAAAGATACTTTTTGACTTCAAATGAATCTTATATAAATGTATTTTTTGTTCATAAAATACTTTAATAGTTAAAAAAAAATACTTCTTAAAAATAAAAAAGATCTCCCTCTCTCTCTCTATATATATATATATATATATTGTAATATATAAGCATAAAAAAGCATTGTTTTATATATAATGGTGCCAAAACCGAGAAAACTATTTTTTGAAAACATATGAGACAATATAAAGTCATTCAGGAATTCTTATTTTAAAAAGCTCATAGAATTGCATACCATCTGGTCCCCATATGATATACCTTTTCGTTACCCAAGAGGGAGTGAGGGGTGGACAATTTTGCCAAGTTGATTGGAGGGGATGATTAGCTTCGACTTGTTTGAATCAGTCTTGATCAAGAATTGGAGAAGGAGACAACAAATCCTTAGCAGGAGTGAACATCTCGGCCAACCCACTTTTTGAGGAATGCCGCTGCCCACGAGATGTTCCAGATAAATCCGCAAGACGACACTCAAGACTCAAGTCTCCAAAGAATTCTCCATTCCTTCCTTTTAAATAATAGATAAGTGGTCGCCCTTTTAATAATTAATAAAATTTGCAATTGCTTAATATAAATTACATCTCATTTAATTTATATTTATATTTCTAACGGTACCATTCAATTTCATATTAATTTCATTGTTATATATTGTTATCATATTAATTCTTCTATTTAAATAAAATACATAATTTTAGTTTAATTTTATATATGCATTTTTAATCTGAACCTATTCAATTTATCATTTCCCTTATCAACCTTCGCGGATTCAATAACCAATTTATTATTCTAAATTTAACCAGAGTGCTACCAAATTTAATTTAATCTTATTTTCAACTTTTTTTTTTTATAAAACACCTTACCTTAGTCATCCAATTTACGACAATATATATATATAATATATATATAAATACATCTTTATATACGATATAATATACATTACTTAATTGCACTTTGTTTTTATTTTAAGTAAAAAAAAACTATATTTTTGATCTTGAAGATATATTTTATCGTAATATCATAAAATGCATAAAGTGTTGGACTTTTGTTCAATGCACTTTCACTATCATTAAAGTCCAACTGACCCTAGTGACCATAAGCTCCCTTCCAGAGTTCTCAATTACGTTGACCCACGTAATCCGTTTAAGCTATATATATATATATATATATATATAAGTTAGAAAATAATATATTTTCCATTTAATGTTCAACCCAGAGAATTACATTAGTCTACAGTTAACTGGAATCCCTCGAGACAAGAGGACCAGAACGGAAAAGGGGTTTGCTCTTTTGGAATATACACAACACACATACTCACACACAAATATTGACACTATTTTCTTAAAGGAAAACAAAATAAATTATAGTGAACAAATATTTGGTAAATATATAGTTATGCCAGTTTTACACAATTCATAATTCAGTTACCATATTAAAAACGAATTTTTAAGGGTTTTTTAAGTTTTAAATTTTTATTGAAAATTATATTTTTTAAATATATTCTGGTCAAAGTGAATTTGTTTTTACTTGTGATACCATTATAGAGGGGCATTTGTTAGCCTTTCCTGATTTTTTTAAATTATCCTCTACCCCATAGGTTCTTAAACTTATGTACTCCACGGACCCCCACTTGAAAAAATTTTTTTTGACGGACCCCCATCACAACTTTAGGTACTTTACGTCATTTTATTAATTAATTTCTGGCTTACGATCTCATAAGGACAAGGATATATGATGAATATTTCTAACAGTGATTGGTGAATAACGATTTTTTTGCATATTGTAGAACACATTTTATTAGAAATTATAATATTGAAGAAAGAAGATACAAACATTGTCATAGCAACAAATCTCACAAATTATAATGGGTACTTACATTAAATTCATATAAATATTTTATAATTTTTTTCAGAAAATATTAAATAAGAAATATTTTAAAAAATAACTGCATCTATCTCATTAAATATAACTTACATATTTAATGAGATGTATGCATTTGTTTTCTTGAAACAAGAATCTCAATATCTGGCTTAATATTGGAAACTTTTAATCTAAGATCCGGCTCTACATTTAATTTGTTTCTATATTTAGACTTAATATAAAATAGTACCGAAAAAGCTTGTTCGCATAAATATGTTGTGCAGAATGGAATCAAGTGTTGAAGTGCTTTATTTGCAAGCGCAGGATAATCTGACCTGAGAAGTAACCAAAAGTTGCTCAATTCAGTTTTGTTAAATTTTAGTTTATAAGTTGTATCACATGATAATTCCACGAGAATATCTTGTTCAGGTGCAGATAAATGTTTAGTATTTGTAATTTCCATATTAAATGGATCTCTGATCCAGTTATTGCAAGGATCAGGAGTAGAAAAATACTTCCTGAAGTTGCTTTTCAAAGTAATTAAATGTTCAACAAATAATTGACGCGTTTGATTAAGCAATTTTTCACTGGAGCTTTCTATGAAATCATTGAGAGTTGGAAAAGACTCATATACACCGTTCTGGATGCGTTTCGACCACAAGTCGATTTTTTTAATCATTGCTTCTATTTTATCTTCAACTTTAAATATATTTACAACAGTACCTTGCAGGCTCAAATTAAGTTCGTTCAATTTTGTAAAAATATCAGTCAAGTAAGCCACCTTAGCTAACCAGATAAAATCATTGAAACATTCGGTCAGTTCAAAATGCGCATCTATTAAAAACAATCGTATTTCATCTCGAAGCTCAAAAAGGCGAATGAGTACTTTCCCGCGGGACAACCAACGTACATCTGTATGTAATAATAAATGTGTATGTTGACTACCCATTTCCTCACACAAAATTTTAAAAACTCTGGAATTAAGTGGACGAGCCTTAATGAAATTGACAATTTTAACTACTTCGTCTAATGTTCTTTTCAAATCTGGTGACATATTTTTGGCTGCTAATGATTCTCTGTGAATGCAGCAATGATTCCAAACAACCTGAGGCGCAACATTTTTAATAAGAGCAATCAATCCAGTTCTTGTACCTGACATTGCACGAGCACCATCAGTGCAAATTCCAACACATTTTGGCCACTCTATTTCATTTTCGGTTATAAAATTATTCAAACTGTTAAATATGTCATTAGCTGTCGTTCGTGAAGGTAGTGAATCACAAAACAATACATCTTCTTGTATTTGATTTTCAAACTCATATCTAATGAAAGCTAACAAATTGGCATTATTAGTGACATCAGTACTTTCATCCAATTGTAATGAGTAATAGTGACTTTTGCGCACTCTCGATATTAATTCTTCTTTTATATTACATGACATGTCTTCAATCCTATTCTTAACCGTATCAGTTGATAATGAAATCAAATTTATATCGTTTGCTGCTTTAGTTCCTAACATTATATTTGTAATTACTTTTGTAGCAGGAAGAATTAATTGCTCTGCTATATTATGCGGCTTTCCTGCTTTAGCAATAAGTAGAGCTACTTCATATGATGCCATTACTGCTTTCTTACTCATACCACCAGATCCCGTCTTTACCATCAATTTCTGACTTGAATTAAGTTCTTCTTTTTTCATTTTAAAAAATTCGATAGACTTACTAACATGCTCGCTGTGCTTTGTTTGTAAATGACGTCTGAGATTAGCAGGTTTCATACTTTCATTGGATAAACTTTCCTGACATAGAACGCAGACTGGTCTTTCCACATCATTGTTGCAAATATAAGTAAATCCAAATGATAAATAATCATCCGAATATTTTCTAGTTTTGCGTTTCTTGGTAGAGTTTGCTGTTGATGCCTCATCATCTGATTCTTTCCGTTTCTGTGTTGAACCAGTTTGTAGCCAACGATCCATTTTATGGAGTAATTTATTAACATTGAACTACAATAATATAAATATAATATAAATATAATATAAATATAACGAATTATTATTTACTAGCTATGTTTTAATATGATTTTAAATGAATGTTTTAATATCATTTTAAATGAATGTTTTAAATCATTTTAATAAATGTTTTAAATCATTTTAAATAAATGATTTAATATCATTTTAAATGAATATTAATTTATATAATAAATATATTTCGTAATTTGATTCTAAAATATTATTAATTTCGTAATTTGATTCTAAAATATTATTAATTTCGTAATTTGATTCTAAAATATTATTAAAATAAATATTTTTTATTCATAAAACTAACTTATACTTACTCTCAAAAACAGCCTTTCTGGGAAATTGCAAAATGTGTTTAGTGTTTTTATAAAATAATGATCATGCAAATTACACTAAAAATTAAAAAAAATTATTAGCTATAATAAACTATTATTAGCTATAATTTAATTATAATTAATTAAATTAATAAAAATAATTTAAAGATACAACTCGTTGAGAAATGAACTTATAATTAACATTTGCTTTAAAACTGTTTAAAACCCCAGAGTGGACGCTGACAATTTGGGTTTTTCCGGGTAAGACTGTCCCCTCCCCTGGTTTTCCCCAATAACAAAGTGAAAGAAAATTCCCTTATATGCCTCCCCTTCCGAGCCCCTAAGAGGGGTTATTTTAAAGGAACACTCGAAAAATGATTTTAAATGAATGAATGGATGAAAATTCAAATTTTATATATAGTTTTTTATATATGTTTATTTATTCACAAAAAATTAATTGACATAATTATCAATTTAATAAAATAAAATAGTATTATTAATAGTATTAAATTATAGCCGTAATTCTCTAGGAGGATATAGTTACACAATGAACTTTAAATATTTATATATGTATATATTTTTACGATGATTTTTTTCCGAGGACCGCGGACCCCCAGTAAAGGCTTCGCGGACCCCCAGGGGTCCGCGGACCACAGTTTAAGAACCACTGCTCTACCCCAACCATCCTAAGATTAAGAAGTGTTATTTCACTTCCAACCAAATGATAGAAATAGCTTAATAAATAATTTTTCTTTACTCGAAAAATTATTATATTAACTTTTATGGATTATAAAAAAAATTTCATCCTTATATTTAATATATCTATATTGAAATGTAACTAAAATTAATATTCTCGTATCATACATTTAATTTTTTCATGTTTTTTTTCATGTTTTTAATTTAAGAAATTCTAAATTATTTTTTTATTAACATAATTGAAAAAAATATTTTAATCATCTTATGTATATACATATATATATATAATTCATATAGGTATAAATAAATTAATAAACATTAATATTATACATTCTTTTGAAACATTCTATTCTAATAAATATATATAATGTAAAGAATGTTATCATGTATGGTGGAAATGGGAGGATGTGAAGCATCATCTTTATTGCATCCATGCATGGTTGATGTTTATCAGAAATGTTGAATAGAATCGAAATACCTCGAAGCTTTCAGGAATGTGTGTCAATTTTTCCATTCCAAATCGAGTTAAACTGTTACAGAATAGTTAGAAGAACAAAAGGGGTCCGTTTACGGCTTTGCTGATTTGTTTAAACCAAGCATGAGTTGGTGAGAGAATTGGAAAGGGATGGGACAGAAAATAAGCCGACTTTGTCCAAGTATTTGGTTGCTATGACTACACGAAATAGGTTACTGCTTTCTCACTCGAGTGCGAATCGTTCTCTGACTTTACAGGCTAAACTTAAGGGCAGTTTTTTTTTGTTCTTCAATCTCCCTTCAGTCCTACTTTCTTCCCCTTTGCACAAATTCCCATCTCATTTACAACTACAGACACTGGAGTTAATTTCAACATTTATCCTTTCTCTTCCCACACTTACCTACACATTTTCCTTTCTAATGACTTAAGCTCTCATTGAAAATTTTACTAATTTTTATAACATTAAATTTTTTATAATTACTTAGTAATAAATCTAATCTTAAACAAAATTATTATTATTATTATTTAAAATTTAATATTTCGTAAAAGTTTTGTTAATAAAGTTCATAGGTATTTGTGAATGTATTATATGTGCCACACAGAAGTCAAACCGATTAACTCCAATTTTTAAAATTTTTCTAGTTTTGTAATGTAATGTAATCTGCAACATATGAAGTGAATAATAATTGATAATCTTAATATTGCAATGCAATATACATTTTTCTGTAATAAACCTGAATTTTCTACAAGCTGTGAACTTTGGGCTTCATTTTCTCAGTTTCTTTAAATGTGGAGTTAATCGCTTTGGGTGGCACATATATACTTGGATTTTAGAAATGGATTCGTTTCTCTCTGAGTTATTTCATTTTTCTATAAATATGAAGTCATGTTGAACGAATAAACTATTATAACATTTTTGTTTCTGATTCTTTTTAGGTCCATCGTGCTATCGATGAAGAGAATTGTTTCACAGTAGCACGTAAACCAGACCCAGTGCGATTTTGTCACATTCCCCGAGCTCAAGATTGTGTGGTCGGACCATTTGAAGAATGGTCCAAATGTCCAAGCGAAGAGAATTCTTCCTCTTGTGAATCGGCAAATGGAGAAGATATGGACAGAGAACTACCACGAAGTACTCGAGTACGTGCAGTACTTGTGGCACCATCCAACGGCGGCGCTCTTTGTCCAGAGGTAAATCAAATATTTACTATTATAATCTAATATTTATTATTATATTATTCTTTACAATGGTAGCTCAAAATATTCCAAAGACACTGATTAGCGTGTGGGATTTCTATCACTTAAATCCATATAACTTTGTCCTTAAATGCAACTTTCATACATGTGCAATATTTAATATTTTATTTTTTTGAGGTTTGATTGATTAGTAATCAAATATTGAATTTTATGGGGTTGTAGTAGTTTATTTTGGATAAATTAGCATAAAATAATCCTAATTTTTTTTAAATTTTTTTATTATATCGACAAAAAAAGACAAATATATGAAATAATAATCATAATTTTATATAACATTTTTGGGTAAAATTTAAAATGTATTTAAAATTTTAATGTAAATAATAATATAGCACATCAACTATTAAACAAACTATTCATTTATTTATAAATTGTTAGTGTAAACTTCAATTAACAATTATCTACTAAATTAATTAACAATTATCTACTAAATTACTAATGTCTTTCTCATTTAGTTAACAGAAACACGCCCATGTCCTCCCCGAGTTCAATGTGTACGTCATGGGAAAAAATCTAAAAAATTAATGAACAAATCACCTGAATATAAACTGAAAGTTGGGGAATGGCGACGATGTGAGGCTCCCAATAGTCTCGTCTCCGGCGATATTCTTGCAAGTGAGTTGTCTATTATTTAATTAATACCATTTATCCACTTCCCTCAACTTTCAACCACCCAGTCTTGTTTATTTTCATTTCAAAGTTAATTTTGCGAAAATAATAAAATTAAATAACAATATATATATATATATATATATTATTTTTATCCACTCTCTCAAATGCCACCCCTTTTCTTGCCTAGCCTAATCACTGTTGTATAATAATGACAACGCACAAAGGGCGATGTTCATTTTTCAAATATTTCCGAAAGCCAATTAGAAAGGAATGTTTGATGAGGTGTTATCCACACAAGCTCTTAAAAGCTTTGTCAGTAGTTTCTCCCGCAGGAACGAATAGAATGCCCGGCAATTTAATTTCCAAAGCACATAAACGCATTTCCTTTCAAATCATAAAATTCCTCTCCTAGTTTTCCACTTCATGGCAGATTTCAATAAATGAAATTGAAATGAAAAACAACTTATGTTAAATATATCTATATATATATATATTTATATAGGTATATAAATATAAGTAGATATATCCCTGAAGTCTGTTACAAAAAAAAAAATTCAACAATCATCAAATTATATATGAAATATAATCAAAAATAAATTAATATTAGTATTAGACATAACATGTTAATAAAATGATGAAACTATTGATACCATTTGTTAATTAACTTCTCTAAATGAACAACTTTAATTATAATTCAATTAATTCCTTTGTATTATTAAAAAAAGTAAAAAAAAAGAAATTAAATTTCACAAGATCAATAGAGTAATATAATAATAATAGATAGGTATTAATTTTTTAATTAGTTATGAATAACCCTAAAGATCACCTTTAATTTGAATAAATAAATAAATAAAAAATTCTATAATTAATTATAATTATTTTGTAATATAAATCGATCCCAAAATATATATCGTTAATATCAAGGATATATTAATTGAGCTTTATAATATATAAGTGGCAATAATTACTTATATATTTATTAATAAAAATATCAATTCTAAATATCATAAGTCAATTAATATTATTGTTAGTAAACAGACAGGATTACTTCTTATTAAGCTATCAAATATCTTTCCTATTTTCAAGTACGCAGACATAATTAACTTAATAGATCAAATGATGTACTTGAAATTGCTTGAATATTGTCCATTCTTCTTGCCTTCTTATTAAAATACAACCTTAATAAAAAGTTTATATATAATTTTATAATTTATATAATTTTTCATTACTAAATAATATAATTAATTTAAATAAATTAATTAAATTAATAAATAAAAAAAGGTTTTTCTTATCTTAGTTGGTAAAAATATTGATTTGTAATCATGCTTGTTAATATCTTATTTATAATATGAATATGATAAGTATTTATCAATTTATATATTGAATATGACGTAAGTGAATGCAATGAAATCGTACAATAGGAAAAACAAAAATTGAAAATATAACATATAAAGAAAAGAAAAAATAAATGTTTTTTAAACAAGAGAACTAGAAGAAAAAGACCAGGGGCTCAAGAATCCTTTTATATGGACGATCTATTATAATCAACATTATAAAAAAATCTCTGATTTTTGTACGTTCTACGCAAGGACAACGCCTATCAAGCCGGTTATATCAATGAGGTGTCCTATGATCAGTAGAACGGGTCCTCTCATCCTTTACCTTGATTTTCTTGATCGGAGGCGCTATCAAGTAGCTTTTCCCCAATGTTGTTCCCGGAGGCTGAGTTTACTCGGTCGTATAGACTCCAGCTAGGGAAATTCCCTTGCCAGGCTCGGGACTTGAACCCGGGACCATGTGAATGTGAGGCAGGTTCGCTACCCACACAACATTATAAAAATATACTTATTTCTATAATCTATTGCAATTGTAAATTCATTGTTTTAAATCCAAATTTTTTTTATGATTTTCGATTGTTAACAAAAATATTGGCCTAACATGTGGGGCGCGCCCTTCTATTTTTATTATTTTTTTATATTTTTTTAATAAACTTATTAATTTTACGATTTTGAATTTTTGGAAAAGCTATCAAGTGAACTCAATTAGAATAAAAATATTACAATTGTTTATAGGAAAAAGACATTTTAAAAATGGGTGAAAATCCTTTCATGGTTGCACTTTGAGATGCAATTTACCCTGTTTCCCCGACCGTTGTTATTGAACTAGTCTAGAAGAACGTTATTTGGCCTGATTTTCTTATATTCACTTCAATATAAAAGTATTTCATTTTTATTTGAAATTCATTCTAATATTCTATAATTTTAATTTATTCTAATTTTTGTTTTTTTTGGATTATTCTATTTTTTTAGTAGTAACTATTTTTATTATTATTTAGTACCATGCATGATTTAGTCGTTTGTTCCCGATTTTATTAATTATTTTATTAATAATTTCTCATCAAATATAATTTTTAATTTTCTTGTCCTCTATTCAATCAAGACTGATATTATTTTATTTATTATATACTTCTAATATTAAATTATTGTAATTTTTCTCTCTCTGAATTATTTATTTATTATGCGCTTATTTTAAAGTATACAATTTTTTATTTTAATTTAATAATATTTTCTTTTATTACTTTAATTTTTTTATTTTTTATGATAATCAAGTTTGTTCACTTTCTCATTGAGTGAACAGGAATGAATTGAAATGTTGAATCTTGACATATTTCTATTGAATTTTTTTTTATTATTTTAATATATACCAACCATTCTATAATAGTTTATAAAATAGAAACTTAAAAAAATTCTTATATTCTTATCTTACATGATGTAAAGTAAAAAAAATCTCTTATTTTAGGATGATATATTCTTTTAATATTGTATTAGTATAGTAAGCATATTTTACATATTATCAAAAAATACTAATATTTAAAATAGTAATATTTAAATCAATTTTATTTATAAATAAAAAATTATTGTAACTTATTCTATTGTAAAGAACTGCGCTTCTTAATCTGTAGGGCGCGAGAAAAAAATATTTAAAAATATAATTAATAACTGTGTATATGACTGAAAGAAATACACATACAAAATTATACATACACATATAAAACTATTGCTTTATACATTTTATTGTAAGTGGAGAGATGAAAATTATGATTGAAAACTGGGCTCTGTATACTGAAAGGTTGTAAAAGTCCTGTAACGTTTATTGATCTAAAGCTAATCTGTTCAAACACACACACTTACACTTACACATAATAACATTTTAAAAATGTTTAATTCGCCTTGCGTTATTTCGTATAAATTTACAATTCAAAGATTTAGTTTATTCATTAAATTCATTCATTCACTTTTACATTCTTTAAACCTTTGCCTATATATTATATAAATAGAAAAATTTCAAATAGTTTTAAAATACATGTTATTACACATATATACAAGTCTGTATTTTATTTAACAAATAACCTTGAATAGAGAATTCCGGCTTTTCCTCCTTTCAACCCTTCCCCATACTTACTGCTTCCACCCGCCCCCTTTTCTACTTCGCTTATCATTCCTCTCCTCACGCATACATACTAACCCTTTTATTTTCCTTACCCTAGTAAGTAGATTTTAATTAAAGTAAGGAATTTGATCTTAATAAACTTCCTTTAAAGTCTTATTAGAATATTTTTTTTCTACTTTCTCATTTCTTTTCATTTAATTTTTCCGGAATCTTTTTATAGTTGGATGATAAAAAAAAATTAAATAAAAAAACAAAATAAATATAGAATATAAAATTTGAATGACTAGGCTTTATATTTATTATAAATTATGATATATTCTATTATAGTTTATATATTATATAAATAATATTGTTCTAGATCAGGAATGATAAACTTGTTTACTCTTCTTCTTCTTCTTCTTCTTCCGAGGGTCACATAAAGTATTACACAAAAACCACGAGCCTCGCTAGCAAAAAAAAAAAAAATTCTGAATAAACTTGACAATGTTTACCATGAATCCAATTTTCAAAATTTGATTGTATTGTTGAGCTGAAGCTATTTTTAAAATGGAATGAACGTGCTGGTTTAGTTATTTAACATGTCTTTGGAAAAATCTTGACGGGCCGCAGATAACTTGTCGGCGGCATCTTTGACATACCTGTGCTAGATTATTTTTTATTCCTTAGAAGTGTTTTTTCTTTCACAGGATAAATATAAATGTAAATATTAAAAAAACCATAGAATTACATTATTAATTATAAAGGTATATATATATATATATATATAAGAAAAATGCGCTTTATGAATGTATACTTCGAAACATGCAAATATAGCTACTAGTCAAATCTTGTAAGCTTTTCTATAAGACTATTGAGAGAAGTTAAGAATTAGATAAACATAAAATGGAGGAATGTGGTCTTCACTACAAAAGAAACTTTGAGATGAATAGTACGAGGTCATGTTAATAACTCCGTGACTTTTTGAATTTTCCTACTTTTAAATGAAATGATAACACTGATCCTATCAGCAGGCAACTATCAGCTGTCTTCTATCGAAATTTGAACCAACTTCTTTTAGTTTTTGTTTGACATCTATTAATAGCAGACTACCTCGTGATTTGGGAAGAAAATGTAAAAAAGTGAATTTCCATGAAAATTCTAGAATTGGAATTGCTCCCTCATCCGCCCTATTCTCCAAATTTAGCACCGAGTGATTATTTTTTGTTTCTAAACCTGAAGAAATAGCTCGGCGGAAAGAGATTTGACTCCAACGATGAAATCATCTCAAAAACAAATCTATTTTGATGTCCTCGACAAATTTTATTTTTTACGAAGGGATAAAAAAATTAAATTTGGGTAGTATAGAGCTCAAAGGAGACTACGTTTAAAAATAAAATAATTTTTTATCCAAAAACCTGTGTTTCATTCAAAAATTCACGGACTTTTTCACCAGTTCTCGTACCACAGAGATAGAAACATCTTCAGTTTATCGAGTTGAGTTAATTTCCGTTACTATCTATTCAAGTATTATAATATTTTTTTGAATTAATATATATTTGATAATAAATAATTAATTTCTATCTCATGAACATTTATTTAATAACACACAATACAATTGTATTTATAAATTAATAAATCCTCGAAATGTTAGCCAATCTAGTCTTGTTCTAAATTCCAATCATTTTTTACCATTCAAAAATCAAGAACGCTATGCGTGGACATTTACTGTCTACAAAAACGCAATTTTGACGAGGAATATCGGTTTCCATGGTTAGTTCGAGCGAGTACAAAAATATATACATTAAACTTCTGAAAACAATAAAGCTTTAAAGGATTCTTCTATTTTTTTTAATCTCTCTTCATGCAAAACTTAAAAGGCCACCTTCGTAATATATTAAATAAATAATTGAAAACTCAATAAATATATATACTAATCCTATCATTTAAATTAATGAAATGTAAAATAAAGATGAATGAATGAAGAGATAAGATTCACATTCTACACATTGTGGTCCCTTTCAATATTTCTTCGCCAGCAATAAAACAAGACATGAAAAATCCGGCCCAAAGCTTTTCTCTATCCGGGAAGTCTAGAGGAGTTGGGTGGGAGAGGAATGGAAGGGGAGATGGGAGAGCAGAGGGTTTGGTGAAAAGAAAATCGAACCCAGGACTAAATCTAGTCAAATGTCAAATGTTAATTTAATATCGTAGATTATTTGATTTATTTTTCTAGAAAATGTTAAACATGAAAAATAGTCACTTTTCTCTCACTCCTTCTTTCTCTTTTAGTTTAATATCAAGATTATGCTAAATCTCTCTTGTTTTTTAAAAAAAGAAGCAATCGTTTATAATTTATATTTTTCCAATGATAAAGATAAAAAATGTATTAATATAAAAATATAAAATTTTATTTGCAAAATATAAAAAATCTGAAAAATTTGAATATTATTTATTCCTTTTACTTTTATTTAATGCTTTATAATTATTTAACTATATAAAAATTACTTTTCTATTATTATATATATAAATTTGAATTTGAATAAAAATAAATGTTTTAAGTTACAGGATATTTTGAGAAATAAATAATAATATAAAATATGTGTATAAAGAAAATAACAGTTCAATATCATCAACAAAAATATACTTATATATTTTACTTTTTTTCCAAGATGTTTTTTAGCCAATCGACGTTTTCTCTCATTTGGATCTTCATTTTCACTCAAATTTCCAAATTGAACAATTTTTCATAATATAAATTTAAATATAAAAAATATTACTTACTTTGGTTTAGAAAATATTAATCAATTAGGAGTAATATTCAATTTAATTTAATTTAATTTTATTTTTAATATTATAGAATATTAGAACTTAAAATAAAAATGTAAATATTATAAATGTATGGAAATTTCTAGAATTATTAATTTTATATTTAGTGTCAACTTCTTAACTGAGCCACCAGAGGCACCACATGGAGCGTTGTTTATTTGGGTTGGGTCGGTTTTTTGCCCATAACTTTGGAACGGATCAACTTTTTTGAAATTTTCAACCTTATACCTTATCCTTGGGTCATGACGGTTCTAATGGTACCCGAACCTTTAAGATCCATGAAGCCGTTTAGAAGTGGTTTAGGATTGCGTTTAATTAATAGATTCTCTTAGAAAATTATATATTAAGAAAATTACAGAATACAAAAACAGCTGTGCAATTTTGGAAAAATATTGTCACGCACCAATCCAGCTCGAGAGGATTTTAGTCATAATAAATAATTTATCCACACTTTAGTTATTCATTTTTCATAAATAAATTATATTTCTAAAGTATGTTTGTATTTATTTAAACTTTTAATCATATTAATATTATATATTATTTGTAAATTTGAAAAAGTTTATTGATATTTTGAGCTCTAAGTTTAGAAATTAAGTAGAGAATGTAAAAATCTTCTTAAATTTTCTTTTTTTCAACTACCCAGAGAAATATATGAATTTTATATTGATACTTATTATATAAAAATACTTAGATATATATATTATTATTCATTAAAATTTAGGATACAACTTATTCTTATAATAATTTTTCTTTTTAATCCACAAAATTCATATACTATATTCCTATATTAATAAATTATTATAACTAATTAGTTATCTTTCATTATAGCACGGGATGCAGCTGCTATTGCATCCAATTTAATTGTACCAGCTGTTGGAACTGATGGCGATGTAGCTGCTGTTGCTGTTGAGGTTGCAGCGGCGGCTGCAGCTGCCGCTTCTGGTGGTGGAAGTCATATCTTTCCCTTATCAGGGGATGGTACTTCAGCTGAAGCTGTCGATAGCTATTTAACCTTTCAGCCTCAAGTTGGCTATCAGACACGTGAGGTTACTTGCCGGGATAGCAAAGGTGTCATCGTTGATATCAGGTAAGTTTCTCGGATTACACACCTTTTGCATTACTTCTCTAAATTTAATAAAAAAAAAGTTAATTTATTCAAAGAATACGTTTGAACAATTAAATATGTTAATTTCTCACTCTATTTTTCCTTTAAATTAACGAAGAGAAATGAATTCTATTTTTATTACCTGCCAACCATTTGAATTAAAATATATCAAGTTAAAAAAAATAAATAATTTTAATATAAAAAGAAAATAGGTTGAAAAAAAAATGAGAATGAAATTGATAAATTATTACTTATATAGATATTATGAAAATTATAAATATAAGGGAATTAGAGGGAAATATATTCACATCACACATAGAGAAACACGTATTAAAATTAGAACGTATATGAGGCCTGTTCAAAAGAAAAGGTGAATCTTGAATTTTCACGGGATGTGTACATTCGATTATTGAATTTTTTTGTTATGTGGTACACATGTTTCTCATATGACATTATCAGCCATTTTGGATTAGTAGTTTGTTTTTGATAACTGAGAAAGTTAGTTACGTTTTTGTGTGTCCTTCGTTTTTTTAAAGAATCTGTATTAAATTTTGAGTTAAAAATGAAATAAAGTTCTCCAACGCATAAAATGTTGACTGTGACATTCGGTGAGTCTACTTTGTTTCAAAAAAATGTTTATATGTGGTACAAGCTCTTTAAAAAAGTACGCCATCGATAAAATATGAAGATTTTGCTCACTGTTTTCTTCGATTCCAATGGCGTGGTGCATCATGAGTTCTTGCCAACAGGTCGTACTGTTAATAAGGAATATTATAAGGAAGTTATGCAACGTTTGCATGAAGCAATACGGCTTATGGTAAAACAATTAATGGATTCTGCATCACGATAATGCACCAGCTCACACATCATTGTTTGTTCGTGATTTTTTTGGCCAAAAACAACAAAATCATGCCTCAAGTACCGTATTCACTAGATTTGGTTCCCTGCGACTTTATCCTATTCCCAAAACTGAAGAGACCAATGAAAGGAAAGCGTTATGCCACAATTAATGAAATAAAGTCGGAATCGAATTACGAGCTGTTGGCTTTACCGAAAAGCGCATTTCAGAAGTGCTTCGACGATTGGAAGAAGCGCTCGCATAAGTGCATTATATATGAGGGGAATTACTTTGAAGGGGACAAATTGAATATTGATGAATAAATAAATACTTTTCGAAATAATTCAAAATTCACCTTTTCTTTTGAACATATCTCGTGTATATATATACATATGTATATATATTATAAATAATATATAATTATTCAAGCAAAAAAAATTATATTCACTATATTATTTTTTATTGTTTTGAAAAAGATTTATAAAATACATTTCTTTTATTAATCTAGATTTGAATTCCCCTTACCGAAAATATATTACCAATAATTTGTTTTCGATTAAATAGAAATGTATTTGTCTATGGATTTATAACCCAAGGTTATATTTCAATTTTAATTAACAATTCTTTTAAGCCATACACTTTTTCAAAGGGTTTAACTCCAATAGGTAGATATATATATATATAAATTGGATTTTGTTCACAGGCAAATATTTATATATATATAAGAAAACTGAATAGTGAAAAGAGAATAAATATTTTATTTCTTTACTCTTTAATTGAATACCAACATTTTATTCATATCATTTCTATTATGGGAATTTAAACACATGACAAAAATTAAAAATAATTTTTCTCTTAACCTCCTCCCTTCATCCCCAAACCAACTGAATATACACGAAAAGTAATTTTCACTGATAGAATAGAAACAATAACACAAGTGACAGTGATGAAATTGAAATGAAATTGGATGAAATTATTAAAAAAAAATTCCTAAAAGTTTAAAATATATATTAAAATACTTTCTAAAATAAGTTATTTTCTAGAGATCTTTTTTACAAATAAAATAACAAACTCTATCTTCATTGAACAATTCATTTATTATTATTTATTAATTATTCTAACTTTAGAGAAGTGAGAGAATATAATAAATAAATAGACAATGAAGCTTTCTTTTTTAAATTTATTATAATTATTTTTTTATATTTTGAAAGTAAAGATAGGAATATATTAATTACATTTGAGTAAAATTAAACTTTTTGTGATTTTGGTTAATTCTTTACCTAGAATTCAAAATTTTCAATTATTATCAATATTCAAAAATTTAACTAGTGATTTTTAGTATCTTAATCAGAAATAAATTACTTAAGAACCCAATATATACCTATAAATTTTCCAAGCAAATATATATATTTGTCGTTTAATTTTAATTGAAATGTCATTAGTCAATTTTGATACTTTAGACAAATCCAAAAATGTATATATTTTTCTCTTTAAAATTTGTAAACAATGGATATTTTAATTTATTTATATAATTATTAAAAAGGGAGATATTTTTGAAAAGTTCTGAAATAGTTGAACATCGTATAAGATTCTCTCGAATAATATCTTATTAAAATTACGACCATATATAGAAGACATATTAGGAGAATATCAATGAGGGTTCAGGGCAAATCGAACAACTTTAGATCAGATATTTTCAATAAGACAGATATTAGAAAAAAATGCGAATTCAATATTTCGGTTCATCAACTATTTGTAGACTTTAGCAAAGATGAGGGAAAAAAGTTACAAATTTCAATATTTTTGGGAATTCCGAAAAAATTAGTATATATGATTCAAATTCAAGGTAGTAAAGAAAGATTAAGATGCGGGAATCAATTATCAGAAACTTTCGAAATTCGGAATGCATTAAAACATGGAGACACTATCACCAATTTTATTTAACTTTTGTTACCATTAGAATATGTGAGTAGATAAATTGGAGAGATATCAAACGAAATCTCTCCAATTAGGCAAAAAAATTAGATTAGAAAGTATCAAGCGGACGATTTAAATATAATAGGAGATTCAATAAACTCGATTAAAGATGCGGTAGAAAAATTAATAGACGCGAGAAAAGCGGATGGGCTTGAAATTAATAGCGCCAAGACAAAAAGAAGAATAGTATTAACCCACAAAATGATAATATACAAAAAGTAGAATTTGAAAATGTAAAAAAATTTAAATACTTAGGTCTGTAATCACGAAAGATAATAATATGGAATCGCGGGAAACACCTGTTATCATTCAGTAAAGGTGCTTATCTCGTCAAAATTAAGGGAATCAAAATTAAAATATATAAAACAATTATTTTTCCGGTTGTATTATATGGGGTTTAGGAGTGGTCTATTACCCTGGGAGACTAGAGGAGATTTAGAGTATTTGGAAATAGGATTCTTTGAATCATTTATGGACCAAAGAAGGATGGGGTCACCGGGGAATGGCAGAGACTGCATAACGAGGAATTGCATGATCTCTACTCATCTCCATACATATAGTAATAAAAACAAGAAGGTTGCGATGGGCAGGGATCGTAGCAAGAATGGATGATAGACTAGCGAAAAATATATTGGGAAACGTCCGGTTGGAAGACCAAAGACGCCATGAGTGGAAGGGACGCGAGAGAGATGGGAAAAAATAGGGGTTGGATGGTTGTAACTCAGAAATAGTACTTATAGATAAATGTGGTTGTGTGCGGACAAGAACTTTCGAGTTTCGTTGAGCCAGAAGATAGATAAAGATTCTGAAATAGTTGAAATAATTTATAATCAAAAGCAATTGGCTTTGATTTGGCAAAGAATTGAAGAGAATATTAGATAAATTAGATTTGAAAAATTAGATTAGTTATCAAATCTCGCAAATTTCAGTTATTATTGAGATTAAATAATTATATCTAATAGATGCGAAGGATGAATTAAATGGGCATTGATCCCAAAAACCTATTAAATTAATTAGAAAATACTTCTCAATTTAGAGCGGAATAATGGTCATTATCATTCAAAAGTAAAAACTTTAACGTTTCTGAGGTGAAATTTGTTCGCTTTTTAACTTATAAATAATTTATAAAATATATATAAGATATTCAACAAATTATTATAGGAAAATATCTATTATTTTAGCCAATCTCTAAATGTTAATACTTTTTTATTAATTTTTTAAATAATGGTTTTTGATTCTTTTAAATCTCATTCCCATAGTTTACCATTAAATTTTCATTAGAAGTAATTTGTGAACATATATATAT
Organism: Labia minor; assembly: GCA_963082975.1. Taxonomy (NCBI): domain Eukaryota; kingdom Metazoa; phylum Arthropoda; class Insecta; order Dermaptera; family Spongiphoridae; genus Labia; species Labia minor. Next base: position 64,546,768 of record OY720344.1, on the reverse strand, counting down.
ATATATTATACTTACTTTCAAATGTTAATTGAAGTAAATGTCTTTTGTTCTTTTTGTTCTCTCCTAGTTTGTGTTTGAATGAAGAAACCGGACCGCAGTCTAGTTCTGCTACCTCTAATCTACCATCTCGAGTGCGACCCTGTGTCGTCCCTCAGGATTGCGTGGTGAGCCAATGGTCACCTTGGCTCCGAATCCAGGATGGTTGTCTCGCCCCCAACGGCAAGGTAAATCTCTACAAATTAATAATTAACCCCAATTTACCTCTAATCTTTCTAAGAGAGAAAATTTAAAAGCAATTTAGAAATTAACTCACTTTCCCTCTTTATAGAGTACTTAATATAATTTTCATTTCTCTTTCATTTTCATTTGACTTTATTTCTTTTGTAAAAATTAAATTTGTTTAAACATTTATTTATTTATTAATTTTAAATTTTTAAAATCAGAAAATTATTTTAATCGTATTGACATAATAAAGTTTAAAATAATCAAGATAATGTGACAATCGGTTATTTATTTAGTATTCTCTTAGAAATGATCTATTCATAAAACTTGATTTTTTTTAAAATTATTGTTTTTTCTAGCATATTAGAAAAGTTTTTTTAACTATTATTTTTTTATTTTATTTTTTTTGTTTGCAAATATAACTATAGTGTAATAAACACACTAGATAATTTAAATAAACGTATAAAAAAGTTAATATTAAATCAATTATAATAATTTTGTTGATTGATTTATAATATTGTATTTAAAATATTGATAATGGTAAAATTATATATAATTGAGATTCATTTTTTTAGTCTTTTGTTTTTAATTCAATGTTTCTATCAAAATTTCGTCATTATTTTTAATGAAAATTAAATAAATGAAATACTTATAAATGGGTACATATTTTAATAATTTTTTAACTAAGAGTAAATTCAATTTTGTTTAGAAAATAAGTCTACTTTATTCTATAATAAAATCTAAATCTTTTTAAATACGTTTTTGTTGCTTCATTTTTTAGGGCTCAATTTTGGCAAATTTACTAACACTTCAATAATTTTTGAAATATATATTTTGCCAAACTCATGGAGATTGGAAACTACTTGGTTATTTAGTCCAACTTATTATCAAGATTCAATGTTTAATTATAGTTAATATATTTATTTAATATAATGACACTTTGGAGCCCCTCCAATAGTTTATTTATATTAGATAAACTAATAAAAATTTCATACAAACTTAATATTTCGACACTTCTTTAATATTGTATACTAATAATAATAATTCTCTATGTAATCTTAATATCATTTTATAATTCCATCAGTTCGTTTAGTAATAAAATTGAAAAATAGTAATTTTTTTCAAAAATTTCACTCACTTCAAATATGAAACACGAAACTGACTTCACTTCAGTAATTGAAAGTGATGTCCGACAAATTCTTTTAAGTCACAAAATTCTCTCAATACTTTTAAATAAAACTTTATTTTATGATAAAATATAAATTTATTGTAAATCTAATATTATGATAAGGTAGAATACCATGTTTTGTTGATTTTAATGCAACAAAAAAGTCACCCAGAAGCGATTTGTGTAATATAATCCATGATGTTAATGTTAAACTTTCATGCAATTATAATTTTCCAAAATACAAAATGATTACACAGAATATTAAAATAATATTTATTATTCATATTTCTAGCTTAAATTTCAAAACCACACACATATAGTATAAAATCTAACTTCAATAGATACAGCCTTTATAAAAATCTCAACTCTTGATTAAATAATTTTGTATAAAATAATATTTATGAATTTATTCAAATTGTACTCATCAAGTGTTGTTTATTTCAAGTTTTTTTTAATTATCTAAAATCATTCTCACTCTATATCATATTATTGTATTGATTTTATCACTTAATATTTGAATTAAGTTTTTTTTTTATTTAGTTATTATTATTATTATTATTATTATTTTATTTTGTTTATATAAATGAATTTCAATTTGGACAGTAAAATAGTTTAAGGCCATAACTCTAAGAATAAATTTGACCGTGGTTTGTTGATACTGGCTACCTGCTACCTCACTAACTTCAACCAAATTCTCTTTTTAACTTTAACCTGTCCTGTGCAAACATTTCTCTTACTTCTAACTTTCACATCATAAACAACCCATTTAGTTTCCTGCCTTCTACGTACTTTTTATTTTCTCTTCAGTAATGTCTCATAACCACAAAAATATTCGAGATATACTAGTTAATTTTAATATAGAAATTTACTTTATAGAAAATTCATCTACTAATATTATATTATTCATATAGAAAATACTTTATAATAATTATAGGTATATATCAGGGGTGGCCACACTTGGTGATACGAATACGTGTGCTATTAAAATACCTAATTATATTAATAATAAGTCCTGCACCCCGCATAATAATTCTTTTGTTGATATTGTATAAAGTAGACAGAGTTGGGATAGATCGGATACATTTTACAACAAAGTTTTTAAAACTTGCAAAAATAACTAAATTTTAAATTTCCTTTAAATAATTATATGTAAATAAATGTATCATGACGTAGCCTTTTTAGACAATTTAGAATAATTGTCATAACTTTAAAGTTTTTAATTGAACCACAATAAACTCAAAAAGAGCCACGGTTTAACTACGGTTGCTATATATTATATATATATGATAATTTAAATCTAGCAAGTTGATAAAAATTAAAAATTGAAATTTATTTAATTTATGAAGAGTTAATTTACAAAGCAGCTTAAGGCTATAACAATCATTTCCCAAAAATTTTAAATTTTTCAATAAATTAATAAAATTTATTGTGTCAATTATATTGAATGTAATTAAAAAAAATAAATTTTTATTAAATAACACTTGACTTAATTTGAATTAAAATCTGATATAATGAAAGTAAAAATATTATTTATTTATTCTTGAAATAGAATAATTTTTTTATTTTTTAAGTTTTATTTAAATTTGAAGCAAATTCATTAACAATTTAAACGGTTTCATTTTTCATGATTTTGGCTATATAGGTATTACTTATATATAAAAAAAATTTTACTCTTCTTTAATGAATTTGGCTCTTAATATTTAAACCATAGTTTATAATTTTAAATTAATAAATAACAGATTTTTATTAAATAATCAGTATAATTTCAATCTTTGTAAATTCGATGAATACTTCCTGAAATACGGTACCTAGCTCAACATAAAAACCCAGAAAACGTTTCTCTTTATATATTGTTAAGAAAATTAATCCCATTTCCTAGTTTAATTGGAACTATTTTATCTTAAAGAGAAGTCTTTAAAAAAACGAAACCTAAATTGAAGAATTTTATTTGAATGATTAAATATCTCATTAAGTGGTGCATCATTTAAGTAGTGGAACCTTGTCAATTTAATTATAATTTTATTTCTACTTATCCCAAAATTACTCAATGCAATTTCAAACTAAAGTCAATTCTTAATTTTTTTTTAACGATTCCTTCCCCCTCCCCCCAGTATTTATGTTGTTTCAAATGGATTAACGATGCCCTTTCCCTGTCTAACATTTGCAAAGGGTGTCTCATCGTTTTATAAGCCTACGTGGCAAGCTATAAAAGCCAGAAGGGTCTAGAACCTCTCAGGAGTTGAAACCTCTGCCTTGTGGGAGTCTATAAACTCCTAAGTGCCTTTCTTATTTATGATCATTTAGTATTCTAAACGTGTAAGCGACTGATTTAAATTTACGTAATCAAAAAAAAAAACCTGGTAATTGTCTTCTTTATTTGTACATGTGTATTTTTTTGTTGACTGCGGAAAAACGCTGCGTATTCATTAAAGATTTATAAAGTATTTATAAGAAATGAAAACAAAGAGAGAATATTTATTTTATATAAATTCAAATCAATGTCGTTTTTATTTTATTTTTTATTAATTTTAGGGGCATGATTAACATGAGTTTTGGTGCCAAAGATTTTGGAGGTGATTTTATATGAATTTGATGCCCTGAATTCAAATATGCCATTAGTTTTTGCCTATCAGCTCGAATTTTTAAGATATCAAAATTTTAGTAATTATGCATCACACTGTTTTAAAAGTAAAACCATGGTTTTAACAAACAAATTAAACAAGGAAATTTTATTATATTACATAGATATTACTTATTAATACAAAAGAAAACAGAAAAAGTCATCATTTAAACCAATTACTCACTGAACATTTCGGAAACTTCTTTTGCGTGACATTCTTGAATGTATTTTGGAACAATCCCGTTGTAAAATCCAGCAGTAATCTGCCATCATGTCCCATCTTCCTTGAAAGCGATCCTCCATGCATTTTATATCTTGGTGAAATCTTTTACCTTGCTCCTCACTAATGTCTCCTAAATTTGCAGGAAAACGGTCTGAGTGGCTATGTAAATAGTGCACCTTAATGCTCATGTTACACCCAAGGGATCTGAACTTATTCAGCATCTCGTTGACTAATTCAACAAAATTTTCAGCTTTGTGCTTACCCAGAAAATTTTGGACAACTGAAATTGATGAAATGAATTCCAGGCTTTTTGTTCAATCTCATTCGTTGAATTTATGAAGTCAGGGTCTTTAATCAGCTGTCTTATATGTGGGCCATCAAATATTCCTGCTTTAATTTTTTCCATACTCACCTGAGGCATTTATTTTTCCCTATATATGCATAGCATGATCCATTCTTTTCAAGAGCCTTTACAAACTGTTTCACTAGACCCAGTTTGATATGCAGTGGTGGAAAGATGATTTTCTCTCGTGGAACTAAAGGATTGTTGATGATATTCTTTTCCCCAACATCCATGTTTTCTCTCCTAGGTCAATTTTTTCTAACCTAATGTTGCGTTTTGTCTCTGCTATCCCAGAGGCACAAGAAACAAGGATATTTGGTGTGGCCACTTTGCTGTCCAAGGAGAAAGTTTACCATTTTTAAGTCTACACAAATCACCTATTGGTGTTCATAATACTTTATTTTTTCCAAAACCAAATCTATGATGTCATATTACTCTTTCATTTTCGTTAAGTGAGCAATTGGTATTGAGTCGCAATAAAAATATAGTTAAAATCTGCTCTAAAATCCTAGGCACCATAAAAAAAAAATTTTGTAGGCCTGTGTTATTTATTTCACTCATTTTTTACCGACCGACGATAGTAAGAGAGGTATTGTTTTCACACCAAATTTCACATGTGTAGATTTTTACATATCTCCACGAATCACGCATTTTCTAAACAGAAAAAAGTATTTTTAGCATGATGTCTGTCCGTCCGTCTGTCCGTCCGTATAGATGTCTACAGCCTGAACGGCTCAACCGATTTTGTTGAAATTTGGTATATTTACTTAATGCATCAGTGGGATGAATTGATCAACTTTTGGTGCAAATCCGGAAACCGGAAGTGGTAGTATTAGCGATCGACCATAGGGAAGGGTTATTTTCACACCAAATTTCACATGAGGAGATTTTTTTATATATCACCACGAATCATACACTTTGTATTGGTTTTATCCTCGGGAAAAATCATCTTGATTAGTTTTTTCTTCATTTAAAATAATATCACGTCACCCAGCCCTTTATGACGTCACAGCCATCCTCCTTATATATTATAAATTAAATTAAATTAAAAATATTTGTTATATCCACATCTGTTTTTTATTGCATTTATAGATATATTAAAATCATTTGAAATTGTTTCTGTAGCTGAAAATTAATTTATTTCAAACCGTCGGTCGGTTCGGACCTGGCCACAGGTCAACTTATTTTAATAATAAGGAGACAATTTATTTATTATTATTATTATCATTTTATTTACTATTATTTTTTTAATAAATCTTAAGTTGAATGATTTCTATTCTTTTTTTAGTAAATACTCTCAAAAACCTTTTTACTCAATTCAATACGCTTATTTAAAAAAAAATATTGAATAGAAACCCTATACGGTTATATAAATATATATATAGATATACATATAATAGAAAAATCGGGTTCTATATCACAAATCGCTTAAATCCATCTTTCCACTCCCCCCCCCTATTTCTTCCTTCTTTCCAGTATTATATATGTTTATTATTACGATGAAGGTACCCCACTCGAGGGAAAAGAACTTTGTTAAGACTCTAAAATCTGATTTGGTAGATAAATGTTGTGCACAAGGCTGTTCACAATATCCGCTTTCCTTTTTCCTTTTGTTAATTCTGTGATGGTCGCTAAAGCCCCGGGGGTTGTTTGGTTCTAGGCACGTGCTGAGATTCATGAGCGTCGCCGGGAGGTGGTACGTCTCCAGGAGGGTGACGGTCAACCCTGTCCACACCTCAAGGAAACTCGTCAATCCTCTGAAAGGGATCCTCCTGAACTCTGCGCCCACAAGTAAGTCCCTTGGACTGATTTCTATCACGAAATAACTCAAGTCTTAAGCTATGTCTAAACCCTTTGCAAATGGAATCAGAACCCTTAAATAAATTATTTATAACAAAAAAAAAAAGAAAAAAAAAGAAAAATTAATTAATTTCAAGAATTTTTCTTTAGAAAATTTATGTAAAAAAATAAATAAATAAAAATAAAATTATATCCACTTATATAAGAATAAAAAAATATTTAGTTTGATCTTTTATGCTCTATTAAATTAAATGTTTTGTAGGTATCGATGGTTGGCATCGAAATGGTCCGCATGTGTAATCATGTCTGAAGAAAGTGGTCCACAAGCTAAGTTAGTGGAAGTTGGTTGCGGTGGTGGCATACAACTACGAGATGTAACATGTGTTGCTATAGCAAGTGGTCAACCAGTGAATCCAGCGTTATGCCAATCACTTGAACACCTCCCCACAGTCCAAAGGTTGGTTTACTTTTAATAATTCTTTATAATTTATAATCATAATTTTATTTACTATAATCTTTATTGTTAAATTTGTAGTGGAATTGATGGAGTTGAGGATGATCGGAATGACTTATGTTATTATATGTATTATTAACGAATTAAATTTTGTGTTATGCTTTGAATTAGAATGTTACCTTATTTAATTTATAAAATTCATTTTTTCTCTATTCGAGGTGTGTTCGAATGGTGACTTTGTATTTTTAAGAAAAAATATTTATTTATGTATTAATATTTATGTTGTCCCCTTCAAAGTAACCCCCCTCAGATACAATACACTTTTATCTCGAAAACTATAAGATGCCGGGAAAAATTTCATAAGAAAAGTTTATTTGGAATTGCAAAAGGAATCCACTGGTAAAATATTAACCATATTCACGAAAATGAGTTTACCTAAATAATTATATTTTTATTAAACTAATTAAAATATGATATAACAAATGTACATATTATAAGAAATATATTTGTTATGTTTAATTTCCTCTAATTTCACTTGAATTTCAGTTTCTCCCATTGACCAACATCTATTTACCTTTATCAAAGCATTGTGGGTGTTTATCACACTCATCCACAAATCATAGTTCAATGAGGATAAAATTGAAACATTTTGTAAAATTTAAACTATCTTGATGAAACAGTTTTAGTATTAGGACTATTAATTTATTTGACAATGTTTTAATGACTGATTTCAACTCCTTGTTAAAAAGTCGTTAAATTCAGTTGCCAAAAGTTACTTTAAAAGAAAAGCTGATGAACTGCTGTGAACCAATGTCAACGAGAAAATTTATATTAGATGAATAAACAATTGATTTAATATTTCATATAAATATATATGTACGTTAAAATAAGCTTTAATATATAATTAATAAATAATAAAACAAAATTAATTTTAATATCAGTTTGATCTTATTCACTCTGAAATAGGGAACAGGAAATAATCTGAATGGCTTTCTTTAAATTATTTTTAATTTTTTTTTTATTTTAGGTAACCAGCACTCTTACTTAGTTTATAATAATCTATATATATAAAAAAAGGTTTTTGTCTGCACATTGCTCAGAATTTAAAAATTTTTGCATATCTTCGCGTTTCATGACCTCTAGAATCCAAAAGTGACTTTAGAATTTTTCACGTCTGTCTGTCTGTCTGTCTGTCTGTCTGTCTGTCGGTCTGTCTGTCTGTCGGTCTGTCTGTCCGGAAAATTACTATTTTATAGACTCAGAATTGGCTGAACCGATTTCTTTGAAATTACATCACAATATTCTTATATACCCCTAGAGTAACATAGGCTATAAATTTTATTTATATGTCAACAATAACCGCAGAAATTAATTTTTTAAAGTTTATATAATTCTCCGTGTTGTTCATTCAAGAGCAGCTCGCGGCTCACTGTCGGCCTAGCGGAATCATTTCAAACAATGAATTATCATAGCGATTCCCAATCAAAGAATTATTATATTTCACTTTTTATTTTAAATTCTAATATACAAATATCAATTCAATTAAATAATTTATTCTAAAAGTTCTCAATTTAATTAATTTTATAAAATATTTATTAGATCATATTTTTATCTTAAATTATTTTTTATTTAATTGAATATTTCTTCTTTTCTATAATATATATATATAATAATATATAAATTTTATCATTGAATAATTGAATAATAAAAAAAATAATTATTTAACCTGAATTAAAATGACTGAATTATATTATCTTTGTTTTTTATTTTAATTTAATTACTCTATTATTAATTACTAAATATATATATATATTATATAAAAATTAAAATATGATGATATAAAGTTGTTTTAAATTTTTGACATTTTTAAATTGGGTATATTTTTTAAATTTATTAAAATGTCTTTTTTATTTATTATGTTTAAAAGATTCATTTTTATTATGTGATATTAATAAAAAATAACGATGCTCTGTGCAAGTCGAATCATGTTGCACATAATTAAATAACAATTGCCAAACAAAGAATATAATATTTTTTTAAATTCTTATATTTAAATATCATTTCAATTAAATAATTTATTCTAAAAGGTCTCATTTTAATTAATTTAATAAAATATTTAAATCACCATTCAATTTTTTATTAATAGGCTTCTTTTTTTATTTTTAATTTTTAATAAATTCTCTTTTTTTGATATGATATTAATAAAAAATAATATTAAATTGTATATAAATATAAAAATTAGAATATTTGAATTTTTTTAAATTTTAACACAAGTAATCAATCATATGCATTAAGAATGGAAAATTTTTAAAATCAACTTGCTATTAAATTCAGAAAAAAAATACTGATATATAGAATATATAGACAATTCGAATATAATTTAAAACTCTTTCTCTCCTTCTATTTTAAATTAAAAAAACGGAGTTTTAAGAAATTTAGATGCCATATGCAACATGGGTGGGTAAATGAATTGGGCTGGAAGAGGAGGCAATTTATAATTTTCTTCCAATTCAGATTTAGGACAAATCGTACAACATTATATCAAATCTCGCTAAGAACATTCAATATTTTTGTACACAAATTATTCAGAGTATTGGCTAAGCGTATCACTCACAATCAGTTTATATTGAAATTTATATAAATTAACAAAGTAAAAATTTTTATTTGTTTAAATTTTATTATAATGAATCAAAAAAAATTAAATATATAGATCACATGATTAAGAGAAGCAAAAAACTTGACAGAAAATAACTGTTGGATGGAGGTCGGATATGACAGAAACTGTAAGCGAAATCTTCATATTGCGACGAATAATTTTCAAATCCCCTAGCACCACAGAATTAGATAAGTTTATTTTAAGGGAGGAAAATAACTATGATCTAAAAAAATTAATAAATGAACTTAATAATAAAAAAACAAATAAATCAATTAATTTAAATTAATACTATTAATGAATGTATATATTGGTCATTTATCTATAGTTTTATACCGTTAATTTTTATAAATTGTCTCAAGTCTCTATTTTTGCATTTTCTCAAGTTTCATTATAATTAAAAATATTCAATAATAATCTAGCAATGAAAATAAAATACCAAAATGTAATGATCAAGAAATATTATACTCTATTTCACTATTATAACATATACAATACTTAAGAACCATAGGCGGAGGAAATATTAGGAGATATCATTGCGGGTTCAGGCCAAATCGACCAACATTAATTAAGATATTTTCATTATGACAGATATTAGGAAAAAAACCGCGAATTCAATATTTCTGTTCACTAATTATTTGTAGACTTTAGTAAAACATACGCATGACTCAATAGATCCGGATAAACTTTTTCAAATTTTCAATCTTCAAATTTGTCTTGAAGGTAGTAAAGAAAGAATAAGATGCGGAAATCAATTGTAAAATGTTAGGTTACCCAGACGACTTAAATATAATAGGAGATTAGGAAATTGCAATTGCAGATAGCGAGGAAAAATTAATGGAGGTTTGAAATTAATAGTGATAAGAAAAAATATTTAGTAACAAAGAGGAAGAGTATTGACATACAAAATCTTAAGATACAAAATGTAGAATTTGAATATGTAGAAAAATTGAATGTAATCACGAAGGATAATAATATTTGAGAAGAATTTAAATCGGGGTTGCAATCGGGAAACGCCTGTTATCTTGCAATAAAGAGGCTTATCTCTTCAAAATTATTATCATAGGGAATATATAAAAAAATTATTTTGCCTGTTGCATTATATGGGTGGGAGGCATGGTCTATGACCCTGGGAGATGAGAGTAGATTCAGAGTGTTTGAGAATAGGATTCTTCCCTGCATTTATTGGCCAAAGAAAGATGAGGTCACCGGGGAATGGGGGAGACAGCATAACAAGAAATTGCATGGTCTCTCTGCATCTTCAGAAATAGTTAGGGTTATAAAAGGGAAAAAGCTGCGATAGGCAGGGCACGTGGCTAGAATGGGAGAGGAAAAAGATATTGGTGGGAAGACCGATTGGAAAACCAATGACGTGTAGGAAGGGACGTAAGAGAGATGGAAAAAGGGCTCAGAATGGGGACACTTGGAGAAATGTGGTTGTTGCGGCTAAGAACTTTCGAGTATCTTTGAGCCACATAGGTAGATAGATATAACATATACAATAATAATATATATAATTAATATAGTGATTAAATTAAAATATATTTTTTAAATAAGAACACAAAAAGAAATGAATGTTTTATGTAATATACTGATTGAAACAAAATGGATGAAAACCTTTTACTACTTTCAACCACCAAATACTATGTACCACTCGGGGGTACAGGGGGCGGAGCCCCCGTCTAGGTGTGAAGAGCGCCGAAGGCGCTCTGAGCAGCTAGTACAACATAAAAATAAAATTGATTAAAAAATGAAATTGATCATTTGCATTTAAGAGAAACATTGTTGCGTGAATTTATTCCCAGTATTGCATTTTATTTTATCTTTCTATTTATATAATTTATGTGCATTATGTTCTGTCGAACTGGATTCTATCTGCTTCTTCTAACAATTTTCAAATAATTCAAACATTAAATTTTATATTTTACTTATAATATATTTTATTTCCCATAAATCATAATGCTAAATTATATTATCTATCTGTATTGGTCGAATTGTATATCGTACATGTAATCCGGAATTTGTGGGTGTTATTGTTGTAAGTCCCAAGATTGTGGGCACTGATATTAACTCAAAAAGGTTTTAGTTTCTAGAATAATGATTATATGTGTCATCATTGCTGAATTAACTTATTTTGGGGGAACTAAACAATAAATAAATCAATAATACGAGGACAGGTCAATAACTCTGTGACTTTTTGAATGAAACACAGGTTTTTGGATAAAAAATTATTTTATTTTTCAATATAATATCCTATGATCTATTGACTTAGTCCAACGTTTCTCCAATTTTTTCTCCCTTCCAAAAAGAATAAGATTTGATGAGAATATCAAAATAGATTTGAGATGATTTCATCGTTGGAGTTCAATCTCTTCCGTAGAGCCATTTCTTCAGGTTTGGAAACAAGAAATAGTCACTCAGTGCTAAATTTGGAGAATAGGGCGGATGAGGGAGCTATTCGTATCCCAATTCATGGATTTTCATGGAAATTCACTTTTTTCCATTTTCTTCTCAAATCATGAGCTAGTCGGCTATTTATGAATGTCAAACAAAAACTAACAGACCCAGCTGGTTCAACTTTCGACAGGTGTCAGTTGATAGTTGCCTGCTGACCAGAGAAATGTTGCTATTTCATTTAAGAAACGGGAAATTCCAAAAGTCACGGTCTTATTGACCTACTCTTGTATCAAACTAAATAATATGAAAAAATTAAAACAACATATTTTAAAATCTTATGTATATATCCTTTAAAAAATAAAGGACATTATACATTTGTTTTTTGTGATAGATAATATAATAACATATTAATATATAATAATATATATAATAAAATTGTGTACCTATCTCTTACTGGTTCTTAAAATTATAAACTCAACGCTCATGATTTTTTCAATTTTTTGTAAATTCTGAACTATATATCTTTTATCTTAAATAAAATTATATGAGTAGTTTTTATCGTGATTTGTGAATGAGTTTTCATTGATTAAAATAGTATTATTATTATGCTTATTGTTATTATATCTTTTACATTAAAGAAATTATTAAATTAATGAATAAATTATATTTAAGTTTTAATTTATTTTTTAACAATATACATATAATTTTGAATTTTTTTAGATGTGAAGTCGCTTGTCCTCGTGATTGTCAAGTGGGTCAATGGGGTCCTTGGGGACCCTGTACACCATTCGAGTGCCCATTGCATGGAGAACTTCCAACTAAAGGTATTTTATCACATACTTTTCGTTTTTACTAAAAAACAAAGTGCTTTCTCTTAATTGCAATTTTCTTTTTTATTCTTTTTATTACATTTTTATTCATTTTAATATAATTGTAATTGTATTTATATGCAATAAAAGTGATAATTTTAAAATTAAGGGTGTAGGTAGAAAATATAATATATATTTTAGAAACGGAATGATATCTTTAGGGTAGAAAATGACTATTCAAGATAATTTATTTAGGAATGAAACAGTCTTTTGTTATTTTTTTTTTAATGAAATGAAGGGAACAAAATAATAATTTGGCATTTGATATGAAGTATAATTATTATTATTAACAAATTATGTATATTTCGTTGTATATATGTGTTAGTTTTACTTGATTATGTTTTATAACTGAGTTAAATATATTATCTTTTAATGTTTTCACACAGGATACCGAGAACGAAGTCGTGCAATTGAGGTGGTTGCTAGCGAAAAGGGCTTGCCATGTCCAAGCACCCGCGAAGTACAGCCCTGTCCGCAGCCCGCTTGTCATGTTTGGACAACAGGTCATTGGTCGTCCTGTCAGTTGGATGTGTCAGTAACGAAACCAGGACGGCATTGTGGCCAGGGTCAACGAACCCGCATCGTCTCCTGCACCAGTTTATCAGGGGTGAGTAGCCGCTTTTATACCACCCGCAGGCACACACTTACAAATCAAACGAAATCAATCTAACATACCAACCAGAAACTGATTAAATGAACAATCCACACTTGCTGACATTTCTATTGGATTTGGTTTTAGATAGAGTAACACCAATCAATACGCTTGGTAGTCTCATTTATTTCTCTCAATATAATCAAAAGAACAGTTGACCATATATACAATATATTAAAGATATATATCATCATCATCACAATTCTCACAATAAATAAATAAATAAATGAATAGAGCACGTTCCTTCAAATTTTATTATCAAACAACATTAAATATAGAAGTAATTTATTTTTTGTTTATTTTTTTATTAAATTGCATTTTATTTATAAGATAAATAAAATTGAAAAAAAGGAGTAAAGTAAAATTTAATCTCTCCTGATACAATCTTAATAGAAGAAAGCAAAGGAAAAGATTTTTATAGAATGTTGACTTTTACTAGAGGTGAATGTAATCAACCAATGGCGTTGTTGATACAATCTCTATATATTACAGGTAAAATAATCTTTGTTAAAAAATAATCATAATCATACTAGAGAACTGATACTTAAGTTATTTAAATAATTACAATATGTTGAATTTATTTCTTTTTATTTTATTTATAAGTTCTTATCATATATTTCTCTTGGATATTTATATTTTTGAGTAAGAAACATATTACATCACCCAAGTCAATTTTACAACATCTTGAATCGTTTAATTTATTTTTTTAATTAGAAAATTTATATATTTATATTACTTGGTATTAAATTCAGAAAAAATACTGATATATAGAATATATAGACTATTCGAATATAATTTAAAACTCTTTCTCTCTTTCTATTTTAAATTTAAAAAAACGTAGTGTTAAGAAATTAAGATGCCTTATACAACATGGATGGGTAAATGAATTGGTCTGAAAGAGGAGGCAATTTATAATTTTCTTCTAATTCAGATTTAGGACAAATCGGGGACAACATTATATAAAATCTCGCTAAGAACATTCAATATTTCTGTACACAAATTATTTAGAGTCTTGGCAAAATTAAATATATAGATCACATGATTAAGAGAAGCAAGAAACTTAAGAGAAAATAACTGTTGGATGGAGGGCGAACATGACAGAAACTTTAAGCGAAATCTTCATGTTGCGCCTAATAATTTTCAAATCTCCTAGTACTACAGAATTAGTTAAGTTTCTTTTAAGGGAGGAAATTAACTATGATCTAAAAACTTAATAAATGAACTTAATAATTAAAAAACAAATAAATCAATTAGTTTAAATCAATACTATTAATGAATGTATATATTGTTAATTTATCTTTAGTTTTATACCATTAATTTTTATAAATTGTCTCAAGTCTCTACCTTTGCATTTTCTCAAATTTCATTATAATTAAAAATATTCAATAAAAATCAAGCAATGAAAATAAAATATCAAAATGAAATGATCAAGAAATATTATACTCTATTTCTATTATAACATATAAAATACTTATGAACTATAGGCGGAGGAAATATTAGGAGATATCATTGCTGGTTCAGTCCAAATCGATCAGCATTAATTAAGATATTTTCATTATGACAGATATTAGAAAAAAAACCGCGAATTCAATATTTCTATTCACTAATTATTTGTAGACTTTAGTAAAACATACGCATGACTCAATACATCCGGATAAACTTTTTCAAATTTTGATCTTCAAATTTGTCTTGAAAGTAGTAAAGAAAGAATAAGATGCGTAAATCAATTGTAAAATATTAGATTACCCAGACGACTTAAATATAATAGGAAATTCGGCAATTGCAATTACAGAGAGCGAGGAAAAATTTATGGAGGTTTGAAATATTAATAGTGATAAGAAAAAATATTTAGTAACAAAGAGGACAGGTATTAACATACAAAATCTTAATATACAAAATGTAGAATTTGAATATGTAGAAAAATTGAATGTAATCACGAAGGATAATAATATTTGAGAAGTATTTAAATGGAGGTTGCAATTGAGAAACAGGCGTGTTATCATGCAGTAAAAAGACTTATCTCATCAAAATTATTATCAAAAGGAATCAAATTTAAAATATATAAAACAATTATTTTGTCTGTTATATTATATGGGTTGGAGGCATGGTCTATTACCCTGGGAGATGAGAGTAGATTCAGAGTATTTGAAAATAGAATTCTTCCCAGAATTTATTGGCCAAAGAAAGATGAGGACACCGGGGAATGGCGGAGACTGCATAACGATTAATTGTATGACCTCAATGCATTTCCAGAAATAGTTCGGGTTATAAAAGCGAGAAGGGTGCGATAGGCAGGGCACGTGTGTAGAATGGGAGAGGAAAAAGATATTGGTGGGGAGACCGATTGGAAAACGTCCGCTTGGAAGACCAAGGACGCGTAGGAAGGGACGTAAGATAGATGGGTCAAGGGCTCAGGATAGGGACATTTGGAGAAATGTGGTTGTTGCGGCCAAGAACTTTCGAGTACCGTTGAGCCACATAGATAGATAGATCTAACACATACAATAATAATATATATAATTAATTTACTGATTAAATTAAAATATATTTTAAATAAGAACACAAAAAGGAATGAATGTTTTATGTAATATACTGATTGAAACAAAATGCATGAAAACCTTTTACTACTTTCAACCAAATACCACTCGGGGGTAGAGGGGGCGGAGCCCCCGACTAGGTGTGAAAAGCGCCGAAGGCGCTCTGAGCAGCTAGTTATTAAATAAAGGCTTAGAAAAACCAATATCGCTTTCCTATATATGAGATCATTTCCAACTCGGTTTATTAAAAAATAATTATTTAATTTCTAATAGATCAACCCTCTCTTATTAATTCTACGTTAGATGAAAAATAAATAAATACTTGGAGAATTTGAAAAACAATTACATGTTATATATATATATATATATATATATATATGTTATATGTTATATATATTATGTCATATTTTAAATTAAATTTAATTTAATCCTATTTGTTAATTATTTATTTAGATAAACACTTTATAAAAATAAATCCTCTCTCTTTTTTTTATTTCTTAAATTTAAATATATATAAATCATTTTATTAAAATTTTCTAAAAATAGATAATTGTTTTTTTATTATTTCACTTACTGGAAAATATCAATTTTTTATTAATTATGTAATGGATTTCCTGATGGAGAGGTTGTCATTTGAACGGATTGACTTTTGTTGCTAGAGTATTAGCAAACTAAACAAACTAGTTGATTGTATTATGTTTTTTGATTAAATAAATGTTACTTTTAATTCTTTGTTTTTTACAAAAATTCATCATTTCTTTATATACACCAAGTTACTACAATTATGTCAAGTATTCACTATATATACAAAAGTATATAATTAATAATAAAAAAAGAAATACAATACTTAATTATACAAAAAATTAAAATGAAAAATAAATAAGTTGACCTGTGGCCAGGTCCGAACCGACCGACGGTTTGAAATAAATTAATTTCCAGCTACAGAAACAATTTCAAATAATTTTAATATATCTATTAATGTAATAAAAAACAGATATGGATATAACATAAATATTTTTAATTTTATTTTATTTATAACTAGCTGCCCCGAGCGCCTTCGAATAGAATAAATTATTTAATTTAATTGATATTTAAATATTAGAATTTAAAATAAAAAGTGAAATATTATAATAATTTTTAAATTCTGAGCAATATGCAGACAAAAACCTTTTTTTTATATATAGATAGTCGAGCTGGGGATGGCAATATGGGTTTTTCCAAAAAGAGAAAGTTACCTCCCCCCCCCCCCGAGGCCCTAGTAGGGATTAATTTAATTATTTATTATATTTTAAAGGAATATTTTAATATCATTTTAAATGAATGAATGAAAATTCAAATTTTATATAGTTTACATAATTATTAATTTAATAAAATAAAATTTAATATTATAATTTAATAAAATAAAATTTAATTTAATAAAATAAAATTTAATAATAAAATTTAATTTAATAAAATATTAAAAGAATAAAAATTAATAAATTTTAAAAAAAAATATATAATACTTAAAGAAAAAATGTGCCTTTGCAAGTTTCGAACTCAGGGTGCAAAGTCATAAGACGCGCTAGCTCGCTCGGCCAGGAACCGCTTTTGTTTGCAAGTCTTCTATTAGAATTTATATACATGTCAAATTATCGCCACCAGCGCCTCTATGAGCTAGTATGGTAACTAAACTATTTTTAATTAATTAGCATTTCCTGGACACACCATACCAATTAGCGGTTTTCTAAAGGAAGTCTGACATGCCCTGAGACCTAGTGAATATACATAAAAAATTTCATAAGAATCGGTCCAGCCGTTTCGGAGGAGTATTCTGTCAAAGTTTTGTGACACGAGAATTTTATATATAAGATATATAGCTGAAGTAGCCGGCGTTACCCGAGGCTGTGACGTCATGAAGGGCTGGGTGACGTCATATAATTTTAAATTAAGAAAAACATAATGAAGATGATTTTTCCCGAGGATAAAACCAATACATTCGTGGTGATATGTAAAAAAATCTCCTTATGTGAAATTTGGTGCGAAAATAACCCTTCCCTTCTTATCGTCGATCGCTAATACTACCACTTCCGGTTTCCGGATTTGCACCAAAAGTTGATCAATTCATCCCACTGATGCATTAAGTAAATATACCAAATTTCATCAAAATCCGTTAAGCCGTTCAGGCTGTACACATCTATACGGACGGACAGACGGACGGACAGACATCATGCTAAAAATACTTTTTTCTGTTAAGAAAATGCATGATTCGTGGAGATATGTAAAAATCTCCACATGTGAAATTTGGTGCGAAAACAATACCTCCCTTACTATCGTCGGTCGGTAAAAATAAATAATTGTTTTATATTATTTAGTGTGAATATCAGATAAATACAACAATTGTCAAACAATATCAGTAAAATTTTTATGAACATTCAAATTTATCTAAGATGGAACAATGATCGAACAATGGTCTTTTGAAATCGATTAAATAAAATTTTTGCGATGTCTACAAGATCTTTAATTCACCATCGATTATTTTGCATCACCTAATTTCTTTGATGAAGTTCTCAACATTAGTCATCGTTTGGTCTTCACAATCTGTTCTCTCTTTTCTCTGAACAATTTATACCAATCAAAAACATTCAGGGAATTGTCACCAAAAGCATTTTTCAACATTTTCAACGTTTAGGAAAACCAATTTTAAAACAAAAATTGTAATGCAATTGAAGAAAATGAAGAAAATTTCTCTACTTTTTTATCTCAAGTAAAGTTCCCTTTAAACTACGAGCGCTCGATTTTTCGAAAATTATGTCAAACTTTTTGTTTTCTATGCACAAATTTTTATTTGATTTTATAGATGAAATAAATATATCAAAAAAGCAAAATGTGCAGCATCGTACACGTGGCGGAAGTGAAACTTCTTACAATCTAGAGAATAAGATAAATTTTAGTTGAGAGTGTGAGTGAGAGAGAAATAGAGAAAAATAAAGGGATCATTTCGAAAGACATATAACAGTATAAAATTTTCGTAACAAATATTCGCTTTATTATTATTATTATCTACTCTATCATCATATCTACATTGCCTGTACTATTGTCGGTTGGTGCTTCAATTGGTAATACTGATATTAATGGCTTGTGATAACTAAAATAAGATATATATGTTCGTGATTCGATATTTTCTATATAACGTGTAAAAACAGCATCTATTGTAGTTCCAGATTTTGTTGTTGATTCCTTGGGATCGTTATTTATAAGCAGACCAAATGTTTCTCGAAGAAAGTTGATCAACGGCAACGAATCATCTCAGATCCAAAATTTACATTAAAATCTCCCCCGAGAATTAGAGGGATTTTATCTTCGCCTCGTTCAAGTGCATTAGCACCTGTGTGGCTATAAACCAGTAGTGAACGGTGTATGAAATAAATAATATCGCCTAAATTTTGGTCGTTATTTTTTTTCGGCATAGTGAAATCTGTGGAGTAGAGAAAAGTAGTTTTAAATGCAATAATAATTTTAAATTGATTTAGTAGTGTTAAAGTAATGTTGAGATTCGGATAAATAACGTGAATGGTCATCGACGCACATAACTGTATGTGTTGGCGTGTGAATCGCCGACCATGTTCACACACACAATTACATGCGTCGGTATGCGTGCACGCTGTATATTTGACTTGAGAATTTTAATTATTTCACGATATATATCTTATCTTATTATGCTAGCTAAAATTGTATATATCTATCTATTTATCTATAACCATTGGTTCTCAAAAACCGCTCTAACGATTTTTTTCAAATTCACACTAGATATAGTATTTATAAAGAAAAATTGAGTTTTATTGATTACATCTCTTGAAACTTACAGCTTCATTATTAATTTCTTAATTGAAAATTATATATGGGTGACGTAAATGGCATCCATTTTGAAATTTTACTCCCGCCTTTTTTTAATTTTGTATTAATATTTTTTTTATATTTAAAATATTTTAAAATTTATTATTTAATTTCGAAATAAAATTAAAAATATTTATTTTTAATAAAATATATATATATATTTATTAATCCCGCTTTTTTTTTAAATGATATTGTATTAACATTTTTTAATATTTAAAATATTTTAAAATTCATTATTTAATTTCGAAATTTTATATTTAAAATATTTTAAAATTTATTATTTAATTTCCTAATAAAATTAAAAATATTTATTTTTAATAAAATATATATATATATTTATTAATCCCGCTTTTTTTTTAAATGATATTGTATTAACATTTTTTTATATTTAAAATATTTTAAAATTCATTATTTAATTTCGAAATAAAATTAAAAATATTTATTTTTAATAAAATATATATATATTTATTAATCTCTCTCAAAAAATATGAAATACGTTTAATATTAAAAATAAATAAATATACATATGAAATTTGTTATTTAAAATATTTTAAAATTTATTATTTAATTTCGAAATAAAATTAAAAATATTTATTTTTAATAAAATATATATATATATTTATTAATCCCGCATTTTTTTTAAATGATATTGTATTAACATTTTTTTATATTTAAAATATTTTAAAATTCATTATTTAATTTCGAAATAAAATTAAAAATATTTATTTTTAATAAAATATATATATATTTATTAATCTCTCTCAAAAAATATGAAATACGTTTAATATTAAAAATAAATAAATATACATATGAAATTTGTTATTTTTTAATATTAAAAAATATTTAATTTGAGATTAATTATATAAAAAATTTTAAAAAATTCAAAAAAACTTAGCTATAATATTTGACATATGATAAGGTTAATTACAATTTGTTAATAGACATCCTTAATAAATAGAAAAATAATAATTTTTAAATAATATAAATAATATTTAATTATAATCTAATCAAAGAAAATAAAAGTTTGAATCTATTTGATAGTTGATCTTTTTACATATAATTAATCTCAAATTAAATATTTTTTAATATTAAAAAAAAATAACAAATTTCATATGTATATTTATTTTTATAAATGTTTAGGCAAATTTTGAAATTAATATATATTTAAATTCAAATTGTATTTAATTGCGATATCTACTGGACAAGGTGGAGATCTCGCCCTCTTTTGATCATAAGTCATACTAATTTTTATTCTTTGACCCAGTAGAAGCTGAGAAATATTATTCCGGTAACGTACTCGCGCGCATGCGCGCCATGGACTTTGGACCTAGCGAGAGGGTATTAGAACGAAAGACAGCACAAAAGCAACACGCAGATAGCCTCTTTCTCAAGAACGAAAGACCGGACAAAAGAAAGACGCAGATAGCCTCTTTCTCAATAACGAAACACCGCACAAAAGAGAGACGGAGATAGAGGCTATCTCATTCTCACTCGTTATATCTATATCTTTTTTCTCTCTTGCGTTACGAATGCGTTACGAAATTTCAATTTTTCAATTCACTCTCCATTCTCAACCAAATGTCAGGACGCCGCTAAAGAAGTTTCACTTCAAAATTAAAATTTGAAAAAAAAATATATTAAAGTAGTTTAAAATGTAATTTTTCTAAGTATTTATTAAAATGATTTTGATGTTAGCAAAGCATTGATTGATTTTTATCCAAGTTGAGGAATTTTAAATAACTTTTGAAAATATTTACAGACCTACTCTTTTTAGCATGTAGTAAGGGGAAAAAAATTAGAAGCAACATAGTTCACAGGTATACCATTAATTATGTTTAATTTTTATTTTATTATTATTAATATTTAAAATTTTCGATTTTCAACAATATTTCGAATTGTGATTAAATCCATCTTTGACCCGTTTAGAACAATCGCCATTGGTTGACACCTGTGCTACGGGGTTGAATGTTTGCCAACTGCAAAAAAAGATAAATATTAGCTTGGAGGCTTCAGACAAGCGTGGCTACACTCTGTTTTTACCAACACCAGCGTCCAAGCAACTTTCAATAAAGTTTTACTATACATTTACTTTACACACCATCTGGTTTTTATAGGCTATCAATTCGAATACCTCCACTTTTTTTCCTCTCTATACTTTCATTATCTCTCTTTTCCCCTTCACACTTTCTCTCTCTCTCTCTCTCTCTATATATATATATATATATATATAGATCGTAATATTATGAATGAATTGAATTGAAATTACTTTTAAAATTTCTTTTAAGTTAGAGATTTTTCTAACTTCATACTAAATCTTGATTGTTAGACAAAATTCAATTCCTATAACTTCGTGTTTTTTAAATCAAAGAAAAATAAATAAAATTTATTATGACTTAATGAATTAAAAATAGAATACAAATTTTTGTATTCATGTAAAATGATTGAAAAAAATTAAAGAATTAAATTTATTTATAAAAAAATCATTATAATGTAAAATAATTCCGGTACTTTCAGCGATTCAATCAAGCTGAAATTCTATATATAGCAGTTTTATATAATTTTTAGTCATGTGAAAAACTATCAAACATATATCTTTGTTTTTACGGTCAGGGTAGAGAAAAAAAAACAATTTATATAAAATTTAATGTAAGCCTTTAAATATTGTATTTATCTATATTAATTATAATATTTTAATTCGCAAATTTCAAAAAGAATCAAATTTTCTACAAATTTGTGCTATATATACAGTCCATATGCATCCTTTTCAATAAATAAATAATCAATTATTCAACAATCTTTCTTCTTCCAAATGTCCTTCTTCAGGTTTTTTTAATTTTAACTTTGGGGATTCATTAGGTCAGTCATGTAATTTTTCATAATGTAATTTCCACCATTTCTGAATAATATTATATAAATTTTGTCCAGCAAATTGAATTAAATTTATAATTTGAGATTTTAAACATTTAGGAATATATGATAAATATATTATATATAAACACTAGCTGCTCCGAGCGCCTTCGGCGCTCTCCACACCTAGACGGGGGCTCCGCCCCCTGTACCCTCCGAGTGGTACATAGTATTTGGCTAAGAGTAGTAAAAGGTTTTCATCCATTTTGTTTCAATCAGTATATTACATAAAACATTCATTTCTTTTTGTGTTCTTATTTAAAATATATTTTAATTTAATCAATAAAATAATTATATATATTATTATTGTATATGTTATATCTATCTATCTCTGTGACTCGAAGGAACTCGAAAGTTCTTGGCCGCAGCAACCACATCTCTCCAAGTGTCCCTATCTTGAGCCCTTGTCCCATCTCTCTTACGTCCCTTCCTACGCGTCCTTGGTCTTCCAAGCGGACGTTCTCCAATCGGTCTCCGCACCGTTTTCCAATCCAATATCTTTTTCCTCTCCCATTCTAGCCACGTCCGCTGCCTATCGCAGCTTTTTCGCTTTTATAACCCTAACTATTTCTGAAGATGCATAGAGGTCATGCAATGCAAGGAATATTTTAATATCATTTTAAATGAATGAATGAATGAAAATTCAAATTTTATATAGTTTTTTATATATGTTTATTTATGCAGAAAAAATTAATTGACATAATTATTAATTTAATAAAATAAAATAATTTAATAAAATATTAAAATAATAAAAATTAATAAATTTGTAAAAAAAATATATAATACTTAAAAAAAAAATGTGCCTTTGCAAGTTTTTAACTGAGGGGGCAAAGTCATAAGATGACGCGCTAGCTGGTTTACCCACGGACCAGTATTATTTGCATGTTTCCTATTAGGATATATATAAGAAGTCAAATTATCGCCACCCGCGCCTCTATGATCTAGCATTGTAACTAAACTAACTTTATTTAAATTCCACCCCCTGAACACATCTTACCAATTAGCGGTTTTATAAAAGAAGTCTGACATGCCCTGAGACCTACTGAATATGCATAAAAAATTTCATAAGAATCGGTCCAGCCGTTTCGGAGGAGTATCATTTCAAAGTTTTGTAACACGAGAATTTTATATACAGTAATACCCCGTTTAACGCGGGGGATACGTTCCATGAAAAGAGAGCGTAATGCGAAACGGCGCTAAACGAGGCTATTTTAACATGTAAATAATGGGGTTAGGGGAAGATGGATAGAAAATTGGTTAGGTGTTAAATTTAATAATTCTGTTTTTTTTAATAAAAATAAAACCAAACATTTACAAAAATAAAAACAATATAAACGAAAATATAAATAAAATTCTAAGTCAGACAAATCATTCAGTCTATTCTGTGTTTATAATTTTCTGCCTTTTTATCAAGAAGGCATCTAATGTAGTTTGCGTTTTCCTTGTGCGTTCTGTTAGAAGTTGTTGATAAGTGGATAAAGCATCTATAACACCTCGTCTTGCTTTTGAACTCGTGTCAAAATTTGGATCAATTTCAACAAATTGGTCCATAATTTCAGTTATAGTGGTCAAACTGCTTTTTACAAACGCCATCGAAAGTTCTTTTTGTTCTTCTTCGGAATCATTACTATTAATATTTTTGTTTTCTTCTTGCTCAGTTAATTCCTTGAGCTCATCATTAGAAAGACTACCTGCTGTTTCTTGAACTATTTCTTCGACGTCTTCCACATTTACCTCATCTAAACCTGTTTGTTTCGCTAATTCCACTATTTCTTCCAAAATTTTATTATTTTATTTTTTCATATCGACGGAGTGTCCAATGTCTTCACTCTTACTTAAATCTGGCCAAATGTTGCAGTTGCCGATGAGAGTATCTTTTCTTTATTCTTAAGAATTGTTCTTATTGTTGAAGTTGCCAAATTCAATGTAGCACTAATTTGAGATTGAGTTCACCAGAATCTAATCTTCTAATCACTTGCATTTTAGTTTCCAGTGAAATGCTTTTTCTGGTTGCTTTCTTTTCTTGTTTTTCGTTATCATCCATGTTAAAAACTAAAGATCATAATATTTTTCACTGTATTAATCGTTATACATATTATATAAATTTATACTTACAATAATGTCACCAAATGTTTCAAATAATAAAATTGCGTTCGCACAGCACCGTACCAAACAAAAAACACAACTACATTGTTTGGAAAACCTAGCGCTGTGAACGATTTCGGGGAATCCCCGGGTTCAAATAAAAGAGCGCTAAACCGAAACAGCGCTAACCGAGACAGCGTTAAGCGGGGTCTTACTGTATAAGATAAGATATAATTTACAGTAAAATAAACATAAATTGATATTGCGGATGATATGTTTGTAGTGTATATTATATAATTCAATAATACATAATATAGAAATGATAAAAGATAAACCTAATAAAAATTATCATAGAAATAGAATAATAATTTTATATAAAATAAAATGTGTATGTTGAGATAAATATAGAGAAAATATTACCTAAGCATTACTACGAACATCATTAGATTGAAGAATACAAATTTTTAATATCAGAGATTTTTATTTTATTTTTTCATATAAAGAATAAAAAAAAATCCAAGCCGTTTCTATGATATTAGGGTTTAATTCGGAATTTTTTTTAAACGATAACAAGAGTCTCTATAAAGAAAAAAAGGCTCTGCGAGGCAAACAAAAGGTTTCCAACCGAAGATCCTTTGATAGGGATAATATCAGATAGAGGCTGTGTCCACTCTTTTCATACGTTGCCTAGATTTTGCCCTCTTCTCTATCAGAGGGAGGGAGGGGGTTTATGGAAAAGATGGAGAATGAGTGGAGAGGTGGAAGAGAGAAGGATGAAGGGAGCATTGGCCTATCTTTCAGCCATCCAGTGAATCCAGTGAGAGGGAGGAAGAGACTGTAACATTCCACTTTCCATCCCCTCCCACTCCCCTCCATCTTCTCTACTCCCTTATCATCATAAAAGCAGGCAAATGACAGGACGATTCAAACGTTGCGTCCAGATTATGAATTTAACCACCCCATCTCCTATCTCACCCTCTCTCTACTTCTTTTTGAAATTAAATTAACACACTTGAATCTCGATATTAATTAAATTTAATTATACAAAAAGTCGTCCTCATATCAAGATCAATAGAAGAGAGTAGACAAATGAAAGAAAATTTAAATGAAAAATTCATAAAAATAAAAGAAAATAGTTTTTTCTTAAGGTAATAACTTAAATTATTTTAATTCATTTTCACAAGAGGTAAAAAGGAAAGTATATATATATATATAATTACTTATAAGTTATATTCACCTATATATATACACCTTTTCATTTCTTAAAAAATTATAACTCTAATTAATATTTTTTTTAAGTTATTAACTTTAAAAGAATCTCTTGAAATTAAATCATAAAAAATGAGTTGTATTTTCTACAAATCTCTTTTTATAATGAAATAATTAAGATTTGTAAGGTGGGGAATTCATATTGATTACCTCTGCTATCTCATCAGGGGAAAAATTTTCAAAGAAAAGTTATTTATTTAAAAAAAATCTGGGTCGTCTCTATTCGACTATGTCGCAAATTAGAATTGGATTCAATAACATATATTATATTTAAATAATTTTTTTTAATTATAAATTATAAATTAAAATTAATAAATAATATTTATTAAACCAGCGCGTGTTTGGCTCTTTGTTGATGGCACCACGCCACGTGCTGGCGCGTGATTCGCCTTATTAATATATTAATTCCCGTACTTTCAGAGATTCAATCAAGCTGAAATTCTATATATAGCAGTTTTATACAATTTTTAATCATGTGAAAAACTATCAAACATATATCTTTATTTTTACGGTCAGTTTAAAGGAAAAAATCCAAACGTTGTAGGTAATGACCCTCTTCCGGTTGAGCTTCATTTCTCAAAAGTTGATAGAAAACTACGAATTTTGAATAATGCCCGTATACCAAATTTCATGTTTCTAGCTCAAACCGTTTTTGCGTAATCTTGTCTACATACACACAGACATTTTTCTCAACCTTAGTGAAAATGACTCAGGGACCTTCAAAACGTATAAAATCATCAAAATCTCGACATCGAAAATTTTCTTGATCTAAATACTATCTCTGGTGAGATAGTAAAAATAGGTTAATAATTTTGAATGAAAAATATATACTTATATTATTCGATTTTAATAAATAAACGTTGGTAACATATTGAAAATTAAAACTATAAATAAATTCTTCAATAATATGTACCTATATTCTAAAATTAAAATCATTTTAATTTTATTGAAGTTAAGCATATTTTATTCGTTGTGTATAAATTAATAATAATAATTTTGCAGGTGGTGGCGGATGAATCGTTGTGTCTTCGTCGACAAGCAAAACCGGCAGCTGTTGAACCTTGTTTATTGCCGTGCCCTTATGATTGTGTGCTCTCGCCATGGTCGGAGTGGAGTACTTGCTCCCATGGGTGTTCTTCACCGCATCTGGTAGCACTTCGTCAACGAAATAGAACGGTGGTCGCACCCCCTGGACCCGGTAACGATAATATATTTTTTCCAATAAGAGAGAAAGAGATAAAAAGCATATATCCCAAGCAACCACTACACATCTATAAATAAATAATCGAACAATAATATATATACATATATATCCTATATCAAAAAATAAATAAATATTCATAATTTTCTTATTAAGAAACGTAGCTAACGTATTTATTTGAATTTAATTAAAGAAACTAAACATTTTTCTTCCCTCTAATTTAAACTATACCCCTATCTCAGAAATATTGAACAAAATTTGATTTTTATTTTATAATTAAAAATTAAAATTAATTATAAATTAAAACTATTCAAATTCTAGTGGATATATAATAATTTTTATAAAGTTTAAAACAAGCCAAACCCCATATGCTTCTACTTCCCAAAGTCAAATTCCAAATACCTCACTTACTCTTTACCCATGGTATCCACCCTCAAAGCAAGCCACCAATGAAAATTGTTAAACCAATCGAGGAGTTTTGCAATAAGTTATCATCCATCTCTCTCCCTCTCATTTACCCTTATAATTATTAACAATTTAAATTATTTCATCTCTGTATTTAATTTATGTATATTTATTCAGTTAATTGAATAGAAATTATATTAGATATATGAATGTGTTTTTAGATCAATAGATCAACACCTCTCCTTCCCTCAAAACAAGAATAATAATTATATTATTTTTTTAATTTAAAAAAATGAATAAAATATTTTTTTTTAAATAACTAGTTTTGTTTTTTAAAAATTTCCCTGTTGACCAAAACTTATTTTCTTGCCGTTTGAATTTAGATTAAATTAAAGCAATAGAAGCATGAAGAAGCTAATCCTATTTGATGTTGTTTGCTTTTAGGTGGGCAACCGTGTCCTGATCCTGATGAGATGATGCAAATCGAGCCGTGTAATACCCATAGCTGCCATGGCTACAGTTGGCAGACTCTACCCTGGCAACCATGCAGATCTGACAATCCTGTAACAACAACGCTACCACCAATGCCAATGGGCATTCCAAGTAAGTCATTATACATTGAATATTCCATCCGTTTTATTATTATTATTTATTTCAATTTATTTTATATTTTATTAATTTAAAAAATATTTCTCTTTGGAATAAATAAATTTATAAAATAATAAAATAAACTTAACTAATCGCATTTTTAAAATAATTTTAATTGATAATTTTATTGTAATGTAAAACTTATAATAGGTTAAAAAAAATAAAATAATATTTTGATTGATTTTTTTAATTTTTGAACGATTTTATAATTTTAATAATAACATAAATTCTTAATTTATTATATAATTATTAGGACTAAGTGGTGTTTGATTTTTGTCCTCCATTCTGCTAGATTCCGTATAATATTATAATTGTTTTTCGTAACACTTTTGAGTCGAATAAATTCATAATTATAGAAGAAACATAAAATTAAGTAATTTGCAACTGGCGGGTAAGTGGCTCGAATTAGTGAAGAAAGCTAATAAGATATTTGATTAAAAAGTAAAAAAAAATCATATGTATTCATAATAAAGAAAATATGCTTATGACCTCACGATAGAATATATCCCTTTACAAAGGACTAATTGTAATAGAATTGCTATAATTAAATTATATACTTAAGATATGGTGACAACTGAGACATTAAGTTTGTGTCGTTCTTAACATAATTCACTAATAAATAAATATAATTTGAACAAATTTTGCTGATTAACATATGATAAAAACAGGACGAATCTAGTCGAATACCACTCAGGAGAGTTATTATAGTGGTATAATGGTTATTCTCATTCTTTACCTTGATTTTCGGACACCACTTCTTCTTATTTCAATTGGGTGAACCATGTAACCGATCCCAGAAAGATAAATTCCCTTGCCAGGTCTGGAGATCGAGCAAGAAACAATGTTATGGTCAAATACCTTACCAACCATACTGCCGTGGATCTTAAATTCAGGTAATTTATGAAGCAAGATATATATATTTAGATTTAGGATATGTATTTTGTAAATTGTTTATTTATTAGATATTCTAAATGAAAATTTTTTTATATATGATCTTATCAATTAAAAATTTATCGTTGAGTTATTAGTAAAAAATAACAAAATCAAAAAATAATTGATTAGAATGAATATTTATTAAATGAAAGCACATTTCATCACATGATTCAACTTTTCAATCTTTGATGTTTGTTGAATTTGTAAGAAGATTTGTGCTTTATGTGCCTGAGTGCCTGTGGTGCGCTTCTCTTCGCTTTATTAATAGCTAATAAGAGACATTTCTTTATTATGATAAATTGTTAGGAAATTCCCTTCTCGAAAACCCATCTACCCATACAATAAAGAATAAACTTTTCTTCACATTTGTTGGATAAGAGAAAATATAAATAACTAGCTAAATCCATTTAAATTTTCTCTAAGTCGGTACTTAGTAATCTTATCTTATTATGCTAGCTAAAATTGTATATATGTATTTATCTATATATCATGGTTCTCAAAAACCGCTCTAACGATTTTTTTCAAATTCACACTAGATATAGTATTTATAAAGAAAAATTAAGTTTTATTGATGATATCTCTTGAAACATACAGCTTCATTATTAATTTCTTAATTGAAAATTATATATTATATGGAAAACGTCAAAATTTTTAATACTGCCTGCTAAGACAGTAAAAAAATGACAATTTTTTATCTAAATACATATAGTCCAGCGGTTGGACTGATGTTTTAACGAGTGGATTTCGTCGGTTCGAAACTCGCCGGGTGAATCGTTATTTAAAAATGAAAATAATGATTTTGTTATTTTTTTTTCTTTTTATCTATTGTTTACTTTTTAATAAATTACTATTCTATATTTATTTATTCATTGTTCTTTTATTAATAAAGTTTTAGATAGTTTTATAAGTTTTAATATTTTTTCAATAAAATATTATTCAATATATTTATTAATATTATTTTATTTATTATTATTGAGTACCCGAAGTTCCATTCATTTTAATCAGATTGATGCAATGATGCAACAGTTAATAATTGTAATATTGTAATAAATTTCTATCTTGAAAATTGTTACATATTATTCAGGATATTTTAAAAACTATTTCTTTCTTTAATTAATATTCATTTTTTCTATAAGTCAGATATATTTCCAAATATTAAATAATTTTTGAAGTGAAAACTTCTTTAGCGGCGTTGAGCACTTTTGCGGGATGGGGAAAAAGTATAGAACTCGCGTGATCGTGACCAACACCATGAAACCATCTGCTTTCAAATTTCTTATAACAGAGCGCGAAATTTGAATTGTCATTAGAACTGTTTTATAAATTATCTCTAACATATAAATATATATTTATTATGTAAAGTTCATTTCATATATACATATATAATCAAAATTATACGAAATGAACTTCACATAATAAATATATATTTTATGTTAGAGATAAGAATTATAAAACAGTTCGTATTGCAATATTTTAAACAAAGTTGTGTATTTATATATATATAAATATAAGTTACAAATTTGTTTAAAATATATGTTTAAAATAATATATAAGTTATATATATATACATGCATATGAAATTCATCTTTCTCGTGAAATAGCGCGAATTTCGTCTGTTTTAAAATTTCTTACGCAGAAGTTTTCACTTCTGTCGGCCAGTCCCACGACTGCCAATTTTGCTTTTTTAATTCCGAAAAGCTGCAAAGCACGTTTTTTTGTCTTTAGTTTGTTTTATAACCACTTGGGGCGCTAAACAGTTTTTCAAAAAAACACTATAGAAAAAAAATATATGTACCTATATATTATATATTTATGTATTATTGAGGAGCACAAGTTCATTAATTTTAATCAGATTGATGCAAATGTGTAACATTTAATAATTGTAATAAATAATTAAAGAATTGTGTATCAATATTTTTTAAAGGGTAGAGCGAGAGCTCGGTGTCCCAGGTATTAATATTACCAGCCAAATCCAATAATAATGAATCATTTTTTTTAACTTAAGTACCGAGCCGAGGCTCGGGGTCCCGGTACTATTATATTATTATCTTTTCTACCATACTATTGTGTCTATAATATAGAGAAGAAGAATTAAATTTATCAATATTTTATTTCTGAGTAAAAATCACAATATATCGAGTGAGTCATATTACATTTATATTTATATATTGTTAAAATATGAAAATAAAAATGTTCATTCACTATTATTTTGTTCTTATGAATATAAATAACATAAATATTAATTTAATTTTATATATTATTATGTAAAATCTCATTATAGGAAAATTGTAGCTAGATATACCTATGTGTTCTAATCTCATTTTGATTTTGAAATCTGTCCATAGAACTTTTATGAAAATTATATATTATTAAGTACTAGCAGACCCGGCAAAGCTTCGCTTTTGCATGTGTATGTATACATATATACGTATGTGATAACTGAACACTTAATAATAATAATAATAATAATAATAATGTATTAAATGAATATAATTGAAATTTTAATATTAATTGGCCTTTTTTTTATTTTTTATTACTATCTCGCCAGAGATAGTATTGCGATCACGAAAATTTTCGATGTTGAGATTTTGATGTTTTTATACGTTTTGAAGGTTCCTGCATCATTTTCACTAAGGTTGAGAAAAATGTCTCTCTCTCTCTCTCTCTCTCTCTGTGTGTGTGTGTGTGTGTGTGTGTGTATGTATGTAACCAAGATTACGCAAAAACGGTTTGAGCTAGAATGATGAAATTTGGTACATGGGCATTATTCAAAATTCGTAGTTTTCTATTAACTTTTGAGAAATGTAGCTCAACCGGAAGAGGGTCATTACCTACAACGTTTTGATTTTTTTTCCTCTAAAATGACCGTAAAAATAAAGATATATGTTTGATAATTTTTCACATGATTAATAATTGTATAAAACTGCTATATATAGAATTTCAGCTTGATTGAATCGCTGAAAGTACCAGAATTAATTTTTTAACACTGCAAATCTCACGCGCCAACACGTGCCATGGTGCCATCAATAAAAAGCCAAACATGCGCTGGTTTAATATTTATTATTTATAATTTATAATTAATTAAATTTAATTTAAATATAATATATTATGTTATTTAATCCAATTCAAATTTGCGTGACAGTCGAGTGGAGACACTCCAGATTTTTTTAATTTGTTTTTATTGGAATTATTACAAATAATAATAATAATAATAATAATAATACTTTATTAATTGTTAATAGTTATTATATTTTAATTAACAGTTTTCGGAATAAGTATATTCTCTTATTATAGAGATTCTTATTGTTTATCTCACAAGTCTACATACAATATTTCATTACCATTGTATGATTCAAAATAAAATTCAAAATATTTGATAGGACATGACATGATCTTAGTATTAATTTATTTTCATTATATTAGATTGATTAATAAAATTCAAAATATTTAATAGGACATGACATGATCTTAGTATTTTTCCCATCCTAGAATATTTGCTAATATTACATGTTGGAGTTCCAATTACCTGCATATTTAATGGCAATTTTAATGCTGAATATGCTTTTAAATACAAAAAAAAATTAAGAAAGTAATTGGAATTATTATTATTAAGAATCAATAAATAAATTTATTAAAAATACATTTAAACATGTAAATAAATCTATATATATATTTAATAAATATTCAGACAATAATTGAAACAATATAAATAAAACGATTCAATATTTTACTTACATTGTGATTTATATTTTTATTTTTATTACAACTATAATTATGGGTATGTTATTTTTAACAGTTTAAAATAAAATAAGTTAACCCCTGTGGCCAGGTCCGAACCGACCGACGGTTTGAAATAAATTAATTTCCAGCTACAGAAACAATTTCAAATAATTTTAATATATCTATTAATGTAATAAAAAACAGATATGGATATAACATAAATATTTTTAATTTTATTTTATTTATAATATATATGTAAGGCCAGAATGTGACGTCATGAATGGCTGGATGACGTCATATAATTTTAAATTAAGAAAAAAACTAATAAAGATGATTTTTCTCGAGAATAAAACCACCACAAAGTGCATGATTCCTGGTGATATGTAAAAAATCTCCTCATGTGAAATTTGTTGTGTAAATAACCCTTCCCTTCCTATCGTTGATCGCTAATACTACCACTTCCGGTTTCCGGATTTGCACCAAAAGTTGATCAATTCATCCCACTGATGCATTAAGTAAATATACCAAATTTCATTAAAATCCGTTGAGCCGTTTAGGCTGTACACATCTATACGGACGGACGGACGGACAGACAGACATCATGCTAAAAATACTTTTTTCTGTTAAGAAAATGCATGATTCGTGGAGATATGTAAAAATCTCCACATGTGAAATTTGGTGTGAAAACAATACCTCCCTTACTATAGTCGGTCGGTAAAAAATTAAAAATATTAATAAAATTTATCAAATTAATTTTAATTAAAATTAAGATTTCCAATTATTTTTATTTATTTATTGTAAATTTTTCAATGTAACCATGGTAACCATAAATAAACTTTTACCAAAATATTACTAATTAAATTAATTTTGGATAAATTAATTTTGGATTTAACTACATTAAAACCTTCCCTGGGATGTCCACAACAATCCCTGAAAGTTTCATCGCAATCGGACGGGTAGTTTTTTAGTATTTGACAGACACACAGACACACAGACATTGCCTTTTATATATATAGATAGATATAGATAGATAGATAGATTCTTGAGAACCAATCTCATTTTTGACAAAATCATTTTAATTTTTATTTTAATAACCTGTCCGGGTGAACAATAAAAAATATCAAAATTAAAATATTGCGATGATTCAAGTGGGTTTTATTCTGAATTTGAAAAACTTAATATATAAATATTTAATAATAATAATAATAATAATTCTTATTATTATGATACTTTACTGTTTTTGAAGACTAGATTTTGATTTGCCTTGGTTTAAAATATTTTAGCTTTACATGGAGTGCAACAAATCATTGGCATTTTTTCAGTGAAATGCAGTTAATTGGAATAGAGAGAGAGAGAAATGGGAAACACAAAGACAATCACACCCAAATAAATTACAGAACCGCTTGAAGGCAAACTCCCATGAGAAAATAATTATTTTTAAGGTTAAATAATAATTAGAGAGAAGAAAAAACTATAGTTTTCCTAAAATAATCTAAAAACATATATGTTAAAAACAATTTTTTTTTAATTTGTTTTATTTTTGGTTATTGTAATGTAGTTTTATGCTCATGTATCAGTTTTTAAAAACTTATTAATCTTTCCGATACTTGTTAAATTTGACAACATAACATCTCCAATTTATTTTCATCTTTTCTCTCTCTCTCCCTCTCTCACCCTCTCTTTATGAATTCGGTAACTGATGAAACAAACTGTCCAAATAGCGAAGGCGATCATCCTAAAAGTTTTGATTAAAATTTTCAAATGAACATTAAAACAGTCATTTATACACATATATGTATATATAAGTATATATATGTATGTGTTTGAAGATTGTATGTTCTCGTTAGTGACAATGTTGGTTAGATTGGACTATTTGCACGATTAAAATCATCTCCATTTTTTTCTCCTTCCCTCTCTCTGATTCGGAGGAGAGATAATAAAACGCTCCAAAATAATAATAACGAAAAAATATAGAATTGGAATTGAGAAACGGAAATGAGATATTTGATTTGAACTAAAGTCAACTTTAGTAACATTTGGCAATCAAAAAAATAAATAAATAAAACAATAGTACTTTTATCTATACCTATAAATATCATAAAAACGGATAGTATGTTTATTTTTATTATAATAATTTTTTAAAAAAATAATAAATAAAATAAAAATAAATATTAACTTCTAATTCACAAATTAGAATATATAAACAAATAAAATAGTTATAGTTTGATTTCTTATAATACCAACAAAAATTTATCCAAATAACTTCTTTTATTTAATTCCTTGAATGATTCTCTATTTCTCAATAAAATTTTCACGTTTGTTTAAATAATTGTAATAATGTTCTGCAATTTTATTATATGTATAAAATCTAAATCATAGGCATGAGCCACCTGTTATTCATTATCTTATTCTTTCATCTTTTCAAATTTAATAAAACTTGTTATTAACTACTCTACCAAAAGAATTAGAAAAACTAAGAATTGCTCTTCGTCAATTCTGGTCTACAATTAAATTTGTTGAGTGTGAAGTGATTTATGTTTCGGGCAAAAGATATTGATTGATCACTCTGACAGGCTAGAAATGTCTATAACTTAAGTATACACAAACTTATAAAACATTGAGACAATTGATAAAACCTACATTAAACCTATAATAAATAAAAATAAGTATTATGTTTTATAAGAAATTGATTCATTCTTTTAGAATATTAGATTAAAATTAATATATATATACATATATATATATATATATACATATATATATATATATATATGTGTGTATATATATATATAAAATATTTACTAAAATTATTTTTTTTTAAAATTTTGAAATTTAGCCCCTTGAATATAGGCAACAGATATACGGTTGGCAGATCTCACTTTTCTAACCGCTCTTATTAAAGTTAAAACATTTATGTTATTTTTAATACTTATTCAAACAAATTATATATTTAGACAGTAAATAATTTGTTATCCTGTTGTATTTTGTATTTCCGAAAGTATTTATCAATTTTATTAGTTTAAAGTTATATACATTTCAAAATAATGAACTTTTACATATTTCTTCTATTCTTGTAATGTCTGAAACATCTGTGAGTGATACTCCATTCTTCATTCTTATCACATCAAGTTTATTTTTATATTTAAATAAATATTAAATTAATAATTTTTCATTTAAATATTCCATATTTATTTTTTTTAACTAAAGTGAAATTAGACAGAATTAAAATTTTAAATTTAAACATCAATAATATTAATGCGCCTGGATATAAAATTATTTCAATTAAATCGCTTTTATTTTATCATTTATAGTAAATAGTTGATTTTTTTAAATTTCATCTTTTATTTATTTTAAAATAAAATTAAAAGGACACGATACAATTTTCTGATGTGTTTGGTTATGAAATACATCATGCAATGAATGTAGTCTTAATTTACTATCTATGTTTAGAAATTGTGAATTTAGTGTTTGTATGGCATTGTCTTTTCACTCTAAATACAATCTAGAATCAGACCCAAAACATTAATCCGAGCTCATTGTAAAGAGGACTTGATTCTATTCTATTCCCCTTTGTACTTTCATGTTTACTTTCATGAGCTACGTGTGATATAGCATTTCCTTTACAAAGATATTAAAACCAACAACGATAATTAATAAATCCCGTATGCTATAATGACTACTATTATTAAATATTCTTAATTTATTTTAAATTTAATTTAAATCATATGCTTTTTAACAAAATGAATATACGGGACAAATAATTTTTTTTATTATTTACATATATATTTAGAAGTTTAAATTTAAATTACAGTACATATATATCCTTTAAAACAATTTAAAATTATGAATATTATGAGTTACTATATAAAAAAAAATATTATTATTATTAGTATTTTTACAAATTTGTACATTCTCAGCATTTCTTTTTTTTTTTTGCTGGAAATTATCCGCCTATCCCATAGATGTTAGGGGCTTAGGCTAGGTCTAAATGGGAAAGGAATTCACCTTGGCCCATTTGACCCTTCAGATATCTTTAGCCTCTGTGTATAGGAGGTATCCTGGTAATGGATTATCTTCGTATTGGTTTACACGGTAGAAGATTCCCTTGACTTCAGTGTTCATCTCGTGAGTCCATTAAATACGTCGATTACGAGCTTCTCTGCGGATAGTCTTCTCTTTCAAAACTTGTTGAGAAATATATACACAGGAAAAAATAAACGTCTTGGAAATCTTCGGTTCTTCGTTCTTCGGATATTTTCGTCGGTCTTCGGATATGTTCGTCGTTCTTCTTAACGTCTTGAATCACAACTGACAACTGCTCAACTGCCACTGCAACTGCCCCTGGATAGCCTGCTCCACGGCTTTTTATACCCTGCTGGTGACATCTAAGCAGAGTGGTGGGGGCTCTCGACGACCAATCGCGTGTTAGGCACTGAACGGAGACCCAATAGATGGCTCGCTTATTATTGCCAATCGTAGGCTTCTAAGAGGGGGTAGCGAGGTTTTAAATATATGTCCCAGCAAAACATGAATTTGCTTAGTCGCTCCGAGAACATCTTCATGAGAAAATAATAAAATAAATTTCATTTGTTTTTTTCAGATCCTATAATTATTATTATTATAATTCGAGTTTTGATCCTTACTCAGCATAATTTGTAGTATAATATAATTAATATTTGTAATAATAGATGCATTTATATCAGATAAGATCATAAATGAGAAGGACAATTGGTTTGATAAGCAAAAAGGGAGGCCACCATTGAGATGTTAGAACGAAGGCTTCTTAATGTCCTAAATAATGATCAATTGTATAACTGAAATGATAGGGTCGAATTTTCCACGTTCTCTTATTGTTTAATACAATCGGTGAACATCATTAGTAATGCTGATTTATTCACCATGATCATTGTTTGTATCATCACAAAGACCATTACTCCTAATGGAAATAAATGCGGCCTATTGATGCATTCACTCATTGCGATTATTGATAGGCATATGAGAAAGAGAAGGTCAAAAGAATGAATGGGATAAATGGTTGATCTCATCGACTTTCATATGAATTCTCTAATTTATTATTAATAACAATTACTACATATATATATATATATATACTCTTAAATGATTAGCAATCAATGAAAACAATATATCTATATATTTATGAAATGATCATTTTAAAAAAATTTCCATTTAAAAATACCCTAAAAATATGGATCCAAAATATATCTTAAATTAAGATAAAGCATTGTAATGTTAATTGGTGGTCAAGTTTAATTATCTATTTTGTTCTAGTATTAATATAGCCAATTTATATCTGATACATGTACTTATATAATATAATTAAAATAAATTAATTATATTTTTATGAATGAATTAATTAACACATGTTTCTGAATTTATAAATGTACTTATATATTGAATTGTTTTTAAGATTTTAAATGTAATCACATATCTAATACTAAAAATATTTTTTTGTTGAACTATGATATAAAATCTATTCATTATTTTAAATTTTTTATTTTTTATATACTTTATTGGTGATAACACTTTTTACTGTCCCATGAATCTTTATCACATAAAAAAGTTCACTATCTTAAATAAATAAACTTACCCTTAGAAAAGTCATAAGAAACAATAATTTTTAATACTTTAATAATACACAAAAATTGGCATTATCTTTAAAAAT
Organism: Labia minor; assembly: GCA_963082975.1. NCBI lineage: Eukaryota > Metazoa > Arthropoda > Insecta > Dermaptera > Spongiphoridae > Labia > Labia minor. Next base: position 64,508,106 of record OY720344.1, on the reverse strand, counting down.
TATAAATAAGTATAATATCTATTTCCCTCTGATCTTATTTTATATGGTCCATAAATATCCTTTTAAAATACGTGTCGCACATGAACAATATTTCAACCGGACAAATAATAATTTTATAAACTTTAATTTTGATACCTATCTATAATCGATTTGATGCAATTAAAGCTTTTAACAGGTTTCACCAGATTCTCGAATGTTATTATTCTTCGTGATTATAAGTATTTAAACAATTTTACATTTCAAATTTCACGTATTTTCCTATAAGTATTTGAATTTTCGTTATTTTCCTCTCATCTATTTTAAGCGTATAATCTTTAAATTTATTTAAAACTAGCTGCTCAGAGCGCCTTCGGCCTTCTTCACACCTTCACGGGGGCTCCGCGCCCTCTACCCCCGAGTGGTACATAGTATTTGGTTGAAAGTAGTAAAAGGTTTTCATCCATTTTGTTTCAAACAGTATATTACATAAAACATTCATTCCTTTTTGTGTTCTTATTTAAAATATATTTTAATTTAATCAGTAAATTAATTATATATATTATTATTGTATGTGTTAGATCTATCTATCTATGTGGCTCAACGGTACTCGAAAGTTCTTGGCCGCAACAACCACATTTCTCCAAATGTCCCTATCCTGAGCCCTTGACCCATCTATCTTACGTCCCTTCCTACGCGTCCTTGGTCTTCCAAGCGGACGTTTTCCAATCGGTCTCCCCACCAATATCTTTTTCCTCTCCCATTCTACACACGTGCCCTGCCTATCGCACCCTTCTCGCTTTTATAACCCGAACTATTTCTGGAAATGCATTGAGGTCATACAATTAATCGTTATGCAGTCTCCGCCATTCCCCGGTGTCCTCATCTTTCTTTGGCCAATAAATTCTGGGAAGAATTCTATTTTCAAATACTCTGAATCTACTCTCATCTCCCAGGGTAATAGACCATGCCTCCAACCCATATAATATAACAGACAAAATAATTGTTTTATATATTTTAAATTTGATTCCTTTTGATAATAATTTTGATGAGATAAGCCTTTTTACTGCATGATAACAGGCGCAAAAAATAATATAATTTAGTCATTTTAATTGACGTTTTGAAAATATTTTTATAGTCATAAAACACTAAAAATAATATATTGTTTTTTTTATATTAGACAATGATAAAATTTATATCCTTTACTTTGAAATAGAAAAGAAGAAATATTCAAATATGTATATAGAAAGAATAAATAAAATTTAAGCTAAATATGATCTAAATATTTTATTAAATTAATTATAATGAGAACTTTTAGAATAAATTATTTAATTGAAATGATATTTAAATATTAGAATTTAAAATAAAAAGTTAAATATTTTAATAATTCTTAGATTGGGAATTGCTATAATAAATAATATATACACATTGTGAAAATGATTCCGCTAGGGATGTTTGTTATATTTTAGTCCAATCCAAATTAACAAATTATATTATAATATTAAAAATGATTTAAAACAAGGAGAGCGAAAAATTACCTTTTAAAAATATGTGATTTATTATCTAATAAAAAACATTTTGTTTATTATTTAAAAATACGCCTTAATATAAAATACCTAATAAATAATGTATTTACATTTTTGAAGATATATTGTTTTAATAACTATAAATTTATAATATATATTTCTATTAATGAAAAAAAAGTATTTCTTTTCATTTCAGTATAACGATAACAACAAAGTTGAAACGATTACTAAAAATAATATTTCATTTTATTGCAACATTAAAATTTCATATTATAATAAAAAATAAATAGAATCTCAATTCAGATATGTTTTTTGACATCTGATAAAGATATATAGAATATAATAGCCTATTAAATTTAAACGTACATCCTTTTAGTAAAGAGAATTGATAGGCAGGCTCTGTGTGTATTTGTGTAAAAGGTTGAAGGAGTGCAGTGGAGAAGGGGATAAATTGTCTCTTTCTCTACTATATCTTTTCTAAATATTACATATTTATATTTACTATTTAAACATCCCCATATACTCTTATAATATTAGTATCTTTAAACAAGTTTAATAAACAAACCTCATCTATTTATTTAGGTTTTATTATTATTATTATTATTATATTTATAATCTTATCATTTTTAAATTTTATGATCATTTTTATTTTAAATGTACTATCAAGTTTAATTTCTATTTAATTAAAATAAGATTTTTATTTTTATGTCTGACTATAAAGATATATACTTTTTATTTTTTAGATTACCTTCAATTGCATTTTCTATTTTTTGATTTATATATTTTAAAGAATAAAAATAGTCAAAGCAATTATTAACCATATACCTTTTAAATTGAATTGGTTTCTGAAAAAGAGGTAGGTGGGGAAATTCTAAAATCGTTATTTTATTTACTTTCTACCCTAAAAATAAATCTCAAAGATATAAAAAACCTATAGATCAAGCAAGTTTGATCAGCTATATTTTTTATTATAAATGACATAATTTATATTTTTATTATTAATATTATTTTCCACTTGAAAATTGATTTATCACAAAATAATTGTAATAAAATAAATTAAGAAAAAATATATTTTTGTTTTTTTAAAAGAAAATAATATTTACGCTATACTTAGAATAAAATAGAAAATGTTTAAAAAATAATATTATTCCTGTTATTTATATTTAATATAATAATAAACAATCATAATATATATTTTCAAAACTTTATATAATTTTTAGAAGTTTAATTATTTTTTTTATAAATATAATTTATAAAATAGAATAATAAAATATATTTTCTAATAATATTATTTATTTACTTTTATATAGTTATATTATATCATATAGTAATAAAAGAAAAAAAGATTCAAATTACTTTTTTTTAATATAACTTTTATATAAAACATTGTTTGGTAGTTATTTCAAATACATTACACAACACAATATTTCTTACCTTTACATAGTATATTCTGCTATAGCTGGAGTCTATTGTTTTATGTTTCTATAGGATATCTCTCTTAAATATATTTTAACATTTTCTATCTTTCTAAATATATATTCACAAATAGAAGCTTGATAATTTACTGCTTAAAAAATTATAATTTAATTGATTCTAATAAATGAAGTTAAATTTATTTGAATATGTCTAGTACCGCCATTGTTTCCTTTTAACCGGGGTATTACAATCTCATTAATAGTTGTATTTTATAAAAGTAGTTTTGTACTGTATACATATCCGTATATTACTGTCTACAGTTAATTAATAGGATAATTACTATCGATTTCTTTCCTATATTTAATTTTCAAATTAAAATCAAATTTTAAATATATATATTATCTAGTATCTAAATCTAAATACATATATATAAGATGTATATATACACCTTATTATTCTTCAAGTTTTAATCAATTAACTTTATAGTGATTGTTATTATTTACCTCCTCTCCTTCTCTTTTTATTTATTATTAACTACCATCATTTATTACGTAGACCCTTTTGATTAACATTTTTGTAAAGTTTGATTGAGGAATAATTTATTCTGTTGAATGAGAGAGATCAATTGTTAACTTTTCACACTCTACAAAAATATAAATAACTTTAGAAAAAAATATGTTTAAAATTTTTAATTTCTATATATATATTATTTAATAAAAATATTCCTAGTTTAGCTAATGATTTATTCTTAATTTTTATCTATAATCACTTTTCTTTAATTAATTAATAATATTGTTCAACAAACATATCTGAATAGAATGATCGGATTTTATTCTCATGCCAATTAAATTCTACAACTTAATATATTTTATTTTTATACTAGGTGTATATTCATATGTAGGTTCGTTTCAGACAATAGATCTCACTACTAATTCATTATTCAATTGTTTGATCTGGCAACACTCATTTTGAAGTGTCATCAGTAGGTTTTCTTGTTCAGTATCTGTCATTTGGCTCTAGTATAAACAACAAAGTTTCAAAAATGTCAACTTTTGAACCCAATAAGCTGTTATTACGGAAAGTCTTACTTCATTACCTCCACTTGAAGAAAAACGTCGATGAAAGTCATCGTATTTTAATGTAATATTATTCTGAGCATGTTTTATCTGAAAGAATGTGTCAGAAATGGTTTACAAGGTTTAATAGTGGAAATTTTGTCTTGGAAAACGAAGAACGACCCTGAAGGTCATCAAAGTTTGAAGACGAAGAATTAGATCTATCACAAACGATCACAAGGGTCTACCGAATCGGGGATACGTTTGAGTAAACTTTGCAAGAAAAACGTCCAAAATACCGCAATATGCCGATAGACATGACAAAGTTATTTTGAAACATGATAATGGTAAGGCACATAATGCAGCGCCCGGTAAAACGTACTTAGAAACGATCAAATGTACCTCATCCGTCATCTAGCTCAGATATTGCTCCTTCAGATTACCATCTCTTTCGGTCAATGAAACAGTAATTCTCTAATTACTACGAGGTTAAAACATTGGATTGATTCATGGATAGCGTCTAAAGAGCCATACTTTTTTCGCGATGCAATTGGTCAATTGTCAGAAAGATGGGGAAAAGTAGTGGCTAGCGAACAATAATTTCAACCTTAAATATATAACCAATTTTTACCGACCGACGATAGTAAGGGAGGTATTGTTTTCACACCAAATTTCACATGTGGAGATTTTTACATATCTCCACGAATCATGCATTTTCTTAACAGAAATAAGTTGACCTGTGGCCAGGTCCGAACCGACCGACGATTTGAAGTAAATTAATTTCCAGCTACAGAAACAATTTCAAATAATTTTAATATATCTATTAATGTAATAAAATATAGATATGGATACATAAATAAAAAATATAAACATTTTTAATTTTAATTTATTTATAATATATATGCAAGACCAGGCTGTGACGTCATGAATGGCTGGATTACGTCATATAATTTTAAATCAAGAAAAAACTAATAAATATGATTTTCCCGAGGATAAAACCAATACAAAGTGCATGATTCGTGGTGATATATAAAAAAATCTCCTCATGTGAAATTTGGTGTGAAAATAACCCTTTCCTTCCTATCGTCGATCGCTAATTTTAGCATGATGTCTGTCCGTCCGTCTGTCCGTCCGTATAGATGTGTACAGCCTGAACGGCTCAACCGATTTTGATGAAATTTGGTATATTTACTTAATGCATGAGTGGGATGAATTGATCAACTCTTGATGCAAATCCGGAAACCGGAAGTGGTAGTATTAGCGATCGACGATAGGAAGGGAAGGGTTATTTTCACACCAAATTTCACATGAGGAGATTTTTTTATATATCACCACAAATCATGCAATTTGTATTGGTTTTATCCTCGGGAAAATTATATTTATTAGTTTTTTCTTGATTTAAAATTATATGACGCCATCCAGCCATTCATGACGTCACAGCCTGGTCTTGCATATATATTATAAATAAAATAAAATTAAAAATGTTTATATTTATTATTTATGTATCCATATCTGTTTTTTATTACATTAATAGATATATTAAAATTATTTGAAATTGTTTCTGTAGCTGGAAATTAATTTACTTCAAACCGTCGGTCGGTTCGGACCTGGCCACAGGTCAACTTATTTTTTTCTTAATTTAAAATTATATGACGTCATCCAGCCATTCATGACGTTATAAATGTTATAAAATTAAAAATATTTATGTAATATGCCTATCTGTTTTTTATTACATTAATAGATATATTAAAATTATTTGAAATTGTTTCTGTAGCTGGAAATTAATTTATTTCAAACCGTCGGTCGGTTCGGACCTGGCCACAGGTCAACTTATTTATAATAAACTTTCAATTTTCGAAAAAAATTATGTACAGAAATATTGAATGTTCTTAACAAGATTAGATTTAATTTAATTTAATTTAGTTTTGGCCTTAAACCACATAGATATTCTCCTAAGATCAGAACAAACTTATAAATAGATCCTACCACAGTCCAATTCATTTACCCATCCAAGTTGCAATTATATTATAACTAAATAATCAAATTTTAACCTATTATAATTTAACTCATATTTCTAAATTTAAAAGCAAGTTGATTTTCAAAATTTTATATTTTATGTCCATAAAATTGATTACATGTGTTGTTTAAAATTTAAACAAAATCAAATATTCTAATTTTTAGTGGGAATTTCTAGAATTATTTTTTTATATTTATTGACGAGCTTGCTTGGACATGCTCACAGTGTCCGCAGAGGCTTTGAATTAACAAAATTAAAAATTAATTTCTTCTGTTATTCAATGGATAATTGATTAAGTTTATAGCCTATGTTCAAAGAGAGATTTATAAGAATATTGTGATGTAATTTCATAGTAATCGGTTTAGCCAATTTTGAGTCTATAGCATCACAACAAACATTCAGACATTGAAAATTCTAAATAACTTTTGCTTTCTAGATGTCATTAAACGTAAAGAAATGCAAACAATTTTAAATTCTGAGCAATGTGCAGACATAAACTTTTTTTTTTATAAATATATAAGATTTCCAATCGATATTCTTTTGATTTCTAAAAAAATGTATATAAAAATTCAAAACAATTGAATTAATTAACATATATTATATTTAAATTAAATTTTTTAATTCATAAATTATAAATTAAAATTAATAAATAATATTTATTAAACCACCGCGTGTTGAGCTCTTTGTTCATGGCACCACGTCACGTGCAGGCGCGTGATTTGCAGTGTTAAAATATTAATTCCGGTATTTTCAGTTATTCAATCAAACTGAAATTCTATATATTGCAGTTTTATACAATTTTAAATCAAGTGAAAAACTATCAAATATATATCTTTATTTTAACGGTCAGTTTAGAGGAAAAAAGAAAATGTGGGGTAGGTAAAGGTCCTCTTCCGAATGAGCTACATTTCTCAAAAGTTGATAGAAAACTACGAATTTTAAATAATGTTCGTGTACTAAATTTAATTAATCTAGCTCAAACCGTTTTTGTGTAATCGTGTCTGCCCACACACATATTCACAAACACACAGAGAGAGATAGATAGACATTTTTCTCAACCTTAATGAAAATGACTCAGGGACCTTGAAAACGTATAAAAACATCAAAATCTCGACATCGAAAATTTTTCTGATCGCAATACTATCTCTGGCGAAATAGTAAAAATAATATAATAAGATAAATATGATCAAAATATTAAAATGGGAACTTATAGAATAAATTAAATAATTTAATTTATATGAATATTAGAAAATAATAATAATATATAATAATAATATTGTAACTCACGAAAAAATTCTCGAAGGTAACAAAACATTACTCTTCCTCCTCCAGATTTTGTTATGTTATTAGATTTAAATACTCAAAATAATAATGATAATATTGTATAGATATTCTGAAGGTAAAAAACAATTATAATTAGATTAATCAATTTTTTATTTGAGTTGGTATCCTTCCAAATTCTTATGAATGCCACTACCATTAGACACCCCCTCCATTTAATTCCAATTCTATCCTAATAAATTTATATTATCCTTCTCTCCCATTCAAGTTAATTACTTCTACCCTTCTCAATTTTCAAATTATTAAAATACTTTATTTTTCCTTCTCATTGATCATAATAAATAATCTGACTCTAAATAAAAATTTCTTTAATTATTTTGAAAATGTTGTATTAGTTTGTAATATGTTTTGAAATAGCAACAACATTAATCGGTTATCGAAATCTCTGTTCCAATATATAAACAATATGAAATAACAAATCAAATATGCACTGACGGCTTATTGTCAAAGGGACAATTTATTCAATCGTAGGTGGGGAGAAGTATTTTTGATCTATTATCAGATACCATTAGGATCTATACAGAGAGATAGATCATCTAATCCCCTCCAAAAAAAAAAAAAAAAAAATAATAAAAAAATAAAAACAAAAGAATTATTAAATAGGCATCAATTTGTTTTGTGGTTCCATTTTGAGTGGTTCTTTTTAATGACCATTCATAATCCAATTTGGAAATTATTGTAATTGGATTATTTCATTGATGATATTGCCAATCGCAATGGACAATTGCAAATAATAAAAGATCAAGTTAAATTGTTGTTTTTTGTGAGCGTATTTTTTAAATATAAAATGATAAAAACGATATCGGAAAAAAATAATAGTAAAAACTAATGGAAATTATATTTAGTAACTCGATAGGATAACAAATATTTTTTCTAAATTTTATTAGTAATTGAACAATTAATATTAATTGTCATTCATATGAACTATTTTAAATTAAAATTTTTCAATATTTTTGTTTTATTCAAATATCTCACTGATAAATAATTAAAATATTTCCTCTCAATTGATTATATTAATTGACGGATAAAAGTTTAAATAAGTAGTTTTTTTACACATAAAAAATTTGACATGTTACATTATATAGAAATATTAAATTTTATTTTTGCTATTTTTTATTACAGGCTCGAAGGAACTTGAGGAAATGGAAATGCAAGAGGCTGCAGCAGCAGCCGCTGCCGCTGCAGCTGCAAGTCTTGCCTTGAATGCATCTTTAAATGGTATCACTACAGAAGTAAATGAAGTGTGCGAAAAAGGTACACAAGTACGCGAAGTCTGGTGTATGGAAGATAACGAACGATCTGTTCCTGAAGAAAAGTAAGTTTATCTAAAATTATTATACATACACACAATTAATAATATATATATATATATATATATATATATATGATAGGGTAAATGTACCAGTAGTTGACACTTGTACATTTAATATGGGATAATCAGACTTATCATACTCTGTATAAACATTTATAAATTCTTGCTATATCATATGAAAGTAATTCCTTCTCTATTGAAGATGTGTAAATATAAGTTTTGAATCACTGTGTAAACGGCAAAATAATTACTTTTTATAGAATCAAACAAATGGATATTTTAATATTTTGTTCTTCGAATGCTTAAGGAGGCAAATCACTAATTTTTATTTTTATTTTTGTTTTTTAGTATTGACATCAATATTAATTATTATTAATTGAATGATCATATCACCTAATTTTAAGGGTGTCAGCTACTGGTGCTTTGAGAAGAAATAGAAAATTGCATTATTTGCAGATAAATTCTTCATTATTAATCAATGAATCATATCACCCAAAATTAAAATTGATATCTGATAAAAATCAGAAGATATCAAATTTTTCTCATAAAGTTGTCCTTATAGTGTCAACTACTGGTACATTCACCTTATATGATATATATATATATATATATATATATATCACAGTCCATCCATATATTTCAGTGAAAGTTTTGATTATGAAAAATTAATTCCAGGTTGTTTTCATTTATTTTTGTGAATTCCCTTATTCTCTCTCCATTCAAATCTCATAAAAATACGTGAAAGTAACTCGGAATTAAATTTTTCATATAGATATTTATATTGCTATTCAGAAAATAAGAATACTCTATTTTATCTATTGACTTCTTGTTTCACTCCTCACCGATTTAATTTTCTTTTTCTTTTTAACAATTCTTAACGAATGAACGGGAGTTTTGACAAAATATGTGGGTGTTTTTTACAATCGCCAACTTTGAAATTAATTTGGTGTGACATTCTGAAACACTATACACTATTTCTAAACTTGGCGACTTCATATTTTCATCTTTTTACCTCCATAAATATTAATATGACTGGAAAGTTTTTTCAATCGATGGGAAGAGGAATCAAGCGACCTTTAGATAAAATAAAATAAAATAAGTACTCTTACTTTCTGTATATGCCTCACATTATACAAATAATAATTTGTCATTCTGCTTTTAGCAATATTTTATTTTTACTTCAAAAATCTAATAGAGAATCCAAATAAAGTTTTAGAATTTTACTCTTAAGGTCCAAAATTGATTTTTAATATTTTCTCCATCCTTCTATTCATATCGTTTCTTATACATGTCCCTGTGTACATAGTTGATATAGATCATCAATCTTTATACAAATATATTCAATAGACTCAGAATTTAGGTATAAAACTCTTATAATGATTTAAGTAAGTAAAACTCCTCTCTGATCAGCCTGCGTTGAAAGAACACGTCCATACACGTTCTATAATTGATACAAAATCATTAAATCCATCAATTCTAACAAGGATTAAAATTTTAATCAATCAATTTAAATAAAACATTTACTTATTTTGAAAGTTAAACATTTTAATTAGATCGTGTTTTATTTTTTATTTAATATAAATAAGATTTTAATTTTTCTTTAAATATAATTTTAAAAAAATTGAATATGAATTAAATAATTGTAGGCTGTATTTTTTAAAAAATCTATATTAATAGGTCATTTGGTTCATTCTGAAGTTTTTATTTTGATACGATTTTATATTATTTTCATTGATTTCACTATTGATAAATTATTTCAATTAACAAATAAAAATCAATTAAAATTATTTTTTTCAAAATTTGAGATCTGAAGAGGTTAATCAAAACCACTTGTCTCACCCTAAGTAGTTAAATTTTAAATAAATTTTTTTAAAATTCTTTTCTTTGATCAATACGAAAATGAAATAAATATAGCTTTATACAATTTTTCCTAACATAATAAAATTAAATAAATAAATAAATATTTATATATAAGCCGACCCCACACCCCGTGGGAAATAAGGCTAAGAAGAAGAAGATTTATATATAAAACAAAAATAAAAATTTCTTAAATTTTAATAATATGTATATTTTATTGTAATATTCTCTCATATTTGTTTCATTTTCTTAGAATAATCAAAATTTATTTATAATTTTCCATTAAATTTACATAATTTTTTTATAAATTGTATATAATTTATTTATTTTTTCCAATAATAGTAATAATACTTGTAACTGATGATTTGTAGTTGTGCTCCATTGCCGAAACCGGATACCATTCGCCCGTGTACGAATTCATGTCCAGTTGATTGTCACATGTCCCCCTGGTCGGAGTGGAACTCCTGTCCTCAGCAGTGTGTCCCTGGTAAGTAACCTTTTTTCTATTTCTTTTTCTTATCTGCATCTAAATTAAAATGAAATATACATTAATAAATAAAATCATACAATATAGTAAACACCAAAAATTCTATTCATACTATGCCTATTTTTTTCTTTTTTTTAATACTAAAAATATTTATATAATTTTTAATCATTTATTAATATAAAATATTCCATCTCTCTTTCTATTTTTGTTATATTCTACAATCTTGAAATCAAAATTGAATTTATTTATATTTTATTTGAATATAGACTATACATATAATGGTAATGATCTAAATTAGTCATGATTTATTAAAGATGAAGGATTGCACTTTTGTATTCTTTTTCTTTCTTCGATGATGAATAAGAATGATTTTAAATATAAAAATTAGATTTGTTTTTTTCTATTTATTATAGATGAAAATACATATTTTTGTTGGAATGCATGCAAATTATACTATTCAAAAAAAATAATTTTCAAATTATTCTAATGTTCTTCAAAACTCACCTTACTGTATAATATTTTATAAGATTTGTTCTGGAACTGAAATAATTAAAAATTATTAGTAATTTAATTTTTTTTTACTTACGATCCCTAAAAATTGCAATCTTGATAAAATAAGTGAGTTAAATTATAAACTTCTAATATATATGTAAAGGACAATTTTAAATTCTTAGAGATATATTACTAAATATTATTTTTAAATATATTACATTAAGTAATTTATATAAATATAATGTTCAAATCAGGACTAGTACATAAATTAATTTTATTAAAATTTCTAGAATTAATATGTTTTTATTTTAATGTATTTGTGTTTTGAGTAAGTAAACATTTTTTAGACAGTCACTTCTTATATTCAATTTATTTATATAATAATTAATTATTTTAACTCTCGGCATTATAACTTTATATGAGAAAGTAAATTTGGGTGGGACCCTATTTTTCTCTTATATATTCGCTGAATATTGTTTAAAGTAAATATTTTTATTTTTGTACTATTACGTGATCTTTATTTCTATATTGAAAATTTCTTTTTATCAAAATTTGCTCGTATTATTATTTGCCATCTGTTTTTGAAGTTTTTTTCTTATATATCCAATTTTCTAAAAAAAATCACTTCAAATCTAAACTTCAATTCACTTGAACTTGAAATATATTGGATAACATAATTTTTAAATATCTATATCTATCTATGTATATATATAGATAGATATAGATATATATAGCGTTAGCCATTTGTTGGTAATGTAGAAATCCATAAAAATAAAGTATTCTTCCGCTCCATGTGCGATTGATGAGTGTGCCAAGTCGTGCACACAGACGAGAGTCCCACCGACCTTCCATCACGTTGATGTGCCATGTCAGAAGAAAAAAATGGGGGAGGCCCAGGCCAGGGCGGAACACTCGTCTGAACGCACCACCCGCAATCACCTGCCCACCCTGTAGACATAAAAATTAACTCAATATTAAAAAAAAACTAACGAGCACATTAAAATTAGTTTAATATTTCGATAATTAATAATCTTAATTGGAGATCATTAAAAATCTAAGCCAATTATACAAGGCATAGGCATGAATATACGTTATTGATAATTTAATCAGTCACATTACAATGATTCTTTTTTTTATTTATTTATTTAATAAAAATGTTTTATTATTATAAAAGTTTATGCTTGAAAATTCTAAAATAATAAACATTTTTTTCATAATTAATTTAACTATTCCTTTTCTCAACCAGATGGAAAATAAAATAATGTTAATATACAATGAAAAATATCGGATTTTAGATATTTTTATTATTATTTTATCGATTCAATAATTATTTTTGTTTTTTAGATTCTTTATATAAATATTTAATGCATAATAAGATAAAATATGAAAATAAAATTTTCTCTTGAATGCTAATTTGAAAAATTACTTAAAAAACTAATAAATAAATGATTTATATTAAAAAAAAAAATAAAATAAAATATTTGAAATAATATATTTTTTTTCATTTGTATCTTAGTTTTTTTAAGTCATATTTTATATATTAATTTTTTTCATTTATATTATATATATTAAAGTTATAAAGTTATAATAAAATTAATTTTGATTAAATTTGAAACTTCAATCTTAAATTTTTCAAACAAACTATTAATTTATTTATCTTATTTTTAATAATTAATTTACATTTTGTACTAATTTAGTCACTAATTTGAATTTATTAAATACAAATGTGATTCATTTAAAATATATTAAATTGAAAAATGGTTATTAATGTGATGATAATAAGTCAAATCTATGTGTTATTTTATCAAAATCCATAATTCTACTAAATAAATATTATTAAATAATCAATATTTGCTGCTATATCCATTTGGAATTCAGGGAAGTATTATAAAAAAAAAGAAGTGAATTTGCAAATGCATGCAAAAATATTGATTGGTAATATAATAATTATGTTATTTTGCCGATTTTAATATTTAAGAAGATTAGATCATTTATTTGGAATAAATGTATTAATTAATTAATGCCAGTTGTTGGTTGGCAACGGGATAGAAATTGTTTTCCCAGGCCAACTGAGTTTTGCCTTGTTGGTCATATTAGAAGATTTGTTTAGTATCCCTGATGGGAATAAGAGAGCCTAGAAGCCGTTACTAGAGAATGCAACATTCTTGTCTCTGCTTTCTACCTTGTCACCTATGAAGGATGGAATGCCTGAATGACGTCATTCTTATGACGTGATCCATTCTGGGCTCTGACCTGGAGACTGAATCATAGCGGATTCCAACGCGAGGTTCACCACGTGTCTTCGGGAAACAACCACCAACTGACAACCTGACTAACAACAACAACAACAACAATATAATAATTCATTTGAAGGCTCGGCCTTTACTTTTTTATCCCTTCACTTCCATCTCTTCAATGTACTTGAATGATTCATCTCATTGAATTCCAATACGGTTAATTTTAGAAAATAATTACCAAATTTTCTTCATATCCCATCCTAAAATGAATCATAGATGAAAAGTCAACCACTCGATTAACTAATTATAAAGAGAAAAAAATAGAAATTATATCCACGCTTGATAGAGATGATGATAATAATAATGTAATAATAATATTTTCGATGACATTATCATTTTAATTTATCGATGACCAAAATGGATAATCGTCAATGATGATTCATTCCCAAAACTATGGCAGTGACAGAATCTAATGAATTTTGATTTTTAATTTCAATTTGAATTTCAAATATAGTTATAATTTCCCTTTGTTTCTTTTGATGTTACTATGAAAATCTTTTAAAAATAGAAATAGCTATTCAAATTTAGATCGGATATTGAATTATAATCATTAAAAATTTTAAAAAAAACATTGTTCACGGATTTCTTAATTTTCTAAATAAAAATATAATATAATAAAATTGAAATATAACGTTTCAATATTTCCACTAAAAAAAAATTGTAATTTGATTGAATCTATGCTAAGAGGATGGGGGCCCTACCCTCATTCTTTGAGACATGAAATTTAATTGTGCTTTTCCTTACCCCACCTAAACCCCTCCAAGGCTTTAAAAAATTAAAGAATTAAAATGACTAATAATTTATTAATAATTAATATTCGAAACGTTTTTATTACAACATATTAAATAAACAAAAATAGCCTTTTACATGGACATAAAATATACCCAATATATGTTTATTTTTATTCACAGCATATACACATATAATAATTTAGAAAGGATTTTTTTTAATAAATTAAATCATACTATTTTTTGTTAAAATTTATTATTATTATAATTATTATTATTTATTAATAAATAATTCATTAATTTTTTTGTTTGAGCCTCGAGATTCAATTCAATTTTAACTTTTTTATACATTTATTTGATCATTTTTCAGACTTAATTATTTTGTAATAAATTTTTGTAGATTTGTTGAGGTTTTTGAACTCTCGTGATCACACAGGTTTAATAGTAAGTATATTTGACCATCTTTTTTTGGAAAATATGTTTCTAATTTCAAAGAAATAAGTCATTTAAAGTTGGTTCATTCATTTAAATAAATTATATAATAAATATAAAAAACGTTTATAGTTTAATTTTTTTATTTGATTCAAAAGCATAATATTAGTAAAGAAAGAGTTACTAATAACTTTATAAATTAATTACTATTTTTTAAATGAGATATTTTCAGTTGTAAAAATGAAATATACTACTCTAATGGATTCTGAAGTTCATGATCACAAACCTCCTACTCTTCATTCATTTAATTAAAAATAAAAATTTAAAAATAATAAATTAAAGTAGAGGAAAAAATTATGTCTGGTATTTATGACTTTTCGATTCGCATTCTAATTCCGTTAACACAAATTATTAGATGAAAGAAATTATTATTATTATAGATTTTTATTTTAATATTTATAACTATTTTAATAAATACCCATTAAAAATATAATTTGCAAAGTAGGTGTGAAATAAAATAAAAAACTGGTTATTATTCATTTGCTTATTGGCTTAATGAATTTTTCATTTTTATTTTATTTTGTTTATAATTATCTCTATCATTAATTAATTAGATAATTACTTGAATTTATTCTGAGATTCACTAAATTAAAATTATCTTACTTTTGAATCATATGACCCCACGTGGATGGGGAGCAACACACTTGCCTTTCCAAGATGTGGCAAGAAAATTTTTCTTTAGCTGACGTCTTTTTGAGCAAGGACCATTTACGGGATCAAAATTAGGCAGCTAACAGCCCCGATCAAGCAAATCTAGAATAAGGAAGACACCTCTAACCCGGCTTGATGGGCGAAAATCAGAGGTTCAAATCCAGAGATTTTTTTGACTTGAATCATAGTTTTAATTAAATTTTATGAACTTTGAAAAATAATTATTAAATTGATTGGGGATTGTTCGAGAATGAATTTACTTTGGGTACAATATAATTTCTATCAATAAAAAAGTATTTAATATACATTTCATGTAAAATTTCTAAATTTGACATATTTATCTCTTATATGATAAATATAAAATATAACTAAAAAGTAAATAAGCAGTAAAAAAATAAGATAGACTTAATTAATCAATTATAAGTTATTTTTTATTCTAATTTAATTTTTTCTCAAAAAAAGTTTTTAATGTCTCTCATAAATTTACAAGTTGATAAAAATGTTTATTAATTAATTATTAATTATTAATTTATCATTTTCAATACTTACTTTAAATTTATTTGTTTAAATTTTCCAAAATTATGAAGAAAAAAATGTGAGCATAAGGCGTATCGAAACAAAGAACAAACCATAATGATCATAATCATCGAACCTTCAACTCAAGAATTAGAATTCATTAAACATTATTTAATTAATTAACCAAATTTAAAGGGGAAAAGCAACAAGAATTGTTTCTATATATGCCAAGATTACAATCCAGGAAATAACATTCAACAAAACGACATTCCAAAGTTTTTTTTTATTTTTTTATTAAAATAAATATATGTATTATAAGATATTATAAATATATATGTAGTAAATAGATTAGTATATACGAATACGAGTATATATATTAAAAGAAGTATTTAGAAATTATTTTCAAATTTCAAAGGGTTTAATTTGAAAATAAATTTGATTATTTTTTTGGTACTAATATATTTCTTGGAATTTCTTGTCTACAACCTAAATGAAAAGTCATCTCAAAAAATAAGTACTTTCTTAAAATTTCTTTTTCGAATTCCTTCAAGAATGCTATTCAGTATTAAGGATATTTCTGATAAAACCAGATTGTCATCAATTTTTTGTATAATCAAACATTTTGAAATAAAAAATAATTTGCCTATATAAAGAATCTCACTGTTAAAATTACGCTATGGAATTTGAGGCCGTTAAAAAAATAATATTTTTAATGATTTAAACCATTCGGAAGGTCATGAATGGCACTACACATTCAGACATTTAAATAAAAATATATTTTAATAAAAAAAAAAACAATTTATTCTAGGATAATGAACTGTACCGGTTATATTAATTATTTACCTGTTTTGTGTTGAAATTTAGAAAAATTTATCAAAATTTTATATTTTTTTATACCCTGTCATTGATTCAACTTTTCAATTTTTATATTTTGTTCCACGTTAATTTTAAAAATTTGTCAGTTTTGTTATTATTGATATCTACACAATTCATAAATACAATACAATAATTTCACAATCAATATGTTCATTTGTTTTATTCTATGTAAATGTTGAGTTAAAAAAAAAGATTCCATTCAGAGATTATAGAAATGACATCAGACATAAGTGTGCGATCATATGTAAATAATTTGCGTTTTCGTTTATTTTAATTTTCAAACGGAGTTTTTTTAAAAAAAATCTCAATGTTCTTAAATGAGTACAGTAAATGAAAGGAAAAAAGGGCTAGTTTATCAAATACCATCTGCGTTTAAAGTACAAGTATCCATTTTTAAGTAAATAGGAAATACACATTATGAAATTTACAATTCATTATTATGAAGACGTAAAAATGTATAATTCATTTCAAGTGGAAAATATAATTAAACAATTCATAAAATAAAATAATTTTTCAATTAATTTAATAGAAAATCTTTTAACAATTTTAATTGATTTGAGTAATGTATGTTTACTTAAATTTGATCTTCAATAATAATAATATTTTAATTTTAGGTAATTTATCTATTTTTAAATTTTTTAATATTTCTTATGAATTAATTTTAATAAATAAATATTTAATTTAAACCAAGTATTATTTTTACCGACCGACGATAGTAAGGGAGGTATTGTTTTCACACCAAATTTCACATGTGGAGATTTTTACATATCTCCACGAATCATGCATTTTCTAAACAGAAAAAAGTATTTTTAGCATGATGTCTGTCCGTCCGTCTGTCCGTCCGTCCGTCCGTATAGATGTGTACAGCCTGAACGGCTCAACCGATTTTGATGAAATTTGGTATATTTACTTAATGCATCAGTGGGATGAATTGATCAACTTTTGGTGCAATTCCGGAAACCGGAAGTGGTAGTATTAGCGATCGACGATAGGAAGGAAAGGGTTATTTTCACACCAAAGGAGATTTTTTTATATATCACCACGAATCATGCACTTTGTATTGGTTTTATCCTCGAGAAAAATCATATTTATTAGTTTTTTCTTGATTTAAAATTATATGACGTCATCCAGCCATTCATGACGTCACAGCCTGGTCTTGCATATATATTATAAATAAAATAAAATTAAAAATGTTTATATTTATTATTTATGTATCCATATCTGTTTTTTATTACATTAATAGATATATTAAAATTATTTGAAATTGTTTCTGTAGCTGGAAATTAATTTATTTCAAACAGTCGGTCGGTTTGGACCTGGCCACAGGTCAACTTATTATCATTATTATTATTATTATTATTTATTATAAATGATAATAGCGTATTGACAACATATTGACGACCTACATGAGTAATATCGCATTCTTATATTGCATTGTCATAACTTATACAATTCATTTTCAATTGTATAATTAATATTAAATATATATAAATAACTAGATATTAAATCATTACAAATTCTAGAAATTCCATAAAATTAGAATAATCTCTCTCTCTCTCTCTCTCTCTCTAGCTAACATAAATTAATACTAAAGGTTAGTGACCATAAATAAAATTTAAAGGTCTTCTTAAACCTCATATTAATATAAATATTGATTCAATTGTATTTAATCTTGAATATATATACGATATAAAATAAATATATAAAAAGTGAAAATGAATATTTTTTATAAAACACTTATCCTATTTATTTACTACTACTACTATCAATAATAATAATAAACAGAACATATTTTAAATATGATAAAAACTTTAAAATCACGCCTTTTGAAATTTGAGAATAGATCAAATTTTAATGAAACAGACTAAAAGAAAAAAAATTAAATTATAAACAATTATATATATATATATTATTTTTAACTAAAATAATAATAATAATAATTAAAGGTATATTTTCACCTTAGTTTTTTGAAATTTCTAGATTATTATACATTTTTTAATTAAAATATAATAAGATATTAAAATTAATAACTTTTCAATAATTTATATATTTTCAAATTATTTGCAATGATAAATTAGTTTTATTTTATTCGCCTTTGTTAGATCTCTCTAAAAAATAAAATATGAAATATTTTAATTACTGCATTAAAGTCTCTTTTAAAAAATAACTTTTATATAATTCCACATTTATTTATTTATATATATCTCTATCAAAAAATCACATATTACATTTTTTGAATTAAGTATTTAAGAAATCATAAGAAAAGATATTCAATTGAATTTCAATTTATTGAATTTGGAATATAATTAATATATTAATTATTTGTATTTGATTATAGAATCAATAAATATAATTTAAATAAATTGTATTTTATTTTAATAAATTAATATTTATTTTGTAAAATTTCTATAAGCCCTGAATGATTGAGTGACTCACATGTGCGCTTTGACGGATTACGTCATGCTTAGTTATCTTAAGTGCATTCCTGTCTGAATCCCAAAGGAGAGCAGGTGATGTCGTTTACTTACATTTTGGTTATGATATGTCAGAAATCCTAAATGACTGGCCGTTCGTCCTTCTATCGGCTGTGAATATTTGTTACTGCCTGTGTGTCTGAGATTGTCCAGGTTGGTTGGCTTCACGCGGGCCGCCCATAAGCGGCAATGGGGAATGGAAGAGAATGGGGGAAAAGTGAGCAACGCGCTCTGAGCTCTGAACACGCGAATATCAAGGTGTGTGTTTTATGTATATGTGTTGGTGTAGACGAGTGTGTGAAGCCAACGGAATGACTCTCTTCATATTGAAGGCTTTCTCCCGGTACTTCTTCTTGGACCTCAAACCATCAAGAGTGGGGATAAGTGAGAAAGAGAGAGAAGGGTGGGAGAGGGGGAAATTTGCCGGTTGAACGCTTTTCACACAGGGTGGGAGAAGAAAGGGGAGAGAATTGCATCTATTTTATTTAAAAATAAAGTAAAATTAAAATGTTATTGAAAGTCTATTAACAAAATAAAAAATACAAAAAAATAAATAAATAAATAAATTATTAATATTTATTTCATCAACATCATGATATATGCGTATATGAACCTCTACATTTTATTTAATAAGAAGTCTGGGCCGGAATTCCGGAGACTTCACTTAATATTTAAAATAAATTACCACGGAATCTAATTAGTGGAAATACAGTAGATATACTGTTGTATAATATTAAAAATTTAAGATTTTTAAATTCTCCATAAAAAAATATTCTAATTGTAGAACAATACACTATCATTATTTTTTTTCTTTCAATTTAACATTTCAAAATAAAAAAAAACATAATTTTTTTATTAAAATAATAAATTTTTTACTTATTTTGATAATAATAACTTATAATTTCTTTTAATTGATCATTAAAATTAAATTAATTAAATATAAGATTATTGTGATTTAAACAATAGCTAAATACATTTTAATTAATTGAATTAATTAATTAATTAATTAAAGTTAGAATATAAATCAATATTCATTAGTTAATACTTAATTATATATTTAATGAGAAATATATATAGGAATTTTATATTTTCTTATTAAATTATTAAAGTTTTGTTTAGGTATTCTTGGATTGATCACTCTTACTCCTAATTTCATCCTTTTTTCAATATTTTGTTTGTATTTTAATTAAAATTCAACTCACAATGTTTTTTTTCACTGCGTTAAAGTCACTTATGTATTGATATTTCTTATTAATGTTTTATATATATTATATATAATAATTTATTGTGAATTCTAGTTATAATAAAAATTAAATTTATTTTCATAATTAATAATTAAATAAAAATAGGACATTTAAGAATACAAAAAAATTCAAAAATTGAATTATAAAATTTAATAAAAAATTTAATAAACTATATAAATATTTTCAATTAAATATGTTCATAAACAATTATAATTATATTATTATACCTATAAATAAATTAATTATTAAAATAATAATAGCTATATTCCTAAATTTATATTCAATATTAATATTTTTTATTGACTCTAGGAATCTAAACTCATTTTAGTCAATTTATTTTAGGTATAATAAGATTAAATATTAATTTTTGTGAACTTGGAGAAGTCTGAACCTTTATCGTCTAGATCAGAGAATTCAGCATTTTATCTCAGATAAATCCTCAGATATCCTTGATAATATATTATATATATATATATTTTAAGAAAATATTTAAAATTTTAATAACATTAATTAAATTTTATTTATTTTATTGTATATTTCAATCCAAAATATTCTTATAAAAAAAATAGAAGTAAATGATAATATGTAATATTTATGGTAAAAATTAACATAAGAGTAAATGTGTATAACTATTTTAGACAATAATTTATATTTTATTTCATTCTTTATCTTTTAAGGTGTTTTTTACTTTATCTCTTAAGTCTTTTTTTCTTTATCTTTTCATCATTTTAATAAAGAAAAACAACTATTAAGAGACTCATCATAATAATTATGATTAATTATCTTTTAAAAACTTTTAGATAGTAATCTAACGAAAGATGATACTTGTGAATTTTATGCTTTAAAATACTCTCCTTCCCTTTCAATGCTCAGTTTTATTTAATGTATAATAGATAGGTTTATGTATCGAAGGTTTTGCAAATATTGATGAAGAAATTTAAAATTTCTTTATAATTTAATGAGCAAAAAATTCTGGAATTATGTTTTTTTTATTTGACAAATTTATAATTAAAATTATTTAAAATAAAATTATCCATACCTCCCTTATTCACATATTTTATGAAAAAAATGAAATTAATTGGGGAAATATTGTGATGTAAAAATTTCCACTTTCTATCAGCAAATACTTTTAAGCGCGGGCTTTTTGAACGCCCGCTGGCCCGTTGAAAAAGTTCGCTCTTATTTTGATTTTTCATTCAATATGTCTCTAAAAAAAAGATAAATTTTTTTTATTAGTGTTTTCGAATTATGGTCCTCCGGCCCGGAAGACATTTTGACAATTTCATTTTGGCCCAAAGTATTGCCGACCTCTGAAC
The DNA here is from genome assembly GCA_963082975.1 of Labia minor. Lineage (NCBI taxonomy): Eukaryota > Metazoa > Arthropoda > Insecta > Dermaptera > Spongiphoridae > Labia > Labia minor. Next base: position 64,486,033 of record OY720344.1, on the reverse strand, counting down.
TAATGACAAGTACTAAGCCCGTGTAATTGGGCTTAAGACGACATTTAATTGGAAAACAACGAGCCTTTAGTTTAGGATTTCATACATCTTCAGGTTATACCAGGTTCTAAAAGTTCTATATTATCCAATTAAAATCCTATATCAATCTCCATATCTTCTAATTTTCAAAAGGAAATCAATCCAATATTAGAAGTTGATGCTTTGGACGAGTTGCTGAAAAGCAGTTATATATATATATATAGAAATATATATGGTATGAGTATATATATTCATTTTATCTTATTTTAATAATATTTTATTTTATTCTTTTAATGATATTATTATATTAGGAAAATATAGAGTTATTTATGATAAAATATATTATAACAAAAAACGAATATAAAATTCTTTTAATATGTATATACCTATATGATAACCAGAATCGTTTATTTAAAATATGATATATTTTTTTTATTGTCTTTAATTCGATGGCTATTCGGCTTGAGTATCGAAACAAATCATGAGAAGCGTTGAAATTTGTTCAAATAGAACAAAGCTTCAATACAAGTGCAAAAATATGATAATTAAGGGACACACAAAATTGAGTATGTAATCTCCAATTTCATCTGAATGAATTTACTTTAGAAATATGAATGTTAATCAGAATAAAGTTTGTTGATATCAACTGAATTAATCCCAATTATAATATAACATCAATATAATCATGATGACGATGATCATAACAAATAAATGTCTTAGGCAGTTAATTTCATATATAACACATACATACAGCGGACAAATTTCAATCTTCCTAAGCTTCCTTAAATTATTAGTATTTTTAAAATTTGTATTTTCATATTAAGAATATAGTCAAAGTAATTTAATAAAAGAAAGTAAGTTTATTTTTTAATGTTTTGTATTTTTTTTTAAATTTTAATTAAATAAAATTAATAGTATTAATTCATAAAAAAATCGATATATTTATTATTTGTATAATCACGACTTATAATAATATTAGAAAAGAATTTAAATCCAATGGTAAATGCTTGAGTTTGTTAATGAATATACAAAACTTATTTTATTAAAAATTAAATTTATAAAACTTATAAACTTATAGTTATAAAAAATTATGCAGTGATTCATAATATAAAAAATCTGGAGTGTCTCCACTCGACTATCTCGCAAATTTGAATTGGATTAATTAACATATATTATATTTAATTTAAATTTAATAAAAAATTATAAATTAAAAATAATATTTATTAAATTAGCGCGGGCTCTTTGTTGATGGCACCACATGACGTGGTGCCGCGTGATTTGCTGTATTATAGAATTATAATACCGGTACTTTCAGCTAATCAATCAAACTGAAATTCTATATATATCAGTTTTATACAACTTTTAATCATGTGAAAAACTATCAAATATATATCTTTATTTTTACGGCCAGTTTAGAGGAAAAAAAATGAAAACGTGGTAGAAAATGACCCTCATCCGAATGATCTTCATTTCTCAAAAGTTGATAGAAAACTACGAGTTTTAAATAATACCCGTGTACCAAATTTCATTATTTTAGCCCAATCCGTTTTTCCGTAATCTTGTCTACACACTTACAGACATTTTTCTCAACCTTAGTGAAAATGACTCAGGGACCTTCAAAATGTATAAAAACATCAAAATTTCGGCATCAAAAATTTTCGTGATCGCAATACTATCTCTGGTAGTAAAAAAAGAATAAACTTAGGGTATATTTATGAAAGTAATTTAGTGCAAGAAATAACATCTCTGGGGAAATGATAGAGATTAGATAATGAAAATTTCTATACATCTCAGAATATATGTAGATAGAATTATAATATAGAAAAGGTTACAATGAACGAGACATGTGCCATAAATGGAGGAAGGATAATGTAAAAGCCGATATGAGGGAATCGGAAGAGAGACGGGATGGAATGAGGTGTATTTTAAGAAATTTTAAGAATGGTTAAAAATTTACGATTTCTCTTATAACACACAAATTACAAAATTCCTTTTTCTATTCTTTAATTTTCATCATTTCGTCTAATTAATGTTTAATTTAAAATATGAAAAGGATGATTAAGTATATCAAGTATTGATTCCTTTTCTCTCATATAAAATTAATAGTGATTAAAATCTTCTCATGGTAAATCGTGATAAAATGAATCCTATTATTTTATCCACCAATAGAGTTTAAGTATTTCGTTCCTATATCGTTTAGATAAGATTTTAATCGAATAGCCTCGTTTTCTTGTTTTATGATGTTTTACATTTTAATTTATTTAAAATAAAATCATCTTGTTTTTTCACCTTGATTTATGCATTAAAAAAAAAACAAATTAATGTTAAAAATATTTAATAAAGAAATTATTAAAAATTATATAAATTCTTGTATTATAATAAACAATAAAATTGTTAATTTCTATAATTTTCTTCTAATATTTTAAAATATTCCAATAATATCTTGTCATTAATTGACCATGTTTTCAAATAATTTAAATATATACTAAACTAAAAAAAATACGACAATGAATATAAAATAAATAATTTGTAAACTACCACTTCCGGTTTACTGATATACACCAAAAGTTGATGGATTCATGCTACTGATGAATTAAGGAAATATAACAAATTTTATCAAAATCCGTTAAGCTGTTCAAGCTATAAACGTCTATACGCGCACACAATGGACAGACGGACGGACAGACAGATGGACAGACATGCTAAAAATACTTTTTTCTGTTAAGAAAATGCATGATTCGTGGAGATCTGTAAAAATCTCCACATGTGAAATTTGGTGTGAAAACAATACCTTCCCTTCCTATCGTCGGTCAAAAGTCATCTTTTAATTATAAATTATTAATGAATTAATTAAAATTGATAATTGATAATATTTCGAATATACTTCTCTTTTCAGTATCAAATTCTAAAAATATTTCAATCAAATTTCTTTCAATTCTTAATAATATTGTACGAGGGCAATTCCCAAAGTAGGTTACGTTTTGGAATTAAGACAAAACTAGTACAGGAAAATGTTTTTTATTATATACATTTGAAAGAGCAACAAAAATACTATTTTTCTAAATAATCGTCAAAAAAGTTGAGACATTTATCGTAGCGATGAACGAGCTTCGAAATTTCTTCCTCATAGAAATCCGCCCTCTGAGTGTGTTACCCACCTGGCACAAAACTTATGGTAGCCTAACTTTTGAGAAACATTTTAGTACAATAAAGTGCGTGAAATTTGCGGAAAACTGAAGGAAAGTTCGATTATGGTGAAACGACGGTGAAAAAAAATGAACTGTTGGAAAAGATCAATGAAATAAGTTGACCTGTGGCCAGGTCCGAACCGACCGACGGTTTGAAGTAAATTAATTAGCAGCTACAGAAACAATTTCAAATAATTTTAATATATCTATTAATGTAATAAAAAACAGATATGGATATAACATAAATAATAAATATAAACATTTTTAATTTTATTTTATTTATAATATATATGCAAGACCAGGCTGTGACGTCATGAATGGCTGAATGACGTCATATAATTTTAAATGAAGAAAAAACTAATAAATAAGGATAAAACCAATACAAAGTGCATGATTCGTGATGATATATAAAAAAATCTCCTCATGTGAAATTTGGTGTGAAAATAATCCTTCCCTTCCTATCGTCGATCGCTAATACTACCACTTCCGGTTTCCGGATTTGCACCAAAAGTTGATCAATTAATCCCACTGATGCATTAAGTAAATATACCAAATTTCATCCAAATCGGTTGAACCGTTCAGGCTGTACACATCTATACGGACGGACCGACAGACATCATGCTAAAAATACTTTTTTCTGCTAAGAAAATGCATGATTCGTGGAGATATGTAAAAATCTCCACATGTGAAATTTGGTGTGAAAACAATACCTCCCTTACTATCGTCGGTCGGTAAAAATTAGAGGAAACCGTCGTTTCACCATAACCGAACTTTCCTTCAGTTTTCCGCAAATTTCACGTACTTTATTGTACTAAATTGTTTCTCTAAAGTTAGGCTACCATAAGTTTTGTGCAAGGTGGGTAACACACTCAGAGGGCGGATTTCTATGAGGAAGAAATTTCGAAGCTCGTTCATCGCTACGATAAATGTCTCAACTTTTTTGACGATTATGTAGAAAAATAGTATTTTAGTTGCTCTTTAAAATGTATATAATAAAAACATTTTCCTGTACTAGTTTTGTCTTAATTCCAAAACGTAACCTACTTTGGGAATTGCCCTCGTACAATATTATTAAGAATTGAAAGAAATTTGATTGAAATATTTTTAGAATTTGATACTGAAAAGAGAAGTATATTCGAAATATTATCAATTATCAATTTTAATTAATTCATTAATAATTTATAATTAAAAGATGACTTTTGACCGACGATAGGAAGGGAAGGTATTGTTTTCACACCAAATTTCACATGTGGAGATTTTTACAGATCTCCACGAATCATGCATTTTCTTAACAGAAAAAAGTATTTTTAGCATGTCTGTCCATCTGTCTGTCCGTCCGTCTGTCCATTGTGTGCGCGTATAGACGTTTATAGCTTGAACAGCTTAACGGATTTTGATAAAATTTGTTATATTTCCTTAATTCATCAGTAGCATGAATCCATCAACTTTTGGTGTATATCAGTAAACCGGAAGTGGTAGTTTACAAATTATTTATTTTATATTCATTGTCGTATTTTTTTTACATTAATCCAACTGGTTAAATAAAAAATACATATATATATATATATATAAATATATAAAATGTTGTGTTTAATTATTTTAAATCGTCCAACTGTTCTGTGCCTGGCCACAGCACATTTTTATTTGATTGTTTAATTATTCAACATTGAATTAAGAATTTAATCTGGCCCCGGAATGTGTGCATACAATATTAGTAAGTGTAATATTATAATCTTCAATCTTATCTGATATAAATGAAATAACATTAGTAATTGTTCATTTATTTCATTATTATTAGCGTCTAAACCTAAATTTTTATAGATTAAATCTTTATTTATATAAAATATAATAATATAATATGTGCTATTGTCTAAATAGTAGTAATAACTAAATAAGTTCCCTGTGGCCAGGTCCGAACCGACCGACGGTTTGAAATAAATTAATTTCCAGCTACAGAAACAATTTCAAATAATTTTAATACATCTATTAATGTAATAAAAAACAGATATGGATATAACATAAATATTTTTAATTTTATTTTATTTATAATATATATGGAACACCAGGCTGTGACGTCATGAATGGCTGGATGACGTCATATAATTTTAATTAAGAAAAAACTAATAAAGATGATTTTTCTCGAGTATAAAACCAATGCAAAGTGAATGATTCGTGATGATATGTAAAAAATCTCCTCATGTGAAATTTGGTATGAAAATAACCCTTCCCTTCCTATCGTCGATCGCTAATACTACCACTTCAGGTTTCCGGATTTGCACCAAAAGTTGATCAAATCATCCCACTGATGCATTAAGTAAATATACCAAATTTCATCAAAATCCGTTGAGCCGTTCAGGCTGTACACATCTATACGGACGGACGGACGGGCAGACAGACATCATGCTAAAAATACTTTTTTACCGACCGACGATAGTAAGGGAGGTATTGTTTTCACACCAAATTTCACATGTGGAGATTTTTACATATCTCCACGAATCATGCATTTTCTAAACAGAAAAAAGTATTTTTAGCATGATGTCTGTCCGTCCGTCTGTCCGTCTGTCCGTCCGTCTGTCCGTCCGTCTGTCCGTCCGTCTGTCCGTCTGTCCGTCCGTATAGATGTGTACAGCCTGAACGGCTCAACCGATTTTGATGAAATTTGGTATATTTACTTAATGCATCAGTGGGATGAATTGATCAACTTTTGGTGCAATTCCGGAAACCGGAAGTGGTAGTATTAGCGATCGACGATAGGAAGGAAAGGGTTATTTTCACACCAAAGGAGATTTTTTTTATATATCACCACGAATCATGCACTTTGTATTGGTTTTATCCTCGAGAAAAATCATATTTATTAGTTTTTTCTTGATTTAAAATTATATGACGTCATCCAGCCATTCATGACGTCACAGCCTGGTCTTGCATATATATTATAAATAAAATAAAATTAAAAATGTTTATATTTATTATTTATGTATGCCTATCTGTTTTTTATTACATTAATAGATATATGAAAATTATTTGAAATTGTTTCTGTAGCTGGAAATTAATTTATTTCAAACCGTCGGTCGGTTCGGACCTGGCCACAGGTCAACTTATTCTGTTAAGAAAATGCATGATTCGTGGAGATATGTAAAAATCTCCACATGTGAAATTTGGTGTGAAAACAATACCTCCCTTGCTATCGTCGGTCGGTAAAAAGAAATACTTATTTATAATTATTACAATGCGACAGATTCAACTATAATATCGTTCACTTTTTAAAGAGAAATTGTTTTGTTTCAAATATTATAATATTTAAATTTTAAATTATATATATTTTTGAATTTATTATATTTATTTCATGATATATTAAAATTAAAATTATAAATAAAATTTTTACTTATTTATTTATTTTAATCCCACTTCTCCCCTTTAAGGGGATATAAAATACCAAACCCAACAATTATAATTGTATATATTATTTATATTTTTTAATTTATTTTTATATACCATAATATAATAAAATCTTAAATTATTTTTTTTAATTAGGTATTATTTTTTAAAATATATTTATTTTTTTAAATTTCTATTTAAAGTTTTCCTTAATATTTTTTTTAAATGTTATTTATATTGTGTGAATCCTCACCTTCTCCCCACACCACACAATATTAAGAATATATTTAAATATATAGGATAGTAAGATAATAAAATCTGAACTCTATATTGAAAGAATTTCTCTTTGACTATTTTTGAATGAATATCGTCATATATTATTTTTCCCTGTATAAATACTTCATTAATTAAAGTAAAAAATGATCATATTTCGATATTCTTTTTATTACGTTGATTCGTTAGTGATGGGTGGTTGGGTGGGTGGACGGTGACTAGTGGATTCGATTGTGATTGTAATGGTGCATTGGTTTTTTCTATTTCTATTGAATACAATTCAAGTGTAAAGTCGAGACGGAATCGCGTGAACTGGTTTTGGGATTGAATGAAATTAGGGACAAAATGGAGACCCGGATGAAGCTACGAGATGCACCCATGGAAAGTGAATGGAACGTTTCAAGGTCATGTATGGATGGTCTGTCAGTGCGCGTGCGCGCGATTTGTGTGCCAAATGCCTCGCGCTTTCCCCTCCGCTTTCAACCGGAACTGTCCCGGCTCGCGGATCTTCTTAGAAATCGCTTCTATATTCATATTTATCAATCCTATTACCAAAAAGTACGCTTGATTAATTTTTAATTATGAAAATTTTTATAATCTAGCATCAAAATTTATTTTCGATCGAACAAATGATATAGGTCCTAGACGTTCATCCTCTCACACTAATATTTAAATTGTAGTGATATATATAAATTTCATAAATAGTTCAACCAATCGCAAAGCTTCTTAAAAGATTCTAACAAAATCGATTGATGTAAATATTTGTTTGGTGCAATTTACTTAATTGAAAATAAATGAATATAAAAAAACCTAATAACCTTTTATCCCGAAATAGAAGCCTCTGCAATTTAAAAAAAAAATAAGTTGACCTGTGGCCAAGTCCGTACCGACCGACGGTTTGAAGTAGATTAATTTCCAGCTTCAGAAACAATTTCAAATAATTTTAATACATCTATTAATGTAATAAAAAACAGATATGGATATAACATAAATATTTTTAATTTTATTTTATTTATAATATATATGAAAGACCAGGCTGTGACGTCATGAATGGCTGAATGACGTCATATAATTTTAAATTAAGAAAAAACTAATAAAGATGATTTTTCTCGAGGATAAAACCAATACAAAGTGCATGATTCGTGGAGATATGTAAAAATTCTCCTCATGTGAAATTTGGTATGAAAATAACCCTTCCCTTCCTATCGTCGATCGCTAATACTACCACTTACGGTTTCCGGATTGGCACCAAAAGTTGATCAATTCATTATACTGATGTATTAAGTAAATATACCAAATTTCATCAAAATCCGTTTAGCCGTTCAAGCTATACGGACGGAAGGACGGACAGACATGCTATAAATACTTTTTTCTGTTAAGAAAATGCATGATTCGTGGAGATATGTAAAAATCTCCACATGTGAAATTTGGTGTGAAAACAATACCTCCCTTACTATCGTCGGTCGGTAATTATCTTCGATGTTCACCTCTTTTATAAGTTTTTCAATTATTCAACTTAAAAATAACAAAGGGATGAAGATTTAACAAATTTCAACTTTCTAAACTTTATACTTTTATACAAGTTATTATCATCTTATATCAAAAGAAAACCTTATATATATATAAATGTAATACTCTGGAGTGATGTCTAGTATTTTGTTGAAAGTCTGTTTGTAATAGCTTTTCATTTATTTTATTTCAATCACTATATTAAAACGTTCATTTTATTTTTGTTTTTTTATTTATTTTTTAACTTAATCACTAATTGAATTATATACTATACTATATTTGTTATAATATGAATCTATCTTCGACATTACGAGTCGAAAAAAGAATACTAATTTAAAATCATAGATCCCAATTCGAATACATATAATAGAACCAGAAAATTAATGTTTTATAAATTATAATTTTGAATAATAATTTTTGTGAAATAAACTCTTTTACTACACACAATAACAGGTATTAGCCAATTTCAACTTTTATTTAAATTCTTCTCGAATATTATTCTTCGTGATTATAGAATCTAAATATTTAAAGCTGAGGAAGACATCGAATAAACAACGTGGAGCTTTGCATACATTTTTATAAAAGAATTTAATGTGTTTTTTGTAAAAAAAAAAAAGAGAAAATTTATAGCTTATATTAAAATAGAGATATTTAAGAATATTATGGAGTAATTTCAAAATAATTGACCCAGTGAATTTTGAGTATTGAATATAATCTTACAGACATGTAAAATTAAAAATTTATATTTGGATTATTTATATCAGGGGTCGGCAACCAGGTACCCGCGAAGCCATTTATAAGTACCCGAATTCAAATTACTAAGTATTAAATTATTACTAAAAAAGGAAAACAAATAGATCAAATGTTTTTGCGGTCAGGCTCTTAAACATTTTAGATTTTTCAATATGGCTCTAAGTATCACCAAGTGTGCCCATCCCTGTTCCATTATTTCAGAAATGTACCCGAATATTGAAAAAGTTTGCCGACCCCTGCTTTATATCATGAAACGTTAAGATATGTAATTTTAAATTCTTATCAACGCACAGACAAAATATTTTATATATATATATATATATTTTGAAGAATATATTTATATATATATTTGATTTATGGTTAGAAATTAAAATAATTTTTTTTTTATAATTAAATAATTCTGGGAATTAGATACTAGAATTAATACTCGACGTGCACAAACGTGTTCTTCAAACGGATGGAGATATCGGTCAACAACGAGGAGCTTAACATAAATCCCAATAGATTTTATACTAAAATTAATTCCTAGTTAGATTGAATTTACCTAATGGTATATATATATAGACTAGAGAAGATAAGAAAAATGTGTAGGATAAAAATAATAATCTGTTCTAAAAATTATTCATTACAATATTCTCTTGGTGACATTAAAAATTTTAAAACTTTATTAGTCTTATTCATATTTATTTTGTTTTTAATATAGATCGAATATGTACCTAGCAGCAATTTAATTATAATTAAATAGGTAAAATAGTAATAAATTATATATGAATTAAAACAGTTTCATATAAATAAACTTATCTGAAATGTTCTTAAAATGGAACACCCTTTAAAATTTGATTATTTTATATTAATTATTTTTAATCAAATATTATGTTTAGTTTATGGACGGAAATAACAACAAACAAATTGCAACTTGAGAGGAAGGTCAACAACTTTGTATTATATTCTAGCTATATCGACTTAAAAATGTTGGAATGCAATGAAAAAAAACAACAGCAACATTCCATTTAATTTGCAATTCAATGTTTAGTGTAATAATAAGAGAATTTATAAAATTATATATTGGTATTTTATAAATTTACAAATAATATCTTATAAAACAAAATTTTATATAAAAATATGTAGGTAGGTATGTATATTTACTTACAAACATCTATATACATATGTATATATTTTGAATATGTATTAATAATATTTGATTATAAAATAGTTCTTGATTCATCTAATAAAAATAGCAACAAAAGTATTCTCATTGACTGGTATTTATTTTACCATATTTTTATTAAATGAAAAATAATTAAAATATTTATAATATTTATAATATTTATAATATATATATATATATATATATATTCATATATTCATATTATTTATTCATATATTTATTGAAATAATAAAGTTGATGAGTGGAATAGATGGCCTAAATGGGTGAAGAAAGATAATCTAGAAACTTGTTTAAAGGGAGACGTCATATTGGAAATGAGAGATTTTGGTAGAGCTCAGGATAGGGACAGTTGTAGGAATGTGGTTACTTCGAGCAACTTTATAGTACACAAAGATAGATAAAAAAATTGAAATATTAATGTTTTATTATTTTTACAATTTTTATAAATTTTAATCAAAAAAATACTAATAACTAATAAAATATATATATGTGCATTAATTTATAAAAATAAATCTCAATAATATATTATAATTAATAAAAAAAAAATATATAATTTAAATGACTTAACCAAAACATTACGTACCAAAAAATTATAAACAAATAGGTATACTATTTTAAATTAAATTAAAAAGCTAAAGGCGCGATTATTAATAGTTTAGTTTCAAATGTAAATGATAAATAAACAAAAGTAAAAAATTGCCTTAATTAATTAATAATTCAGTAATAAATTCTTGACAACGGTAACTATGAACCGATAAACTACAATTTGAGAAATACCCAACGGTCATTAAGATTTAATTTTATGAAATATTTATTATCGCTTTTGAATTTATTAATTAAAATACGATATATTAGCAATATAATTTCCAATTTAATAGGAACGAATGAATAGTGGGGGATCGAGAAGGTAAGAAAGGTATGAAAGTGTATAATTTCGAAACTATTAAATCTCACTGTTCTTGTTTGTGCCAGTTTATTGGTGTGGGTGAAATTCCCAAGACCCATTCACTCAGCGGAGGAATAGGAGTGCTGACGCAAATGCAACGGGACAGGATACACTTAGATTTTCTTATTGAAATTAAAGGGACTAATTTAAAATACAAAATGAGTGAGGTAATCTTAAATTTGGCTGAATATAAACATGACGTGTCGTTCGTTGCCAGCTCAGCCCACTCACTGTAGACAGCGAGGGATTTTAAAGAAACTAACAACAAAACTTGTCTGTACAGGAGGGACAAACGAGAAAAAAAAACTATCCAATAATATCATAAAAATAATTACAATTAACAGATTTGTTCACTAGAGAGCTAAACTAAAATGGATGAATTATCTAGGCTACAAGTACATTTTTTTATACATATCAACACTCAAAAAAAGAAACAAAAATCTGTTGTTTATTATATTTAAAATTATATATATAAAAATTTCGAAAACTACAAATTTAATTAATGAAATCTATATATTTAATACGACAGTCTGTCCGTCCGTACGCAAAAAAACTCCAGAGCCTAAAATACAAGGAGAAAGGTAACCAAATTTTTCTGAGGTGAAGGGTACCTCAAATGAGATGAAAAATAAAAAAGAAATTAGAATCTTAGGTAACTCCTGAGCTGAGCTGCGGGTGTTCCATTTTCCAGAAATGTTGCAATATATTTATTTATATTTTTGTCCCTCCAGAGAAACAATTATTAATTTAATACTTTCTTTTTGAATTTTATTTACTTTTTTTTCTTTTTTAATTCAATTAATATTTTCTTTTTTTTACTACTTAGAAACTTATCTTAGTCACAGCGCAAATGTCGATACATCTCATTTTTGTCTGCACATTGCTCAGAATTTAAAATTTTTTGAATATCTTCACGTTTCATGATCGATAGATATAGATATAACATATACAAGAACACAAAAAAATGAATGTTTTATGTAATATACTGTGATTGAAACAAAATGAATGAAAACATTTAACATACAGACTTCCAACCAAATACTATGTATCACTCGGGGGTACAGGGGGCGGAGCCCCCGTCTAGGTGTAAAGAGCGCCGAAGGCGCTCTGAGCAGCTAGTCTAATCTTATTACATTAGCAAAAATTGTAAGGTAATTAGTTATGTAATGTAGTAATATTTAATTGTTTATTTCATAATGGAAGTAATTAATAACAGGTGTCAATAACATACAAATCAAAATATTTCAATAATTGAAGAAAGCATACCCATATGAATATTATTAATATAAATATTATCAATATACTTATACATATATAAATGAAATGAAAAATATAAATAATTTCTTATATAAATGCTTGAATTGAAATTTACGAGAAAAAAAATCATTTTTATTGTTTTTATATTTATTCTTTATTGAACGAAAAAACATGTGAAGACAGGTTTTTCAAAAGGGAGTAGACATCAGATGAACAGTATATAATATAACAGATTGTCAAAATTTAATTTCTCATATTTGAACAATTAAATTGATTGGTGATTTATAGTCTTTCTACAAATATGGATTAGTTATAAAATAAGAATAGTTAAATCAAATTATTAATATTCCCAGAGAGAAACAAAAACAATAAACCTAGTTCTTAGAATAAATTGTCAGTTATAATAATTTTAAAAAATTAAAAGAAAACAGAAACAATATAATTAAAACTTTAAAATATATATATTAAAACAGGGGTGAGCAACCTTTTTAACCCACGGGCCAATTTAAATTTTAGAATTTTGTGTCGGGCCGCACTTTCTAATAATTTACAAAGCTTTATATATATACTAATAAACATTTTAATATTGTTTATAAATAATCGAGACGAATAATAAAATTCTATTTTAGAAATGCTCAGAGGGCCGCAGAAAAATCTTTAAAGGGCCGCATGCGGCCCGCGGGTTGCTCATCCCTGTATTAAAATATATAATATAATATATATAGGAAAAAATATATTAAATTTAGACTCTAAAAAATGTATATAAATGCAAAAGAACCAATTTATGTCGTTTTAATTGTATTAGATATTTGTAAAATTATATTTATAATTATATTTATATCTTAAATATTAAAAGAGGATTGCATTGAATCAAAAAAGTTCCTATTCATTTTTTGTTTTGTTTTTCTTCTTTTTCAAACCTTTCTTTAAATCTTTCATGATTAACTTACAATTAAAAAAATTAATATTTAAAAAACTTTTTAAAATACACACTTTTTAATCAAAAATGCCCTAAAAAATAGAAAATAAAATATTAATTAAACCTTGAATATTATCCTCTACATATGCCCAACAAAAAAGCGTGGGCATACATACATACCTAAGTAATAGGTAAATTTAATATTATTGTATGCGCCCCACTCAGAACACAAGCACATTGTATTGAAAATGTATAGAAAATATAAAATAAAAAAAAATTGTAAATATATATATAACATTGTGTTAACATTCACAAATTTTAAAAATCCGTATTTTTGAAAAATTCAAAATATTTCTTTTACTTGTTATTGCAATGTCATCGACTTTCAATATACGTTTCAAATTTGAGCGAAAAGTGAAGTATAAGCGTACAAAAAAAAAAAATCTGATTTAAAATATTATTTTTAATTTATAATTATATATATTGGTATTTATTTTCTTAAAATTTCATTGATTGCTGTGATTTATTTTATAAATATAATATAGAAACTTTTAGAAATTTTATTGTTTGTTATTGATTATTTATTTAACTTATTAAACTGAAAATTAGATTTATAATAAAAAATTCACTTTTTAATTCTCAAACTTGAAAATTGACTTTATTAATAAAATTAAAGAAAGGGAAAATATAGAAAAAGTATTAATTAACTATATATTAATTTCTAAATATAGATATTTAAAAGAAATGAAAGAATTTAGACAGATATTGAGATTGGAATGTTGAATTTGACCTAAATTTCTACACTTCTCTTTTCTGTTTTAATATATTAATATAGAATTAATGTATATACTTAAATCGGATATTAATAATAATAATAATAAATTAAATGATATATTTATATGTATTTTCGATAATTATGTTAAACCTTTTGTTATTAATTATGAACCAAGAGAATACCATCTAATTCCAATAGCGAATTAATTTTCTTAGTTTGTTAAGTGAAAAGTTATTGGTATTTTAAGTAAAAACTTATTAGAGTAAATATCAAATGAACACATGAATATGCGAGTGTTAGGCAAATTTTAGTGCATTGAGAATGAAGAATAGTAGCATTGATTTAATAAATAAAAGATTCAATATAATTTAAATAATTAATATTAATTTTATATTAATTTAAATTATATATATATAAAGGTACATATATCGTGAAAAATATACTTAATTATCCACTATTAATGAATCATTTTTATTATCGACCGACAATAGTAAGGGAGGTATTGTTTTCACACCAAATTTCACATGTGGAGATTTTTACATATCTCCACGAATCATGCATTTTCTTAACAGAATAAGTTGACCTGTGGCCAGGTCCGAACCGACCGACGGTTTGAAGTAAATTAATTTCCAGCTACAGAAACAATTTCAAATAATTTTAATATATCTATTAATGTAATAAAAAACAGATATGAATACATAAATAATAAATATAAACATTTAAAATTTTATTTTATTTATAATATATATGTAAGACCAGGCTGTGACGTCATGAATGGCTGGATGACGTCATATAATTTTAAATCAAGAAAAAACTATAAAATATGATTTTCCCGAGGATAAAACCAATACAAAGTGCATGATTCGTGGTGATATATAAAATAATCTCCTCATGTGAAATTTGATGTGAAAATAACCCTTCCCTTCCTATCGTCGATCGCTAATACTACCACTTCCGGTTCCCGGATTTGCACCAAAAGTTGATCAATTCATCCCACTGATGCATTAAGTAAATATACCAAATTTCATCAAAATCGGTTGAGCCGTTCAGGCTGTACACATCTATACGGACGGACTGACGGACGGACGGACAGACATCATGCTAAAAATACTTTTTTCTGTTTAGAAAATGCATGATTCGTGGAGATATGTAAAAATCTCCACATGTGAAATTTGGTGTGAAAACAATACCTCCCTTACTATCGTCGTCGGTAAAAAGTATTTTGGGATGAATTGATCAGCTCTTGGTGCAAATCCGGAAACCGGAAGTGGTAGTATTAGCAATCGACGATAGGAAGGGAAGGGTTATTTTCACACCAAATTTCACATGAGGAGATTTTTTTATATATCACCACAAATCATGCACTTTGTATTGGTTTTATCCTCGGGGAAAATCATATTTATTAGTTTATTCTTGATTTAAAATTATATGACGCCATCCAGCCATTCATGACGTCACAGCCTGGTCTTGCATATATATTATAAATAAAATAAAATTAAAAATGTTTATATTTATTATTTATGTATCCATATCTGTTTTTTATTACATTAATAGATATATTAAAATTATTTGAAATTGTTTCTGTAGCTGGAAATTAATTTACTTCAAACCGTCGGTCGGTTCGGACCTGGCCACAGGTCAACTTATTTTTATTGATTTTTTTATATTATTATTATTATTATGATATTATATGATTATTGAACATACATTATACATATATATATAAAATTGTAAATTTAAGTACATAGGAAGGTGATCTATTGTGAGATGCAATGCTAATATGAGATGCGTCCTAACTTTCATCCGGATTCACTATCAAATGAGTCCTAGTGATCAGCTCTAGCAAGGAAACAACTAATCACCTCTATTTACTATCCCTGAAACGAGAAATATGCATTAATTATTATTAAGTGGTTAACATTATGTTTCTATTCACTTTTCAAAACAATCTACAAACATTCAGGTACTTTTTTCACAATTTTATATATTAAAAATTGTTCGTTGTTTATTGTAGTTTACACTCTTCTTTTAGGTTTTACTTATTTCAAATTTTTAAAATTTTTATAAAAAACAAAGATGAAGTGCCTTTTTAGAGGTACCACAACAGGCCTAATATGATTAAAAACGTTAATAGGTTAATGGGGAAATAAATGATTCTGATTTCTATGCAATTTTGTTCTGAACCTTAATTAATGTACTCAATTGAGAAATATTTCCAATTTTCATGTATTTTTCAGAAATTTTTAATAAATTTATTAAACAGAAGTATCTGCATTTTTTTAAACATTGTATTTTGAGTCAATTATTGTCATCTATTAAACAATTTTGTTTGAATAAAATAAGTATATATTTCCAAAAACATATTTTTCAGAAGACCTTTTGAAAATTGAACTAATAAAAGAAGACAGTTTCATTTTGGGCCACTTAGTATCTCGTATTAGGCAACAGAATATTTATCATCACAAATAGTGATAAATCAAAATTGAAAAAAGAATTGAGAGCCCTTTATCATTGTTTGAAAAAGTATTCCATATTAGGACACTTTCCCCTATGTTTGTATTATTTATTTTATTATTACATTTTTGTTAAATATTTTTTAAAATCACTTTGGTTAAGTTAGAATTTATCAATGATTTATGATGTGAATTAATAAGAATTTTTTAAAAATAGTAATTAAATAAGTTTAATTTATGATTTCAAGACATGCTCAAATGCATTTCAATGTCTCATTCTCATATTATTGGATTTTTACGGATTAAAAAATTTATTATTATTATTGTATTCTATAAATCAAAATTTGATATTTATTTGTAATAAGTATTATAAAATTTATTATAAAAATAGAATACAAAAGATTTTCTCTCTCAACTTTCTGGAACGAATCCTGTCTGGACTCGTAGACGTGATAGCTTTCTTTTTGTTTTTTTCTTCATGCAATTCAACCTTCACCTTACAGAATAACAACACATATCAACAACAACAAAAATAAAGGCAAAGATTCTATTTATGTATTCAAATTTAATATATAACACTATTACTTTTAGAGAGTTTGAGAGAAGTAGGAGGTCTTTTTGCATGTATAATAATAATAATTAAATAGGACATATGTTTTATGTTTGTAACATTGTCGAGGAATACACACTTAAAAAAACTTGCATTTATTTATATTATATTAGCCTATTCTGAAATATGTTTTTAAAATTGCATACTTATATATGTATATATATAGTATATAGTGAAGTAAAAAACAACATAGAAAATTTTATTATAGTAAATAAGTTTTTTTATATATTCCCACTTTAAAAATCTCATTATTTTGTAAACATCAAATGAATTCCAAATGTCTAGCTATATATATATATATAAGCTATACCAGTAATATTTTTAATATACGACTACATTTATAATTGTTAATTATTTTACTGGATATAGTTTTTTAAATTTTTATGCATTTAAATTAATCCATTAAAATTTCAATTATATAATCATACTTTATAAATAAATTTTTAATTTAAATAATTTTTTGATTTGTTTTTTTATTAGATATATAATAAATTCACATAGAATCATCTTTTTAGTTTATAATGCAATAATAATAAAAAAACAAATATACCATTTTAGTTTTCTTTACGTTTTATGGTTCCAAGAATTAATTTTTCTTATTATTCGTTTGAGTATTTTCCTTTTGATAACCTTTGATAGAACTCTTATCTTATCTTATCTTATTAAACTAGCAAAAATTGTATATATACATATATATTTGAATATATATTTGTATTTTTGAAATATTAAACCTCTCGAAGAATTTTTTTGAAATTCACACCATAGATAATTTTTATAAAGAAAAATCGATCTGTATTGATTTCAGCCTCAGGAACAATCATCTTCATTAGTTTTTTCTTAATAAAAAAAAAAAATTAAATGACGTCAACAACTACTTAAATACAAAATATTATAAATATAAATAAAATCAAATTACAAAATATATATTATGTTATATCAACAGACCATACTTTTCTGTCTTTCAGAGCATTAATAAGGTGTATATGTTTTATTACTATTTTATGTTCTTTTAAATTATTTGAATTATGGTTCGGTGAACCAGTTATTAATGTTACCAGCCAAACTCGATAATAAGGAATATTTTTTTTAATTACAGTAAAACAAAAACATGACCAAATATAATAAAATATTATTAATAATTATTTTTATTCTATTCTTTTGTTCCCAATCTAATCTTTGTTTGTGTGTTTTTGCAGATGCTAGTTCAGAGGTGGTGGATGGAGAGGTGGCGCCTATCCAGTCTCGTCGTCGAGTTGTCCTGTCATGGCCGGCACACGGTGGGCGTCCCTGTCCTTCCGCTGAAGAACTACGGCCTTGTCCTCTGTCTGCTGCCCGGTGCAAACATTATCTATGGGGCATTGGCGAATGGAGTGACTGCCAACTCCCAGCCAATGTCGAATGTGGCATGGGCTACCGCACTCGAGGTAAACACCCCAGTCATCGACCAACCTCTGCGTGATCTACCAAATCCAATTATCCAACTCTTAGAAGAATAATTGGCTGGTCAACATTTTAATTCCCTCACGGAAGGGATCCTAAGAAACCCTACCAATTACATTTGATTAACTTCTACTTTACAATCTCCTTTTATGTTATTTTTACCATACTTCCTTTAATTTAAATATGATATTCTTCTTTAAAAATAAATAAAACATTTTTATATATCACATATTTTATTTAATTAAATATTTGATATAAATACAATACATGTATCAATACAATTTTACATTTTTAATATCTAATTTATTTGATGGAAATATAAACGATTTAGGATTGAGGTTGCTGCACTCAAACATTTCCAAGTAATAAATCAGATTACATTCAAGTACTTCACCTATAATATTGATATTCGTAATTTTAACAAAAACAAAATTTTAGAAATTTATTTTTTTAAATTATCTAATAAAATTTCTTCTATCAAACAACTAAATCTTAATTTGTATAAATATTGAATGTATATTTAATTTTAAAATTCAAAAAATTCACAACTTAAGTGACTAGTAAAAATTATAATTTAGTTTTAATTAAGCAATCAAAATAATATAATTTCTCTGTTGTAACTTGGAAGGAATTAGGAGGTTAAAATTACAATCTTAATATTTCATTTAAATTTTCTGTAACCTTTATTCATTAAAAAAACTCATAATAATAATCTGAATAAAAAATAATAATTAAAAAGATACAAGCAAAAAGTAATTTTGAATTAAATTAAACTACCTACAATAACAATAAAAAAAAACATTTAATATATAGGTATATCTTCTCCTATCTATATATATAGAAAAAGGTTTTTGTCTGCACATTGCTCAGAATTTAAAATTTTTTGCATATCTTCTTTAAATAATTTTTAATATTATAATATAATTTGTTAATTTCGATTGGACTAAAATATAACAAACAATTGTGGTCAAAACATGAATACATATTCTGTCGACAAATGAGTATTCAAAATTTTCTCTAGCAAATATATCTATATATATAAAAAAATTTGGTATCTGAATTTTTTTCATATTTTTAAATCTATATACAAAATATGAAGCAAATATCTCTAAGCAAACTGGTACTTTACTTGAAAGGTAAACGCAACCAGTGTAGGTAAAGTACCACTTCCGGTTAACCGATTTTGACGAAATTTTGATAGAAATCTTACAAATTGTGAATAATATCGGTGTACCAAATTTCGAAGTCCTAGCTTGATTAGTTTTTGAGTAAATTTGCTCACATACATTACATACATACATATATACATACATACACGCACAGACATAATTCGAAAAATGGTATTTTCCGACTCAGGGAGGTCTAAAACGTCAAGATCTATCGAATGATAATATATATAATTTTGTTAGACACCTCATCTTCATTCCCTAATGAAATTTAAGATATTTTATTTTATTATTTACTAAATAACATAATATATTGAAAATTTATTAATTTTTAGATTTTTAAAAATATAGCGAAATATTATCATATGATAAATTTTTGGTATTTTTACTTTCCCGCATACTTCGTATAAGGGAAGTATTGGAATCGTCAAAAATTTCGACTTCGAGATTTCGATAGATCTTGACGAAGTATGCGGGAAAGTAAAAATACCAAAAATTTATCATATGATAATATTTCGCTATATTTTTAAAAATCTAAAAATTAATAAATTTTCAATATATTATGTTATTTAGTAAATAATAAAATAAAATATCTTAAATTTCATTAGGGAATGAAGATGAGGTGTCTAACAAAATTATATATATTATATAAATAGAATATTCCACGTTGAATTAGATTTTTTTAAATAAAATTATATTAACTGAATATAATAAGCTAAATAGAAGAGGGCCCAATTGACTTTTTGAAGAAATATATATCTAAATTGTAAAAAAGAATGTTCTATCATAATTAATTAGAGCAATAATCAGGCTGCTCGTAACGGTCCGTCGATGAGGAATGTATGCAAACTTAGAGAAGCAGAACTAAAAGAATAAAGCCCAAGGTTGAGCAATTAGCTTAATTTAAGATTTGAGAAACGCTACAGTGACCATATATTCTATTCATATACACATATCTTCTTTTTTAATAGAACTTGTTCATTTTCTTGAATTAAGTTGACGTTAAATAATAATAATAAAAAAATGAATATTCAATTTTAACTTTACAAAAAGTGAATTGACTTGTTGACTATCTACAAAATAATATGATATATATCATGTTATAAAGACAGTTTCTATATACTAGGCTTTAGGTATATATATTCTACACCCTATAATTTACTTCGCTGAGTGCGACCTGACTGGGAAGATTTTGGTTGTTATAGAAAAACAGTGTTTTTGCCTTTATATTAATAGTAATATGATTGTTTATTTATCTGCAGCGGTTTGGTGTTCTCGTAATCATCGAAGTTCGCGGGTAAGCCCTGGTCTCTGTCTTCAACACGGTTCTTGGCCAATTCCACCGCCAGTTCAATGGGAGCCCTGCTTCGTTCATTGCAAGTACCCTTGCGTGCTCAGCAATTGGTCACCATTTGGTACATGCGAAAGAGCTTGTGCTATGAAAACAAGAACTCGTCAACTGATCGGTAAATCTCTCTTCTACCTTAAAATTTACAAATCATTCATTAATATTATTCACCTGTAATATAAAATGGTAAAACCGTAAGCTGCGAAACTTAAAGACGATGATTCATATCTATAGAATCTATACCCATTATACTAGATTCTAATAATCTTAAATAATTCGATGATTTTTATTTTAAACCCCTTCTTCTCTCTCTTCTTTTCACCTCTTAAAAAAAGATTTTAAAAATAAAATAATTATTTAAAAAATTATTAAATCTTAATAAAAAAACTTTTTTATAATAATTTTATAATAATTATTTATTTATTTATAGAGAAAATAATTTAGAACTCTGAATAATTGTTATTTTTTAAAAGACTGGAAAAAATAGGTAATATTTCTAACTCTAAAACGTAAATTTTGTGTTTGAATTTACATGTACTAACATTATTTTTCTACGATATTTCATTAATATCCATTACTATTAAAAGAAGAAATAAATATGACCATCTAATATTGATAAATTTAAATAAAACTTTTGAAATTTGAAAATTTCACACAAAAATTTAAAAAATATTTTATTTTTTTTTTCCTTTCAGGATTGACGAGTAGCCGTACTCCCTGTCAAAATCAGGGTACGTTCCCGTTGTCAGAAACACGTGCGTGTCCATGTGGTCGTTATACGGCGCGTGCCCATGGCCCATGGAGTGACTGCATCGTAGAACGTGAAGTGTCCGACGTGACGGCCAACGGACGGCCAGCCGCTGGGGTTTGTGGCGCCGGTTCACGAACGCGTCGTTTCGGCTGTTACGATGAGCAAGGCCGCCTCGTCGAGCCCAGGTAACGTCGTAGACAGTCAACGACCGCTTACTCCCCACCGTTGCTTATCAACTGAAACGAAAGGATATCAACCACAACATCCAGCCGCGAACATTTCAATGCAATTTTTTAATTTTTGTTTTATTTTTTAAAACAATCCTCATATTTCTATAATTTTTCACATGAGACAAATAATTTATTTATACACAAAAATGATTAATATATTGGATAATCAACAAAGTGAAATATATCTTTTAAAAAGTCCTAAAGATTTTGAAATCAGAAAAATTCTATTAAATTATTTATATGAAAGTACTTTAAAGACAAAAAGAAATTAAAGTATAAACAAAATCTTAGGGAAATCAAAAATCCTTAATACAAAAAGCTTGATTTTATTGTCTTTTATTTTATTACTTAATGTAATTCATAATTATGGGGGAGAGGCTCACTTTGGGACACAGTATACCTCGGGAGAGCTTTATTTTTTGGCCTAATTTTTAAATTAATTCTTAGATCTTGCAGATGTAAGAGCATCACACTTAAACTGTCAGGTGTGTTTTGAATCATTTGAAAAATCAGATTAGAATTATTTAAGATTTGTATTTTTAGAACAAGTCCATATAACATTTATATAAAATATTTCATATAAATAATAATAATAATAATTCATATAAAATTTCAATAAGTTGTAAAGATAATTTTATTGAAAATATTTTTAAATAAAACGAACTATAATCAAATTTAAAATATTTTGTTTAAAATTCATGAATATTTATAGTTCTGAAGGTAAACTTAACATCAATGCATTCTAAATTTTAAAGTGGCACACTTTAGGACAAATAGAAGTGATCCAGCTTGGAACCCAAGATATGCCAAGTTGTGTGTTTAAAATATGTTTTATTTAATCTTCGTAACCACTGTTTATTAATAGTTATTCTTCCTTCATTAGGAACAAATTAGGCTTAAGGATTAGAAATTCAGAATATCAAAAAGTTCGTTGTAAATAAAATTAGAAAATATTATTTTCTAAGAGTTTTATCATTTTGCTTCTAACTTGTCACTAGAAATAGTTTTCTTTTCTTGAAAAAACAATTCCAAGTAAATTTTATTTAACATTTACTTTTGACTGTCGTACACCTTGGGGCAAGATACAAATCTAATAAATATGTTTATTTTAATTTTTCTATAATGGGATGGGATTTATAATGAGATAAAAAGTTATTTAATAATGTAGAGAAAGGTTAAACGCGCAATATATATATATATATATATATATATATATATATATATCAACATAAAGAATGTATAATTAAATAATTAGTTTTATAAGTGATTTTAGTATTTCCGCAATTTTAATGTACTTTATAGGTTTGAGATGAGATCTATGACTTTAGAAAATGAGAATAGATTTAGAGTTTCCCAAAATGTCTGATATTACTGGGGAATAGTGGTGAACAAATACATTATTTACATTCTCAAATATAGTTAGAATTATAGGGAGGTATATTTGAATCAATTGAAAGAAAAAAAAGGAAGTGAAAAGTTTTTATTTATAAGGGACTAGAAATTGGAAAACCTTCAGGCGATAAGCTAAGAAAGGAAAGATAATTTTAAATAATCTACATTATAAATCTATAGTGTTTATATAAATTGTTATCTATAAATGAATTACTTTTATCTGATTTCAGTTTGTGTGGAAGAGAATCTGGATTGGACGAGGAGCCATGTATGGTCACTTGCCCTACTGATTGTTTGATGGGCGAATGGTCTTCATGGGGTGAATGTTCATCCATCTGTGGTCCGGGAATTCAAAATCGAACGAGAAAATATCTTCGTCAAGCAGAAAATGGTGGAAGACCATGTGGTGTGACTTTAGAACAAAAAGTTTGTAGGGTAGAATGTTCACAATATCGATGGGTCACTGGTGGATGGAGCGAATGTCAATTGATCCAGGCTGATCGAGATGCTGGCTGCGGAACTGGTGATCAATATCATAAAGTTCGGTAAGTTTTATTTATTTATAACAGAAAATATAATTAAAAAAAATTTACTTTTTAATAATATATAATTGAATTGAATTTTTTACTCCCCAATTTATATTTTTTTATTTTTCAATCATCTACTTTCAAAGTGGTTATAGAGTTCTCTTTCTCTTTTTCTTAACATATATGTGAAATTTGTTTTATTATCTTATAATTATAAAAAAATATAAATAAAATGAATAAAATATTATATAGAAATATGTTAATATACCAATACCGTTCTATAAGATTTTCATTTGAAAAGAAATTTTAGTTTGATAAATAATAAAAAAACAAATTCTATCTCTAATAGTTAGTCTAGTTCAAACTTATCAAATAAATCTTAGAAAAGCATTACACTGTTCAGGTATATAAAGTTAAATATAAAAACTATTTAAATTATATTTATTGTAAAATTTAATATTTCAATTTTGATCCTCCTTGATAATAGTTTTGATTAGATAAGCCTATTTTCTGCATTTTAATATTATTATCCTTTGTGATTACAGAACCTTAGTTTCTAAATTTAAATATTATGATAATTCTTTGTTTGGGAATTGCTAGAATGAATCGGCTTCTTCACTGAGCCACGAAAGGCTATTGAATGAACAACACGGAGTATTATATAGATTTTTAAAAATTAATTTCTGCGGTTATTGAATAGATTTTGATATAATTTATAGTCTATGTTCATATAGAGGTATTTAAGATTATTGTGATGAAATTTCATAAAAATCGGTTCAGCGGATTTTGAGGCTATAACATCATAATTTTCCGGTCAGACAGACATACAGACAAACATGAAAAATTTTCAAGTCACTTTTGGATTCTAGAGGTCATGAAAAGCGAAGATATGCAAAACTTTTTAAATTCTGAGCAATGTGCAGCCAAAAATCTTTATATATATATATATATATATATATATATATATATATAGAAGATATAAAATATTTTATTAAATAAGCTATATGTTAATTTCTTTTATAATATTTACTTAAATATATGATTTATCTAAAAATGTTCATCTCTAAAAATAAATAGATTATTAGTTAAAAAAAATTAGTATACATGTTTTTATATCTTCTTCCTTAATGCAGTGAATTGGAACTTAACAATTATTATAAAAAAAAACATAAAATATAGAATGAGTTTATGAATTGCTTTATTTATAATAATTGGTTTAGAAAAAAAAAATACTCGATGTTTTTTATTAATTCTTATTAAATATAAAGGAATATTAATAATATATTTGTTTTCTATTGTATAAGTGTCCCCGTACATTTTTATATTATTTGATTAGAAAGTGAAATTTTATACTATAAAAATACCTAATATATATTTTCAGTATTGATTGAGATCTCGTATTTGCAGGTGTATGGATACAAGAAGACGGGTGGAAGTCTCTGATCAACTGTGTGATCCAGTTTCTCAACCAGATGATATCAACGCTTGTCATGTTGCTTGCCCTGGCGATTGTGTTCTTGGCCCTTGGTCTGATTGGGCTCCCTGTCCAAAGGTATCGCCCTTAACTTTATTACAATTTATTTATAAGTAAATACAAAATTAAAATCTAATTAATTAATTTTGCTTTTCATTTTTTCATATTTCATTGGTCTTTATCATTTATTTCATGTCAAAATACTTAAGTTGAGGTTGATGGCTCAAATCTCACTAATTTCTCAAAAATTAAAAATAATATTTTTAATGCGTTGAAATAAAATAAATATATATGTAAACTGGCTACTATATATGAGTTAATAGATACTTAAAGCCAATAAAACAGAAAATCTATTATTAAAAATAATTCAAATTGTGAGATATGATTTATGATTTTAAAAGATGGTAAAATTAGGGAATAGTAAAGATTATATAATGAATTATTAATTTGCTGGTATGATAAAACAAATATAATTAAAGAGATGAAAGGTTATTGAAAATTTGATTTATTGGAAAATCAATTAGAAAACGATTAGTAGAAGGATAAACCAAGTAATGTAATAGGAAGATGATATCCTAGCAAATAGGAAAGTAGTATAAGAGAATAGGAATTGTCTCACGATATGAAAGAATGTGATTTTATTGGTTTCAAAAACATTATTTTATTGAAGCTTGATACAAATATATAGATATGGCGTTTCAATTTTACTTTCTTTACTATTCTTTGATATTCCATTTTGTATTCAAATTCACACCAGCATTTGTTCATTTTATTGCAGTTGATTTGTTAAACCACATTTATTCATAAGAAAATTCCTTCTTTTACCATATTAACGTTCATTCGCTGAATAATAAATTAAATAAAAATACAATAATATAAATAAATATTATAATTTTCTCATAATTAAAATAATAAAGTTGAAAAATAAATAAAGACGATACATTTTATAATCAATTTAATATGCATATATAAATATAATTTTGTATAATTAAAATATCACATTCTTTATCTTTCTAATTGATTGCATAGAAAATATGTATGTTTTAAGTATAATAATTAATGTTAAATAATGAGTCAATGATATATAAAGCGTGTATTATGTACTTTGCATGGTTGATGTTGTAGGAGTGTGATGCATCACGTGAACGACAACGCACTCGTGCTGTCTTAAGACCTGCTGCCACTTCTGGGCATAGCAACCCCCCAGTTCGTGCTTGCCCACCGTTGATTGAGGTGCAAACTTGTCGTTTGAATGTCACTTGTTTCTCTTATACTTGGAAAGTCACTATTTGGTCGTCATGTTTGCCTCTTGGTGGATCGCCATGTGGCGAAGGGGTACAAACCCTTGCGCCCTTTTGTCAACGAAGTGATGGACGAACTGTTGATGATCTTCTTTGTGATCAAAGTACTAGACCCAATCCAGTAGAAAAATGGTGTTATGTTGATTGCCCAGTGGATTGTGAGGTGTCTTCATGGAGCCATTGGAACAAGTCAGAATGCCGTTGTGGAGATGCTGGTATGCATGTTATTTTATTATATATATATACTTATATTAAAATGCATTAAAAAATAAAATATTGTATATGCTATTGTATTTTATTGTATTTTTTCAATTAAAATATAAATTTTCATTCTTATGATAATTTTTCATAAATTTATCATAATATTAATCATAAAATGAAAAAAGAATTGTTTTTTAATTTATAAAAATTTATAATAAAATTTACTATTTATTATTTCTTAATTTAAAATTATTTAAAAGATATTTGTTCTGCAACCAACTTCCCTTATCAAGATTAAAAAAGGAAAGATTGTAATTTTTTTTAATGAATGAATTATAGGTGTTAAAAATATATTATAGTATAATAAATTAAAAAGTATAAGGATATATTTATTCTTTGAAAATAGTTGTATTCATTAAATGCTTGTTGATAAAACAGTCATTAATTATAAATTGCTTATTTATGTTTAATTTAGCATAATAAATTAAAAAAGTAATAAACTTGTAGAATTAGCTTTTATAGTTTTATTCAATGAATATTTCAAATATTTGATTTATATACTTATTTAACTTAATTTTAAATTATTTAAAATTTGATTTGTTTAATATTTTTTTTAATAGCTACTCAAATGTCACGTTACCGTATGGTGGTGAGCCAACCAAGCGCACAGGGCCGTCCTTGCCCACAACCTTTAGTTCAGACCAAACCGTGTCCAGCTTTGCCCTGTTATTCCTGGAGTCGAGGTGATTGGGGACCCTGCGACTTACATGTAAGAATTTATTTTCTAAATAATTTTTTTTTTTAAAGAATTAACTAACAAATTCTAAAAGCTTTGTCAAAATATTAATATTGTTCTTAAGAAATTTTATTACAATATTTCTATCTTCAAAATAATAATAAATATAAATTGATTATATAGATTATTTAAATATTTTTATTTTTTGTAATATATATTATTATTTAACTATTTCTAATAGTAATTATCACTATTTTTGTTTATGAATTATGTAAATATTTATTTTATAATATCTTGTAAAGATTGACTATGATGGCTGTTGTCAGGATCAGAAACCAAAGTTTATGAAAAATAAAATGAAATAAACATAAATTTGGAAATTTGAATTTACAGGGCGCGTGGTGTGGTCATGGGACCATCTCGAGAAACGTAACCTGTATGCGGGATGGATGGGCACCAGTCGATGTTCATTTCTGTCGTAGTCTTCCTGCCCTTGATCTAAAAACCCAGGCCTCCTGTTATGTTCCTTGCCGAGGCGATTGTCAACTGAGTGAATGGTCCCGTTGGTCACATTGTCATCGAAATTGTAACGGACCTGGTCTTGGTAAAAGAAAAAGAAAAAAATATCATTATTTTCATTAAATATTTTTACAAAATTTTCTAATATTATAAAAAAATCTAAATAATTTTAATTTCAATTAGGTGGATATCAAACAAGATCCAGAGCGGTATTAAAAGCCCCTGCTGAAGGTGGAGAACCATGTCCTACTGCTTTATGGGAGACTCGGCCATGTTTCAGTGGTCCCTGCTTAACTTTTGATTGGACAATGGGCGTCGATGGATCTATACAATGCCAACGATCAGACGGAGTTATTGTAGTCGGTATGCAACTTATTATGATTAAAAATAATAATAAAATTAATTTGTGTAATATTTAATATGAATTTTCTTAGTAATTTTCATTGATAAATTTGAAAAATATGAATCTAGCCCCTGATAGGTAGGCAATTAGTGATTTGGTTGACAAAGTGCAAACCACTGCTCTGTTCAAATTAACAAATTTTATTTAATTAATTTTTATCCAAATTTAACTAAATCAATTATTAATATATATATATATATATATATATAATACTGTATATTTTTAGGTGGATGTGATTCAAAACCTAAACCCTGCGCTTCTGGCTATCGTCCTGCAAATAGTAACTCAATAAAAGACGATAGTATGGATGAAGACGATGATGATGAAGATAGCGGAGGTGGGAAAGGAGGAGGTTGTGTCCCGGATACAGATAGCACTGCAAATGATGCAGCTGTCAATCCTCCATCAGTGGCTGCAGGGGCTCCGCCCGATTCCAACTCCGTTTTGAGTACTTCTGGCGGAAGTAGCTCTTCAGGAAGTGGACATCCAGTGGAACAAGCCTCCGCTGCAGCTACCACCCATCATCGGAAACGAGATGGCCATGCCAAACAACGCACAACTGATGATGAAATTCAATCCCGATTTTATTATCCCAGTAAGATTAGCTTCAACATTAATAATTCTTCATTCCTTAATCATCCTTTCTCATTTATATAAAAATTCATTAATGAAAAATAAAACGATTTTTATAGGAAAATATTTATAATAATATTTTTAGAATATATTTTAATTTAATTTTAAAATATCAAAAACCAATCATTCTTTATTTGAAATTTAAAGTACCATGTACTTACCTATGTATGTAAAATTAAAATGTTTTCCATATTATTTATTATGAAAAATTTTAACCCATTTTAATCTGATTTTTCAATGTTTATGTTAGTTTTCAAAAAAATGTATATCATATCAAAATTTAAAATTTCATAAAACTATCTATTCAAAATTTGAATCATAAAAGAATAATCAATTTTGCTTAAATTATATAATATCTATTCATTATAAATATAGACATTTTAGTTATTTTTTTGTCAATTAATTAACTAAAATAATATGATCTAAGAGTAACTTACATTTCATAGCCATGAACTATGAAATATTTGGATGAGAATTCCAAACCAAAAATTTGAAATAAAAACTTAAAATTAATAATCATATTTATATTAGAGATAAATTTACTAAATAAAAGAATTATAGCCAAAGTTGATATATATAAAGTAAAAAACAAAAAATTTCCAAAATTATTAATAGGAAATATTTTAGTTCAATATCTTAGAGTTTCTGCACTTATATACGCACTAAGCTCATAAAATATCAAGTTACTTACTCTATTTTTTTATTTTAATTTTCATTAGTTTATATTATAAGTATTATGGGCACTTAAATTTATTATTTTACTTTTTTAATCTAAAATTAGGATTTGAAAAATTTTTTAAATATAATATCTTAAAATTTTAAAATATGTATTTCTATAGTATAAGTTTACATTTATTTATCAAATTATTTTATTATTGAAGTTAGTATTTAAGTAAAATTTATTTTTTGTAATTTTTTTCTGAATTTAATACAATATAAACATCAAGTTCCTGATGTATATGCAACCAACATTTTAATAAGTCATGTATTTAGTAGCACTTTTAGGCTGAGAATATTTTATAAATTCAAATATTTCGATCTTTTTTAATGATTAATTTGTGTATGATTTTTTTTTTTTTTTTTTGTATTTTTCAGAGGATGATGAAGTGAATGTTTGGATGTTAGCGATGATCGGCATTGGGTGTATATTCATTATATTTGTTGCTGTCTCTATTTATCTAATGTGGTAAGTTCAACATTAATAATAAAGGGTGAAAATAAATTTCAAATATATTTATATTTCATATATTTACATTTTTCTTTTCTTTATTTTTTTTCTCTTTTTCATTCATTTATTTTTTTGTCAAGAAGAAGAAATGATTACTTTTTTAATTTATACATTGTAAATATTTATATCTTTTATTCACGTCACCTGGGCCTAATTTTTTACAGATCTCTCAGCGAAATTATTCCTTAATCATTCATATTTTTTCATTAACCCATTTTCTGTATTTCTATATTTTTTCTTTCTTCAAAATATTTAAGTTATTTATTTTTATTTATCGAATTATTTAAAAAATATATTTTCATTCATTTCATTAAATTTAATAATTTATTTATATTACTTTAGATATTAAAAAAATCTTTTGATTTTTTATTATATAGAATAAATATAAATAATTCAAATTTGAAAATATATCTGTCAATATTACATACTTTAATATTAAAATCAGGACAAAAAGAAGTAAATATATTTAAATTTTAAACTTTTTGGTCACGAATTAATAACATTAATAATATTAAATTTAAAATTGATATTTTTTAAGTAAAGAAATTTTTTAATTAATTTATATTTTTTCACAAAGACTTTCATATTAATAATATAATTATCCTATATAATAAAATTTATTATCATTTCTTTTTTTAAATAATATGACTACCACAAGGTTCTGGTTAAGACCCGAATGTTAAAATTGAAAACTTTTCTCATTTTTTTTTATTCTCCTCCCCGCTCCCCCATTTTTTTTGAAATTCCAAAACTTTTTTTTTAATATTTACTATATTTAAACCTTTTTATTGTAAAGAAAATCAAAAGAAATATTTGTTTTTTATTAATACCATTTATTTAGTTATTACATCAAAATTTAATTTATAAATTATTTAAAATATGAGTAATTATTCTACATAATTTCAATTATTTCATTCGACTTTATTCATATTCATAAAAGAGAAAATTATAAATTATTCTATTTTGTATTAATTTTTTGAACGAATTTTTAGGTTTTCATCTTAAAATTTTTATTAAATTTTATATAAATATTCTAAATTTGTAATTATAAAAAATAAATTAATAACTTGGATATAACTTATTAAAATTTTCGAATTGATAAGAATAATATAATAAATAAATGTTTAATTTAATTTTAATTTGGATTCAAAAAAATAAGATAAAAATATTTTTGTTAGCCTGAAATATAATATATCCATCGAATATGTTATGTTAATAATGTATTTTCTATTTATAGTATTTATCTTACACAATAGCAGTAATAATAATAATAGCAATAATAGTATTCCTTAAGACACAAATAAATTTCTATTAATACAATCAAATCGAATGGTAGTCTAGAACTTGTAAATTTTTGATAGCTAGAAACACATTTTTATCGAAATCTATATATTTCTATATTTTATATTTTTATATTCTATATTTTCTCTTTATCAATTCTAACCTTCTCCTACTACCTTCATCTCCTTTCTGCTATTTCCTGGGATATGAAAAAGACTTCAATTTTGTTATCAACGCAACATATCATAAAAAAGATTTCTTGTTCTGTTAAATTCCCCCGCTTCAAAATTGTCAAAAATGGAATTTTTTATGTTTTTTTGTTTCTTTTGACACGTGGTGTGTTATTGTCCGGTGTCCGTAGGGGCCGCTACAGCCGCGGTGGCCCTGGCCAATATACCAATATCTGAACGCGCACGTGGCCGCCGACTTCCCTTCCCTGTGTTCTAGAAGATGCCTAGTGTCTGTGTGAGTAGTCGTTGTTATTTCTTTGTGTTGCTAGCAATCATGGCTCATACGCCGGCGCTCCCGGTGCCCAGGAGCCGCCTCAGCAGCAGCTGACAGAAAGCCAAGAGAGCAAACCCTGAAACGCCTAAATCTCGCTCTTCTCTTCACCTCTCATTTTTGAACTGAAAAAACAAAACAAAACAAATATATTATAAATATAATATATATATATAAGAATGAAAAAAACGGCGCGCGCGATTTTTTTTCCACGTCTCGTTCTTTCTATGTTATTTTAGTAAAAAAATTTGAAAAAAATCTAAAAAAAAATTGAACTTTTTTTACCAAGTTAAAACTCTCTAGTAACCAATGACAATATCAGTTTTAATAACTATCATATCCATCTAATAAAAATAATAAAAAATAATTTAATATAATACTAAAATATTTGTATATATTAATATGTATTTTAAACCAATATATAATAAATATAATTTAGAAGCCCGATTTTCTAACAATCCTAAATTTACATCGAGGTAAATGACCGAAATTTATATTAATTAAATTATAATTTAATTAATATATACACATAAATATATCATCCAATTTTTATTTTTGTAAATTATTTTTGTAAATGTTTATATCGCTAAATTTTTCCATCGCCTTTGCGCATTTAAACATTTCAATACTATATATGTTAGAACCATCATGTTATAGAATGATTAATCATATCCTAATTAATTATTTAATAGTATTATTTGTTACACCTATGAAATTTTAAATATTCATTAATTAGTTTTATTTTATTTTTTTATGCAATATTTTAGCTTAATGAAAAAATAGAGAATTAACAAACATAATTTAATCTTTATATTCATATTAATTTAATTTAATTTAATTATTTTTTTTACTTACAGTAAATCTTGAATGAATATATATTATTTAAGCATAAAGGAATCTTATTTTAAACAAAAATTTTTAAAAGTATAATTTAAAAAAAATTGGAAATTATTTTATAAAAAATTGATTAATAAATTTTTTTTTTAATCATATTCGGACTTTTACCAAATGTGATTTTAGGACGATATATATATACTATATACGGAGGTGGTTCCTACTTCATTATGAAGATGTATCATTCTACTATTGGTATACATGCATTACATAAATACTCGTATGTCTGTTATTGGTATTATAATTTTTAAATAAAATTACTGATAAAAGAGTGATATCAACTTCGTTTTGATGTAGAAAACTTTTATGAAAGCCCCCGAATATATGAAATTTATCGGACTTGTATATTAAACATATATATCTCTATATACATAATATTTGATAAAGTAAATTCAAACGCTTCAGGCACGTTTCTCTGGTAAATATATATATATATATAAGTATATAGATGTATATATATATATATATATATATATTCAGTTTGGCGTGTCTTTGAGCGAGTGGTGAAATTTTTCCAAGATTTAATAAGGGCGTGTTTGTTTATTTAAAAATAAATCATCTTCAACATTAAATTAAGAACATTTTTCATATGCATGTATATATATAAATATAAAATTATTATCATAAATAATATAAATATATATACATATATATGTATGATAATTTTATATGAACTATTGAAAACTAAATTAAAATAGAATTATTATGAAATAATTTAACCATTTCTTATATAATTTTATTAGATATTTAGTTATTTGGAGTTGCATATCAAAGGGAGAAAAACCTCAAGATATATTATAAAATTATGGTAAGATTGAATAAAATAAAAAAACGATGCGTGTAATTAAATTAAATTTGAATTGTGCCGTTCCAATAGAAATTATGACACATTTTTTGTGTCTCATGTCCATCCACATATATCTTATGTAATATACTAATCATTTCACTTATTTCTATTTTTAAATAAATAAATAAATATATATATATATAAATATTTATATGTATATTCATTAAGAAATAAACAAACACGCCTTTTGCAAGGTATTAGGGTGATTTGCATATCTTTGGTGACCTGTCTGTCTGACTGTTTGTCAAAAATAAAAATTATATACAATTATTATAAAAAAATATTAATTAATTAAAACAAAATTAATTTAAGTGCCATAAGCCTGCTATTTCAAAATATGAAATTTCCCGCTAAATTACAAAGGTATTGATTGTATATATATATATTTATAAAACTTTCAACTATGGAAATTACTAGTAAAAACCAATATCAAATTTCATCATTAAATTAGTTAAGATTAAGGATATCTATAAAATAAAAAAATACTAGATTTATTTTTTCTATTTCTTATAATCTTTTGAATTTTATTATCAAAAGGGTTTTATATTTTACTTGCGCCACGCCCTTAAAGGGCGCCCTAAGCGCTCTCCCTTTTAAAAAATGTGGCAAATTTAAATTCGTAATTACCACAAAAATTCTAGTTAATTAAATTCTAAAAATTCAGTAATTATTATTATTTGTTGAAAAAAACAAACAATATAAAAAATTTTTTTATTTCATTGTAATTGAATGGTCAGAGTCACCAAAGTATTTATAAAATCAGCACCTAATTCATGAAAATAAATATAAGCTTCATTTTATAAGAATAAATAGTTATTTAAAAAAAAAAATAAAAAATAAAGGCTGCGTAAATATATTTATTTAAATTTTTTCTGTGTAATAAAAATGTTGTGTTTTTTAAATATAAAAATTATTAATTTATCGAATTATATTTCATATACACAATTGAGGTTGTGTTTTCACTCTCTGTAAATACAAATACATAAAAGTATTAACTTTTTTTGAATTTCATTTTAGTCTTGATATCTTTATAAATATAGTATGGGAAAAATATCGATCTAGTCAAATAAAAAAAAAAAAAAGATAAAAATGCTGATAATTGAATAATAAAAAATATGGTAAATAATATTTTTATTTTTGTATTATTTTTTAAAATCCACACTCATATATAGATTTTTGAAAAACCATGTATTCATGTTTAATTTATAAAGACATAAATAATCATAATTATATAAGATTAATCATATCTAAAAAAAAATCAGAAAGAAATAAAATATTCAGATAATTTTTTACTAGTCATAAGTTTAAAAAATATAAATATTAATAATAAAAATATCATGTATGTATATAAATATGATACGCTTTTTTATTGTATCTGTTTGTTATTTTGTTTTTGTTTATTGTTTGTTAATTTTATTAAATCTTTAATATGCTAAGTCTATCTTTGTTTTGACATATTTTTATTAATGTCATTTCTTGATTGGTATTGAATATAGTACTATGTACTCAAGTAAAAAAAATATGTTGTATTATATATATTACTAAAATGTGAACAAAAATATCTATCAACTTGTTAGGGTCCATTTTGACTTTATTTGTTTAGAGCAATATCAAAATAAATTGCTCAATCAATTTTTATTCTGTTAATTTAATAAAAATTAAATGAAAATGCTAAAAATTCAAAAAATAAAATAATAAAGATTATAAAAAAAAACTAAAAAATATAAACAAAACTACTTCTCACTGTTTTTCTTCGTCATTTTCATTATTGTGATATGTATAATATTATGACTTCTTAAAAGGAATTCATAACAAAAAAAAACAATAGATTAAAATAAAATGATTTTTTACATTTAATGAATTAAAAGAAAAGAAAAATAGATTTAGATAAAAGAAAAAAAGGAAAAATTTGTTTTAAATGTGACATTTTATTGGAAAATAATTATTTAAATGTACAGTATATATGTATATATACATACATATACATATATATGTATGTATATATACGTACATATCCATTTTGCCCCTCCCTATTCTTGTTTGTACATTTTAGAATAATAAAGAACATCCAAATATAAAAAAATGAATTTATTATTTTTTTATTCTAATTTTATTTTTATTATTTTTTTAATTAAAACAAGATAGATCTGGTTTTTATCAAATCAAATTAGAACTAAAGACAAAATATATATGTATTATATTTTTTTTAAATGATTGTATGACAATGAATACTTATTGAAAAATTATTCTATGCATCCTCATATTTAGTCAGGATGTATTTGAAAGTACATAAAGCTCGTTTGGAAGAAGATAGAGAAGCCATTTATTGGTATAAAAATTAGAAAACGAGTAGTTAATGGGAAGATAATATAAAAAAAATTAGCTGGAGTGTCTCCACTCGACTATCTCGCAATTTGAATTGGATTAAATAACATAATATATTATATTTAAATTAAATTTAATTAATTATAAATTATAAATAATAAATATTAAACCAGCGCATGTTTGGCTTTTTATTGATGGCACCATGGCACGTGTTGGCGCGTGAGATTTGCAGTGTTAAAAAATTAATTCTGGTACTTTCAGCAATTCAATCAAGCTGAAAATCTATATATAGCAGTTTTATACAATTATTAATCATGTGAAAAATTATCAAACATATATTTTTATTTTTACGGTCACTTTAGAGGAAAAAAATCAAAACGTTGTAGGTAATGACCCTCTTCCGGTTGAGCTACATTTCTCAAAAGTTGATAGAAAACTATGAATTTTGAATAATGCTCATGTACCAAATTTCATCATTCTAGCTCAAACCGTTTTTGCGTAATCTTGCCTACATACATACACACACACACACAGACATTTTTCTCAACCTTAGTTGATGATGGTGGATGATTCAGGAACCTTCAAAACGTATAAAAACATCAAAATCTCAACATCGAAAATTTTCATGATCGCAATACTATCTCTGGCGAGATAGTAATAAGAAGAGGATAAAAATTAGATAGTATTCTTTTTACAATAGTTGATTTGTTAAATATTATTTTTCCGAAAGAAATACTTTTGATTGAATTTATGATATTATTGTCATTAAATAAATAATTATAAAAGTATAAATAAATAAAAATACAATAATTGTATAATTAACACATTAAATTAAAAACATGTTTTCATAATTTATATATATATTCATTATTGATATATATATATTTAAAAATTAAGGGACTAATTTTATGAAAATTATTATTAAGAAATTTATCAATTTGATATATATATATATAACTATAAATTGCATTGTTTGAATTCGATGCGTGATCGAAGAATTTGGAGGAACAGAATATATAATTTTTTTGAATATATATATACGGTAGAACCTCGATAAGTTAAAGTCCAAGGGAAACACAAAATAAGTTTTTTAAGTTATCAAGGGTCTATGTTAGGGATAGGTTAATAACATTTTTTTAAATGCTAAATCATGTCGTTTCTTAAAATTATGTAACCATTAATTTTTTGATTTTCAGCGAATTAGCGAACTCTTCAGCTTTTTCTTTCAGTATGGGTTCACTAACACTGATGTTTTTGTTTCTACTGAGTTATCGAGGTTCTACTGTATATATATAATTAAACGACTGCGCAATCCTAAACTCCTTCTAAACGGCTTCATGGATCTTAAAGGGTATAATTAGAACCATCATGATCCAAGGATAAGGTATAAGGTTGAAAATTTCAAAAAAGTTGATCCGTTCAAAAATTATGGGCAAAAAACCGACCTAATTAAACAACGTTCCATGTGGCGCCTCTGGTGGCTCAGTTAAGAAGTTGACCTTCAATATAAATTATCGTAGAATTGTGAAAAGCTTAAATCACAGGCAAATAAGAAAAATTATATGCTTTGTATGCATCCCCAAACATGGTTAAAATCAAGTCAAGGAGGTTGTGGGTTTCGGGACAAGTAACTTGAATGGATGAGGATCGATTGATCAGAGGATTGTTTATATAAAAACCAATTGGGAAACTTTTGGTAAAAGTTCTTATAATGAAATAAATCATAATTCACATTCTGGCTTAAACGCGTTCCCTTTTTCCATTGTTCTTTAAAGGTCGACATTTGATG
Organism: Labia minor; assembly: GCA_963082975.1. NCBI lineage: Eukaryota > Metazoa > Arthropoda > Insecta > Dermaptera > Spongiphoridae > Labia > Labia minor. The sequence goes on along the minus strand of OY720344.1, from coordinate 64,447,803 downwards.
TTTCTCATTTCCAAATTGAATCTGATTCCCGTTGTAACTTTGCATATACGAGTGTAGATCAATAAGTCCGTGACTTTTAAATAGCAACAAAGCTCTTCTCAGCAGGCAACTATCGAAGTATTAGCTGACTCTTGTCGAAATTTGAACCAGCTGGGTCTTTAGTTTTTGTTTGACATCTATTCCTCGTGATATGAGAGGAAAATGGAAAAAAGTGAATTTCCATGAAATTCCTTGAATTGAGATACGAATTGCTTCCTCATCCGCCCCATTCTCCGGATTTAGTCTCGAGTGACTATTTCTTGTCTCCAAACCTGAAGAAATAGCTCGGCGAAAAGAGATTTGACTACAACGATGAAATCATCACACAAACAAATTTTGGAAGGGATAAAAAAATTGGAGAAATGTTGGACAAAGTGAATCGAGATCAAAGGAGACTGCGTTGAAAAATAAAATAATTTTTTACCCAAAAATCTATTTCATTCAAAAAGTCGCGGACACATGACCTGACCTCGTAATATATTTTCGTATATATTTTAGAAAAATAATTAAAAATTTCCTACGACCAATAATAATAAAATAAGCTGGAGTGTCTCCACTCGATTATCTCGCAATTTGAATTGGATTAAATAACATATATTATATGTAAATTAAATTTAATTAATTATAAATTAAAATTAATAAATCATGTTTATTAAACGAGGGTATGTTGATGGCACCACGTCACGTGTTGGCGCGTGATTTGCAGTATTAAAAAATTAATTTTGTTACTTTCAGCGATTCAATCAAGCTGAAAATCTATATATAGCAGTTTTATACAATTTTTAATCATGTGAAAAATTATCAACATTATTTTTACGGTCACTTTAGAGGAAAAAAATCAAAACGTTGTAGGTAATGACCCTCTTCCGGTTGAACTAAATTTCTCAAAAGTTGAATGAAAACTATGAATTATGAATAATGCCGGTATACCAAATTTCATATTTATAGCTCAAATCGTTTTTGCGTAATATTGTCTACATACATACACACAAACAAACACAGAGAGACAGACATTTTTCTCAACCTTAGTGAAAATGATCCAGAAACCTTTAAAACGTATAAAAACATCAAAATCTCGAAATCGAAATTTCTGGCGAGATAGTAAAAAATATAAGAAAACTTTAAAAATACGCTTTTATTTAAATGCACTAAAAAGGAGAATATAATTTCTCCATACACACCACGATTTCCTTACACTATAAAGACTTCTTTTGGGGATTTTTAAACCATTTTATCTGAAAATTCCAAGTCATATGGAGCTAATCTAATAACAATATAGGTTGTATATACCTATTAAAAATATATCATATATATCATATATCATATCAGGATTTTTATCATTATTAATATTTATAAGGTTTTTGAAAAAATTGGCTCTTATTAATATATATATAATTACTATTTTTCAGTATTATGTATTAATATAAACTATTATATATTAATTAATTAATAATATCTCCGAGCTCACCTATGATCTGGGATGAACCTAAATATTGCATTGTCATCGGAGTTACATATATATGCAAAATTTCAGCTCATTTGAACATTGGAAATTGGGTCAACGATATTAATATATTTTACGATATGAAACTAAAGCGTGTAAAAATAAAAAAAAATAAAAAAACCTTTTTAAAAACACGCTTTTATTTAAATGCAATAAAAAGGAGAAAATAATTTCTCCACACACACCACGATTTCTTTACAATAATCAGATCTAAAAAATGAAAGCGTGGGCGCCAAACATGCAGGAAAAAAAGGAAGGACATTTCATTGTATAACCACAAACCAATCTGTTTTTTTCCTTTTTTAATATAATTGATAACTATGTCTATTTGAAGTAGGAATTACTTTTTTCCCTGCATGTTTGGCGCCCACGCTTTCATTATTATAATTATTATTTTTCAATATTATGCAACGTGTAATTACTAATTGATAAAAATAATACCTCCTAGGTCACCTATGACCTATGATGAACCAGAATATTGCATTGTCATCGGATTTACATGTATTCGAAATTTCAGTTCATTCGAACATTGGGAAGTGGGTCAAATTCACGTTGCAAGATTTGACGACAGGACACGAGTTGAAACTAAATAAACGCGTGTAATAATACTTTCCTTATTGTAAAGTAAAGAGTTGTTAATAAAAAAACGATCATAATTAAAATCAAAAATAGGTAGAATATTTGAAATATAAATTTTGAAAATAAAAATAAAATCGAAATTAAAAAAGTGAAAAAATTGATTTTCAGGTCACCTCGGACTAGACTTTAATAAATAAATAAAAAATTCTAACTTATCATCGACATCAGAAAGTAAAGTGGACTAACAAAATATAGTTATCTCCCAACCTTGATAAGTGTATAAATAAACGAAATAACAAAAAAATAATTAATTTAAAAAAAAACGAAGAAATTCATCAACAACATATAATTAAATTCTTTTTCATTAATATTTTACATTACTTAATAAAAATATATTTCGTTATTTTAATTGAAACATGAAATATATTAGTTTTACTCTAGTATGAAGATATATAGAACACACCGAGAGGCAAAGTCAAGGTTCAGTTCTAACAATTTCTTAAAACTTCCTGGCAAAGGGATATGACAAGCCCGATGGAGTTCAGTTTGTGAGAATCATCAGAGATTCGGATCGGGTTAAAGCCATAGAGTCCCAAATGAGTGATGAGGCTCTTGACTCGATCTTTTTAATTTCTACCAAAAACTTCTTTACTTCGAGCAGCAAAATTAACTGGGTAAGATTTTAATGAAAAAATCTGGACCCAGTGAAAGACTTATTTACATAGATCTATAAAAAATAGAAAAAAAAGCTCTAACTTTTATACATCCTACGCAAGGGCTTCTCCTATTAAGTCGGTTATATAAATTAGGTGCTCTATCATCAATAGAAAGAATCCTATCAACCTTTATTTCTGATTTGCTTAATGAATTAGAACAATTTTCTTATTTTTTTTATATTTTTCAATCGAAAATTTTTTTTAAGATTTTTTAACTTATTGTAATCCCGATTGACTACAGACATGCGGTTTTTGAAAGATCTCTACATTTCAAGGTATTCTGAGTGGTTTTCCCCTTAACGTATGTACGTATCTAAGTGTGTGTAGCAGAAATTTTGTGAATAAAATTCCGGTCAAATAGTAAAACAGATATAGTTATCAAATTTTATAAATAAGATTCTATTCAAGTCATAACGACCTGGCAACATTTCGCTTAAATCCATTCATAAATAAATAAATATTAAAAAAATAAAATGGCCATATTTTTCCTAAAATTAAAAATAATATAGAAAATTTTATATCAATTAATACAGTTTCATTCTACAAATTTAATCTCTTATGAAAAATGTTGTCAAACATTAAATAATCAAGACAAATAGTGTTAAAAAAGTAAAATGACCATATTTTCTAAGCTATAACAAATATATAAAATTTTATATGAAACATATATTTATAGAAAATTTTAGGTTTATTCTTATATATATTTTTCTCTGAGTAAATTGTGTTAAAATTTGTTTGTTAATTTTCACTTATTTTCCGACCACTTAACTTTTTATTAATTAGAGCCAATAAGGGGGTAAATGAGGAATTTGAATTCCGGTTGATATACGTTACACAATAATTATTAAAATTAAATGCATAAATTAAAATCTATCGTATATATATCTTGAATTTAATTGTTTATATTATATTATACTTGTTATCTCTGTTTTCACTGCAATTTTATTACTTCCGTAAAGATAGCAAGCAGTTATAATATAATTCAAGTTTCATCCAATAGATGGCCTTACTTAATCATTTTCCATGAAAAATCAAATGAAATGTCAAATTCAAATTTTCATCTATTAATATTGTAATCATGCCCCGGACACGGAGATGAAGGCTCTTGAAACACACTTTTGCAAAACAGCAATCCCAGACGGCGCTGCAGATGCCCAACATTTTGCAGTATTATTTAAAATAGCTGTTTTGTTTCCATTGATGAATTGTAAAGATGATGGTTTGGTATTCCATTCGTTTTGTTTTTTTCCTGTTTCCACTAAGAGTCCATGAGTCATTGGTTGTTTTCATATCTAAATATTTATTTATTCCCATCTCGACAAAAATAAGTGTAAAATTTACAAAGCAAAGTAAAAAATTAAATACAATGTGTAACAAACATATAAGTGAAAAAGATGTGTTTACTAGTGTTTACTCATAACATAATTTGTAAATAGTACAGGTTGGACCAAAAGTCCGGTAACATTTGAGACAACGGCCAGTTGGAATTCAGTGCCATGGCGTCGTTCAGCGGAGCACAACGCGCGTTTTGCGTACGCGAGTACTATCACAACAACGATTCTGTGACTGAAGCGCGACAAAAATTTTGTAGACAGTACAACATACGAAATAAAAATCAAGCTCCATCAATTAAAAATTGGGTACAGAAGTTCGAGGAGACGGGTTCAGCATTAAATCACCAACGATCCGGCCCACCTAGGACGTCGAGAGAGCCCGTAAACATAGAGCGCGTACGAGCATCTGAGAACAACCTGGCCTCTCTACTCGAAAGCGGTCTAGTGTTTTAAATGTGTCCAGGACATCTTTAAATCGTATTCTTCACAAGGATTTACATTTACACCCGTATAAAATTCAAATTGTACAGCAATTAAGACCAAAATTATGGGCAAAAAGTCATATCCAAAAGAGGTGACATTAACTGGCCACCCCGCAGCCCGGATTTGTCAATGGACTTTTCCTTTGGGGATACTTCAAAAGTAAAGTTTTTAATAACAACCCTCAGTTTATTGAAGAATTAAAAGAAAATATACGCGAGGAAATTCAGAACATTTCTCCAAACACTTGTCGGGCGGAGATGGAAAATTTCCGCACTAGGTTACGGGGGTGCCAACTAAACAAGAGGCACATTTGGACGACGTTATTTTTAAAAAATAAAACCCTGATTTTTGTACTTTTATAATAAATAAACATATTTTCTCTCATATCTCTTTTTGTATTTTTTATAACCATTTGAAATGTTACCTGACTTTTGGTCCTCCCTGTATTTTGTAATTTTTTATTTTCAAATAAATATTGTATATTACATAAAACATTATTCGTTTCTTATACATAGATATGTAAATTACATAAAAGTATGTAGAATTTTCAGTTAAGTGAAAAATCATTTACAGTGATGCCTCGCATAACGAACGCCTCGCACAGCGAACGCTGCACAAAACGAACCATAATGAACTAAATTTCGCGATTCATACAACGAACTTCGTTTCACACAACGAACTCGCCCGAGCTTCCACGATCGCTGGCGTTGTATTGCATCCCCTTGCGCAGGCACTGCAGGCAGTCATTATAGTCACTGCACTTAACTTAAACACGTATCGCGGCAATCGTTCTTCATTACCATTTTCAATTATCATTATCATTCAATATTTTTTTTATATCATGGCTTCTAAAAAAAGCAGGAAGGTGATTTCTGTTGAAATAAAACAGGAAATAATTAGGAGTGAATCTGGGGTAAAACAGTGTGACCTCGTCAAAGAGTTTGGCCTCAGCAAGACCACTATTTACACCATTTTGACAAATAAGGATGCAATCAAATCAGCCAAAGTAGACAAAGGAGTATCAAAATTATTTCATTGCTTTGTCCAAACAGTAGATGGCGCGAACTTGAATGGGAGGGATATACTATTTGAATATAGATTAAATCTAATCTAAGAAAATTTGGTGCTACTGTAGCGTTTGCTCTACCAAAACAAAGTATTCTACCAATTCCATACCAATACTCAAACGTGCGCTCTACTTGCTCTCTGCATGCTTAAGTAAGGATATTTATACCAAGTATGGAATATACTTTCCTAATGGAAACCTACCCCCGCCTTGTCACGACCGAAAAAGTGTCGGGATTCAAAGTCTGGACAGAGCTTAAGTAGTTCTATGTTTCAAGTATGGAATATACTTTCCTAAATGGAAATGGCCCCCCGCCTTGAAAAATAAAAAAAAAATACTTTTTTAAGTAAATAATCAGTTTATATTAGATTTTTTTATATAATTAATCTCAAATTAAATATTTTTTAAAATTAAAAATAAATAAAAAAACATATTTCATATATATATTTATTTTTATAAAGGTTTAGGGAAATTTTGCAATTATCACGAATTAAAAAAAGATTTTGTTATATTTAATGTATATAATATATATTTATATTCAAATTGTATTTATTTGCACTATCTACTGGGCAAAGCAAACACAGGGCCACAGCAAAAAGGTCTTGCTCTGTTGTGATAATAAGTCATACTCACAGAGCATCCATCCATTCATACTATAACTGTCAAAACATGGTCCCCCCACCCCCAATTTATATGCAAATTATATTAATTTTTCTCCCGTAAACCCGAAATTTGCACAAAATATTTCATATCAAAAATCAATCAGGATAATCTAAGGTACGCACTGGTATTTTTTTCCCCCAATCCGTTGAGGGAAGGTCTGTATGATACCAGTACCAAACCCTCATAGGTATATAAAAAATATTTTTTTGTGGTTAATAAATTGTATTGTCCTAATTGTATATTGCTAATTCTTATAATGATATATTACTTAGGATTCTGTTGCAGTTTTGCAATAAATAACTGACTTTATATATTTAAAAATGCTAACTGCATATATTTTGGACTGCATGAGGTCGTTTAATTCACCATGTAATTTCACTCATTCATGCAGTCGTTTGAGATTTTGGAAAATTTTATTCTAAAATTCAAAATTTATTAAATTAATTTTAATAGGCAACAATGAAACTATCCTTTCATTGTTATTATTGTGAATATTTTAAAATTATTTTTGATAATTCTATCTTTTTAACTTTCTATTATAGTTAAATATATTGTTTTTATATTTGTGAGTTATTACCGACCGAGGATAGTAAGGGAGGTATTGTTTTCACACCAAATTTCACATGTGGAGATTTTTACATATCTCCACGAATCATGCATTTTCTTAACAGAAAAAAGTATTTTTAGCATGATGTCTGTCCGTCCGTCTGTCCGTCCGTCCGTCCGTATAGATGTGTACAGCCTGAACGGCTCAACCGATTTTGATGAAATTTGGTATATTTACTTAATGCATCAGTGGGATGAATTGATCAACTTTTGGTGCAATTCCGGAAACCGGAAGTGGTAGTATTAGCGATCGACGATAGGAAGGAAAGGGTTATTTTCACACCAAAGGAGATTTTTTTATATATCACCACGAATCATGCACTTTGTATTGGTTTTATGGTCGAGAAAAATCATATTTATTAGTTTTTTCTTGATTTAAAATTATATGACGTCATCCAGCCATTCATGACGTCTGGTCTTACATATATATTATAAATAAAATAAAATTAAAAATATTTATGTTATATCCATATCTGTTTTTTATTACATTAATAGATATATTAAAATTATTTGAAATTGTTTCTGTAGCTGGAAATTAATTTATTTCAAACCGTCGGTCGGTTCGGACCTGGCCACAGGTCAACTTATTTTATTAATTGTTTTGAATAACTATCACTCAAAAATATTCAAGTTTAATGTAGCATCAAAAAATAAAATTACAATTAAAAGCAGAGAATATACATATATAATAATAATAAATTAAGTTTTCATTTTCAAAATAAATCTTATAAAATATATTTACAATATAAAAATATAAGTCATTAATTTATAACCATAAAAATATCTTTAAGTTATGCTAAGTAGTTTTTTTAACAAATTGTCGAGTATAATGTTTCTTATCAGATAAGAGAGGCAATGTCTCATTTGTATGCTTTGAAAAATCTGGACTGTCTCCACTCGACTATCTCGCTATTTGAATTGTATTAAATAAGATATATATTATATTTAAATTAAATTTAATTAATTATAAATTATAAATGAAAATTAATAAATAATATTTATTAAACCAGCGCATGTTTGGCTCTTTGTTGATGGCACCACGTCACGTGTTGGCGTGTGAGATTTGCAGTGTTAAAATTCTGGTACTTTCAGCGATTCAATCAAGCTGAAATTCTATATATAGCAGTTTTATACAATTTTTAATCATGTGAAAAACTATCAAACATATATCTTTATTTTTACGATCAGTATAAAGGAAAATAAAATGAAATCGTGGTAGGTAATTGTCCTCTTCCGGTTGAGCTACATTTCTCAAAAGTTAATAGAAAACTACGAATTTTGAATAATGCCCGTATACCAAATTTCATATTTCTAGTTCAAACCGTTTTTACGTAATCTTGTCTACATACACCCACACACAGGCATTTTTCTCAACCTTAGTGAAAATAACTCAGGGACCTTCAAAACGTTTAAAAACATCAAAATCTCCACATCGTAAATTTTCGTGATCGCGATATTACGTATCTCTGGCGAGATAGTAAAAAAATGAGAAAGAATAAAAACTACTATTATTATTATTATTCATTTCTAAATATTTCTTCAAATTATAAGACAGTTTTTACATTTTAAATAAAGTCTATTAATAAAATTACAATTAGAAAAATTAAGTATTGTTTGGAAATAGACAAAATTAAAGGACAAAGTAAAGGAAATTCAAATCGTCTGAACGGTAGATAGACATGATCCTCGATAACAAAGTGAAACATCATCCTATAAACATAAACCCTACTTTGTTTATAAAGTTTACTAAACAATTTTAATTATAAAATTAATATTTCTATATCCAGATTAAATAAAGGAATCTTTAACATATTCTAATTAATATGTTCCTATTATTAAAAATATGTTTTTATTCAATTAATTAAGATCCTAAATAAATTTCTATAATTCTTTTTGATATATAGTATTTATTTAAATATATATTTTTTGTTTTTCTTTTAACGATACTCAAACATTAAATTACAGGGAGGTAGGGAAGGAACATTGCGAACAAAAGTTGTCGCCTATCTGACGTCAGAGCCGCCATTTTGGATGTACCAAAGCATTATATTTCCCATTGATCTTGCTGTTAATATATCATCAAATTTCGGGCCTTTTTTATTGAAAATTATGTGAGCAATAATATCCTCATGAAGAAAAAACTCTTTAAATTTTATTTTATTTGAACTGCAGGCCGTTTTGATATGCATATATGTATAAATAAAAAAAATGTTGTGGCATTCATTGTCTTCATTATGCTGATGATTAGTCAATTAAAAAAGGAAATTATCATTAGTTTAATGGAAAAATGATTACAAAAATATATTTATTAATGTATGATGCATCCAGTGCACGTAGAGCCGGCCTTCTTCACCTAGCTGCTTTTACTTTTATTTCCACGCAGTGGCGGATTAAATTGATTGGAGGCCTCGGGCGGTAAAATTGAAATGGGCCCTCTGTTATTTATAATTATAATTGAAAGACAAATTTTGTTTATATTATAATTTAGGCTGTTTTATACTTACATATATAGTACTTATGTAAAAAATACATAATTTTTACTGTGGTCGCCGAGACCCAAAATTGATTATTTTTTCTTAAGTTAGTCGGGGTTCAAACACGACCGAATAAAGATCTGTATCAAGAATAACTTGTTTTATTTAAACTCCGATTATCCATAAACTCAACAGTTTTTTTAAAGTTTTTTTAAGGAAATATTTTTATTTAGGTTTCGGTGGGTCCCTCGGGCTGGTGGGCCCCGGGCGTCCGCCCGGTCCGCCCGGCGTTTAATCCGCCTGTTTCCACATCGGTTCGTGCATCCATATGCAGAACATGCCATGATAATTATTTTTAAAAACTAAAATAAAATAACAACTATTTATAACCTGTCTATAACCTAAACCCAGGTGTATACAGTATACCTAACCTTTAATATTAAATGCAAATTAAAACCACCACAAAAAACAAACGGAATGTTCACTCCATTTACCTCCATGGTTAAATTAGTATAATGAAAAAAATAATTTAAAATTAAAAAAAAAAATAATTTTTAAATATTCTATTTATTTATACTTGTATTGTAAAATTGTAAGTTGTCATTGTTATAATTATAATTTGTTAGTTATTAAAAAATTTTAAAAATTTTGTATTTTTTTTTAATTCTAAAAATATAAAATCATTTAAAACTATAAAATAAACTATATAATATATAATATAAAAAATATAATACAATAAACTATATAATATAAAAAATATTTCTAATCAAATTGAAACATTTATTGATTAATTTTAATTATTAATTAAACGGGTATTAAAATTTGGATTCAATGTTAATATTGATAATTTTTATTATCTAATAAAAAAATTAAATTTTTTAGACTTTTAAATTCATCCGCTTGTTGTAAATTATTTGTATATAAATTTTATTTTATAATATACATTAAAAAAAATACTATTATTATTAATTGATTTTTTTTAATATTGATCAATTTTTTCATAATACGTTCGTAAAATATTGTTAATTTTTGTAGCCATGGTTTCCGGCATAGATAGATTGGCCCTACTGGAGTGCCACTTGGCATTACGTCACTCCCGTGACCCTCTCAAGCTATAAAGCAAAAAGATCATACTCCATTCTCACGGCAGCCATTGTGACAATTGTTTTTTCTTCTTATTTGTATTAATAATCTACATCTTAAATAACCAATTTAAACCAATATTTTTCTCTTTAGGAAAACTTCAACTAGGTGATGTCAACGATGAATCCTGAATAGTAAGTAAATGTTTGAGGTGATACGCCACCCAAGCAATGACAGCTCATTTTCTTTGTACTTTTCTTTCAAGTTACAGATTGAAATTAGACGTATATTTAACATATTTCGCATTTATTAATTTAAACTACATTCATTATTTAAATATTTCAAATGAAAAACCCATTAAGTATAAACATCTATATATATATATATAGATATAGATATTTTTTAAAGTAAAAAATTGATAATCTAGTCATTTACTTCTCATTATACTAATCATGATTCATATTTTCCACCCAATATCAATATGTCGAATTATAATCACAATAAGATAATTTTTATTAATGTTACAAATAAATTGGCTTGTATTTTTTAATAGTATAAATCAAATTTAACCTTTAAATCGAAAATTATTTAAATAAAATTTCAGATTTATAATTAAAAAGCCTCTTCTTCCTTTTTATAAATAGATGAGAAAATATTATATATATTCGTTAATATTTTAAATATAAATTTTTAAAATTTTTTAAATTTAAATATTGAAATGTCACAACCCTTAGCATAACACGATCATATTATTAATCTGATAAATTAAAAAAAATATTTTTTTTTCATCTTTATATATATATATATATCATTTTAATTAAAATAAATAAAAACAATCACAATGAATGTTTTTTTTTTCTTTTGAATATCAAATATTTTAAACGATAAACTCTAATACAGTTGATTTTTTTTTGTTTTCTTTATTAATAATAATTATTAAAGTTTGAGTAAACAAAAGAAGAAAAAATAATCTCTATTTCAAAAATTTAAGTTTATCTTATTTTACAATGCTATAATTTAAATAATTACACCATTAAATGACATTTTATTCACTATTTTTAATGATATTTTGTAATCAAATTTCTTTATAAAATAAAATCTTAACGTCAGATTAAAAATATTTTTTTTTAATATTTACATCCTTAAAACATTAAAATTAGCATATTAAATTTGAAAAAAAACATTAAAACAATTTAAAAATTCGAGCTATTTAAATAAATAAGTACAGATTAATAAAGAAAATAGTGTGTTTAGATTAAAATAAATACTAACTTAAAGATATTTAATTTGATTTATTTCATTTGATGTTAATTTATTAAATAACTATTATGTAACTAAACACAGGTATTTAATAAAAATAATTTTTTGTATGTATATAATTATTTGTTTATTTAATATTAGTAAAAATATACGAATCAAACATATATTCCTATATTAACGAGAGAGAGAAAGAGAAAACTAATAACCTTGTATTTAATTTTTTTAGTGATTATCTTTTTAAATTACTGTTGATTGGAGATTCTGGTGTAGGAAAATCATGTCTTCTTTTAAGATTTGCGGTGAATATTTAATTTATGTATTTCAAATTCCATTTGTGAAAATGACTAATAATTATTTTTTATTCTAGGATGATACTTATACAGAAAGTTACATCAGCACAATTGGAGTTGATTTTGTAAATATTAATATCATTTTTTTATTTACATCATTACTTAATATTCTTTTTTATTGAATTATTCATTAACCGATTATTTTCTTTTACAGAAAATCCGTACAATTGACCTCGATGGGAAAACAATTAAACTTCAAATTGTAAGTTTTTAATTATTTAAAATGATTTAATTTTTAATTTTTCTCTATTTTTAAAATAATTATGAAATTTGATATATGATCCATCATTCATTACTATTTTATCAATCTTATATGCATTTGTTTTTGATATTTAATAGTTCAATTTATTACTTTCTCTTACCTATTTATTCATGTAAATAGGAAGATAATCATTAATATTTCAACTTAAATATACGTTTTTGTACAAAATTTTTTCCCACAAAATGGTCTGCCTATATATGCATGTGTTAGAGGGAGCGTCTGTATGCATTTGTTGTGAGTAGCTCGAAAATGAAAAGGGAGTGTATTCGAAATTTTTTATTTAAAGTATCTATATACCTGAGATTTTACATCAAATTATTTGTTAAAATTTCAGTGATTTTACACTTTTTCCGTTTTTTTTTATTCTTCCCGTCAATTTCAAACACAATTATTTTTAATATCAAGAATAATTGACTTTCAACTTTAAAATACTCTAAAATAGATAAAATTCCAAATTTTCCAAGTACCTTTAATTTTCTATTATAATTAACATTATTACATTGTTTGTTGAATTTGAACAAAAGTGTTATCATTAATTTTACACTTTTGCAATTTTCCCCTGAAAATGCATTTGATAGTTTTAATTTTAAGCGCTCCTTCAAATATATGTTTAATATTAGGAAAAATATCATCTTTGAAGTACTCCAAAAGGATTTGAAAGACGAATTTTCGAAAAAGCACTCTCACATTGTTAATAGTAATAGATAAGGACAAAAACATGAAAGAAATTGATAATTTTTTTTCTTATAATTATTGGCCTTTGGAATAAATCTCAATTTTAGCCAGCTTTCTCAGAATTATTGTTATTTATTCTTAAATCTAAATGAACTTGGCGAGGTTCGATCTCTCGAACTCAAGTTCGGCGGACCAGAACTATAACCACGCGGTTACCATTCTGGTCTAAATTGTTAGTATCGTCAGGAGAAAATTCCAAAAAAGTGTAAAAATTTGAGAGTTAAATTAAAGTTGTGCAAATCGTCCCAAACAATTTTTACTAATTAAATATTTCATCTGCAAAGATATATCAATAACATTCTTTTTCACCCTCTTTTTTTCCCTTTTACCAACCTGGAATTAAACATGAAAAAAACATTTCTAACTTTCTTTTTTTTATATATATAAAGGTATTGTTATTGCCTTAGGTTTTTATTAATATGCGACTAGATTAGATAAACTGGAATATAGAAAAAACAAATTATTAAATTTTTCTTAGTATCAAACTCCTTTAAATTCTCTTGTATCATAAATAGTGATATTCAAAATTTTATAATCATCAAATTTAAAATTACTAATTATTTTTTATTACTTAATATTCGTATTCTTCGAATTTTTATTTCGTTAGGAGCTTTTAAAATTTTAGTTAATAGGTAAACAATTTTAAATATATTAATATTAATATATTAAATATAATAATAATTTAATAATAAAGTCAAGTAATTTTAATAATTATAAATTATTATTTTAATTGTTTTTTTATTAATATATATTGTGTTTGATAGGCACCCCTATAATTTATTTCAATAGTGTTATTCATAAAAATAGACTATAGACTCTTAACATTTTTATCCTTTTCCTATATTCTCCCTTTATTTATAAGGATATCTAACAAATAAAAATAAAATACTAATAATAATTGAATCAATTTTTATTTTGTTTATTTCAGTGGGATACAGCCGGCCAGGAACGATTTAGGACGATTACATCAAGTTACTATAGAGGCGCTCATGGAATTATTGTCGTATATGATTGCTCAGATATGGAGTCGTTTAATAATGTAAAACAATGGCTGGAGGAAATCGAACGTTATGCTTGTGATAATGTTAATAAACTTCTTGTAGGAAATAAATGTGATCTTATCACGAGAAAAGTAGTCGATTACACCACAGCAAAGGTAACTCTCTCTCTCTCTCTATCAATATATATATATATAAAAATTGAAAATGATTGAATATCTAGGAAATCTTTTAGAATTATTATTATTTTGGGACATTAGTTTCGAATAAACTGAATGATTTAGAAAAAAAAATTATATATAGTTAGAGATACTTTTTAAATAAATAGATTTTCTAAAGAAATATTTTTATTTATTTAAATTCCTCTCTTCTCCTTATATAGGTAAAAAAATATTCCATTTTAAAATTATTTAATTGCATCATTAAAATTATTGAATAGTCTTGGTTTAATTATATTATATTTGAAAAGATAATAGGAATGATTATATTATTTTATGTCTTGATTATTAAAATATTAGTCATCATTTTATTCTAGAGTGGCTATTGAATAAGCATTTAAATTTTATTTTTTCACAGGAATATGCCGACCATTTGAGTATTCCCTTTTTGGAGACCAGTGCTAAGAATGCCACAAATGTTGAACAAGCTTTTATGACAATGGCAGCCGAGATCAAGAATAGAGTGGGACCACCATCCTCAGCCGCCGATACTGCTAATAAAGTGAAGATTGATCAGGGAAGGCCTATTGAAACAAATAAATCTGGATGTTGCTGAAAATAGTCATCAAAGTTAGTTTTACTAACACTAGTTTTAAGATATTTTAGAACTCATGATTTCTAAAAAAAAAAAGATAAACAAAAAATTATCCTTTACTTTTTGGCAATATAATTTTATTTTTTCATTTTAGAATGATGAGGTGCCCTTAATTCTTCAGCTATATTTAATTTAATAGCCCAGTGAAGGATTGAGGGCTTTCGTGTGCATTATGATATTTCAGAAAACTTTGGAAAAAATATCTCAACTTCCCTTATATATATATATATATATATATTGTGTGTATATATATATATATATATATATACATCATCATCAATTAATTTAAATAAATTTTTAATCCAAAGAAGGGCTACAACTCCAGTGCTATTTTTTGAATCCAACAAAATATGTGTAAACCTTGTACTTTAGCGGTGAATGATCATAAAAATCATAATGTGCGGTGCACGATCACATTAGCCCTAGCCATTTTGTTATGTGTAGATGTGATTTGGATCAAATTGTGCTGGTGAGTGCTTGCTTTTATTGGAATTTGTGCCCACACCAAATTCGGAAAAAAAAATTTAAAAATAGTTCTTAATATGTAATGTTAGAAAAATATTTGTAAGAAAATGTTAAGGCTTTTTTTATGTAATCTTTTTTGATTATATGAAAGAATCTTTAAAATATTACTTTTAAAAAAATTAGATCTTTTTGAACCAACAAGAAAAAAAAATTTAGCACGCTTCACGCTTCTCTATTAATCTAAACTGAAAATTTCCTCAAAAAAACAGATGTCTATCCTATTCTAATATGTACTAATCTTATATATATATACATATATATATTTTATAATTGAATTGCATAAATTGAACTATCTTCATTTTTGAATGTTTAATTATAAGGAGCTGGTAAACATCCCTTTCTATACAGCCCATTCCATCAGTTTTTAAATCTTGCTACGTAGGATTATTAGCTCTTCATAAATGTTATTTCATATTAATTACATAATTATATATAAATCGTATATATATATATATATATATATATATATGATGTTTTTATAGATAATTCTGTATATAATATAATTGAAATATAAACAATAGGTCTTCTTAATTAAACTTTTCTATTATTTTTTTTTAATTCTTTTAAATAAATAATAAAGTATTTAAAATTATCATTATCATTATATATTTTTAAATAATTTTGTATATTTATTTTTTATTATTTTTTCTGTATATCCTTATTCTGAATCAAATGGAATTATTCATAGTCTTACTTGATTTACAAACTCCATATGATACTTTAAATCATATTAATTCCATTATTTTTGTTATATAATATTATAAATACAATTTTTTTTTATTAAAACGAGAATTATTCAATTTCAATTAATATAAAAAAATATTTAATTTAAAAAATCCTAATTATGTATACTGATTATAATGTTTTTGAACGACCAAGTAAAATAATTATATAAATAAAATAAATTCTTTTCTTATCAATTTTAATTATATAAAATATTTGAATTTTGTCCTATATATAATATAAAAAAATATTTAATCAATAAGATTATTGTTTAAAAAAATATAAAATAGGCTAATTTTTAAGATGAATTTGCAAAACAATATTTATTTTCTTTTTATAAAAAAATATTATAAGAGAAGAGTCGTAAAAGAAGAATAAATCATTTCATTTAAATAAAACCTTTTTTTATTATGATTTCATACCCCTATTATTAACAATTAAAATTTCCAGCATACTCCAACAATATAATAATATAGAATATCCTATTATTTTTAAATAAATTAATTGACAATTTTATTCTCTGTGTGAGATAAATATATACTATATATAATTTTACAAAGTTGAATTAAAAAATAAGCCGTTTTTGAAACTGGATCTTGAATTTTTTATTATTACATGAAGGTTTCCATATTTCAATTAATTAAAAAAAATATTAATAAAAATTCAAAAAGTAAAAGACAAATTTGTTGTATTTATGGTATTAGATAAAGAAATTTTTCAAACTCAATAAAATATGTTTATAGTGCTGACAAAAAAATAAACTAAGAAATTGCATCACTTTGAAATTGATTGAATTTGATAATAATATTTCAGTTTTATCAGCCATAATAATAAAAAAAAATACTTTATTTAATATTATATAAATATTTAATCATTTAATTAAAAGTAAACATTAGAAATATTAAAATTATTACATACTTTTATATTCTTATTTATAAGAGTGTTCAGTATATTAGTATATATAATTTAGAGATATCGCGATAGTCGTTTAAGATATGACTTATTGATTTCTTTCAACTATGTCTTTGCTGTAATCCGTATAAAAATAATTTAAAATTAAAAAAGGAATTACACCTTTTTCATATTAAAAATATTTATTGTAGTAGTTAAAAGCCAAAACTTAGATCTCTCAAAAGTATATTGATATTACAAAACTTAGTCCATTGTATTTAAATCTTCAATAGAATTTAACTTATTGAAGATCCGTATTTTTTCACTGTTATAACACTTTAAAAATGTCTTGATGAATATTAATAATAACTTTGATAACTAAGTATTGTGCTATTTATTTGTGTATTTAGCACCCAAGTCACTTAATAAAGTTGAATAAACAAATATATGTAAAACATAAAAATAAAATATCATGACTCTGTGACATCGAGACATTTAAAAAAATATCTTAATTATTATTATATTTAAATTAAAAACTCTCAAAGCCTTACTTATAGCTTGAAAAAAATATAAAATAATTATCTATTCTATTATTATTAATATTATTATTAGTTACTCCAACAAATATTAGAATATATATGAGTCCCTTTTAGAAGGGCGTTTTTAACAAATTTTAATTTATAAACATTTTTTTAAATTATTTTTATTCAACTTTAAAACAAATCACACTCATAAATTTGTTGTAAAATATATTGTATCAATGTGTTACCTGACTAATGTTTGAAAAAAGAACATTTAATTGCTAATTCATTTGCTTCTTTACTAAATATCTAAGCGGGCCATTAATAATAAAAAAACTCAAATTCAATTTAAATGAAATACAAAAATGTAAATTATATTTCACACAAGAGAGTTTTTTTTTTGTTTCGGAATGAAGAATAATTTATAACACAGCTGCCCATTGAACCATAATTGTTGGGCAACTTCTGCCACTATCAAAATGTCGATTTATACTTTACGATTAAAGTTACGAATTTCCTTCCGGATGTTTTTGTTACATATGATCATGTTAACTTTCATTTAATTAGAATAACATATATTTCAATCAATCGTTTTCAATTTGAATTTAACAGAAAAACAAGAAATTTTATTCAAGGAAAAGTTTTTTTGATGGTGAACCAAGTTTATCGTTATTAAACAATTTCTTAATAAATAAATTTTTACATATACCTATAATTAGTTTTTTTTATTTATAACTATTATTCTATATTTATATACCTTTAGATTCATTCGCAACTTATGAGAATAAAAAAGTATGTATATTTTTATATAAAAAATTATGTAATATTAATGAAAATTATTATTATATATGTATATCTATATATAAGAAATAATATTACTTTGTATAAGTAATATTTTATACTTCAATAACTTTAACTAATAATAGGTATTCTTCAAAGAATTTCTCTAAAAATGAATTAGACAATATATGTTTAAATAATATATCAATTTTGTATATCAAAAGATTTATCATTATCTATTACATATTAAATATGTTCCAATTGTGAAATAAAAAAATAATTTTTATTAAAATTTTAAAATATAATAATAAAATCAATTTATATAAAACACAAAAGAAAAAAATGTTAATAACTAATAAAAATAAAAAAATATTTAACAAAATATTTCAATAGAGATTAATTTTTGGATTTTAATAAAGATTTATGTAAAAGCTCTACTCTCTTTAAACATCACCTATCTTGATTCAGCAAACTTGTTCGTACCCATCTGGCAGTGAATACCAGAATTATTAATTTTAAACAATCAATCAAATCCATCTAAATTTAATCCTTTATTTTAAAAATTATCACTTGAATTAATTTACAATCATGTTTATTAAATATCATATTAGTCGCTAGAGAGTTATATTGTAGTAACACATTTCTAGTTTTTCTATTTCTGACTTATCTAAAATGGTTGATTAAGGAGATTCCTATGCAAAAAAAATTATATATAAACCATATACATATATAGCATTATAAATATTAAATTTAAATAAATTTCACAGTTCTACTACGATAAAGGTCAGGCTGCTGCATTTGTAGATATATACTGTAGCAAACAATGAAGCCAAATTTGTATTCCTACAATTCGATTTTAAACATTTGAAGTGAGAATTATCCACTCACTAGTAGTAAATGTTGATAAAATATTGTGCCAACATTCAGGTACTAACAATAAGAATCGATCACAATATACATACTTATATTTACTTAAAGAAATAGATTAAGAGAGAAAACATAAAATAATTATTTATAATAATTTTTAAAATATACGAGTATTAATCTCTTTTAAATTTATTCTCTTATATGTATAATTTACGCTTCGATTTGTGTGAACTCTAATATGTAACCATATTAAATTAAATTTGAATTTGTGATGCTACCTAACTACGGTGTAATTTATCATTGAATATGAAAAACGATAATGAAGTCCTCATTGGTTTTATTCTTTCCCATAGTGGGTAGGGGAGTCCTGAGAGACTGGACACTTTTTGTTTCTCAATTTTCTTCTAAGTCGCTATAAACACGAGAACATTTCTTAAGGGGTCATTTGGTAGCCTGAAGATTAAGGTATTCCGAGATTTTTTAAAAGTTCCCAAGAAAACCCGTTTGTCACAGTCAACCATTTTTATACCAAGCGAGAAAATGTCCAATGTGTTCCACACACACTTTATGGAGTAATTCCCTATACGAATGGCGATCCAATCTGTAGTAAAATCTTTTATTTCTCTAAGGTTCACCTTTAAAAATCATTTCATTCCTTAATTAGAAGTCCATCTCTTATTTTTTAAAGAGGGGATGGATTTTCTTGAAGCCACCCTCCCTCAAAGGATTGGGTTTGTATGACAATTTTTTCCAAGAATAACTGTTTAATTCTTTATAAATGAATTAATCATTTTATGCAAACAAATTCACAAAGAAATAAATTTCCAATAGAGTATTGTTAATCACTTGCTTTGGTTTCCTTCCCTCTCCAAAAGAGTTAACCAATTTTACCTGTAGTTCGGGCTATGTGTCTTTACAGAAATTTGATCATAAAACTAAATTATGAATATAAATAAGTAATAGTTGAAAATACAAAATTTACAATACACTAAAGGCGCAAAGTGACAAGGGGAGACATTGGACAAGGAACAGCGTCTCCTTAGGCGTCATGTGATTATCGATAAAAAATATCCTGGTGGAAGGATAAACACCTTCTGAAATACTGTTAAATACTAGCTTAAACCCTATCCTTTACCCTAACTAGATATCAAAAGTAAATAAATAATACTTTTTTAATTATCGCTTACTTTCTAATCTTAAAAAATAGCAGAAAAGGGGCAAATTTTAGTTTTTTACCAATTTTCTTGAAAGTTTTCTGAGAATCTCGGCACTATTTCACTATTTGAAATGTTCATCATAATGCCTAGTCTCCACTTGTCCAGAGACTTCCCTATATACGAGGGCTGTTCAAAAAAAGACAGAACATTAGTCATAAAATATTTTTATTACAATACTTACAATTTTACAAATCCTTGTCCTCTTCAAAGTACTCTCCGTTGCTTGCTATGCACCGTTCCCAGCGTTTTTTCCACTGTTCAAATGCTCCTTGGAACTCGTTTTGGGTGATGTTTAGCTGTGCCAGCGATTTCTCTTGAATTTCTGGTAGACCTTTAAAACAGCTCCCTTTTAAGGTGGATTTTAGTTTCGGAAATATGAAGAAATCCGCTGGGGCCAGATCTGGGGAGTATGGAGGATGTGGAAGAACGGCTGTTCCTTTTTTAGCCAAAAATTCGCGAACTAACAGAGACGCGTGACTTGGCGCGTTTTCATGGTGCAAAATCCAGTTTTTGTTTGTCCATAGTTCAGGCCTTTTTCGTCGCACACCTTCCCGTAAACGCCTTTCTAAAGAATAAAGCTAGGCTAGCACGAGCACGACTTCAAACTATAACGTGTTTCGTAGTTTTTTAAAAAATTATGTCTTTTTTGAACAGCCCTCGTATTATATAGAGCCAGACTGCGACAGAAATACGATTTTCGATAGATTATGAAAGAACAACAAAGCAGGCCACCAGGATGACTTCCAAGTTTTGAGACGATTGGTTGCTAATAATTAGTTCCTTAATATTTTCATATCCTCTGATATTTGTTATTAATCATTTTTAAAAACTTAATAAAATTCACTTCAAAAATCCCACTAATCAATGAATTTATTAACAATTTTGTGGATGATTTTTAAAATTTCAAAGACATATTTGCAAAGATATCTTCATACTATAAGTGTAGTTTGATATTCCGTGACATAGTTTCTCTAAATTATCAAATTTTGAGCAAACTGTGTCATTTATGTTTAATTTGACTGTCATTGAATTAGACAACCTAGACCAAAATAGAAAAAAGTGAATTTCAATCATTGAACTAAGAACTCGTATCCCATCCAGCATAATCTCAGATTTAACTTCCTTCTAAAACTAAAGAAATGGCTTGGGAGTAAAAGATTTGAATCGAATAAAGAGATTATTCATCACTGGAAATTACCTATTGAAGACCTTGTGAAAAGCAAAAATACCTTCCCCTCCTATCGTCGGTCGGTAATAATCTTCTTCTTCTTGGAAAAGATCTAGACTAAAGATATCGAAAAAAGAATAGGTATAAGAAGAATATTTTTTTAATTTACTCTAAAATATATATACAAAAAGTCACTGAATTAAAAAACTACGCTCAATATAGATTTGTTCGATTTTTTTCCTTGTATGCTTATAAATTAAAATGATTATATTAATATTATTATTTATTAATTTAATATTTTTTTAAAATACCTGACCACCCGCCTTTCGTATCAAGTGGTAGGTATATATTTATATTGAATATATTGTATAAATGATTAATTAATGAAGAAAAAAAAGAACATTGAGCCCACAGATATACCCCTTCTCTCACTCTTCTTCGTGTCAGGCGGGGAGGGGACACTTTCTCATTTAACCTCGCAGCGCGTTGCAATGTTTCAGTTTGGATAGGACAGACTAGAATCGACATCGCCCCCACCTATCCTCGACGTCTCCCAGTCCTTCCTCTCTCTCTACAAATGCCATCAGGTAAGCACATCAATTAACAAAATAAAGATAAAACTATCTTTTTCATAATTCTAACTCTATAAAAAATAAAAATCTTTTAGTATATGCTTATATATTATTGATTATTTTCAATTGAGTGCAAATTAAATTATACCGGTTTGAATCAGTCTACTTATCAAACTACAAAAAATAATACTATATGTTGATATTAATTAGAAAAAAACAATAACTTTGTTAAAAAACATTAAAAATAAAAGTTTTTCTATTATAAATTATTAATATAGGTGAGATATTACATCAAATTTATAAAAAAATAAAAATATTCAAAAATAAATTAACAAAAATTATTTATAAATATAAAAATAATTCAATTATATATAAATATGTTAATTCTAAAATAACAAAAGTTAACATATATTAAATATATATAATAATTAATTAAAATCAATCACAAAATATAACTCAAAAAATACACAATGAAAACTTGTTTAACAAAAGAATTGTATAAATTTATAAAAATAAATCAATTCTATATGAAAATATGAAATTTTTTTTAAAATATTGTTCTTAATCTTAAAAAAAATTAGAGAAAGCTAAGAATTTATCAACTTTCATTAATAAAAATTGCTTTCCTATTGACAAAAATATTACATTTATTTTATTTATTTACAAAAATATTATATTTAATTTAGATTTAAAAATTTCTCATTTTTGGATTTGTTTTTGTATTTGTACTTGAAAAACTAGACGGCTTATTATTATTAATAATCTTAATTAATTATATACATTTGTTATGAAATTTTTTATTTCCAATTAACATTTCTATTTTAAAAGATCATAAAGTATATTTAAATTTAATATTTTGATTTATATTATGATTCGAAAACAATGGCTCTAAATCACTCTAAAAAATGCTTTAATTAAAAATCTAGTTATTTTGAATTATTGAAAAAAAAATTACTTTATACAATATAAATCAAAATTGCTTGAAAAATAGGAAGGAAAGAGTAAAGGAATTCCCCTAACTATTTTATAATTTATCTATTTAGGATGTTATTATTATTTAAATAAATTTAGAATCTATCTTAAAATAAATAAATAAATAAATTTAGAATCTATCTTAAAAGACATAAAAAAATACTTCCCCCTTATTTTAAATTATTTAAAATAATATTTTTAAATAAAAATAAAAAATAATAATAAATAATTAATTTCATATATTACTTGTTCCATTGTTTAAAAATATAAAAAGAAAAATTTATTTTTAGTTTAATAAATCTTCTCAATCTAGTTTAATGAATTAAATATATTTCTTACTTAGAATAAGATTACCTAAATATAAATTTAATTAGAACTGTTATTATTTTATTATTATTATAAATTAGATAGCTGTTTATTAAAAGTTCTTCCCTAATTAATCAAAAATTATTATTTTACTTTAATTTTTTTCTCAAATTCTTTTAATTATTTTAATTTCTTTCCTATAAACTTCTAAAAAAAAACTAAATTATTTTTTATATTTTTATATTTGAATTTGGAATATTGAATCTAATTATAACAGGGTTTCCCAAACTTTTTTCTACGTCGATCGCTTTTAAACTTTCTTTTCGTTTAATAAACCCGTATTGTTTGATGCAGTATAAGTATATTAATAAAGTTTAACATAGAACTCGTGAGTATTTAATAGAGTATATTTTTAAGAATTAAACAACAAAATATACATTTTTATAACAGCTAATATTATTTAACAAAACTTACTATTCAATATTTTAAAAATGAATAATTGCATACATTATTAATAATATGTAATAAATTGATTATACTGAAAAAATGAATGTAACGGTTGATATTGTTTTTAATATCGGGGTCAAATTTTGATTTATAATAAATTTCATAATTTTCGCATAAGATAATATAACTAAGAAATATTTTTAAATATTTTATTAAATAAATTATTGGAAAATATTAATTTTCAAAAAAATTAACTCATTAAAAAAACTATTTAAGTTAAATGGTATTTTATTTAGTTTGAAAAATTAAAATAAAAATTCCAATGAGAAATTTCTTAAAAAATCCCCTAAACAGCTAATTGTTGCTCCTCTTCTACCTCCAAATATATATATATTATGATTTGCGGTTACACCAGTTCGAAAATTTAGGAAAAAGACTTAAATTTCATATACAAAATGTTTTTATTTTAATTTAATCTAATAAATATAATATATATATATATATATATCCGCGCATAGGACGTAAGAGGGGATGAGAGAAAATATGAGTAGGATAGGAATACTTGCAGAAATGTGGTTACTGCGGCCAAGAACTTTCGAGTTCCATACAGTCTCAAAGATAGGTAGATAAATAAATCCGCATATTATAAATAATAAGTCACAAAAAATATAATAATTTATTATAGATATTGTTTATTATAATTCTAAATATAGAGATTTCAAAAAATAATTATTTATACAATTTATAAGTTTTATTTTTTATTTAAAAATTAATATCACAAAACATTTTGTTTAATTTTAATTAACATTTGTTTATTCGCAATTTCATTAAAAACAATAATTCATTAAAATTCATAAATTTATCTATTTATTTTATTAAATTGTTAACAATTTGAATGCCATACAGAGATAACGATCTTAAATGAAGCTCTATTTTCCGGTTGAAAAAGGATATGATGCTTTCCTATCAGGCGTCTGCTAAATTATTATCCCTAATCTGTTGCGTTACGCTTCCAGTGAACTTGAGATATTTAATCGCGAGAGAAAAAAAGATAATTTGCCAAAAGAAAAAGTTTATTTATTTTATTTTTTTTTTTTTTATTTATCTTTTTAATGAATGATGCTAAAGACAAGTTTTCAAGGTCCTGTTCCCATGAGATTCATTACAAGACTCCCAAGATTGTGTTAAAAAATGTTTTTCTTCTTTTTTTTAATCAATAAATACAGAATTGTTGTTCTTATATAATATAAAGATTGACTTGGAACGAAATTATATAAACTAACATTTTCAGAAAAAAAGATGATTGGATAAATTTAAAGCATCTACAGATGGGTCATTCTATAGTGGGAGAATTAGTATTTAGAGATTTTTTATTTTTGTATTGTATATGTATTATCACACAATGTCCCATAATGAATATTTATAGTAAAAACATGTTTAATTTTAGTTCTTTTTATAAAGGTTTAAATATATTTATAATTACTGTTATATTAATTAAGATTAAATTGAATGTGCTACTTGGGTGAAAGAAATGAAAAATACTTTAATATGTGAATTTTAGCTAAATGTTCTATTTCAAGACTTAAGATATAGATATAGATACTTGTATTTATATATATATATATATATATATATATATATATATACACTCGCGGACAAAAAAATCGAGCCACCTATATTTTTTTGTTTCAACTTCACTTATCTCATATTCAAGGCATCCGATTGGATTAAAATTGATGTCATATTTTAGGTATTTTATTGCAATTTAATAATAAAAATAAACTGTTTCATTTTGTTTTAAAACATTTTGATTTATTGAAAAATAATACGAACATAAGAAAACTTTGATTCAAGATTATGAATAATTTCATTATTTCTTAAGAATAAAAAATTTTGTTTTGAAAAATGTAACTTCAATATCTTGTATTGTCCCATCGTGCCTTAATTACTGCCTGCATTCTTGATTTCATTGAAGTAATTAAACCAAAGAAGACATCCTGTGGGATAATTTTCCCATTCCTTTTCCAATGCAAATTTTAGCTCAGCAATCGTTTCTATAGAGATATTTCTGGCTCGAACTCTTCTTTTTAACTCATCCCAAAGATGTTCTATAGGTTCTTAAACTGTGGTCCGCGGACCCCTGGGGGTCCGCGAAGCCTTTACTCGGGATCCGCAAAGCCATCGTACAGGTGCACGAGAAAATGATGAGTCAGTTAAAACTTTATTTAATATAAAAGGAGCGATGGCATGGCTTTGTGAGGAAACAGAGATCAAATACCCAAATTCAACGAAATGTGCAAGAAAACTATTGCTACAGTTTCCATCTTCATATTTAGCTGAATTTTCTTTATTCAATATTATAATTTCTAATAAAATGTGTTCTACAATATGCAAAAAAAATCGTTATTCACCAATCACTGTTAGAAATATTCATCATATATCCTTGTTCTTAAGAGATCGTAAGCCAGAAATTAACTAATAAAATGACGTAAAGTACCTAAAGTTGGGATGGGGTCCGTCAAAAAAAAATTTTTCAAGTGGGGGTTCGCGGAGTACATAAGTTTAAGAACCTTTGGTCTATAGGATTCGGGTCCGGGCTGCGTGCTGGCTACTCTATTGTTTGAATGCCGACCTCTTGAAGATAACACTTCACGATTTTGCACTATCATGCATAAATAACATGTTTACGCCGATAAAGCCAGGATAGGGCATTACATGATTTTCAAGAACTTCCTGAATATATCGAATAGCCGTTAGTCCTCTCCGATTATTTGGATTGGATCCCCCATCAATAAAAACAAGATCTGTTTTAGCTTCTAAGGATATTACACCCCATACCATTATGGAACCATCTCGGAAAATTCCGTGCCGGTATCAACAAGAAGAAAATCTCTCTCCTGGGCGTCGGTAGACCTCTTTATCGTTTGTCATTGTCGTGGAGACATATTCTTGATTCGTTCGTGAAAAGAACTCTGGTTCATTGTTCCAGAGCGAATCTTAGTCTGGCTTTGCGAAGTCTGTGGTCAATTTTGGGCTTGTTGTAGCTTTATGAGATCTAAGTTTTTGTTCATGCAACCTTCGTCTCACAGTACGTGAACTTACAGCCAACCCCCGGGCGTCCTGTAGTCTCTGTCGAATTTGAATTGCATTAAACCGTCGATCGCACAGTGCAGTTTAGTGATGTCTTGAATATGAGATAAGTGAAGTTGAAACAAAAAAATATAGGTGGCTCGATTTTTTTGTCCGCGAGTGTATATCGATTAATAGATTAATAGGATTAGAATAAGATAAATTTAAATATATATATATATATATATATATATATACATTATATATTTTGAAATCGAAACCAATTGTTAAACTTTAGTGAATTATTTCTATTTTCTCTAAACACTTCATAAATATTTCATCAATATTAGAAAAGATAGAAATCAACTTTCATTTTCACTCCTCTGAATAATTGAAAATTTACGTTTATTTATGATAATAGATAAATTTTTAGAAATAAGTTTGTTTGTTTTTTAATAAACATTTTTTTTCTTTTTCAAATATCTCTTCCCTTTTTATTATTATTAATAAATTTATCAAAAAAAAAATTCAATATTTATGATGACGAATGATAAAAATATTGGCAACGATATAAATTAAGATTGCCTTCGGTTAGAGGAGTGTTTCCCATTTGAAAATGGACTTGACACCCTTTTGCTCTGAGCCATTTAAATAAATGCTGTAAATGATTTACTGGTAAAAAAAGTAATTATCTGGTTATAACAAAACATGGAGGCTTGAGGCTGAAGCTAACCAAATTGGAACCTAACATAAAATCTCTGTGCAGCAAGCACCCACCATTCACAAGGAACTCACTAAATTCAAATATTCAAATAAAAAATATTTTTAAAATTATTTCGAAATTGAATTTTTGTTTCTCATTAAATCTCTTAAAAATTTAGTTACTGTGTTTGTTTAACAATTTCCTAGTGATTTGTCCCTAAAACCTATCATTTATGTTTCTTAATTGAAAAATTTAATTTTTGAATATTAAAAAGTATGTATATGTTACATAGGGAGGCATAAGAATTTTAGAAGGGCTTAGGTGGGACATGACATAAATAAGTTGACCTGTGGCCAGGTCCGAACCGACCGACAGTTTGAAATAAATTAATTTCCAGCTACAGAAACAATTTCAAATAATTTTAATATATCTATTAATGTAATAACAAACAGATATGGATAGAACATAAATATTTTTAATTTTATTTTATTTATAATATATAGCTGAGGTAGCCGGCGTTGCCCGTGATCATATAACTTCTAATCATGTGACGTCATATAATTTTAAATTAAGAAAAACATAATGAAGATGATTTTTCCCGAGGACAAAACCAATACATTCGTGGTGATATGTAAAAAAATCTCCTCATGTGAAATTTGGTGTGAAAATAACCCTTCCCTTCCTATCGTCGATCGCTAATACTACCACTTCCGGTTTCCGGATTTGCACCAAAAGTTGATCAATTCATCCCACTGATGCATTAAGTAAATATACCAAATTTCATCAAAATCCGTTGAGCCGTTCAGGCTGTACACATCTATACGGACGGACGGACAGACAGACGGACGGTCGGACGGACGGACGGACAGACATCATGCTAAAAATACTTTTTTCTGTTAAGAAAATGCATGATTCGTGGAGATATGTAAAAATCTCCACATGTGAAATTTGGTGTGAAAACAATACCTCCCTTACTATCGTCGGTCGGTAAAAAGGTTGGGAAACACTAGGTTAGAGCAAATTTAATGAACAAACAACATAATAGATGTCTCTTTCAAGGTCTCAAAACTTCGTTCCATTGTTGCAGCGATTATTTCAATATATATTTAACTTAAATTAATCAAGTGGTCCGCAAACAGTTTATGATACCAATAAAATGATATTGTACATAATATTAGATCTATACTTGGTGGGTCGAAGGTTACTCATCCCTGGGTTAGAGTATGTTGTTAACTGGTAAAAGAACTTATTTTATTAAAATTAAAATCGATAAAGAAATATCTTTTTAAGAAATTCAAAGAACTTAATAATTTTGCTTTTTTAACAATTAATCTATCATAACTCCTTACTTGTTTTTGAATTTTTAGGTTATATTTCTCACAAATGTATTTATTAAAGCTTTTGTGGTTATTTTGATAATTATTAAGGGAATTTTTTATTAAAAGTCCACATTGTTTGTATAAAATTATATATTAAATTAAAATAATTGTACAACGTTTCGACTGCTTATTCTGCAGTCGTTTTCAAGTAACCGTACGCTTGCTCCGATTCAAGCAAACAAACAATGTGGTCTTTTAATAAAAATTACCTTAATAATTATCGATAAAGAAATAAGTAGTAGATGATGAGATGGATGCGGCAGGAATATGGCATATAGGTGAAATAGAATTATGAAGAGGAAGGGGGAAAATGTGGTTGGAATAAAGACAAATGAAAGAATACAATTGCTATGATCTATAACTTTCGACTTCTGTAACTGTACATACAAATTCGTTTAAAAATACTCTTTATTTTAATAAATAAGTTATATTTTATAGACTAAATTTTTTTGACCCGGTCATCTTGCATTAATAAGAAATTTTAAAAAATTCACAAACTTACTATGTTTTAAATTTCAAAAACATGTAGATATCACATTTTATTGTTAATCTTAAATTTATTATTATAATTATAAATATATTTTATTTTAATTTTAATAAACTATTCAATTTATTGAAATTTCTAAGAATTATAAAAAACATTAAAATATTGATGTGGACAAAAGGACCCCTTATAGTCATCAAGTGAACGAATTATGAAATAAAGAGTGATTATAAAAGAGTAATGATTAATACTTAGATACTCTCCTTTAACTTCCTATATATCGTATATATATTTATATTCAATAAGATTCTGCTTGATTTTTATTACAATAAAAAAATCCTTCTATAAAGGAACTGGCCTCTAAAATATTACTCAAAGTATTGCTCATATTTATCAGTGATGAAAGTTTTTATATTTATATATTGATATGATATATAAGTTGTTTTTTATTTTCCGCTCACGTCTTTAAGTTCAAATAAAATAATTATTTCACACATTTATCTACTAAACTTTAATTTTATATTTTCGTAAGTATCTCAACTTCTATTTTCAATTTCTATTTTTTTCATATAATTAGAGTAGTATAATTCCAAGAATATATAATATTTATTTATTGTTTTTCTTATTCATTATTTGATCCTATATTTCATATAATAGAAATTAAATAAATGCTTCTATTTGATTTCAATTTTCGATTCGTTTTATTATCATTTATCATATGATCATAGATTAACATCTATCCTTGCTGGAAACCACATTACTCCTCCCTTCTTATATAAATTATTTTTTTATCTACTGATGAATTTATATAGGAAATGACTTATTGATTCATCAACAGGTCGTAAAAACAAATAAGCATAATTTTAATATTTTAAAAAAAAACAATAATCTTCGCTTTTATAATATACAATATCTATTAAAAAATCTATTAAAAAAATGAAATAACTGGGAAATCCCCGTCAATTGCATAACACCTTCGATACGACTGATTAGCACCCGTTCGAGTCACTTGGAATAACCTCCGATTCCAATTTCCAGTCGCCTTTCATTACTTTCAATTAATTCAACATTGATCCTCCTCCCATTGAATCATTCATTAAAGAATAAATTTCCATGAACATGTTAATTTGTCTGACGCAAAGATTAATGATTAATTATTAATTGATAAAAATCTCACGATTTTGTAACCACAAAATTTCAATAATACATAATTGTTTTTTTTTCAGTGTTAGATAAATGAATGGTTTCCATCATTACACCTAATTTATATAAAAAAAATTATTTCGCTTAATAAATTAAAATAAATACTTATCTGAATTTATTTACTTTTAAATATTCTAATTATAGATCTTACAAGTGAACAAATGAGCTTTCCATCAAAGTTTAAATCCAATTTTATTTTCTATTTTTATCATTTCCGTTCATTTATTAAATTTATTAAACTATTATTATTATTATTATTCATAATAGTTGGAGCAGCAGAAGGGCGTAACGGCATCTCAAGCCGTTCGTATCAATTTGTTATTAAGGAATGTTTTTATATAAGAATTATTAAATAAATTATAAATATATAATTTTTTTAACTTGGACATCTTACGAAGTGATGCCTCAGGATAAAGGTGTTAAATGATCAGCACAACGGATCGTCGTAACCTTTATCTTTATTTTCTTAATCGGAACAAATATATAAATATAAATATAAATAAATAACATAATGATATTTGAGTTGCTGTAATGGAGTCCCGAACTTAAATCTAAAATAATTATCATAGCTAAGTAATAAACAACATTGGAAACCACAACATAATTTCCTCCCAACACCAAGACATGTCTGGAAGTAATATTTTTTTATACATATTTTATGTTGTAATTATTTATGATTAAATATTTTCATAGGCTTGATTAGGCTACGGACCACGGATAACATTTTTATTATAAAAATTTCAAATTATTTATTTTGTATTTTCTCTCTTTTAAATTTATTTCCTTATATGTACATATATGTACACTTAACATAACACTTAAAATTTATGTAGAATATTTATGTAAATTTGATTTTGTGAAGTTATGTAATTACAGTGTGTCACTTCATTAAGTATATAAAAAAAACGGAATGTCTCTCATCAAATATTAATTCTACAAATTAGTACATAAATTATTTAAAGAAAAAATAATATATTTTTAGTTTTAAAAGTTTTTTTAATGAACTTCAACGTTTTATAAATTCTTCTCCCTTATCATCAATATTAATAGTTATTACGTTAAATGTTTGAAAAAATAAATTAATTAAATATTCAATGATTATTTGTACAAGTACTTTTTCTTTATATATGTTTTTGTCATCAGAGCTTTTTGTGTGAGGGCAAATGTTCCTCAGATCTTTCCATTCCAACTGCGATCTCTATGTAGTAATATACGTATATAATAATTACTCTTATAATAAGATTAAATAGATAGACAATTATATTTTCATAGCTAAAGCTTTTTTCCCTTTTTGACATATATAAAAATCACTGTTATCATTATTTTAACTTTTTTATTATCTCGCCAATATTGCGATCACGAAAATTTTCGATTTCGAGATTTTATGTTTTTATACGTTTTGAAGGTCCTTGAGTCATTTTCACTAAGGTTGTCTGTGTGTGTGCGTATGTAGACAAGATTACGCAAAAACGGTTTGAGCTAGAATAATGAAATTTGGTTCACGGGCATTATTCAAAATTCGTAGTTTTCTATCAACTTTTGGGAAATATAGCTCATTCGGAAGAGGACTATTACCTACAACGTTTCATTGTAAAACAAATATGCTGGGCCGCACACAAATATTTTTTCAACAAATAGAAATAAAAGTAACTACAGTAAAACCTCTCTATAAAAAATATATATAAAACCTCTCTAATAGTTACTTCATTCATTTTAATTCACAATAAACATTGTTTTAACAGTGTTTTGAGAATGTCCTTAGGTTTTACTGTGTATATATAGTTTTATTAAAATGAAATAACTTCTTTTTATTATAATTTTTTTATTTGAATTAGATATATGTATAAAATTATAAATGAAGATGAAAAATATTGTAAACATTAATTTTTGTTAGTAGAAATGAGTAAATTTAAATATTTTCCTAATTTGCGTTTGGACCGCATTTAAAAGGGTTTTGTGCCGCACTTTAGACAAGCATGCTCTAAATCTAAACTGACCGTAAAAATAAAGATATATGTTTGGTTGTTTTTCACATGATTAAAAATTGTACAGAATTTCAGCTTGATTGAATGGCTGAAAGTACCGGAATTAATTTTTTTAATATGTTGACTGCCAATCACGCGCCAGCTCTTGACGAGGAATCATCAACTAAGAGCCAAACAGGCGCTAGTTATATAAATACTATTTATTAATTTTAATTTATAATTTAATTAATTAAATTTAATTTCAATATAATAATGTTAATTAATCAATTCAGATTTGCGAGATAGTCGGATTGAGACACTCCAGATTTTTTAAATCTTAAATTCAAATTTGTTTAAAATGGAACAATACAAAACAAATTTTAAATTAGTTATTATCCATTATTCAATTAACTTTTGGAATAATTTAAAAAAATTGATTTAGTAATATGCAATTAAATCGTTTTTCTTCGAATTCATGATTATTCTGGTTGTATATTGTACGCGCGTGCGTACCATATATATATAAAAGAATTTTATATGATAAGAGAAAAATATCAGTGTCCGGGAAGTTGTTATTTATTTAATTTTTACATTACATCGTAACATATTTCAAATGACTTTTTCAATGTTTTTGGAAAAAATAAATAAATAAATTTAGGAAAACAAACAAAAAATCTCACGAAGTAAGTCAATCGATGATTCATTGGGAAATAATTCTGCTTTTCAAAAACATACCTGGCTAACCAATTATTATTATTTTCCTTTTAGATTTTAATGACAAAAAAATGTTCAAAAAGAATAATCAATCAAAAGGTCTATATTTTTATTTAACAACTTTATATTAATGTAATAAGCCGGAGTATTAGTGTAGCCATTTAAAACACAAAATATATAATAAGAAATAATGTTTTTTAGAAAGATAACATAAAAAACAAGAAACAGTTCTTATGAGGTACTGTCTGATTGGACATATTAGAATCCTGTTTCAGATGTTTTATGTTTTTAATCGGGACTGGTTCTGCTAGACTTAATAAATCTTATAAATGAAAGGGTTAATGAAATGTCATGTATATATAAAACAATTTCATTTGATTGTTTAGAAATTCCATATAACGTATAAATATATAAATATATATATATATTTATATAATTTACAAAATTTATTTATTTATTTAGATAGGAACCTTGTCTAAGAAATATCTAAAATTAACATAATTTTTATTTACAAATTCATCCCCTCATTTTTTTCTATGTAAATGATTTGCATATTTCTCTTTGACTAAATGTCTAATTTTTTTTCAAATTAAAGTCATTCCTTATCACTATCGAAAAAAAATATCCGAAGAATAATAAATAATATTAAAGAAACACACCTTATGATTGATAAAAATAGAATATATATATTATATATTATCTATATTCTATATATATATATTTATTCTTATCTTAAGTAATGAAGGGAAAATTTTTCCTTTTTTATCTTTTATAGATAGAAATTTTGATGTTAAATCATTATATATATATATATGTTGATTTAGGTTTCCGTGAATGTTATTGTTATTATTACTATCAGATTTATCAGGGATAAATCATGTATTTTTGTGAGATTATTTTCTCGACTTTTCGGCACTCATTTTGGAGCCATTTTCAAGAGATTATTTAGGTGGGAATATTTTTAGGATTCTGGGTCTGTTGGCCTCGGGTACGGACGTGTGCCAGTCAGGATTGCCCAGGATTCTTCGGAGCTCCACAGCAACGCACAGTGAGTACAAAACCATCCAACCTATCAACCCAAAATTCGATATTAACCCTTGGCCACACAGACTAAGACCCAGTATCCCAAAAATATTCCCACCTAAATAATCTCTTGAAAATGGCGCCAAAATGGGTGCCGAAACGTCGAGAAAACATCTCACAAAAATACGTGATTATATCCCTGATAAATCTGATAGTAATAATAATATATATATCCAAGGATAACAAAACAGTGAATTACTTAATCAACTAAACAAATCATACAAAGTGGGGGGGGGGGGGGGATAAATTCAATCCAGTTGACATCGATGTCCTCGTGCTCCTTTTCACTTTACAAATTTATCGAGGGTCAATCTATTTGCCATTTTTATAGAACAATATACATTTTTACGCATGAAAGTTGATTTAATGGATTCAGTAATTTTTCAATAAAAATAAAAGTAAAAAATAATTTTTTCTATTTATTTAAATTTAGCAATTAAGAAAACAAATGTCTTTTGTTTACATTTTGATCTTTTATTTTCTAATCTCTTTATTTATCTAATCATTTCTTAAGGCAAAATTTTTATATTTATATATACACTCGGGTTTCACAAAATATACTATATAAATTAGATTTTTATTAAAATATTTTAATATAAAAAAATTTATTTGCATGATAATAATATATATATATATATATACTAGTATATAGCTTAATTTTATATCAATAAATCTATGTTTTAAAAAAAGATTTATTATATATATATAATAATATACTGGTTAGAGTTTAATTAAATAATTAAATATTTGGATTAAAGTAATTTTTTTAATAAGAAAAATTTATTTTAAAATTTAGAATCAAGTTATGAATTTATTTTTAGTAGAATTAAATATATTACATGAATAATTTTTTTTAATGAATATTAATTTATTTCAAATGAAATGAATTAAATCGTTTATCAAATTACCATTGTATTGCTGGTTAATTATACAATTTTACCTATTATTTAATATATTACTTTTTAAGCACCCAATGGTTGCTTCGTATATATAAAAGATAATTTAGTTCAATTGATCAATAAATTTATGTTGTTTTTTTGAAATTGATTAATTATATTGTACTACTTTCATTTTGGATAAAGTAAGAAAGGTCATGGTTTAATTTTATTAATGCTGATTATGATGAACTTCAAATCCTATGGAATATGGGATGTTGGGGCGTTTCAAGGAAGTGTTTTTGTGTGTAAGCATTTTTGTGCTTCATGACTGACGGAGAAACCCACCGACATGCACCAACGACCAAGGACTTCCACTCATGACGTACTCATCTCATTTTGTTTTCATTTCGTGCAAACCAACTTAAAGAATTCATAACACTAATGAATTATTTAGCAAATTTTTATCTCATTTATTTTGTTCTTTATATACTAAATATTCCATTATAAAATTATGAAATGTTGGATAACAAAATACCATGAAATCGATATTGTTTTAAATAGAAAGTTGACAATCCATTAATTGAAATTGGAATCATTAAAAATACATAGATATTCAAGAAAGCGCGAAACTGGTTCATGAAAGTGCCTGGATTCATCACAAATGACAATATATATTTATGTATATACAAAACTTGGATGTATAATATTTTTGAACTCGAAAAAGGTTGTAACTTTTTTTTCGATCTGTATTGAAATGTTAATTTATTGATGTTTCGAGAAAAATAATTTAATTGTATTTTCTTAAATATAAAGTAATCAAATTTATCATTTATTTTTAAGAAAAAAATGTTATTATATTCGTATTAAAGGTTTCTATCATATAATAAGTAAGAAATGTAAAACTCAGTCGAAAGTAATAAAAATAACTATAAAATTATTTTTATTAATATTATTATTAATTTATTAACATCGATATATTCGGATCATTTTATAGTTAAAACCTCTAAAAATTATTAATATTAAAAAAATAAATTTTATATTCATTAAAGATAGTTTTTTTATTTGGGAAAATTAAAATTTATTTACAAAAATGATACCATGGAAATGTTTGCCATTTCTTCAATTTTCATATTATCAACACATTTATACATTTAATTTAATTATTATATTACATTCTTTATTATCTGGTACTGATAATAATTTAATTTCTCAAAAACAAAACATTTTATAATTTTTACTATCTCGCCAGAGATAGTATTGCGATCACGAAAATTTTCGATGGTTTTATACGTTTTGAAGGTTCCTGAATCATTTTCACTAAAGTTGAGAAAAATGTCTCTGTGTGTGTGTGTATGTATGTGTGTATGTAGACAAGATTATGCAAAAACGGTTTGAGCTAGAATCATGAAATTTGGTACATGGGCATTATTCAAAATTGGTAGTTTTCAATCAACTTTTGAGAAATGAAGCTCAACCGAAAGAGGGTCATTACCTACAACGTTTTGATTTTTTTTTCGTCTAAAGTGACCGTAAAAATAAAGATATATGTTTGATAATTTTTCACATGAATAAAAATTGTATAAAACTGCTATATATAGAATTTCAGCTTGATTGAATTGCTGAAAGTATCAGAATTAATTTTTTAACACTGCAAATCTCACGCGCCAACACGTGACGTGGTGCCATCAACAAAGAGCCAAACATGCTCTGGTTTAATAAATATTATTTATTAATTTTCATTTATAATTTATAATTAATTAAATTTAATTTAAATATAATATATGTGTTAATTAATCCAATTCAAGATAGTCGAGTGGAGACACTCCAGCTAATTTTTTTAATAGAAAACCAATATTTTCAAAAAATATTTGTTTCCCTTTAGTTTTTTAAAATAAATGTTGGTAAACTCCAAGTTGTAAATTATGTGTGAATGGATTTTGAAATATCTCTTTGAAATTTGTTAGAGCTTACGGTTCAAATAATCACTAGAATTCTTTTCTGAATTTTTGTTATTCAGGTTCAAAAAAAAGAAAATATACCTTTACAATTGTACCTTGATTCTTGAAACCATAAATACAAATATTTCTTTTGTTAAATTTTAAACGACTGGAATTTATTTTATTTTATTTTTTTGTTAGAGGGTGGGTTTTCCCAATCATAGGTGTTCATTTAAAATGGCAAAAAAAAAAAAATTAAAAATTTAAAATTAAAAAAAACCACAAAATTAAAATAATTTTTGGTTTACGAAAATCTTTAAGAATAATAATAATAAACATATAAGATTATTATTATTAAATATTATTATTTTTACACTGTTATCAAAATCAAAATTTAATACTATTAAATTGGAAAACTTATTTCATTTTTTGTAATTGTTTTAATATAT
Source organism: Labia minor (assembly GCA_963082975.1). Lineage (NCBI taxonomy): Eukaryota > Metazoa > Arthropoda > Insecta > Dermaptera > Spongiphoridae > Labia > Labia minor. The sequence continues at coordinate 64,409,986 of OY720344.1, read as the reverse complement.
TAATATATTAATAAAAAAAATATAATATTAATTTTTTATTAAATACAGAGCGTCACCTATAATGAACTTTTAGTGGAATATACATCTGACATATAGGTATATGCAAACGAAGGCGAGGGTATTTGTATTTGCATTGAGGAGACATAAACAACTTATGTATGTTGTACGGGTTCGTGCATAATTTTACCCTCGTTCAAATGGAATGATTAATTTTAATAAGTAGTCTGTTGCTAATTTATAATTTCCATCCTTGTTCTAGGGAATTCAAAGTTCATTGAACCTAAACAGGGAAGTAATTTTAAAACAAATAAGAAAGAATCTATCTACGGTTAATTTATTTAATTCATAATTAAGATTTATATTTCAAAAAAAAATAAAAAAATAAAAAAAAATACAAAAATTAAATATTAATGATTCAAAATATCTTTTATCAAAAATAGATTACAAATTTTATCAAAAAAAATAAAATAAAATATTTATATTTAATTCATTTTTAATTTTATTAAAAACTAATAAAGCTTTGACTATATATTTTTATAATAATTAAGATTTCTTTTTTTCTATCTATCACACCCTGTGGAGCTAATGAACTTCAGTCTTGACTTCTCCAAATGTTCCTATCCTGAGCTTTTTCAATCTAATTCTCATCTTTTATTGTCCACTCATAGGTTTTTCCCAATTGGTTCGGCTGAAAATAAATGTTTTTTACTATTCATTCTTTCTTCAATTTGTGACAGGGGTTCCTCATTCATATTTATAAATCTAATAATTTTTGGATATGCTTATTATTATTATTTTTATTATTATTATGCTTATTATTAAATTTTATTTTAAAACACTCTCTTGATATATTCTCTCCTTCTTCACAAATAAAAAGACTAATTTTGTTAGAGAAATATATTATATGTATAATATTAAAATCTTATTCATGTGGATTATTTATTAATTAAAAAATTAAATGTTAATGTAAAGTGAACAAAGATAAATAAAAAAAGAGGTTAAACAATTCATAAAATGTCCTAGGAATGATTAATAGCAAATGTTAACTGTTACTTTAATTTTATTTTATTTTGTTTTATGATGCAACATATATGAATTGATTTTAACGAAATGATAAATATACGTGTAAATTATATTATAGTTCAGTACATAAACGACTTTCTAAAGAATTTAATAATTAAAATTATATTTTTAATTTTTTGTTTAATATTCAGAAATTAAATTTCTTTAATTATTTATAATTTTATATTTCATCGTTATTTATTTACCTAGAAACTGGCCAACCCATTGTATTTCTATCTAATATAATTTAGGGAATGGAATTCCTCATTAAGTAATCTTCGTAAATTTCCATAAATATCCATTTTTAACTCACAAATATGTTGCGAAGAATTATATTTTCATAAACCCTAAATTTATCTTCATTTGCTAAAATCATAAACCACATTAACTCTTGAAATTCAAAGGTACTTATAAATAAAAGTAAATACATTTATTAAAAAATGATCCAATGAATGTTTGTGAATAATCTATAATAAAGATTTGAGTATTAAAAGATTTATAATTTAAAAATCTTTTTGTATAGCGGTGTTAGTTAAAAATAAATAATTAGAAATGTTGATTTATGGTACTTTTATGATTTGAAAGTTACCAAAAATTATATATTCTATAGTATAATTATTTACTTTTTGCTATTAAAATCATATGTATTATTATTTATTTAAATTTGATTATTTTTATAACGTTTTTATCAACTTCACTTCACCTCTATAAGCCTGACAAAGTTTATGGATGAATTGGTTCATATACAACAGGGGTGTCAAACTCAAAATTTTCAATTTGTCTCTAAAAAAACAAAAAAAAAAGGTAAAATGTTTTTCGCGATCAGAATTTTAAGCATTTACGACTATTATTCGAAATAAATCAACGTTTTCTATGAATATTGATTTTTTTGCGGCCCTCCTAAAGTTAAACCTTGTTTGTTTGGCCAAAGTGTACCTATGAGTTTGACATCCATGATATACAACGAAAAACGTTTGGCGCATTTAGTTTTCATTTGCTTTCTATTTTATTTCTATGTAATTAAATTCCTTTATAGAGCTATAATTTATATATATCCTTAAATACCACACTATAACACTTCATTAAAAACTAACACTATTTCTTCTAAAATAATAAACTGTTTTGAATCTGATTGATAATATATATATTTAAGAAAATAATAATTCTTTTAAAATTTGTTACATACTTTGATATAATTATAGTTTACATTGATAATTAATAAAAGATTAATATCTTAGCTCTTAATCTAACAATTTTATTGCATATCAAAAAATTTGTCAATTTATGTTTTTACAAAAATTTGACTTGATGTTTTCGTTGTATATGAACCAATTCATCCATAAACTTTGTCAGGCTTATAGAAAAATTATTTTATTCTTTTTAGTTCATGAGAAAAACGTTATTTTATAAATTTTTTTTCTATTTATATTATTTTTATTATCTTCAATGAGAAAAAATGTGATATTGATTTTTTGAGATTACATATTTAAGTATGAAATGTTAATCAATAGAAAACAATTTTTAAGAAATGAAGCTTCTATATAATTATTACAAATATTTATTTAATTTGTTTTTTTTAACTTACGCACATTAAATAAATATTTTGTCAATGTTAAATGAATGGTTATGCACTTTTGCAGAAGGTGGTGTTAGCTTTTATTTATTAATGAGCCAATTTGCGATCGAAGAACAAGCGTGATTCATCCGGTCGAAGAGGCGGCATCTTTCGTGAGGTTCATTTGGGGTCTCTTCGTTTCATGATCCAAGTGAAAGTGCGCATTTACTTTTGTCGAGGTGACCCGGATCCCCCCTCCTCCTCCCCCACCCCCTTTTAAGATATGGAGACATAGAGAGAGCATTCTTACATATTATTATATCTGTGTAAGGTTTATGCACAACGTTCTGAAATTTCTTCATCGTGATCGCGATTTCAAATTAAAAGTGAAACGAAGATTCCCATTAGTTATTGCTATTATTTTTCAGTCTATGTGCATTTGTATCAATAGTGATGTTCTACACCCCAACCCCCAAACAGACATGATTATCCAAATTTATAAAAATATTCATTTAATATTTCTCTATGCATAAATTGATATCACTAGGACAATCATATGTTCGACCTTATCACTTTCACCATATGGTTTTATTTTTGTGAAATTTTTCTCTTATCAGAAAAACAATTACTACATTTTATCAATCCAAATTTCATGAGGCATCCAACCTCCTTTAAAATCTCTTTATTCATTATATATCATTGCATATATAAAACTAATACCTACATTTAATATAATAGGATTGAAAAAAATTAATCTAATAATTATAGGTTCATACTCTATAAACTAACAATTAAATCATATTAAAGTCACTGAACTCTTAAAAATTATATTTATATATTTTTGAGAAAGGAAAAATATCTTTAAAAAATTCTCAGAAATAGCATACATCATAATTCTAAAAAATTAAGGGTTCTAATCATTAAACTATTAAATATTGACATTTAAGTTTATTTATTAAAAATTGATGTGATTATCATATATATTGTTTTTGTATATTAAATATTATAATAAATAAATTCTTGATTTACATTATAATCAACATAACAATATTAATCATATAAACGCCTGGTTTTTCCCAAATATATAACAACTGTAAAGTATAATAAAACTGTCACTCTTTGAAGGATGGTAGTGGGGGAAACATAGTAATTCTTCTTTGGGTAGAGAGTGTGAACTTGAATAACTAACAGTCTTATTTGGTACGTTCACCCAGCCGGTCACTACAATTTCACAAGTTCTTTGGTTTATATATTACTTATTTTTAACTCTTTATTATTGAATTCTTATATTATTTTTTTACATTAATTATATAAATTTAATTTGAAATTACAAATATTAAAAATATTGTATGATATATAAATGAATCTACTAACAATAAATTAAATTAATTAAATTAAAAATAAATAAAAATTTATTATTCGTATTAACTCACGAGATCAAATTATATTTTATTTATTATTATTCATTTATTATTTATTTATACTATATTTATTTGTGAGAGATTTCTATGATTACCAATAATTGTGATAGATAGATTAAAAATATTAATTCCAATTTTTAAGATTTATTTTTATTTATTATTTTGGTTATTTATTTTTTGATGATTCGTTGCACACCCATTAAAATCATTTTAACAATGTAAATTATTTATTATTTACTTTTTCAAATCATAAATTTTGAAATCTTCTTTTTGACCATTAATTGATTTTTATTTACATTTCTTATATATTTGTTACCTTTATTTAATATTTAAATACTAAGTTATTTTCGTCTTAATATTTTTTTAACTCAATTTCTATAAACTTTATCTTTTACAGGCGCCATGCCTTTACTTTCCCGCCTGATGGTCCTCTTGGCCCTTGTGGGTTCCGGGATGTGCCAATGCCTCTCCGAGAATGACGCCCAAAGCGCATCATCTAATGGAGCCAACAGTCTAAATATCCTCTACCTCGGCGAGAAAGCTTTTTCCTTTGACATGCTTCGAACCGCAGCCAAAGGTTCATCTGAAAATGTTTTCTTATCGCCTTACAGTGCATATAACGCTCTCGTATTGGCTTACCTGGGCTCGGCAACTACCACTGAAGAAAAATTGAAAAAAAGTTTGCACCTTGATGGCCAGGTAAAATCAAAAGAAGTAATAATTTTCTTTTTTCTTTGTTTTTTAATGATGTGATTTCATACTGTAAAAACCAGTCAAATTGGAAAGTAAAGAATGAATCAGGAAGAAAATATTTTTCTTTTTCATTTTTTTTTAATAATAATAATAAAAATTTTGAATATATGGATGAAATTTAAAAATCAGGTATTACTTTTTTAGATAAATTTCACATCTTATTTTGCTAATGACCACTTTAACACTAGAAACTTTTGTAATCCGTTGGATAAAGAATTTATTTTATAAAATTAATTTATACGGTCAATTCTAAAACCATTGATTTTGAATGACTAGGCCCCTTTTGGTGCCAAGATTATGAACACCAAATAATTTAGGCCAGAATGGTACCGGCAAGCCTTTAGAAAGTAGCCAATAAAAATCGTTTTTTTTATATTAATTTATTTAAAGTAAAAATAAAATGTTTCTTACATATTGATTATAATAATAATAGTTTTGGTGTATGTTGTTTCTAAAGTTATAATAAATTTAATAAATTTAAAAAAGTATATCAATTTTACTATCTCGCCAGAGATAGTATTGCGATCACGAAAATTTTCGATGTTGAGATTTTGATGTTTTTATACGTTTTGAAGGTTCCTGAATCATTTTCACTAAGGTTGAGAAAAATGTGTGTGTGTGTGTGTGTATGTGTGTGTGTATGTATGTAGGCAAGATTACGCAAAAACGGTTTGAGCTAGAATGATGCAATTTGGTACATGAGCATTATTCAAAATTCATAGTTTTCTATCAACTTTTGAGAAATGTAGCTCAACCGGAAGAGGGTCATTACCTACAACGTTTTGATTTTTTTTCCTCTAAAGCGACCGTAAAAATAAAGATATATGTTTGATAATTTTTCACATGATTAATAATTGTATAAAACTGCTATATATAGAATTTCAGCTTGATTGAATCTCTGAAAGTACCAGAATTAATTTTTTAACACTGCAAATCTCACGCGCCAACACGTGCCATGGTGCCATCAATAAAAAACCAAACATGCGCTGGTTTAATATTTATTATTTATAATTTATAATTAATTAAATTTAATCTAAATATAATATATTATGTTATTTAATCCAATTCTCAAATTGCGAGATAGTCGAGTGGAGACACTCCAGCTTATTTTAAATTATTTTCATTATTTTCTTTTTTCCAATCATAAATTACAAATTATTTATATATATATATATTTATAGATCTTTTTTAATTTATAGGAGAAGGTTGTTATCGGTGGGTCGGCCTCTAAAATGGGCATGCTTAATTTCTGATTAGATGTAGTCATTACGCGTATTCTAATGGTCAATAATTTTCCTCTGTGTTACCAAAGTATAGCCATTTTAGTTTTGAGTTCTTTCACGTACGCAGAAAGAAACAGTAAGATTTTAACTTACTAGTGTTAATAAATAAAACGTTTCAACAATAAGTAACGGAGACGGAGGGGGGGTGGTGAAATTATACGGAATTATTTTTTTATTTTCAAATATCTCATTAACGGTGAATATTTATTACTTATATGTCTAGTATAACAATAGAAAAACATATATATATATATATAATAAATCTATTTTATTTACAAATAGATTACATTATCCCAGGATTTTATAACCTTTCCCTAAATATATAATATGTTAATTTTGAAGGTTAGTTTAACTAACCCTCAATTTATTTCTGAAAACTAAACAATTTATTAATAGTTTTATATTAAAATGTATTCACCTAAACAAATTGGTTTTTATAGTAATTAATTTATCTTAAAAATAACAATTAAATATTAATGATTAAAAATAACATTTAAATTTTGTTTACATTAATAATAAACATTTATTAATTAATTTTAAGCCAAATTGATCCCATGTCAATAAAATTATAATAATATCATTAATATTTTATTATACATATGATAATAAATAATCAAAAAATAAGATGGCTGTTTTAAAAATTCGTACTTTTTACGTAACAATAATTTCATTTGTTTTTAAATTGATATGACCGTCCTTGAAATCTGTCAGAAGTTTCATTTAAGTAATTTAGTTTATTAGGTTAAATCTTTTGTAATTAATGAAAATTTTTATTTTCGATTTCTTTAAATAAAAAAATTAATCGAGCAGAGATTTTTGTTTTTTTTATGCTCATACATTGAAAATATTAAATATTAGTGTGCAATGGAACTATGTCAAAAAATATTTACAAGTGGTACAAGTAGTCATGATAGAAAAGGAGGTGAATATTAACCAATGTTAATAAAATATTTAAGTAAATAAATTTTATTTAAATCTTATACGTTCTCCTTGAGACAGCCTATTTATAAAAAGTTGAACGTTTGAAAAATTTGTAATTTTTGCATCACAACAATACTTTATTACCCACCGCAATAATTTTTCGCTTAAAATTAATCAAAACATGTCCCATATTCGTGAGGTTTTTATCCTGTTTCCTCGATTGACAAAACATGCACATCGTTTTGAGTCCACATAAACTATTACAGAGAATCCCCTGACCAATTTGAAGAAAATAAAAAAAACTTTGTAACAAGTTTATTATAGGGGGAAGGAATTTATTAAAGAAAACACAAAAAATCAGTTCAGATAAATAAATACATTAAAAAATCACCTTATTTTTTGAGCATAAAAATATATAAATACTTCTATTAATTATTCTGTTTATTTTTTTTTTAATTTTTGTTTAAATTAGGATAAGCTGGATCTGATGAGAGCCTACAAGTATGAACGCTACCTCCAAGAGCTTCGTGCAATCAACGGCTCCGTTAGTTACGAATTCCGTTCGGCAAATCGTATCTTCTCTTCAAAAAAGTATCCACTTCGCCAATGTATTGCTGATTTGTTTACAAATCAAGTGGAGGCCCTTGATTATGATAATGCGGAGCAGGCAAGGCAACGGATCAACTCGTGGGTTGAAGAACAGACAAAAGGACATATTAAAAATTTAATACCACCGGGACAACTCGACTCAAGCACTTCTATTGTTTTGGTATTTATTTTTAATTATTACATATACGAGTAATATTTTTAATATAAATTACAAACTAAAAAAAAAAAAACAATTTATTTACAATTTAATTATTTATCTATTTTGTTATTTTAATTGTTTAATGGATGATAGATTTAAAATTGATATGATTGCAATATGTGGAAACAATTTTAAATGATGAGCAGAATAATTAAAACATTTTACTTACTTTTTAGTAAAATTATATTATTAAAATATAATTAAATATAAAATATTTCTAATTAATCGTTATATATATTTTTTTTATTGTAGTAAATTTATTCTAAATATTTTATTTGTCTAGTCGAATGCTGCATACTTCAAAGGCTTATGGCGATCCCGGTTTAACCTTGAAAGCACTCGTCGTGAAGTTTTCTATTCATCAAACTCAAAGCAGTCCCTTGTTCAAATGATGCATCAGAAGGGTCAATTCAATTATGGTAATTACTATTATGTTATTGAAAATTATATAACATTACTCTCCCTCATTGAATGATTATTTGTTTATCTCTGTGGCATTACAAATTAAAAATTCTTGGTCGCAATAACCATATATTTCCAACCGTCCCCATTCTGAGCCACCTTCATTCAATTCCCATCTAATTTTCTTATAACTACCTTTTATTGCATTAAAACCGCGTCATATTCTATCCACTTGTCTTTACCCAATTGGTTTCCCAATATCTTTCTTCAAGCTTTTCACCAGCTTGTCTACCTATTCCTGTATTTACCATTGAAGATTGCCAGAGATAAAGCATTCCTCATTAAGTAATCCTGGCTAATCCTATATTTGATCTCACCTTTTTACTGCCTAAGTTATAACAGCTCCCTTCTAACATTGACGGCGTTCCGGGTAATTTAATAAATTGCCACTCCTATATTCATAAAATATATTATATTCACACACACACACACACATAACCAAAATGTCACCCTTTAGTTTTGCCGCTCCAGACAAATGCCCAGTTTGCTGCCTACTAGAGCTGGTCCTCATAGACTTTTTATGTATGATTGAATTACAGTAATATATCCAAAATCGTCCGCGTAACATAATACTTGAATTTCTTTAATTAGATTTCGTTCGATTGATTATATATTTATTTATTTAATTTTTTTCAGTGGCGTCAGATAAACTACATGCGCGTGTCCTTGAGCTTCCTTATAAAGGCGACATGTCTATGTTTATCTTTTTGCCTCCAATTGTTGGCTCCGGCGTTGATGATCTTTTGAACCGTTTAAATGCAGAGACATTCTCCGAGTTATTGAGAGGCGATATGATGTCTCCACATTCTGTAGAAATTGCACTACCAAAATTTACTGCCGAAAGCACAGTTGATTTATTACCTGTAAGTAAAATAAATAAATAATGAATTCCCATTTATACAATTTTTTAAATTATTTATTTTATTTTCATATTTTTCTTTTTAACTTTTTAACGTATCTCAGCTACACTATAACTAATTTAATGTTTTTTTCTAAATTTTCTACAATAAATAATTATTTTTATACTTTAGCTTATTTAATAATTAATATCTCATTACTTTTTTTTCTGTTTTTTAAAAGATTTTTACTGAATTGGGAGCCGGTGAACTTTTTACACGGGAAGCTGATTTATCAGCATTCACAGGTGATCGGTCCCTCCATGTAAATGCGGCTGTTCAAAAAGCACGCATTGAAGTGGACGAACAGGGAACAACAGCTGCAGCGGCAACTGCTCTTTTCTCTTTCCGTTCCAGTCGTCCACTGGAAACACTTAAATTCTATGCCAATGTTCCATTTGTATATTTATTGTACGATCGAATGTCAAGTACAATTACATTTGCTGGAGTGTATCGGGGACCATCACCACAAACTACGGAAACAAGTGGCCGTTAAATCATTTCCTCATCCAGCCTATCCCATCCACCTCTCTTCTCACCTACACACACACACACATATTGGAAGACTATTGAATTAAGAAATATAAATAATGTGCTTAGATCATTGTAACTTATTACATTCCACTATAGTAACACTCCCCATTTGTATTGAAAATATATATGTCTCTAAATCTCATATTCACTTCCTCTTGATAACATTCTCACCAATCCTATTTAATTTGTGTGGTGTCTCGTCTACTAATTATTCTTCGTAGATCTATATTTTTTTTGTATTCTTTCCAAACTTAATATATATGTACGTTTACCTCATAATATATTGCTTTATATACTAATTCTAATATTTTTATACTAAATTTGTATCTATTCACCATATTTCTCTATTAATATACAAAAATTGTTATTTATTATTTTTTCTTCTTGACACAATATTTTATTTTATAATTGTAATTTATTTAAATTGGAAAAACAGAAACATTTTCTTAATTATAATTAATTGTATTTTTCTTTTTTTTTTGTAATATTTGTGTTTGACTAATTATTATTATTTGTTTTATATATATATTTATATTTAAATTTATGTTATTTTTTTTTGTAAAATGTAAACGCCAAATAATGTAGATACTAAGAATTTTTAATTTTAATTCTTTTTTAATAATAATAATAATAATAAATGCATGAGTTTAATCGTACATATGTGTTATTTTCTATTTATATAAATGTTGTTTATTTTTTATTATATATTATATATTTATATTTCAAATGATTAATATTATATAAATTATATATATATTTTATTATCAAAATATATATGAATATATTTATGAAATCATAAATATGTTTTTTTTTAATATTTCCCTAAAGAATTTGGAATTATAAGTTTTTAATTTGATTTTCATTGAGCAAACTAAGTAAATACGCAAATTTTTAAAAGAATTTATTATAAGATATTCTTAATTTTATTTAATTGTTTAAATTTAATAATTAAATTTTAGGTATTAATGTAGCATGTGATATTCCTATCGGTCATTAGTGATTTAATTTATTCATAGATGGCGCTACTGTAAAACTTATACTTCTAATATTCCACTTCCCTTTCCTCACCCTTTATACGGCTGTAGTGTGGGTTTTTGATCTAACTCGCCGAATTCATTAATTTGATAAGGGTCTAACCCGATTGGGATACGATTATCGAACCGTAAACCATTTAAGGAATTTCGTGGATCCTACTGATCGTTTCAACACCTAAACGATTGAATGTCCAGAAATGCTTCCAAGTCATCTTGTCGAACCATGGTGGAAATCCGTTAATAAAAGCGAAGAACAGTTATATTTCGTAACATTCATGTTGTATTTTGTTATATCGCCCTTTTTGGGATTAATTCTGATTTTGTTTTTGTAAAGTTTAATCAAAATGAAAATTCAATCAAAATTTAAATTAAATAAATGAATCCATTGTATCAATTAATTCGTTTTATTATTATATTATTATTCCAATTTTAATAGTAGCGCCATCTATGAACTAACCAACTTACTCATAACTAAGAGGCTAACTAGGTAGATCTAATGTTACATTAATACCTAATTTTGGTCACGGTGGATAAAATAAAAAGTAACCACAAAAATTTATTTAAAAATGTATTAATTACAATACATTTACCAAAAGAAGAGTTTTAATTTATATATCCAAAATATGAAAGCATGGAAATATTTTTTTTATAAATTTTATTATTATGAAAATAATATTGATATTTAAAAATTATATTATATATATATATACCGACACACATATCATATTTATCAATGTATTAGCTATTTAATAAACAGCTTATCATAATCATCCTTATTTTTAAATTAATATGTAATAAAATAAAAATTATTAATATAATCTAAAAATTAAAAAATATAGACTTTAAACTTCCCATCATTATTTATAATACCTGTACATTAATTTAATTGCAATTAGTAAAAAACATTAATTTTGTAGATAATTTTTGAATATTATTATATTAAGTATATACACGAGTATAATTTATATATTTATTAGTATTTGTTTTACATGATGTATGTAATTATCATACTAATAGGTACCTAATATTAATAATCAAATATTGCTAAGAATAAATAATTATATTATTATTTTACTAATTTTAAAAAATATATTCCATTTATATAATTTTATACATTATTAATTTATGTATTTATATATTATTAATTTAATAAATATTTTATATAAATGATTAAATACATATATTTAATCATAATGATAAAAAATTACAAAAAATAAATTTATTTCAAATTAATAAATTTTATTCTAATATAATACATCTTATAAAAATTTGTTACTATTTAATTTAATTATTTTAATAGAATCAATTGTTAACAATTTTTTTAGTTATTTTTATTCAATTATTTAAATTTATCTTACATTTTAATTATTAAAATAAGGAATAGCTTGTAAAAGTCAATGATAATAATTTTCATATTCTTATCAATCAGACACTTAGCAGTCTTAAAAAATTTCTTCTCTCTACTTATTTATTATATATAGATTTTTCCATAGAATTTAAAATTTTATACTTCTCTTCATGTTTCATGAAAAACAAAATCCATATACATATATTGTTTTAATTAATTTATAAATCTTATAAACCGCATCACTCAATAACGCCTGAACCAATTTTGACAATTCTTTTTTTAAAATGTTCGTTGAAGTCCAAGGATGGTTTTTACGGCGAGAAAAAAATCAAATAATTGCCGGGAAAACCCTAAAAACAGCCCTTTTTCCCATACATATTTTTCAATATTATGCAATATGTACATAATTACTATTTTTCAATATTATGTAATATGTAATTACTAATTGATAAAAATAATAGCTGATAATTATTATGCAGTAAAGGGGCTTATCTCATCAAAACTATTATCAAAAAGGATCAAAATTGAAATATATAAAACAATTATTTTTCATGTTGATCGATGACTAGGGTGACCATATTTCGAAAACATCAACCCGGGACAAACGGTTTTCCTTTTTTTTTTAAACTAAATTGAAAAAAGTACGAAATGTCCTAAATATTGAAAAAACGGGACAATAGGCTGTCCCGAAGAAATTTTTGGGGACGCCGAGACAGAGAACCTAAAAACGGGACAATCTCGGAAAAACAGGACGTTTGGTCATCCTATCGATGACCCTGGGAGAAGAGAGTAGATTTAGAGTATTTGAGAGATTAGTATTGTTCGCAGCCAAAGGAAGATGAGATGACAAGGGGATGGCTGAGATGGCATAACGAGGAATTGCATGATATCCAGATATAGTTAAGGTTATAAAATCGAGAAGGCTGAGATAGGAAGGGGACGTGGCTGGAATGGGAGAAGCTAGAAATTGGGAGAAACCGACTGGGAAACATCCGGTGGAAGACCAAAGACCAAGGTGGGTGGACATGAAGGAAGGGACATGGGAGAGATGGGACAGGGTAGGATTTGGTTGTAGCTCAGGATAGGGACGCTTAGAGAAATGTGGATGCTGCGGCTAAGAACTTTTTAAAACTGTAGAGACACAAAGTTAGATAAATATAACATATACAATAATAATATATAATTAATTTACTGATTAAATTAAAATATATTTTACAAGAAAAAAAAATGTCTTATCTACTTATATTGATTGAAACAAAATGGATAAAAACCTTTTACAAACAGACTATCAACCAAATACAATGTATCACTCGGGGGTACAGGGGGCGGAGCCCCCGTCTAGGTGTGAAAAGCGCCGAAGGCGCTCGGAGCAGCTAGTTAAAAATAAAATTTAAATATTGTGATGCTAGACTCAGAAATAGCTGAACCGATTAATATTAATAACTTCCGGATTAATTTTATATATATATCTGGTTGTGTGTATATAGTTTATATTTTCTTTTGAGAGAGAGAGAGAGAGATGCCAGTTCTAGCGGAGTTTGGATATTATTATGACTAATATAACTTTATTGGTTACTCTTCTGACCAGACCATCGGAACTTTAATCATATCACTCATTAAAATTTCTTAAATTTCGGTACAACAATAACCTTCGTCGACACATACTTCTTTTACCCCTTATTTTGCCATGCATAATATTTCTTAGTAGAGATTAATTTTTCTTGTGATACGTTAAAAATCCATCTAACCGATTAAACTATGAAGACAAAACTCTGAATAATGCTGATATAATCATGATAATTTTTTTTTGATTATTATGCAATATTTCATGAAAAAAAAATGATAAAAATCTCTTTTCTGCATACGTTAAAATGTTCAGATTAATGTTTAGAATAAAATTTCATATTAATTATAATAATAATACTCTATTCATTTATTTATATAATTAGAATCTCTCTCTATTTCAAATTTTTAAAAAACGGAAAGTGTTCTAGCCAAATTAAGAAATTTAGATGCCTCATGCAACTTTGTGGCTAAATGAATTGAACTGGGTTAGGACTCAACTTATAAGTTTTTTCTAATATTCAGAAGATTATTAATGCAGATTCTGGCCAAATCGGAAAACATTAGATTAAATCTATTATTACTAAGAACATTCAAAATTTCTCTACACCTATTATTATGACTCACAATCAGTTAAAATTAAAAAAAAATAAATAGTTGATTTTATTTAAAAATTGTGTTGTGTGGGGAGACCAAATGAGTTAAAACTTAGTTTTAATTTTATAAATAGTTTCAAGTCTCTAACTTTAGATTTTCCTAAATTTTATTACAATAAAAATTATTCAATAAACCAATGATAGTAATAATTGAATATTAAAATAAATATTAAGGAATATTATAATTTTTGATAACATATTGTTATATAAAATATCTAACTAATTACTGATTAAATTAGAAAATAAAAAAGAACACGAAATGGAAATCACAGTTTTTTTAATATGATAATTGAAATCAAATAAATGAAAACATATTATATACAGACTTTCAAATAAATACTCTGATAACTTCGGGAATATAGGGGGTTGAGTCCTCTGTATAGATACGAATAGCTCCAAAGGCTGTCTGAGCGGCTAGTGAATAAAAAAAAATGTAATGGGTTGCATACATTTTAGGAGTAATCATTAATTTTTAAAAAGAACGAATCTATTCTTTTTTCAAAATGAAATAGATTCATAAATAACTTTAATATTACTTCTTTGTAATCTTTTCATTTAGAAGTTCATAACAAATCAAATAATAATAATAATTTATTTCAATTTTATTTTCTTATTAGGTAGCAATTTATCATTTACAATATTTTTATTTTAAATTATACTAAGTATATGAATATGTGACCAAATTAATTCTAATGATGCCATCAAATATTTAACAAATTGACAATTTTCATTTCATTATTTTTTAATTTTTTTTATTTTGGAATATAAATTTTAAAAAAATTTCTTTTTGTTTTTTTAAATATATTTATAAGTATTATACTGTATATTTATATATGAGAATAATTTTTTTTTTCATTCTCTTTTTAAGCATCAATTTATTACTTGTATGCATAAGTATAATAATTAAAATCAGCATCACAGTTTTTGTTTTTTAATAAATGTAACCCTGATCGATAATATTTTATCACATGCTAAATATATATATAGAAGCAAATTATATGTATATTAGAGGAAGTAAAAGAATAAATAAATGTTTATTATTTTATATCTGTCTAAAGATAATAAAAGAGATCATACCTCAATTCAATTAAACAAACATCCCACTAAATAAAAAAAATCAGAATGAAATTCAAATCCTGTGTGCACACAAAGATTTATTATAAATAGAGAACAAAATATATCCAAAAAAACTTTCTTCAAAAGTCTAAAAGATTATTCTATTGGATGTATTTTCTTTTCTTTTTATTTAGAAAATAAAATATAATACATTATATCTAGATATCACATATTAAACATTTCTCAATTATATATTATATAGTTATAGTATATTAAAAGTTTATTTATATTATGCTGTTGTTATTTTGCATCAAATAAAATTTAAATCAAATTTTAATTTTTTTTATTTTTGCACACAACTTAAATATTGAAATCAACCATACCACATATCATGAAAATTAAATGAAAATAAATCATCTTCTTAATATAAGTTTAACAAAAATATTAAGCATGTATTTTAAAATTTAGAAATTAAAACATTTAAAATGATCACAATTATGACAAAAAACTTTTTAATAAAAAAAATATAAAACAATCGGAGCCCAGATATAAATTCAATTTTGTTATATTTTTAATAATAGTATTTCTCATTGATTTTTTTTTAATATAAAATAATTTATTTTTGATCACTTGAAACACAATTTGGTTCAACCAGAGCCATATATTAATAAGCCAAGCTACTAATGGTTTAATGATATTAAATAAAATATAAATTTTCAATTTGCTTTTGTTTATTTAGAGTGAAAAAACGAAGAGATACCTTAATAAATGCACAACATTGTTAACATATTTTTTGAAATTAATGCCCGAAAAACATTGGAAATTGTTTTGCGCACATTTGCACAAAACACTGTTCGCCCAAGCAGACCATCGCAACTAATTTCCGGATGCTTTGAAATTAAATTTGTTGGCCTGTTTTGTCTTCGTTTTCATTAGTTTCAGTATAAATGTATGTTAAAGAGCGACAAGTCAATCTTGACCATTATTTTCAACAAATAAATGAGTGTTGTACACAATATTTTTACACAAAAAAATTGGCGTATTTTTTAAATTTATTTGAATTGCCTCATTTTTTTCGATCATTTATATGACTTTCATAACGAATCTTTTATTACATAGAAAATTATCATTAAAATGAAAAAACAATCAAATATAGTATTATATATTTGAAAAAATATTTATATTTTTAAAATATAGAGATCAATTTTTTAGTTAAGAATATAATAAAACTTACAAGGGTTAAAGAATAATAAAATTATATAAATATATATATAAACAGCTAAAATATCAATTATTTAACATATTTAATAATATTTAAGATAACATTTATTTATTTGATTAAAATCAAAATAATGATTTAATAAGTAATATATATATATATCTTCGTTTAGGTTTCCGTGAGTTTTTATTGTTATGAGAAGTTATTTTCGGGTTATTTTCATGTTTAATTGAGAAATTTGTCTCCCAACATCGACTCTTGGTCACACATGCATAGAATCCCAAAAAATTCTTGAAAAGAGCGCCTTAATGGAAATAACTTCTCATAATATAGATATAGTAAGAGTTAACATAATCATAATCTAAATGATTAGTAACGTGTAACAAATTATATTCTAAGAAGCAAAAGCTTAAATGGATTTAACATATATATATATATATATATATATATATCACTATATAAATTCAATATTTACATTATGAACGTAACTAGGAAGCATTAAGGATTATTTATTAAGAAATATTTACATGAATGAGTACAAGGAAAAAATTAACATTCGTTTTTTATTTTAATATTTTTTTTAATGAAACCATCAACCATGTTTTAATAAAAAGTAATGAATTAATTAAAAAACATATTATATTTTTTAAAAGATAAATGATTAATGTAATATTTTGTACTATATTGGTCTAAATTGAGAATATTAAAAATTGTTTTAAGTCTTTCAAGTAGGATATTATCCATATAAAATAAAATATATACAAAATATATAAATATAAGAAAAAGAACTCAAAGGAATAAAAAATAACGTTAATAGGGTTTTCCCCTATAGAAAACCTCCCCTCCTTAACCCCAATTTTTCTTTTCTTACTTACACAAAATATTTCTCTTTTTTAAAACACAATTATAATATTTACTTTAATAAATTTAAAAGGCTGAATTTTAAATAATCGTTCTCATTGATTTAAAAATAAATAAATCTCAACACTTTATAATAAAATAAATATAAATAATGTAAAATATTCTATATTCTATATACAATCTTAATAGCCAATAAATTAAAACAAATCAGAAAATATTATTTTTATTTTTTTCATTTATGAAAATCTAAATAAATTAATAATAATTTAATTAATATTTAATTAAATTAAAATTTTTTTATATAGTATTTTATATGTATAATATATATTAATATATTTGTATGTAGGTAGATATCTATATATAAATTTCACAATGGAATAATTATTTTAAACATTTCCATTTATTTTTATCTATTTAATTACACAAGTTGTTTGGATTTTTAACATTAAATAAAATTGAATTTAAATAATATTAATTTTCTTCAACAAAACAATTTAAATTTAATAAAAATAATTAGTTTGAAAATATAAAAAAAAATTAAATATAAAAAATATAATTATATATCCTTATATATTGTAATTTATTTTTTCTATTATTTTTAGTTAGGAGAAAATAATAATAGAGGCAATAAAATATTCAAAGAGATTGATCCATTGATAAATATTTAGTGCTAGTATCTATTCTACTAATTTGTGTTTTATTTATTTCCTTGCTAATTTCGATTGATGAATTATAAAAAGTATTACATAGTATAGAAAGAACCCTGTTCCAGCTGATTGAATGCATGCGGTAAAAAATCTATTCCAAAAATGAAATAAAGATAGATTATATAATAATTATTATAATTTAATAATTTTATATTTATCTATAAGCTGACTATATTATTTCAATTCTACTTTTATATAATTTTAATTTTTTTAAAAAATTGAATATTTTAATATATTTTTTTAGAGAGAAAGAATAAAATTAAAAATTTTTATTTGCCACTTGACTCACTGGATCATTTACGAGCACATTATTGAAGAATTGATTGAGCAATTAATGAAGAAATTGTTCTTATTTTTATTTTTTATGTTATTTTTGTATGTATATTCATCAAATTTAGAAATTTTATATTAATTTTAATATATCACATCAAGACAATTAGTAAATATATCCAGAATTCACATAAAAATTATTTCTTTTATATGAATTCAATCACAAATTTTTAGTGCTTGTAACGAGATCTATGAAAAATTTTGAGCAACTCTTAATTATGTATTAAATAAAAAAAAATTAAAATTATGTAATTCTTTATTTAAAATTTGATTTTGTTCTTTAAAAAATAAATATTTACGTAAATTTTAATAAAGAATTGTAAATTAGTATAAGTAGTACAAGTGAATTAGAATCAGTTTAGGCTCTTTCAAATGCTGGAAACTGGAATCAATTCCCTTCTAGTGTTAACTTACATATTTTCATATCAGTGATATTCATTATTCCATAAAACAAATATATAAACTTAGTCTATCCAATAAATAAACGAAATGAGGTCATAAAAAATTTATACAATTTTTTTATATAAAAAATATAATACCCTCTAGTTGTTGCAACCTCCGTTTTTATACGTAAATTTTCTTAAAAGGTCTCAAGAAGTCATTAGTGGTCAGTTAATTAGATAGATTATGTATAAATTATATTTATTTTCTGTTTATTATTATTGGCTATTAAATTATATTATTTTTTTAGTTTTACCATTTAGTGATTATAAATATAGTTCTTTATAATTGTTCTCTAATATTAATTCGATTTTGCCATTGGCTATAATCAATTAATTTAATAAAATGAAAATCAGAAGCAATTTTTATATTATTTTTAAAAATTCCACTTTTTCTCGTTACGGCACAATAATTTCAATTTAAAGATTATCAATAAAATTTTAGAAATAATAAAATGTCAAAAATAATTTAACTAATATATCTTAATTTATTTTTTAAAAAAACATGCATTTTTATTTATTAAGTTCTAATCAAAAGTTAATTAAAAAAAAAAAAATGTATTTAAAAATTTAAAAATTACTTATATATTATTTTTGAATTTTAATTTTTAAAAAGAATTAGTCAAGTAGCAATAAAAAAGTTTTATGTTTTTCAAAAAATAATAATCACTTTTTGCAAAGATTAATTTTTCTTTTAAATATATATGAGTTTTTAATTTTATTATTAAATATTCAATAAAATAGATATAATTTTATTTTTATTTATAAATGTGTCTAAAATCGTAAAAAATCTACAAATATTTTTTTATTCTAAATTTTTTAATTTTTGGACTGATAAATGATAATAATAATGTATAATTGGCAGCCAAATTTGTTTATTTATACTAAAAATGAGCATGGCTCCTTTCCATGTTATGATTCCAAATTTCCAGTTTTTCCTCTAAATACTTATTTAAAGACTAAGTCAAATGCCAATATTATGTTGTTAACACGAAATTTTAATTCTAATGTAATCAAGAATCTGGACATTTAACTCGAAGTGGTTACTGAAAGAACGTTCAGAAATAGTTGCGTAGTGCACATTTTATTATCTATTCAGGATCCATCTCCAACCCAACTTTCATTATTGACATTTTTTAGGAAGAAAACTTTCAAATGGAGAATTGAATGTATGGTAATGTTTCATGGAAAGGGTCCGTTTTGACCATCCTTCGCTAATTATAAACAAAAATTAAAGTTATTTATTTTTTATTTACTAATATATTAATTTTTAAAAACTACCAACATTTATTCTTTATTTTTTATATAAATATCTAAAAAAAAAATTTTGTTTAAATTTTCATTATTTATTATCACAGAATTTTTTTTTTAATTCTTTATTTAAAAAAAGAAAATTGTTAATTTCTTTCTTTAATAAATTATTAAAAATTTAAGACAGAAAAAAAGAAAACATTAAAATCAATAAATAATTGCATTTTACTAGGTTTAAAAATATATTAACATTTAATTATTATTATGTATTTTTTATTATTAATTGTTTAAAACGAAATTTCTAAGTGTCTCCCAATTATTATTTATATATTTGTTCAATTACTAAATTTCAAATGCAATTTGTAATTTGTTATCAATAGCCTTTGAGTGCATCCATTCAATAAATAATAATTTACTCTCATAGAGGTTTATATTATTTTTTCATTAGGTAATTAATATTCTCTCTTTTATTATGTTAATCAAAAATAAAAATTATTCCATTCTCTTTTGAACCTGATTGTTATGTAACTTCTGCATCTCCAACAACTTCATTAACGAATTCTGTAAATGAGACTGAATCGAGTGGATCGAGTGCCAAATCTTCAAATGTAGATTCATCTAGCAATGTTGGAAGGACTCCTAAAGAATTAACTGAAGTACCGTCTGCATTTACTTCAGGATCTGAGGAAGACGGCAATTCGGATTCACTTAATGGAAGCGTTGTAGGGACCGGAGTATTTGTGAAAGATCTAAAACAAATAACTTTTGCGTTATTTTTATCAATTATTTTTTAAATGACCTATATATATACCCTCTCTATATTTTTTATATTTTAATACAATTTTAAATAAATGGATAATATCAATAAATACATTTTTTTTATTATTTTGAAAATGTAATAGTTTTAAAAATGACTAAGAAATAAATTTAATAAATTTTACATAATTTTGATTTTAAATCTTTTTAAAGATAACTTTAATTTTAATAATTTAATACTTATTTAAAAATTTAATTATAAAAAATTAAGTTATTTTATTCTATAAATAATTTGAATAAAATAAAAGTTACCTTTGAAATGTAAGATTATCTGTAGATGTTTGATCATCAAACATGATTAAATAATTATTCAAATTTTCTGTGTCTGTTGAAGTTTCGGCTAAGAGAGCTCCTGAATGGTTGGCTGATGTTACATCAACAAAATCCATTAATTCAGAGGGCACAGGGGTGGGGGCCGTATAACATGGTGTGGGAGGGTACGGGGCTTTTGGAAGGGTTATTTTTAAATGATTGGTAATTGATGGAGAATTTTGTTGGTGATTTTTTCCTATGCTACTGGGGGTTCGGGGATGAAGAGGTACAGACTGGGAGCGATATGGGCCAGTCAAAGCCATCATGGAAGCATCCGTAAAAAATTGACTAACCTGAAAACAAAAAAAAATTAAAATTATTAATATATATTATAATATCTTATAAAAAATTAAAAATAATTTTATATAAAATTAATGTTATTCTTTATGGAAAAGTATGATAAATAATATTTAGAAATAAACCATTTTACGCCTAATTATTATTATATATTCAATATATTAAGTAAGAAGTTTGAATAATTAGTTTTTATTGATTATGAATGTTACATTGTTAAATTTTTACTTTTATTCATTATTTACAGAAAATGAAAAAATAATTCCGATGAAAATGCAAATCACCATTTAGGTCATATATAAAAGTATAATAAAATGTATATATTAATATATATATAATATAATATTTTAAAATAAAAAGAAATCATCATATTAAATTAAATTAGATTTTAAAGTCTATAAAAACTTTAAAATTAGAAAAATAAAAGCTAATCTTCTATTTTTTATCATGTAGAATATAAAAATTGTGTGCCTTTTTGTATTTCTACCTTTCTTCAAAAGTTTAGGTATTTAGGTTTTTTAATTTCGCTATTTACCTCCCTAGATAAGGGATCCCTTGGTGTATTTGGTTGACTACAAACAAGTGATGGCATTGTAATTTGGTCTACAAGATCAAGTGGCGATTGGGGCGCTGATGCTGATGACATTCCAATAGATGGAGTCCCTTTAAGATTATGAATATTAATATTTTGACCCAAATGAGGTGCTGGAAATGGAGGTGGCAAGGTCACTCTTGTTACACTGCTGTAAAAAATAAAAAATAAGAAGTAATGAAGAATCTATGCTGTTTTAGTTTATTCAATTAAATTATAATAAACCTGGATTGTCTGGATCGAGGCAACGGAGTGTTTCGTGGCGAGACAAATGGACTAGCATTGGCGCTCGATGGTCCCGGAGAAATCGGTGTGAAGGAGAAGTTTTTCCGTTTAGTATTGGGACTTGGTGGTTCAATTTGTGTACACGATGTTTCGAAACTTACACGACGTCGCGTGCTTGACCCAATAGAAGTGGCAGGTCGTCCTTGAGGTGGTAGTACAGGGGCAGAGGAAGTCACAAACACTTCCTCCTCTCTAGTATTAGGCTACAAAAAAGACAGTTATTTTTGAAGTGAAACTTCTTTAGCGGCGTCCTGACATTTGGTTGAGAATGGAGAGTGAATTGAAAAATTGAAATTTCGTAACGCAAGAGAGAAAGAAGATATAGGTATAACGAGTGAGAATGAGATAGCCTCTATCTGCGTCTCCCTTTTGTGCTGTCTTTCGTTCTAATCCCCACTCTAGGTCCAAAGTCCATGACGCGCATGCGCGCTAGTTAAGTCATATATAATTAGCTGGAGTGTCTCCACTCGACTATCTCGCAATTTGAATTGGATTAAATAACATAATATATTATATTTAAATTAAATTTAATTAATTATAAATTATAAATAATAAATAATAAATATTAAACCAGCGCATGTTTGGCTTTTTGTTGATGGCACCACGTTACGTGTTGGCGCGTGAGATTTGCAGTGTTAAAAAATTAATTCTGGTAATTTTAGCGAATCAATCAAGCTGAAATTCTATATATAGCAGTTTTATACAATTATTAATCATGTGAAAAATTATCAAACATATATCTTTATTTTTACGGTCACTTTAGAGGAAAAAAAATCAAAACGTTGTAGGTAATGACCCTCTTCCGGTTGACCTACATTTCTCAAAAGTTGATAGAAAACTATGAATTTTGAATAATGCTCATGTACCAAATTGCATCATTCTAGCTCAAACCGTTTTTGCGTAATCTTGCCTACATACATACACACACACATACACACACACACACACACAAACATTTTTCTCAACCTTAGTGAAAATGATTCAGGAACCTTCAAAACGTATAAAAACTCAAAATCTCAACATCGAAAATTTTCGTGATCGCAATACTATCTCTGGCGAGATAGTAAAAATTGATATTTATATATATATATATATATATATATATCGTGAAATAATTAAAATTCTCAAGTCAAATATACAGCGTGCACGCATACCGACGCATGTAATTGTGTGTGTGAACATGGTCGGCGATTCACACGCCAACACATACAGTTATGTGCGTCGATGACCATTCACGTTATTTATCCGAATCTCAACATTACTTTAACACTACTAAATCAATTTAAAATTATTATTGCATTTAAAACTACTTTTCTCTACTCCACAGATTTCACTATGCCGAAAAAAAATAACGACCAAAATTTAGACGATATTATTTATTTCATACACCGTTCACTACTGGTTTATAGCCACACAGGTGCTAATGCACTTGAACGAGGCGAAGATAAAATCCCTCTAATTCTCGGGGGAGATTTTAATGTAAATTTTGGATCTGATGATTCGTTGCCGTTGATCAACTTTCTTCAAGAAACATTTGGTCTGCTTATAAATAACGATCCCAAGGAATCAACAACAAAATCTGGAACTACAATAGATGCTGTTTTTACACGTTATATAGAAAATATCGAATCACGAACATATATATCTTATTTTAGTTATCACAAGCCATTAATATCAGTATTACCAATTGAAGCACCAACCGACAATAGTACAGGCAATGTAGATATGATGATAGAGTAGATAATAATAATAATAAAGCGAATATTTGTTACGAAAATTTTATACTGTTATATGTCTTTCGAAATGATCCCTTTATTTTTCTCTATTTCTCTCTCACTCACACTCTCAACTAAAATTTATCTTATTCTCTAGATTGTAAGAAGTTTCACTTCCGCCACGTTTACGATGCTGCACATTTTGCTTTTTTTTATTTATATAATTTATATACTTATAGTATATATTGTCTAAGAAAATAATCAAAGATACCTTAAGATTACGTTCGAGCAGCTGCCGTAGTTGTGATAATTTTTCATCTTGAGCTGGTCCTTTGGAAAAAACAGTTGTCACCTCATGTGATTGAAAATAACGAATTAGCTCTTCTTCTTGATCATGAGAGCTTGTATCACCACCGTGTAAATAATCATCGAGCGCATCCTTTTCTAAACTTCCTATGCTTACGGCTTCAGCTTGCATACGTGCTGCTGTCGTTGAATCCTCACTTGTCGATGAGATTGGAGCTGTAGGGGTTATCGAAGAAATTTCTGTATTAGGCTTAGGCTGAATTGGTTTATATTTTTTACCTAGAACACAATAACAACAACAAAAAGTAATGAATTAAATCTAAAGATTTTTTTGAAATGAATTGATTAAGAATATTAATAAGCTAAATGAAAGTAAACGAATTTAGAAAAATACATACGTTCGTGTTGGATGGCCGCTGTTGGTGGAAGTATAATATGAACGCTGTTTGCCATCGATGAAACTTTTGGTAATCGCGGGATAGGTAATTTAGCTGCAGGCGGTGGCAGTGGCGTGGCTGGAGTTACCCGATTCGATTCAATTTCTATAAGTAATTAGATATACATTTTAATATATAAGTAAAGATATAAGTACTAATTATTAAGTAAGTATTAAATAAACATTATCTAAGAAAGTACAAATAAAATTTTCTTGAAACTTTAAATATTAAATTTCGATATTTATTGGTTTTTGGGGTCTATGCATTTTGTCATTTTATGTATGTATTAGATATAATTAATTTTATCTTAAAATTATTAAACTTTACGCGGTTTGATCTCTAGATCTCAAAATCAGTTAACTAGGCCTATAACTATAATACTGTACTACACAGATCATCTAACAGAATGCTAAACTCTATTGTTCTCGATGAAACAAAGTTTGCAGGCACAGGCAGTGGATAATTGTGTGTAACAAATACAGCAAAGACCAAACACATACACACACACACACAAGCCCGATTTTTTTTTCAATTATCCATTGCCAAAAACTTTGTTTTACCGAGGACAATAGAGTTTAGGGGGCCTGATGCTAGTATATTTTTATTTTATTTTTAATTATAATAATAATAAAAAAATTGAGAAAGGATTGAGAGCTCAAAAATTATTAACGTAAAAATAAAATAATTGATTTTTAATCTTTTAATTTTAAGTTTATTTAAATAAAAATTAAGCAAAATTTAATTTAATTAAATATAATAATAATAATTTAATTTAAATATAATTCAATTTTATATTTTAAATTGTTTAATTGTGAATACACACACAAATATAAGTATACATTATAATTATAAATAGTAAATTATAATAAAAAAATCATTTTATTCTTAATATCATGATTATTAATAATAGAACCTTTTAATTTGGCAGGTTGGCTGACCGTCTCCGGCGTGGTGACCGTCACCTCCCCACTATCACATTGTGTTGCGCCGCTCGTCGTTGGGATTGGCGTCATCACATTATCACAGCCATTCGTTGACGTGGATTGCACGCCGCTTTCCTGAGCTTTATTAGAAGAAATGCCGGGCAATTGTTTTATAGGCACTGTACCCGTACCCAAATGACTTCTGGAACGTTTTGCACGGGATTTTTCAATTATAGGGGAATTCGAAACAGGCGCAGGAGATATTTTATTAACAATTGCTGCTGTCTGATCCTACAAGAGAAAATTAAAAAAAAATATATATTGATCACACAACTTTTAAATAATAAAATGAGTAAATAAATAATTAAACACTAATTTTAATAAAGATTAAATTTAAATTGTATAAATTAATTGTAAACTTTCAAATCACAAAAAATCATTTTTTCTATCTTATAACTTTGTACCTGCCTATATAGTACACATCTAAGAAGCGATTAAAAAAATTTACGTTAACTTTCGGGCGCCAATATAAGAATGTATTTGTGTTATTTTCGATATTATTTAATTCTTCCAAAAATATTTGTTTTTGGTATAATATAGTGTTTAGAATCGAGATTTTAAAATTAAAATAAAGTATTAAAATAAATAAATACATATAATTAATATTAAAAATGTGATGCTCATAAGAGATGTGGTAGCAAAGATTTCTTCAAAATGTATTGTAATTTAAAGAAATGAACACAAATTCTGATATATTTCACTTTAAGATTAATTAAATTTAAATTATAAAAAGAATTTTCTAATCATAATTTTCTTTTTCTATAATATCAATAATATATTTAGGCGCTAAAAGTAAAAAAAAAATGAATGTGTTAATGAATTTTAACATCTTATTAAAAAAAAAAAATTTTAAATTAAACCATCTTTAAGATAATAAGATAAACGCCGTAGATTATTTGATATAGGTCTAAAATCTATTTTGAATTATGATTAGATACCCGTTAAAAAACGGCTTTAATAAAATTAATGAGATGAGTAATTTCTTCTTTACTATCAATACTAACACTGACACTATTTAATAAATATATTTTTCAATAGATATAATATATAGGATGTATAATCTATCCTATATTATAATTATGCGTATATGAGTATATTGACACTCCTCTTAAGTACTTTTAACATGATTACCTATCAAAAATAATTAATGAAATTATCACTCGTGTGGCTTGTTATCTTCCTGTTTTTTTTTTAAGATTAATTATTAATATTGGTAGATGAGATTGGGCAGAGGTTATATTGTTTTTTCAAACTGATTTTTAAAAGGCGATTCATATCATTGCATTTTGTAATATTAATTATAATGTAATGATTATCAGTGAAATAATCTTATTTTCTTTTCTCTAATAAAAAATAAACGCAAAAATGTTAAATTGAATTGATACGATTAAAAAGATAAAAAACGATTATCGGATTATTTTTCTTGAAATGAAACTGTGATGATTAATATTCAATAAGATCAACCTCCCTTTCTTTTTCTATACTAAAAGACTTCAAAAACCCATACCCTCTCCATCTCTCTTCTAACACTCTATTTTTTGTGAATACCAAATCTAAAATATACTTTATCTTTATTTAAGAGAGTTTACACATTTATAAGGAAGATTTTAGAAATATCCAAACAAAAATTTACATAAATTTATAAATTTAATATTAATCAAAATTAATTAAAACTAAAAAAGAAGAAAAGTCCTACGAAAAGTTACAAAAGTCAAAAAGAAAATTATTACATTTAAATTATCAATTTTAAATTTTTTTTTTTTTTTTTTAAATAGAAAGGTTACAATATCTAATATTTATAAATTAGATAAGAGTATTTCACTTTCCCTGAAAGGGTTTATTCATAGATATTTATATTACTCCTCCTCCTCTCTATGACGAATGGTTTAGGTTTAATAATTAAATAATAATTTAATTTTAATCTTCCAATCGCGTTAAATTTAACCTCACTTAGTTTTATGAAATATTCTAAAACTTTTTTAAAATCATTTTAAATAGCAAATTTTAATTTGAATAATTCCTTCTTTGATTGTACAGCCGATGGTATTCAGGGAAGATTTTCGAGACCATCGTGTTTTTAATTGAAATTTTTGTTATAGAAATTTAACACAAAAGATAAGGTCATTTTTGCATTTTTGTTTTACACCTCGACGTGTTGGAGTCCGGTCTACGAGATTCAACAATATTCAATTATATTTTGGAAATCCGACTGAAATTAATTTTCTTCGACACAGGCACCCACGAAGACGCCATTGATAAGATTTTGATAAAAAAATCCGAATCCAGTAAAAGTGAATGAACTATGAGTGTAATATTGATTTAGTTCTAATTCATTATATAATTAAGGTATTTTATTGGGTTTCTAATTTGATTTGTTAAAATTTTATTTTTTTTCTTATTTTTCCACTTTTTCAACATCTACAGATAAAGCAGATAAATAGTGAATACGGTAAGTTGGCAAAAACTTTATTTTTTAATAAAATTTATAGAATTGTTAAATCAAATTAAATTACCATTACTTGATAAAATTGTATAATTCATATACCTTTATATACCATGTATATATGAAATGAAATTTTCCAAGTATCTTTATAAAATTCAATTTTAAGCTTTATATTTCAATAAAAATATATTTTTCCTATAGTTTTACATTTTGTGATTATTGTAATTATTTTTATTTTAGAATATTAATTTTTTTTTAAATATATTATATTATATATATATATCTTTCTCCATATATGTATTTAATAATAATATAATATGATAATACATCTACTTGAATTAAGTGTTTTTGTTATCTAATAGAAAAGTGTTATCAATTGAAATCTTCCGTTCACGATTTTGTAAATGGCCTTGGTTTAGTTTGATAAACTTTACAATTCTCCCACTTCTTCTTTCTATCCCCTCCCCCCGACCCTTAGTATTTTTAAAATACTTTATTTACATGAAAAACGTTTATGTACAATATGTAGACACTTCATCACCTTAAGTATTTTATGGATAAATCAATAATTAAATAATGGGTTCGAAAAGGTAATTTGCTTGTTTTTCTAAATATATTATTCATATAATAGTTTAATATAAGTATATGTATTATAGATATATGCGTAAATAATAAATTGATAAATTACAATATTTAAATAATTAAAATGCAATAATTTTACAAACAATTTTAGAAATTATGATGTGTTTTGTCTCTTCAAAAAATTTAAGAAATTTTTAGTTCAAATTATTTCGTTTAAATTTTATACATAGAGAGAAGACTGTATATTAAAAGTGAAAACCAAATTTACCATTTCTATACTCTGAATTGCGAAAAAACATATTAAAATTATTTTTTTCATTACCATAAATATTTTACACAGGAACTTATTATATTTATTATAACAATAGATGTGCGATAATATTATTATACAGTGGTACCTCGACTTACGAGTGCCCCAACATACGAGTGTTTTGAGATACGAGCCGCCAACCGACCGATATTTTGCTTTGAGATACGAGCAAGATTTGAGATACGAGCACCCCGTGACGATGCACACGGCACCAATTTGCCCCCGCATTTCTAATTTTAAGAAGCTGTACACAAAGCACATGTTCCGCAAATGCTTTGTAGTGACGGATAGTACAAACCTGACCCTTCGAGAGTTTTGGAAAGACCATTTTAACATAGTGACAAGTCTAAGAATTATTGATCAGGCCTGGCTGGGTGTCACAAAAAGAACATTAATTTCTGCATGGAAAAAGCTATGGCCTGACGCTGTAACTGAAAGGATCATTGCAGAATCTGAATCTCAAGTGTCAGAAATAGAAGAGATTGTTTCTTTGGGAAAATCTTTGGGTTTAGAAGTAGATGAAAATGATGTAAACGAACTCGTCGAGCTTTGAGGAGCTTACAACTGAAGAGTTACAAAACCTACAAACACAGAATGATGTTGTGACCCAAGAAAACACAGTTTCTGAAGAGGCGCCAGAGACAGAAAATGTTATCTCCTCAAAAGAAATTAAAGAGATCTTAGGAATGTGGGAGAAAATTGTTGAATTTGTAGATAAAAACCACCCCGAAAAGGTTGCAACTGGTCGGGCTTCGGAATTATTTAACGAAACCTGTCTCAATCATTTTCGCAATACCCTGAAGGGGAGGAAAAAACAAACTTCCTTAGACAATTTTGTAAAACGCTTTGCAGAACAAGATGAGCAAGGGGAGGCGAAAAAAGCAAAGACAAGCCATGATATTTAAGTTTTTTTTTAAATTCTTCTTATTTTTATTTATTTAAATGTTCCCATTATTTTTGTTGTTTTTAAATAAATGTTCCTTCTCGTAAAGACATTTGTTTGATTCAAAATAGCATACAAAAAACAAAACTAAGGTGATTTTTGGGGACTGGAACGGATTAAAAGCTTTTCTATTAGTTTTAATGGCGCGAAGTGCTTTGAGATACGAACAATTTGAGATACGAGCAAGGTCTTGGAACGAATTAAGCTCGTATGTCGAGGTACCACTGTATTTGTAATATCGTTATTTTTGTAGGTATATTTAAAATTAAATGCTTCCTATTAAAAAATATTTTTTTTTTTAATTTAAAAATAAATATTCATAGGTACCTGTAATTTTCTTTTTTGTTCCCGAATTACTTCTCTTTCATAAAGTTTTCGTTGAAGTTGAATTTGAGCTTCCCGATGTTTTGAGCTCAATGGAGACCTTGAAAAGGGTTTATTATTAATTGGAGTTGGCGGAAGGGATGAAGAAGTTGTGCTTGGTGAGGGGGTGGCAGAATTAGAAATAGTTGAACTAGTGGAATGAACGACATTCGTGCCGCTCGTTGAAATGGAAGGGGAATTTGAATTTCGTTGAGATAAAAGGGTGAGTGCGGCAACGGAACGTGTATCCACACAATGATTTTCAACTAGATGATTTGCTAAATGGCGCATGGATATAAAAGGTACACCAAGTAATTTTTCCGCCCATTCGCGTACAAGGCATGTAGCTGCAGCTGATATCTCCACATTTTGTATATTTGCCAAATTTCCATTATTTAGTCCATCTCCATCTATCATCTGAAAAAATAAAAATAAAAAAACATGTTAATATATTTTTTTTTTACATTTCATATTTACATACAAAATATAGATCATTTATATAAATGGGTAAGAAATTTATTATAATCGCTATTTCAGAAAAAAATAGAAAAAGCGTTACAATAATCTATATATATAAAAAAAGGTTTTTGTCTGCACATTGCTCAGAATTTAAAAATTTTTGCATATCTTCGCGTTTCATGACCTCTAGAATCCAAAAGTGACTTTAGAATTTTTCATGTCTGTCTGTCTGTCTGTCTGTCCGGAAAATTACTATTTTATAGACTCAGAATTGGCTGAACCGATTTCTTTGAAATTACATCACAATATTCTTATATACCCCTAGAGTAACATAGGCTATAAATTTTATTTATATGTCAACAATAACCGCAGAAATTAATTTTTTAAAGTTTATATAATTCTCCGTGTTGTTCATTCAAGAGCAGCTCGCGGCTCACTGCCGGCCTAGCGGAATTATTTCAAACAATGAATTATCATAGCTATTCCCAATCAAAGAATTATTATAATATTTCCCTTTTTATTTTAAATTCTAATATACAAATATCAATTCAATTAAATAATTTATTCTAAAAGTTCTCAATTTAATTAAAATATTTATTAGATCATATTTTTATCTTAAATTATTTTTTATTTAATTGAATATTTCTTCTTTTCTATAATATATACATAATAATATATAAATTTTATCATTGAATAATAAAAAAAAAAATTATTTAACCTGAATTAAAATGACTGAATTATATTATCTTTGTTTTTTATTTTAATTTAATTACTCTATTATTAATTACTAAATATATATATATATTATATAAAAATTAAAATATGATGATATAAAGTTGTTTTAAATTTTTGACATTTTTAAATTGGGTATATTTTTTAAATTTATTAAAATGTCTTTTTTATTTATTAAGTTTAAAAGATTCATTTTTATTATGTGATATTAATAAAAAATAACGATGCTCTGTGCAAGTCGAATCATGTTGCACATAATTAAATAACAATTGCCAAACAAAGAATATAATATTTTTTTAAATTCTTATATTTAAATATCATTTCAATTAAATAATTTATTCTAAAAGGTCTCATTTTAATTAATTTAATAAAATATTTAAATCACCATTCAATTTTTTATTAATAGGCTTCTTTTTTTATTTTTAATTTTTAATAAATTCTCGTTTTTTGATATGATATTAATAAAAAATAATATTAAATTGTATATAAATATAAAAATTAGAATATTTGAATTTTTTTAAATTTTAACACATGTAATCAATCATATGCATTAAGAATGGAAAATTTTTAAAATCAACTTGCTATTAAATTCAGAAAAAAAATATTGATATATAGAATATATAGACTATTCGAATATAATTTAAAACTCTTTCTCTCCTTCTATTTTAAATTAAAATAAGTTGACCTGTGGCCAGGTCCGAACCGACCGACTGTTTGAAATAAATTAATTTCCAGCTACAGAAACAATTTCAAATAATTTTAATATATCTATTAATGTAATAAAAAACAGATATGGATATAACATAAATATTTTTAATTTTATTTTATTTATAATATATATGTAAGACCAGACTGTGACGTCATGAATGGCTGGATGACGTCATATAATTTTAAATCAAGAAAAAACTAATAAATATGATTTTTCTCGAGGATAAAACCAATACAAAGTGCATGATTCGTGGTGATATATAAAAAAATCTCCTTTGGTGTGAAAATAACCCTTTCCTTCCTATCGTCGATCGCTAATACTACCACTTCCGGTTTCCGGAATTGCACCAAAAGTTGATCAATTCATCCCACTGATGCATTAAGTAAATATACCAAATTTCATCAAAATCGGTTGAGCCGTTCAGGCTGTACACATCTATACGGACGGACAGACGGACAGACGGACGGACGGACAGACGGACGGACAGACATCATGCTAAAAATACTTTTTTCTGTTTAGAAAATGCATGATTCGTGGAGATATGTAAAAATCTCCACATGTGAAATTTGGTGTGAAAACAATACCTCCCTTACTATCGTCGGTCGGTAAAAACGGAGTTTTAAGAAATTTAGATGCCATATGCAACATGGGTGGGTAAATGAATTGAGCTGGAAAAGGAGGCAATTTATAATTTTCTTCTAATTCAGATTTAGGACAAATCGTACAACATTATATCAAATCTCGCTAAGAACATTCAATATTTTTGTACACAAATTATTCAGAGTATTGGCTAAGCGTATAACTCACAATCAGTTTATATTGAAATTTATATAAATTAACAAAGTAAAAATTTTTATTTGTTTAAATTTTATTATAATGAATAAAAAAAAAATTAAATATATAGATCACATGATTAAGAGAAGCAAAAAAGTTGACAGAAAATAACTGTTGGATGGAGGTCGGACATGACAGAAACTGTAAGCGAAATCTTCATATTGCGACGAATAATTTTCAAATCCCCTAGCACCACAGAATTTAAGTTTCTTTTAAGGAAAATAACTATGATCTAAAAAAAATAATAAATGAACTTAATAATAAAAAAACAAATAAATCAATTAATTTAAATTAATACTATTAATGAATGTATATATTGGTCATTTATCTATAGTTTTATACCGTTAATTTTTATAAATTGTCTCAAGTCTCTATTTTTGCATTTTCTCAAGTTTCATTATAATTAAAAATATTCAATAATAATCTAGCAATGAAAATAAAATACCAAAATGTAATGATCAAGAAATATTATACTCTATTTCACTATTATAACATATACAATACTTAAGAACCATAGGCGGAGGAAATATTAGCAGATATCATTACGGGTTCAGGCCAAATCGATCAACATTAATTAAGATATTTTCATTATGACAGATATTAGGAAAAAACCGCGAATTCAATATTTCTGTTTACTAATTATTTGTAGACTTTAGTAAAACATACACATGACTCAATATAGATCAGCATAAACTTTTTCAAATTTTGATCTTCAAATTTCTCTTGAAGGTAGTAAAGAAAGAATAAGATGCGGAAATCAATTGTAAAATGTTAGGTTACCCAGACGACTTAAATATAATAGGAGATTAGGAAATTGCAATTGCAGATAGCGAGGAAAAATTAATGGAGGTTTGAAATTAATAGTGATAAGAAAAAATATTTAGTAACAAAGAGGAAGAGTATTGACATACAAAATCTTAAGATACAAAATGTAGAATTTGAATATGTAGAAAAATTGAATGTAATCACGAAGGATAATAATATTTGAGAAGAATTTAAATCGGGGTTGCAATCGGGAAACGCCTGTTATCTTGCAATAAAGAGGCTTATCTCTTCAAAATTATTATCAAAGGGAATATATAAAAAAAATTATTTTGCCTGTTGCATTATATGGGTGGGAGGCATGGTCTATGACCCTGGGAGATGAGAGTAGATTCAGAGTGTTTGAGAATAGGATTCTTCCCTGCATTTATTGGCCAAAGAAAGATGAGGTCACCGGGGAATGGGGGAGACTGCATAACAAGAAATTGCATGGCCTCTCTGCATCTTCAGAAATAGTTAGGGTTATAAAAGGGAAAAAGCTGCGATAGGCAGGGCACGTGGCTAGAATGGGAGAGGAAAAAGATATTGGTGGGAAGACCGATTGGAAAACGTCCGCTTGGAAAACCAATGACGCGTAGGAAGGGACGTAAGAGAGATGGAACAAGGGCTCAGGATAGGGACACTTGGAGAAATGTGGTTGTTGCGGCTAAGAACTTTTGAGTATCTTTGAGCCACATAGGTAGATAGATATAACATATACAATAATAATATATATAATTAATATAGTGATTAAATTAAAATATATTTTTTAAATAAGAACATAAAAAGAAATGAATGTTTTATGTAATATACTGATTGAAACAAAATGGATGAAAACCTTTTACTACATTCAACCACCAAATACCATGTACCACTCGGGGGTACAGGGGGCGGAGCCCCCGTCTAGGTGTGAAGAGCGCCGAAGGCGCTCTGAGCAGCTAGTAATAAATAAAAATAATAAAGCTTTATAATATACGAAACATTTAATAATTTTTAATAGTTCACTCCTTCAAAGGCCAAGACTTATTAAAAGTTGATTGTATACGAGATAATTAATGATAATTAATTGTTCGATGTTTTCTTGGCCTTTCTATTTGTTTTCAGGATAACAAATATCATGGATTAGTTAGAGCAATTGTTACAAATTAATAAATAAATAGAAAATAAAATATTAATTAAACCTTGAATATTATTCTTTACATATGCCCAATAAAAAGCCTAAGCGCATATGAACAGAAGTAGTAGGTATTGAATTTAATATTATTATTAAAAGCGTATATATTAAAAAGTTTTTTTTTATTAATTTATTTTCAAGTTATTAGTTTTTTATTTTTTATTAACTTCATTTTTCTGTCTGACTGTAATGTTCAAATTTTGTAATTGGATTTTAACCCACTTCTAATTGAGCGATTTTTCTCAAATTTGAAATGTATATTGAAAGTCAATGACATTGCAATAATCAAAAGAAATATTTTGAATTTTTTAAAAAAACGGATTTTTAAAATTTGTGAATTTAATTATATTTACTTAAAGATAACACATTACTAGAGTTCACACATAAATTTAGGTAAAAAGTTGACCAAAAATATTACGATTTTAAATGGACCCTTATAGTTAAAGTAATAGTTTTTTGGATTACTATACTGGGCGGGGCTTATCTGCCCTTTGTGCTTGTGTTGTTCTGTGATTCCGAAAAGAACTCACAATCAGTGCCGCACATAATGATATATTTACAATTTTTATATTTTCTATACAAATGAGTTAGTGAAAAAATTACTTGTTAGGGATGATACAAACAAAAGATTAAAAAGATATGATATATTGCAGTGGTTCCCAAAGTGTGGGCCGGGACCCGGTTACCGGGTCGCAGAAAAATTTTACCGGATTATATCATTAGAAACACAAAATTACTTCTATTTTTCTTGTATAATTATTTTGTAATTTTTTGTATAAAATAGACAATTTGAAAATTATTAATTTTTTAATTACTTTTTTTTTTCTTATATAATTATTTTGCAATTTTCAACGAACTTTTACTTAGTTCGTTCATAAAATCTATGTCTGTGTGTCTATCGCCAAAAATTTTCGATATTTTAAATTTTAATTTTGGATTCGAGTAGAGTTTAAAAAAAATGTAAATGTAAAGTGGTCTTAGTTTTTTAAAATTCGTTTGGGAATATGGTCAAATCGGCGGTCAAAGTTGAAAATTTCCCATATGTTCAGCGCATAATTATAAATAAGCGATGTTTTCAGCGCATCTTCGATCGTATCATTATAATTATAATTATAAATTATATAAATTATTAATTTTTTCATTTAATTTATTATTCATTATTATTTATTTCATTTAAATAAATATATATTTTTAAATATTTTTTGCTCTCTACATTATTTATCTAATTCTCACAATATAGTAAGATCATATAAATTGGAATTATTTATGCAATTTTGTGATAAATATGAATAAAAGTTCGTTGATAGTAGTGGGTCGCGACAAATTTTAAGACCTCGAACCGGGTCGAAGTCAAAAAAGTTTGGGAAACACTGATATATTGAATCTTGTTAAAAGAAAATTTTGACGTTTATCGAAGATGTGTGAAAAAGTGAAGTGCGTATTTGTGAAATGTTCGGGATGAGTGTATGTGTTTAGTGTGTAATATTTAAAACTTTTGAAATTTTAAAAATTTTTTTTCATAAAATAATCACATATTGATTTCTATTAAATAAAAATGAATCGAAATTACCATTTATTGGAACATGGATTTGGACACTTGGAGAATTAGAAAATGCATCAATTGAGGAATGGGCCAACATCTCCCAAGAAGAAATAAAAAATTTAATTCTATCAATGCCAAAAAGAATCAAAGAAGTAATAAGAGCACAAGTTCTTACTAAACTGTTTTTTGATCAAAACATTTAATAGAATTAATTAAATTTCATTTTTTTTAATTTCCTTCTTTTTCACCAAATGTAAGTAATTTAAAGATTTCCTTTTTTTATTTTTATTTATTAAAAGATAAATATACTGTTATAAATTTGAGTATTTATTATTTTTTATTAAGTTTTATTAATTTAATATGAAATACAATACAAGTTTATTGGGCTTATTAGTAAAATGAATAGTGATGCGATAATTTTGCATAGCAGTTTATATATTTAAATATATCTATATGTATATTAATTAACATATTTATTATTATTAATTAACACATTTATTATTATTAATTATTAAATGGAAATTTATAATATTTACAATCAATTAGTTAAGAAAATTTCTATTTTATTAAACGAATTGGAAAACAATTAGTGAAGTTAAACCAAAAAGATTATCTAGAAATGATCTAGAAATATTATACTCTATTTCACTATTATAACATATACAATACTTACGAACCATAGGCAGAGGAAATATTAGGAGATATCATTGCTGGTTCAGGCCAAATCGATCAACATTAATTAAGATATTTTCATTATGACAGATATTAGAAAAAACCGCGAATTCAATATTTCTGTTCACTAATTATTTGTAGACTTTAGTAAATCATACGTATGACTCAATAGATCCGGATAAATTTTTTCAAATTTTGATCTTCAAATTTGTCAAAGAGTAGGATGCGGAAATCTATTGTAAAATATTAGGTCACCCAGGCGACTTAAATATAATAGGAGATTTGGCAATTAATTAATCGAGGTAGGAAAAGAGATGGGGTTTGAAATTAATAGTGATAAGAAAAATATTTATTAACAAAGTGGAACAGGTTTAATATACAAAATGTAGAATTTAAATATGTAAAAAAATTGAATGTAATCACGAAGAATAATAATATTTGAGACGAATTTAAATCGAGGTTGCAATTAAATTAACGTTTTATGTAATATACTGATTGGAACAAAATGGATGAAAACCTTTTACTACTTTCAACCAAATACTATGTATCACTCGGGGTACAGAGGGCGGAGCCCTCATTTAGGTCTGAAGAGCGCCGGAGGCGCTCTGAACAGCTAGTTTAATATAAATCCTAACTTAATAACGATATTTATAGTAGCTTTAGAAAATATTATCTAATAAAGTATGTACAAAAAATTAAATTTCAAATTAATTCAAAAACGTGTTGATCAAAAAAAAAAAAAAAAAAAAGAAATAGAAAATTCTTTCAATAACACCTCCATCCCTCTCACTCTCCGATGCTAATTAGATCCTCCCTCAGCTCGCCCATATATAAGTAATTATTGAATTTTATTGTAATAATATAGATATTTGTATTATCTCTTTTTTTAATTTTATTTATAATAATTCTCAAGGTAATTAGATCTATCACTAAACTTTTTGAATATTTCTTGGGAAATTTTATTTATATAATATAATTTTTCTATATATAAATATAATATATTATTGTAATGATGAATATTATTTGATATACGAATAGGTTGTTTATAATTGAAATTATTTTTTTTTTAAATATTTCAAGCACAAGAAGGATCTGAGTATTTGATTTACTGCTCCTTTGCGTCACACGCTCAACCCACCTTAATTAACAATACCTGATGAGTCATATTATTTATATAATTCTCCAAGTTGAAATTTCAATTGATATTCTACTATTAGGTTTTGTAAAAGATTTTATCATGAATATTGTTAAAAGGCCTTCTTTAAAGTGAATTAAGTAAGTAATAAATAAAAAACAAAATGGATTATATACATAGATTCAAATAAATAATAATAAAAAAATATGAAAATCTAATTACCTTATCGGATTGTAGAGGAAGTACGAGATCAGGTAATTCAGGTGGCTCTAATTTTACGCGTTTTCGCATTCCAGCATAACAATATCTGGAATTTCCTCTTGTCCCAAGCCTTCGGGGTCGGACACGCGGAAATACTTGTTTCATCACTTTCCCAAAATCGGCTGTAGAAAGAGGCTTCATGTTGTTATTCGAACAAAATGCTCTGGAAAAATAAACATAAATAATGAAAACAATAAATTATTTTATTTTTATTTCTCGTTTAAATGCTTATGTAAAATTATATAATAGCTAAGAAAAGTATTATATTCATGATTAAAAAAAAAATTCAGGTCTTGCGGATACCAAATAATGTGTTTTCTCTATATCAATGTAAACACCATTATAATAAGATATTTTTCATTTCAACCTCTAGAATAATCTTAATATGACATTTTTTTGCCCCTCCTCCTTTCTTCTTTTAATTCTTTAAACTTAATTTTCTGTTAAAACTCAATATTTCTTTTACATGTTATATTTCACAATCAGATTGAAATATTTTTTAATTTATATTTTATTATATTTTATTTTAAATAAACACTAGGCATTC
Source organism: Labia minor (assembly GCA_963082975.1). Classification (NCBI taxonomy): domain Eukaryota; kingdom Metazoa; phylum Arthropoda; class Insecta; order Dermaptera; family Spongiphoridae; genus Labia; species Labia minor. The sequence continues at coordinate 64,370,578 of OY720344.1, read as the reverse complement.
ATCTAATGAAAATAAAATATTTCATAATAAAAGATCAACTTCATTGTCTTAATGTCATTTTTTACAAATATTGAGCCTATATATTGGAAAAATCTTATTTCCTATAGATCAAGGATGATTAACCTTTTTTATCAAATGGACAAATGAAAGCTCGAAATTTCTTGGCGAGACATTTCTATGGCGACCGCAGACAAAAAAAAAACAAATTTAAATTAATAAATTATTAAACCTCAAATATCTAATGAACAATTCACATAATACATGTCTCTTTCAAGGTCTCAAAAAAATCGTTTCATTGTTGTACCAATTATTATAATATATATTTAATAACTAATTTAATTAATCAAGTGGCCAAAAAAAAGTTTAGAATTTCACTAAAATGATATTGTACTATTATGTTTGGCGGACCTCGTGCGGGGGTTGGTCATCCCTCCTAGAGAAGATACATTCGATTAAAAATGATTTAAAAATTATTTTCCGCAGAACATCTTTTATTTTTATTGTCTCATATACATTATATATTATATATTATATTTCTTATTAATCTTTACAGAGTGTTTTTATTTCATGAATTTATCTATAAAAAGAATTGATATATTAAATCACACATTTATTGAATTTCTTTAGATATACATGTATATTTTTTGAATTACAAATTATGAATAAGTATAGATTTTTATAATGGCAATGGCAAAGATAATTGTGTAAATTAGATTAAATAAGACTATACCATAATGATCTTTTTCATTCACCATAAACTACTTAGCAGATATGATTGCACTTAATTTTTTTTTTCATTCGATTTTAAAATACAATGACAAGTATCGAGGTAAGTAAAATGTATTAGCTACTTAATCCAAATTGTAATAAAAAATATTTAAAAAAAAAAATAATCAATTTTATCTATGTGCGGGGCATGTATTTAAGTGTTTATTTAAATAATATAGGTAATTAAATATGTATTTTTACATAAAAATATGTAAGGATTTTTATACTTTTCATTAATATAAAGTAAAAACATAGTTCTTTATTTACAAAATTTCTAATATGTATGAAATAAGAAATAAAAAGGTTGATACGGGTCAGGGATTATATAAAGAATACATAATATTTATTAAAAAAAAAGAAAAAATATGACTATGTAAAATAAGATAATAATGTAGTGTTGATTGATTATGAAATACTTAATCACAAAGATAATATATAAATATTTATTTAACTTTATGCCTGGACTTTCAAAGAAAAATATTAATATTAATTCTACTATTTAATAATATATATGATATATTATTGAAAATAGGTTTATCTTATTTTATATCAATTAATAGTTGTTGTACACCCCTTCCTAGTAGTATTTTTTAATAGTAAATCTATTAAATTAATTATCTTCTAATATTTAGAAAAATAATGAATATTGATTTTTTGAAGAATTCACAAATGCAAATATTTATTATAGTTATATATTCCATATATACGCGTATATAGAAATTTTAATTTTTTTCAAATTGCTTTCAAAAACTTAAATAGTAAACAAATTTATTATAAAAATTATTTCATTTTGGGTTATACATATTTGGATAAAATTGGATTAATTCATTACATATATATTTTTAAATCTTTTTCCTCTCTGGGATTTCAGAAGATTAAATAATATATAAAGAATTGTCAGTTAAATTTTTTCTTCATATTTTATGATGTGAAAAATTTTTTTTGTTTATTTTACAAATTTTGGAGTGAAAATATGCCAGTGGTATGTGTGCAAAATTAATATTGCAGTCTGTTATCTAATGTAGATTTTATACAAGATATACCTCATAGGCATAATATATTTATATAAAATCATTCATTCTGATAAATATCTTAAAATGTTATTCCTAATTTATTATAATTTTTAACGTTTAATTTATTATTAAAAAAAATTAAAAATGAAAATACAATTTTTTTTATTTTTGAAAGTTATTATTGATTTTTGTAAAAAATTTATTGAAAGGAATATTATGGGTCTTAGGCTATGGTAATCGTTTTAGAAGTGTCAATAGAATAGAATGCCAAAGATCACTTTGACTTGAGATTACTACTTTAACATATATAAAGGATTTTTACATCTCATTTATTAATTATTTTTGATAGGAGTAAAATTTAGAAACATATTTTAATATTTTTAAATTAAAATTTATATATTATTACCAATGTCCAACTAAAAATATACCTTGAAAAAATATAATGGTGACCATTGCTTCACTGGTATCATAGAATGTGTAAAAACAAAAAGGCTGAGGACAACTGGCCTCTGGTATCAATGCGGGAATTAAATAGAGGTATATATCATTAAACACTCAATTGGATATTGTGTATTCATGTTCATAATCTTTTAATATATTTTGAAACTCGCATATAAATAATAAACTTATTTTTATATTAGATTTTTTTTTTATTGGAATAATAGTAATAATATTAAAAAAAAGTATACAAAAATTTGCTAAATTGATTCTTGATTTCAAAAATATAATATTTTGAAAAAATAACTGCTATATGCAAAAAACACACGACTTTCAAAACAAAAATGAAACATTAGAAATACTTTTAGAAAATAATTAAAAAAAAATTAAATAATTGATTTATATATTTAATAGAAAAAGAAGCTATATGTTAATAATATAATTTTTATAGATCTAATTACTGGGTATATTCTTATTTTATTTAATTATATATATATTAATTAATTCAAGACTCGACAATATCATTTGAGCTACAATTAAATATGAATTATATATTTTCCAATAATTGTTCATAATTTTTAATTTTTATAGTTATGTATTTTAGGAATTGATTTACTTATATATTTGACAAATTTGCACAATTTTTGGAAATATAATTATATACAAATTTTAAAATAAATATAATAAACTCTTTAAAGCCACTCACAAACTAAACAGTAACAATTTCTGAAATTCATTCTAGGAATACTAAAATTTAATCAATGTTTTATTTTTTTATAATCAAAATACATTTCTTTAAACTTCCATTAATGAAAAAAACATAATCTTTTTATAAATAATAAATATATAAGAAAATCTGTATTATGTTATTTCAATATTATATTAATCTACGTTGTAATTATATGCATTTGAGACATTAATTTAGAATAGTATTTTAGGTAAATTCCATTGAGTATATTAATAATTCCATCAGATAATTATATCACTAAAAGAGGTTGTGATTGATGGATCCTAGAATAACTTTAATAACCATGACAATTTTATCAATGATGTGAATTAAAAATATTTCAAAACTATTTAAGAATATCATCATAAATATTAAATATAAATTAATATTCATTCTATGAAAGAGATCAACTAAATGAGACTGATTTGACTAATAGAGTTTAGAGAACTTTCACTTATAATACTTTTCAATTATTCCATTATATGAATATTAACAAAATATTTTCTCTTAAACTATCTATCTGTTTGATTGATTTTAGAGATTTTTAACAATATGTGTGTACTCGTATTTGCATAAACTCCATTTTTACAATTCCATTGTAATTTGTTTCATTTTATATATTTTTCTTTATGGTTCAATTAATTTGTACATTTTTCCTTCATCTATTTAACATTCTTTGAACTCAGAGTTGTTCCGCTGAGGCAACCACATTTGTTCAAACTTCACCATCCTAAGCCACTTCTCTCCCAACTCTTAAATCTTAATTTAATTTACAATGGGTTTTAATAAATAAATTTTAAAGAAAATCACTTACATCTCGCATATTGAAATATGAATGGAATCATATTTTTTCAATTAATATATAACTGTTATAATATTTGAAAAAAAATTTATATTATCTTATATATAAAATTCTCGTGTCAGAAAACTTTGAAATCATACTCCTCCGAAACGGCTTGACCGATTCTTATGAAATTTTTTATGTATATTCAGTAGGTCTCAGGGCATGTCAGACTTCCTTTAGAAAACCGCTAATTGGTAAGGTGTGTCCAGGAAATGCTAATTAATTAAAAATAGTTTAGTTACCATACTAGCTCATAGAGGCGCTGGTGGCAAAAATTTGAAATCTTATATATATCCTGATAGGAGACTTGCAAACAATACTGGTTCGTGGGTAAACCAGCTAGCGCGTCATCTTATGACTTTGCCCCCTCAGTACGAAACTCACAAAGGCACATTTTTTATTTTAAGTATTATAATAAATAAAATATATTGGTGGGGAGTTCGATTGGAAAACGTCCGTTTGGAAGACCAATTGTGAACAGGGTGGACAATGTAGGAAGGAACGTGAGAGAGATGGGACAGGGTAGGAGTTAGATGGTTATAGCTCAGAATAGGGACACTCGGGGGGGTACAGGGGGCGGAGCCCCCGTCTAGGTGTGGAGAGCGCTAGTATTTATATATATATTTCAACTTACAAATATTCATCATATACATCTTGTTTAGGAAGAGAAACTTCAGAATCTTCTTCGAGATGGGTCCGTATCCAAGTGATTGTTTGATGAATTTCAAAACGGCTACCCAGCGGATTTAAAGGTCTGCAAAAAAGAAATCACACCAAAACAAATAAAATATTTAGAATAATAAAAATAACATCATCGAGAAATTATAAATTTAATTTTTCATTAATTGAAATTAAAGAAATATATTTTTAGCTAGGAAGTGTATAAAAAATATTAAAGTCAATTATCTAATTCGTTGATAGCCTCTCACCCAAAGCACTAGAATATTTGCGAAGAATTGATGAATAAATAAAGTTTGAGAAACATAAATGAACACTCATACCAAGAATTGTTATACAGTAATACCCCGTTTAACGCGGGGGATACGTTCCATCAAAAGAGAGTGTAATGCGAAACAGCGCTAAACGAGGCTATTTTAACATGTAAATAATGGGGTTAGGGGAAGATGGATAGAAAATTGGTTAGGTGTTAAATTTAATAATTCTATTTTTTTTTAATAAAAATAAAACCGAACATTTATTTCTTTCAAAAATAAAAACAATATAAACGAAAATATAAATAAAATTCTAAGTTAGACAAATCATTCAGTATATTCTGTGTTTCTAATTTTCTGCCTTTTTAACAAGAAGGCATCTAATGTAGTTTGCGTTTTCCTTGTGCGTTCTGTTAGAAGTTGTTGATAAGTGGATAAAGCATCTATAACACCTCGTCTTGCTTTTGAACTAGTGTCAAAATTTGGATCAATTTCAACAAATTGGTCCATAATTTCAGTTATAGTGGTAAAACTGCTTTTTACAAACGCCATCGAAAGTTCTTTTTGCTCTTCTTCGGAATCATTACTATTAATATTTTTGTTTTCTTCTTGCTCAGTTAATTCCTTGAGCTCATCATTAGAAAGACTAGCTGCTGTTTCTTGAACTATTTCTTCGACGTCTTCCACATTTACCTCATCTAAACCGGTTTGTTTCGCTAATTCCACTATTTCTTTCAAAATTTTATTCATATCGACGGAGTGTCCAATGTCTTCACTCTTACTTAAATCTGGCCAAATGTTGCAGTTGCCGATGAGAGTATCTTTTCTTTATTCTTAAGAATTGTTCTTATTGTTGAAGTTGCCAAATTCAATGTAGCACTAATTTGAGATTGATGTTCACCAGAATCTAATCTTCTAATCACTTGCATTTTAGTTTCCAGTGAAATGCTTTTTCTGGTTGCTTTCTTTTCTTGTTTTTCGTTATCACCCATGTTAAAAACTAAAGATCATAATATTTGTCACTGTATTAATCGTTATACATATTATATAAATTTATACTTACAATAATGTCACCAAATGTTTCAAATAATAAAATTGCGTTCGCACAGCACCGTACCAAACAAAAAACACAACTACACTGTTTGGAAAACCTAGCACTGCGAACGATTTCGGGGAATCCCCGGGTTCAAATAAGAGCGCTAAACCGAAACAGCGCTAACCGAGACAGCGTTAAGCGGGGTCTTACTGTATATTATTTTATATTTATATATATATTATTTTTAATTTTTAATGGTGATTAAAATACAACTTTGTATTTCCTTAAGTTGTCAATTTAGAAGAAACAATTAAATATCCTTGAAGGTTAAATTAATGATATTTAAATTAGTTTTAAATAAATAAAAATATACAAAATCATTTGCAAGAAATAATGACTAAAAAAATATTTATATTACAGTCCATTTATTATATTCAGTTGAAATCAATAAATAAATTTATAATGAAAATTTATAGAACAAAATTGTTTCAATTTTATTTTTTTTTTAAACAAATGAAAACAACCTTGTACAAAGGCTAATAAGTTTCGCGAGAGTACAAAAGATTTAATAATTAAATGGTACATGAAACACCCTAGATGGAAAAACATGTAATCAAATTGATCATGTTCTTGATTGACTATAATATTATGGATGTCAGAGTATATAGAGGGGCAGATAGTATTTCAGATTATTATTTACTTGTAATTAAATTGATAGAATGGCTCTCAAATTGTAAGTGTAACATAAATTTGGAAGTAATTAATTAACGAAAAATTTAGATAAATTTAAAAACGAATAATATAAATTAAAATTACAGATAGAAATAAAAATTCGATTTTGCAGTTTAAATCTTGAAAGAGGTAATGATGATAATCCGGTAAAATCAAATTATAATTCGAAATAATACACTATTTAAAAATAATAAAAAATAAGTTGACCTGTGGCCAGGCCACTAATAATAACCGATGGTTTGAAGTAAATTAATTTCCAGCTACAGAAACAATTTCAAATAATTTTAATATCTTATATCTTATATTATTATGCTAGCTAAAATTGTATATATATATATATCTATATTTCTATATATAGCCATTGGTTCTCAAAAACCGCTCTAACGATTTTTTTCAAATTCACACTAGATATAGTATTTATAAAGAAAAATTGAGTTTTATTGATCACATCTCTTGAAACTTACAGCTTCATTATTAATTTCTTAATTAAAAATTATATATGGGTGTGACGTCATCAATTTTACTCCCGCCTTTTTTTAAAAGATATTGTATTAATATTTTTTTTATATTTAAAATATTTTAAAATAAAATAAATTTCGAAATAAAATTAAAAATATTTATTTTTAATAAAATATATATATATATTTATTAATCTCTCTCAAAAAAAAATAACAACAAAATAAAAAATGGTTTTGAAATAATTTTTTTTTTTTTTTTAATCTATTATTTTTTAATAAATTACTATTTTATATTTATTTATTCATTGTTCTTTTATTAAATTTAATATTTATTAATATTATTTATTATTTATCGATGACATATGACATTCATATTGAAATTTGACTCCCGCCTTTTTTTAAAAGATATTGTATTAATATTTTTTTTATATTTAAAATATTTTAAAATTTATTATTTAATTTCGAAATAAAATTAAAAATATTTATTTTTAATAAAATATATATATATATTTATTAATCTCTCTCAAAAAAAACAAAAACAAAAACAAAAAAAAATATAATTTGGAATTTTACTCCCGCCTTTTTTTAAAGGATATTGTATTAATATTTTTTTTATATTTAATATATGTGTGTGTAACAGGCGGACCATTCCGATATCTGTTTTCATTGCATGAACACATATATCCATACATTAAACTTTTTAAAAATTGTTTAAGATTTTCGATAACGATCAGCGCATATTAAGAGGTATAATTTATTTTTTTTATTTTATTAATTACTTATTAGTCATTAACTAATAATTTAATATTAATTCAAATTTTTTTTTTATTTTTTATAAATTTTTATTATTTAATTTTGCTTTTGTTTATATATATATTTTAATTAACTAATCTTATCTTTTAATTTATATATGGACAAATGACACTCATATTGAAATTTGACTCCCGCCTTTTTTTAAAAGATATTGTTTTAATATTTTTTTTATATTTAAAATATTTTAAAATTTTTTATTTAATTTCGAAATAAAATTAAAAATATATATTTTAATAATATTTTATAATTATAAATTACGATATATATTTATCATTCTTCCAATAAAAAAAAAATATTCATGCACTTAGAAACATATCTAATAATACATATTTATGTATTATTGAGGACCCCAAGTTCCATGCAATGATGCAACATTTAATAATTGTAATAAATAATTAAAGAATTGTATATCAGCTCGGTGTCCCAAGTATTAATATTACCAGCCAAACCCAATATAATAATGAATTATTTTTTTTTAACTTAATTACCTAGCCGAGGCTCGGGGTCCCGGTGTGATCTTAATATATCGTCAGAATTAGATAAATAATGTAGAGAAAAATTATTTAAAAATAGATATTTATTTAAATGAAATAAAATTATTTAATTTACAGAATGAAAATGTCTATAATAATGTCTAAACATTTTTTCGAGCGACAGCTCGGTATCCCAGGTATTAATATTACCAGCCAAACCCAATAATAATGAATCATTTTTTTAACTTAAGTACCGAGCCGAGGCTCGGGGTCCCGGTACTATCTATTAATGTAATAAAAAACAGATAGGCATATAACATAAATATTTTTAATTTTATTTTATTTATAATATATATGTAAGACCAGGCTGTGAATGGCTGGATGACGTCATATAATTTTAAATTAAGAAAAAACTAATAAAGATGATTTTTCTCGAGGATAAAACCAATACAAAATGCATGATTCGTGGAGATATGTAAAAATCTCCACATGTGAAATTTGGTGTGAAAACAATACCTCCCTTACTATCGTCGGTCGGTAATAAGCCATCGTGGGTTAATAGTATACGTAAAATGAGAAGGTTAGAACACATTCATCCCAGGAAAAAGTCAGTAAAAACAAGAAAAGGGAAATCTTAAAAAATAAAATATTAGAGATACAAGAATAACAAGAATAGCAGAGATTTGTATTTAGGAATTAAACAGTATTAAGAATATATGAATTGATAATTTTAAAAAAAATATTAAATTCAAATGTAAATAAAAAATAAGAAACTAACACAAGACAGCAGAAATCATTTTAGAGGAATATGTTGCATGAGATAGAAATTTTAAGGGGAAAATTTAAAAATAATAAAGCACCGGGAAATGATGGGTAAAAATAAATGAAAAATTATATGCGAAAAAATTAAAGTTGCAAGCGGGTAGCCCCTGCTATGGCAGTAAAGGGGTTATTTTGTCAAAATTATTATTCAAGGATATCCAAATATAATAATATTATATAATTATTTTACGGGTTTTTTTACACGGGTGTGAAACGTGGTCTGACTTTGGGAGTCGAAAATAGATTTAGAGTATTTGAAAATAAGGTTCTTCGTTTCATTTATGGGTCAAAGAAAGATGAGATCACCAAACAGAGACTACAAAGAATCATATGACTTCTAACATATTCTACATATTCTAACTCCAAACATAGTTAGGGACATACAGTCAAGAAAGTTACCATGAACGAGACACGTGACAAGATTTGGACAGGAAAGACTGACGAGAAATCTATTTATGGTGAGACCGATTGAGAAACGGCTAGATGCGTTAGACTGCAATGTAAATAGGAACGTGAGAGAGATGGAAGAGAAAAGAAGTTGAATGGGAGTGACTCAGGATAAGAACATTTGGAGGAATGTGGTTGCTGCGACCAAGAACTTTCCGTAGACCCACAGAGATAGATAGATATTTATTCTCAAACGATACATATTTCATTAAATCTATAATAATTCTGTGACGCAACTCGAAACTTATTAGCCGCTTAACACACATTCCTTCATCCATACCCATCCTAAGCCACTTACTAATAATTCAAGGTATGATTTTCATTAATTCTTCTTTTCCTATTCAAGCTAATTATCTTGCCTTCTCGATGACTATAAATCTAACTATTTATTTATTTATTAAGGAAGTGCAATCATGCAATTTTTTTCACAATTCATTTATATCTTTATTTTTCATGCCCTAAAATATCCGAAAAAAACTTATATAATAAATATATAGATACAAGTTTATAACTACAGTCAATTAGCTTTATTTTGTTAGTTTTTTGCATATTAATGACTTAATTATTATTCATTTATTATTAATTATAACTTTGATATACCTAATCTTATAGTTTTATTTATATTATCTTCTTGTACTTTCATTACACATCATTTGTAATTCTTAGAGTCTAATTTTAATAAAATAAAAAATGAATATTAAGCAGTACTGTACTATATTATGTCCTAAAACGAAAAATTACAATTTAATAATTATAATTAAAGAAAAGGCAGAAAAAAATATTATTAAAATATTCATAAAACAAAATAAATATTAAGTTAATAAAAGTAATTCTCTACATTAATGTTTGTCTTTGTGGAAAATGTCTATTCATTGTTTTAATTATTTTCTTTGTAATAATTATTATTTTTATTGATTTATTATTATGAAATAATTATTTTATCTCAGCTATCTATATTTTAAGTAAGGGAAAGAATTGCTATCGGAGGAAGTACATATTTATGATCCTTTGAGATCTTTAAATTTTTTTATTAAAATTGTACAATCAGAAGCGCCACTCTTCATCTGAGATTTTACTCAATTTGGAGTTTTCCCTGAAATGACTTAAACGATTTTTCTTATTGTTTTTTTATTTTATTTGTGGCATATAATAAAATAATAATGTGGTCCCCCAAATATTCATAATAATTCTATTCTAAATCAAGTAAAGATAAATAAAAGTTTCTAAATTTTGCTCACTTTTCCAGGTGTTTATTTTTGTAAACATACTTGTTAAATTAAAATTGTGTTATTATTAACAATTTATAAATAACTAGTGACATGTCAATCAAATAAGAATAAAAACATATTATTAATTATTATTGTGAAATAAGTATTAATATGATAATATGTATAGAGATTGTCCTATTGATTTATATATATTAGTGAATTAATTTATCAGAGGCGGTACTCTTGATTTGATCTTATTATCTTTTTGTTATTGACATATAAAATAATCCAACTTCACTTTTTAATTTCCCTTTCTATCTTTAAATTACTGCATTGAACTTTATCAAACAAATGATACATTTTTTTTAATGATATCAATTTTTTCAAATATATATTTTTAATTTTTATATTTTTTAAATCTCAATCTACGAATCATTAACTTAAAATAACATTATATGAAGCATAATATACTATATATTTAAATATGGTTTAAAAACTAAATATATGAATATGATTTTTGATAAACCCTTAATACGACATATTTGTTTATTTATTTATTATTATTATTATTATTATTATTTTGAAATTATTAAAGGAATACCAACTATTTAACAACACATTCAGATTCTATGACTTTTTAATCATTAATTTGATAAATAATAAATAAATTTGATAATAATAAATAAATACCAAAACATTTAGAGTGGATTTAAAGTGGTGATTCCCAACTAATTAAATATATGTTCTTATAAAATTATATACATATATGAACTAAAAGACTTATATATAATTAATTTTTATTATTTTAGTTCCTAAATAATTTATAAGGATAAATTTTTCTCACATTTTTTATATTATTCCCATCCCTCCTCAATGATTGTAAATATAAATGATGTTGCCAAGCCAAGTTAGGTGAAAAATATATAATTGGATAATTGAATCTGGTTCACTCAATAATAGGGTTCAAAATGGGAATGTAAATTTTCAACCATAGCATTCTATGTTCGTTGAGGGTGACATGAAGGGATGAGGAGGTTTTTGTTAACGGGGGAGGTTGAGAGGAGAGGTCACAGTGTTGTGGAGGCCTTTAGCTATTTTGGGCCATTCCAAACTCCACACACAAGATTTGAATATAAATAATAATAATAATATAAATAAAAATAAATAATTTTTCGTGTACATCATTTCCCGTTAATACATATTTACATCAAAATATCTAAATTCGGTTTTATTGGTTAATAATATAATAGACAAAATTAGTCTAGTCCTTTGAAAAAATAATCAAAAGAATCTTGCCAGAGATAGTATTGCGATCACGAAAATTTTCGATGTTGAGATTTTGATGTTTTTATACGTTTTGAAGGTCTCTGAGTCATTTTCACTAAGGCTGAAAGTACCAGAATTAATTTTTTAATACTGCAAATCACGCGCCAGAACGTGACGTGGTGCCATCAACAAAGAGACAAACACGCGCTGGTTTAATAAATATTATTTTTTAACTTTAATTAATAATTTTTAATTAATTAAATTTAATTTAAATATAATATATGTTAATTAATCCAATTCAAATTGCGAGATAGTCGAGTGGACTCTCCAGATTTTTTTATTTGTTAAATTTAAAATTAGCTGGAGTGTCTCCACTCGACTATCTCGCAATTCAATCAAGCTGAAATTCTATATATAGCAGTTTTATATAATATTTAATCATGTGAAAAATTATCAAACATATATTTTTATTTTTACGGTCACTTTAGAGGAAAAAAAATCAAAACGTTGTAGGTAATGACCCTCTTCCGGTTGAGCTACATTTCTCAAAAGTTGATAGAAAACTACGAATTTGAATAATGCCCTTGTAAAAAATTTCATGATTCTAGCTCAAACCGTTTTTGCGTAATATTGTCTACATACATACACACATACATACACACAGACAGACATTTTTCTCAACCTTAGTGAAAATGTCTCAGGGACCTTCAAAACGTCTAAAAACATCAAAATCTCAACATCGAAAATTTTCGTGATGGCAATACTATCTCTGGCGAGATAATAATATTGCTATCAAAAACACTATTTTATTATTATCTTTATTTAAGGCATTAAGGCATTTTGTTCTGTAACAAAAGTCATTTTTACCAGCAACAAATAATAATAATTATAATAATAATAGAAATAACCAAAACCATCATTTCTATCAATCATTTTTTCTTCTTATTCAATAGGGATTTGGGCTGTCTTTGGGTGTCCTTGTCGATTCCATTGTGTGAAGTATAATAAATATGTATCACCAAATAACATAACAGATCCAATGGAATTTGCTAAGGGGCTCGCAATGATCGCCTATAACTCAGTAATGCATATAGAAATATAATAAATCAAATTCAATTTTTTTAATCAACATTGCAAAAACAGGTTAAATAATAAAATAAAAAATATAATGTTAAAAAAAGAAATGAAAATAATTTAATTATTATATATATATATATATATATATATATATATATATTTAATTATATAACACCTAATCAGATAATGAGTGGAAAATTAAAAAAAGCGATAACAGAAGTAAAAATATAGATAAAACAAGCAAACTAAAATTTCCTTTAATATAAAATATTAGAATATTTATTTTATATTGTAATATATAATATTATTTATTTTATAATTTTATAAACTAGATAGGTTTTGAAAATAATTTGGGGACACCTGTATAAGGTTATATTATCACTATAAATATATAAATATATATACATTATATTATACCCCTTAATTATTTACTGATATATCAAGTGTATGTATTTCTGAAATCAGGTATGTAAGAAAATGTCATTCATATAATCGTTTAAAAGGAATTCAGATTTTATAGATAGTTTGATTATAAATTCGAAAAAGAATGATCAATAGTTTCACTGGGAGAAATTTGACCAATATTAGATTGTGTTATGAGAACTTTTGCTTAGTTTATTTATCCTCAATATTTTTAGAAAATATAATATAATTTATAGATTTCTTATACAATACTAATTTATAAATATATCTTTGAAATTAACTGAGCTATTAATAGTAGTATACGTTGATTAACCCAAGTCATAATTATTAGAAAAAATAAAAACTAGAAAATATTTTATCATTAAATGTAATCTATTTACTTACTGTCGAAGTGGATCGGGGGTTTCTCCTTGGCCTGTAGGAAGTTTCAGATAAAGAAGAAGTCGTTCGGGAGTTGATAATCTCTCTACTTGATCTAGAATTGATGTAATCGTTTGTCTTGCTTCGAGGCTGAAACAGAAAAATGAGAATAAAATTTTCAGTTAATTAAAAATTCATTTTCTTATATTACTAATTTCAAATTAAAAATCTGTCATTAAATGAGAATAAATTGAGGTTTGTTTTTAAAATAAATTTAATTCATTATTATATTATACACATTTTAAAAATTTGTATTTATTAAAAAATTATAATATATATGTTCATTTAGGCTTCTGTGAAAGTTTTTATTATTTAAAATTATTTCAGAGTTATTTTCACGTGTTTTTGTGACATTTAAGCCTCGACATTTCGGTGCCTTTATGAACGAATTACTGCGTTCTGAAGCACTAGCACGACAATAAACCAGGTCTGGATCGTACAAAAACATAAAAATAACATCGAAATATTTTTTTCGTAATGTATATATATAAGAATTTTATTCATCATTGGGATTAGGTATGTGTATTAGAGCAAACTTTTACAACTTTTTCAAATTGGTACCACAGAAACTTTCTGCAAAAAGTTCAGGTACCTCTAAAATATTTCGTTACTAATAGGAACTGTACTAGAGGTACCACCGTTAGATTATAAGGTGTCAGTGGTATATGTACCTCATTTTGAGAACCTCTGTCTTAGAGGATTTCTCCATCATTCGTTTCGATTTATAGTAGAAAGAAGCATTTTTACAAATTATTTAATTAATTTAATTATTACCTTCTTGTAAATAAGATAAATAAGAAGTTGTATTTTTATGTTGGTTGGTCTTAGTTTTTAGTAGACTAAAAACTAAATCTTAAATATTTATGGACCTTCTACTGGAACTATAATAAAAGAAATATTTTATATATATATATAATAATTTTTCAAAATATGTTTTTAATATCTTAGTACTTTTCTTTCCTTCTCCTTGCATACAAAATATGTTCAAATTCAATTATTTATATAAAAATATTACAAAATATATAGAAATAAATATAAAAAAATTTCAAATAAATTCTCAAAAATCAATGGATTATATATGTGCCATTTATTTATTAAATTTAAGGCAATTATAAAGCAGTACTTCCAAATGTATCGTTTTGATTTTAAATTTGATTAATCGGCCAAGCCAAATAATTTTGAGTTTATAATATTATATAGAACAAGAACAATTTATTAAATAAATTATTTTGATTCTCTCGTTCAAGAAAATAAAAAAGTTAAAAGGATTTCAAATATGATATTGTATATATATATATATATATATATATATATATATATAGAGAGAGAGAGAGAGAGAGAGAGAGCAATTGCTTTATGAACAAGATACCTATTTATTATATTAACGAAAATATTAACGAGAGTTATAATAAATAACCATTTTGACCTTTCTTTTAAAGTTTTTATTATGGTTATTATAATGTTTCGCTAGTTGATTTTCATATATTATGTTATTATAAATTAATACTGTTTTTTTTTAAATAATTTTAAATTATAAATAACAAATATCCATTTTACTAATGAATGAAAAATCAGCAAACCGGTTCTCTTGTAGAAACTAGTTTAAGAGAAAAAAGGTGCAGCCACTGCACAGACTTCAAATTATCGAATATATATATATATATATATTTTCTTTATTTTTGTAATTGATTAAATAAAATACAAAACAAATGGCGTACTAAAGAGAAAATAATTAAATTATATTTATTCATTATGATAAAGACAAATTCAAAAGACCGGAATACTATTAATTTATATTAAATGTGATTTTTTTCAATAAAAAATTGATTAGACTAAAAAATTTATAAATATATTATATATACATATTTGATATTTATGAAAACCATTAAATATACAACTAAGTTCAAGGTTAATTTGATTATTCCATAATTATGACTTAGTCATGAAAATTTATTTAATTATTATAAATCTTATTTCTCTAAATGAAATAACCAAACAAATAAAAAATCGTTAAAGCATATTTTAATCCCAAAAAGAGCTTCCAGATGCTAAAATGGTTGAGAATAAGATATTTATAAATATTAAATGAATTAATATTTATAAGAAAAAATTAGAATATTAAATGATAAATCTTGATATTTATTTTAAATTTCAATTTTCTTAAAAATTAATATGTTTGTATAGAAGTATACTAGTATTAAGATAGACTTGTATAATAATAGTATGTAATATTTATCTTTATGTAAATATAAAATTTTGTATTACATGTAAACACAGGTTAGAAGTTGGGAAGTGCAGAATGAGTTGAAGAATAATCCCCTAACACTCTTAAAATTACATAATAATAATTACATTCTTTGTAAAATTATTATTAATATTTTAAAACAATTATTGAGAAACTAAAACACACACACACACACACACACACAAACACAAATACTTCATTTAATATACTAACATTTCCTGTTATTCAAATTTAACGAAAATAAATATTTATATAATAACATCTCATATATATTCGTATAAATGATAGAGAAATAAGTATTATCGTATATTTAAACCAGACTGTTGTTTAATACATAATTCTATAACGTTTTATATAATAATAATTATCAAATTAACAAAAAGTTCACAGAAAATATCTTTTATAAAAGATTTATTAAATTATATTTACTCGTATTATATATATATATGAAAAATCTATTAAATAGAATAAAAATACATAATTACAAAAATATAAGTTAATTTTTTTAAGAATGGATTAAATTTTCAATTTAAATCCTTGAACAGTAAATAGAAGAAATAAAAATATTTCTCTTTGGTAGAGGAAATGTTAGTTTATATATTTGAAAAAAAGCAGCAGGCGCAAGTCTTCCTGTCAAATATTTTGATCATTTTCTATTCATTATGAAGTGAGTTTAAATAGATATAAAAAAAATAAAAATAAAAATAATAAGGCAAATGGCTGGCTGACTTCTGGTGAACATACAGAAAACTAATTTTAACAATAATTTACTATTTTAAAAATAACTTTTTTTCTCATTTAATCGATTGATGAGATAGAGATGAATAGAGAATTGGGAAAGATAGGCAGTGATGTTCCATTTTAAGGCCTCTTATTAAAATATTTAGAACAAGATTAAATAATTTATTTTTAAGCCTACAAATATTAACAATTATAAAATCTATCAATCAAATTTGAACCAAAATAAAGATATTGTATGTATAATAAACAAACTAAAATATAAATGAGTCTTATAGTGATATGAAACAACTATCATAATAAATAAATAAGTAAAAGAAAAGTTTAAATTGATATCATTTGTAGGTTATTAAATTGAATACATTCAATAGTTTTTTTTTAATATCATATCATTATCGGTTAATAAAAATAATTACTATAATAATTACTTATTCCTTTTTTTTTATTTTAATTTTTTATAATACATATTATAATATCATATTAGGTATTTTTAAACTCTAAAAAATATATTAAATTAATTTGCTTGCCTAAAAAAATTTATTTGAAAATATAATGTCATAGTCTAATATCAAATTAAGATATTTTATTTAATTTTTATATACATATGAAAATTAAAAAATAAAAAATTTAAAATTTTGTCAAAACTGTAAAAATGATATCATTTATGTTATGGCTAACAAACCTATATTTAAAATTTATTAAAAGTTTTAACAAGAGAATTAATATAGACCAAATACATATATAGATATTTAAAACAATATTTATATCACCTATAACATTAAATTATTTTATTTAAAAACATAAAGAAAATATATACAAAAAGAAATACTTAAATAAATTTTAATTAAATAAAAAAAAATAATTACAGTTAAATATAATTTTATATAAATTGTTCAAATTTTTAAATGACCTAAAAAATTAATTAATTTATTTGACAGGAAAAGAAAGAAAGTAATTAGGAAAATCCTCCACAATTGGATTATTAGATTATATTTAATGTATAAAATAAAAATAACTATAGTTAATATAATTAAATTGTTTTATGTATTTATATTCATTAGGATAATTGATATTTAAAAAAATTTATTTGTGAATTCTTATGAACAAATTAAAATTCATTCAAGAAAAATGAGAAAGAGATCGAAATTGAAGGGGAGAGAGAGAGAGAGAGAGAATAAGAGAGATTCGATTAACATTCGATTGAAAAGGAATTTAGGAAATTGTCGTGAGTGGTGGCCTCACTTTAATACATAAGTCACCTTGTATGAGTGTAGGTTATTCGTTTGCTATGGAAGTTTAAGGTCAAGCGCACTGGATCCAACATTCCATGGATATGCAAATGGTCAAAGCGTATGAATTGGGCTCTATCCAAATTCACACACTTCAATACCATTTCTACATATACATATCCACATTAACCAGATACTTTATAATGATTTCGAAAGATGACTAGTATAGTTCAAAAAAAGAAAAATAAACAATTTTGCAATTCATTAGTGATGAAGTCATAAAGAGATAATAGAAAGAAGAAGTCAGTGAAGTTTCTGGTAAAATAAAAGAAGAAATGCAAAGTAAATAAATTTGAAAAAAATCGAATTAATTTATTTTAATCATTAATGTTAAGACATAAATCTATAGACAAATCTAAGAGATTATAATAATAATTAAGATTATAATTTTTAATGTTATTGAATAAAAAATATTAATTTTAAATTATACACAATTTAAATTAATTGATTGGTAGTTAATAGAAATATATATATTTAAAGATGTTTTGCCCTAATATTTACATTAATACTTAATGTTTTTAATCTTTATAAAAATTCAGTTTCGAATTTATTTTTAGAACATACCTAGTAACTTTCATATAAAATTTTTAAGTTGTAAAGAAAATTTTTGATGAAAATATTTTTAAATTGTTTTCTTTAAAATGAATGCATAATAATTGTTCTGGAGCTAAACCTATTAGCATGATATTCTAAAGTTTTAAAATGTGTGTATGGTACACACTTTGGGACAGACTGAAGTGATCCACCTTGGAACCCAAGATATGTCAAGTTAAATTGTATCTAATCAAAAACATACCTGTTAAAAAGGGGGCCAAGTTCCTATCGGCTATTTGTTTGCCTAAAAAAGGGTTCAAATCCATCCCAATGCCAAGTTTAGATGCACTTTAAAATCAATCATAATCATTTTCATCAACAGCCTGATCCACTGGTAAACAAACATTTGGCATTACCAAGAATCGCCACCAGACCCAGTCCTCCGCCTCCTGCATCCAGGCACGCCACTTTATTCGCGTCAACGGTCCATCTGGCCGAAATTCACTTTACTATACACCCAACTTAAAATATGGTATAGTTGTTAAAATACGTAGGTACTTGGTTTAAAATATCTAAAATTATAATACTTAGAAATTTGAACTTGGCAGGTTTTCGTGCTGTACATAATACTAGATTAATTGTATAATTATATTTATTATTTATATGTATAAATTAACCTGCCAAGTTCAAATTTCTCAATTTTCAACTCATAAATTAACCTGCCAAGTTCAAATTTCTCAATTTTCAACTTGGCAGTTTAATTTATACAAATAAATAATAAATATAATTATACAATTAATCTAGTGTTATGTACAGCATGAAAACCTGCCAAGTTCAAATTTCTAAGTATTATAATTTTAGATATTTTAAACCAAGTACCTACGTATTTTAACAACTATACCATATTTTAAGTTGCGTGTATGGTAAAGTGAATTTCGGCCAGATGGACCTTTGACGCAAATAAAGTGGCGTGCCTGGATGCAGGAGGCGGAGGACTGGGTCTGGTGGCGATTCTTGGGAATGCCAAATGTTTGTTTACCAGTGGATCAGGCTGTTGATGAAAATGATTATGATTGATTTTAAAGTGCATCTAAACTTGGCATTGGGATGGATTTGAACCCTTTTTTAGGCAAACAAATAGCCGATAGGAACTTGGCCCCCTTTTTAACAGGTATGTTTTTGATTAGATTTCAATACTTTTTTTTAAGAAAGCTTACCTATTTTTTCCTTTTTGTGCCGCGCCCGCGTCCATTCTTAGCCTTTGAAGTAATTTTGTGTTTAAAAAATTGCAAATTTTTTTAAATTAAAATTATATTTGTTTATATATTAAATATAATAATTTTATTTGTTCTTTTATTTTATAGTTCTGAATTTAAAACTTGTATTGAATAATAAATAATTAGAACTATTAATTAATTCATTGAAAATTATATAGAAACTGTTAAGTTATATTTAATAGTGATATCTTTAAAAATTTAAAGATCTATCTTTGTGGGTCTACGACTAACAAATAGTAATAAGATTTTTAATTCCTTCATATTCACGCTTATATTATATATGTTACGGTAAAAGTAGATATTGTGGCAAATGTACACATTTTCCGGTAAATGTGCACATTAGCCTCCTCATTTGGGTAATGTGCATTCAACTAACATTTACAATTTCAAATAAGGGAAATGTACATTGAATTCACAATGACCATGTCGTTTTGGTAAATGTGAGCATACGTGGTAAAACGGATCCCAAAAATTTGATTTGCGTTGTTTTGTCTAGAGATGACGATAAAAATTTATATAAATTAGGAACTAAACAGGGAATTTTAAAACAATCTTATTCTAGGCATGAATTCGCCATTTGTGAACAAAAGTTTATATCATACGAAGATGTTCCTCAAGATGTTGAGAAATCGGTAAGAGAAATTATAGGAATGCAGTCCCTTACTGGTGGCCAAGGTTTTAAAAGATGCATCTGTAAAGGAACATGTTCCTCAAAAAAATGCAGTTGTAAAAATGCTGGAATATTATGTAATTCCAAGTGCCACAATAGCAATTCTTGCTCAAATAAATAGCACTTTCTTCATTATGAAATTTCTATATGTTCCTTTATAATTTTATAAAATTTAACTGTTATAATAAAAAAAAAAGTATGTTAATATTATAATTATTTGTTTGATTCCGATCGTATTGGTCCTAAAAAACTAGGACGAAAATAGTATTTATGAATATTGGGATCATAAGCTATTATTTTCATTCACATTTTTGAATTAAAATAATTTTCGTTATTGAAGCTTTTTGTATTATGTTAATTTAAATAAAAATTTTTTTACTGCAACAACATTTTTAATTTACTTGTATTCTACCTTTCCTTAAAATACGAAGGTAAGAGTATACATTTACCAAAACGTAAAGGCAGGTGTACACATTTGCCGGGAAATGTACATATAAATTATATTCAGTTTACTTATACCTAACTTTTGTTACAGTAAATGTACACTCTTGGGAAATGTATACATTTTCCGGTAAATGTATACATTTCCCAAGAGTGGACATTTACCGTAACATATATAAACTGCTGTTCAAAATTATCGCATCACTATCAATTATTTTAAAATATGAAATAAATAAACTTTGTATTAAAAAATCGGGAGTGTCCTCCCCTAGACTTTCCCGCATATAAATAGGTAATTAGGTTATTATTATTATGTTTTAACAACAATAAAAATAAACAAACTAATTAATTTAAATTATAAAGTAAAATGGTTTAACACTATTATATATATTTATAATCTACACCTAACGCTACTTGTATAGGTAAAATGTCACTTCCGGTAGTCAGATCATGATGAAATTTGGTATCTGAATTTTTTTCATATTTGTAAATCTATATGCAAAATATGAAGCAAATATCTCGAAGCAAACTGGTACTTTACTTGAAAGGTAAACGCAACTAGTGTAGGTAAAGTTCCACTTCCGGTTAACCGATTTTGACGAAATTTTAAAAGAAATCTACAAACTGTGAATAATATCGGTGTACCAAATTTCGAAGTCCTAGCTTGATTAGTTTCTGACAAAATCCTTGAATTCATAAAAATTCATAAAAATCGCATTGATATTCGATTATAACAACTCAAGCTTGACCGATTTCTTAAATTTCTTAATTTTTTGTTAACCTACATATAACATACGACCTGTATGCCAAATTTCATAGCGCTAGGGCAATTGGAAATACCTTAAGAATTTTGTTGACCAATCAGTGAATCAGTGCCAAAATAAGCTATTTTCACAGGGTCATATTTCAGGATCTACTGAAGCTATATCTATGAAATTTGGCATACTACTTTATTTCTCATATATGACTATGATAAAATTTTATCTCTGTACTTGCAATTGGTACTG
Organism: Labia minor; assembly: GCA_963082975.1. Classification (NCBI taxonomy): domain Eukaryota; kingdom Metazoa; phylum Arthropoda; class Insecta; order Dermaptera; family Spongiphoridae; genus Labia; species Labia minor. The sequence goes on along the minus strand of OY720344.1, from coordinate 64,348,480 downwards.
AGATACAGGGGGGTCAAAAGTAACTCCAAACAATTCGTGTAAATATACTTACGGCATGCGCGCGGCTTGCTGGAACTTGGCCGGCGCACTGCCGTGCGCATAGATTTTGCAATAAGATATTGTGTTTAAAATATTTTTTATTTAAAATAAGTAACCTTAATTTATTAATAGTTATTTTTCTTTTAAAAATGTATTAGGTCTAAAAATGGCAAAGATTAGAAATAAAGAAAAATATCAAAAAACTTATTTCTAATAGTTTTATCAACTTATTTCTATTATCACTCTTAATAATTTCTATTCTTAAAGAAACAATTCTAAATAAATTGTAATTTATTTATATTTAACTTTTCACATTTATATACATATATATATATAGAGAGAGAGATAATATTTATTAATATTAAAAAAAATATAGCAAATAGAGTAGAAATATAAATAAATAAATAAATATGAATTCAAAATTTTTGTTTTCAAAACAAGAAAGGGCAGAGAGTGAAATCACAAATAAATAAACGATCCACATACATTTTACCTTACTTTATTATTCGATATTCTTATTATTAAAATATATATTCTTGTAATCTAATTTTTGAATTGAAATAATTTAGAAAATTTTATTATGTAAACGTATTGGCGTATTTTTTTGGCATATTATCTTGAAAAATTTAAGATGTTAGTAATTAACTTCCATTCCTTCATATTCATTTGTTAAGTATTTATATGATAAAATTTTAACAAACTGCTTTTTCTACAAACATATACTACTTTTTAATTTAATAAAAATAAAGTTGGCATTACTGATAGAGGAAATGCAAAACCGATCAATTTTAAAGTAACATTCTTCTAAATTAAAACGTAAAGAAATATCGAAATATATTCTTTTTTGAACGTTTGAATATTTTCAGAAACTCATTCATTGTGTTAAATGTTATTAAATATTTGCAAGGACAGGGCTTTATGAATTTTTAATCAAGTACATTACTTAAATATTAATTGATGTGGAAATAGATGAAATCAATCAATAGCATTCAATTAGTCACATCTTCCAATTGAAATTCTGCCAATTAACTGAAGTCACTCACATTGAAAATTGTTTAACCAATCTCTACTTTTTACATATAAATTTATAATATAAAAATAAATATGTCCATTTTAATTTATTTACTTTATTTTGTTCTTTTTTTGCAAGAGACATTATTTATATAACCATTTCAAAGGTGTCATTATTATATTGTAATATACATATATAACCTCTAAACACAAAAATAAAAAATAATCCATTTTCTTATATAAAAAGAAAAATATTTTTTTTATCTTTAATTAAAATTGTCTACCGAAAAATTTATTGATATAAGTATTAATTTTTTATTTAAATAATTTTTAGATTAGTTGGCCTTCAATTTGATTTATTTTGTCATTTAAAAAATTAAAATATAAATATAATAATAAATATTATTTTATAGGTACAAAATTATCTAATATTAATATTTTAATATTATTTATTCAAAAATTAATATTATGAAAATAAAGTAATATATATTCATTTAAATTTAAATAATTATAAAAAAACACTATTAATTATCAGAAACCTATAACATATTTATATGATAAATAGAACCTAAGTTCAATAAACTAAACAGTCTTTGTGTTTTCAAAAAACAGATTCAAATAATTCATTAATATCTTTGCAATTTAGTAATAATATATAAAATAAATATGAAATTTCTTATTTTCTGTAAACCTTTAAAAAAAACTTACCTATAAAAACAATAATTAATCCTACTTTAATACTTGTTATATTAAATCACTAATTTCTTAAATAATATTAATCTCATTTTAATTGAAGATTAAAAATATATTAGTCAAGAATCTAGAAAATTATAATTATTTGTGTTTATTATAGTCTAAATATATTTTTTATGTCCCTTGGTGTGGGCCACGAATTATGTCCCTTATATTATATTTCGAATAAAGCAACAAATTTTAGTATAAACTTTATATACTATACTATAATATTAATTACAAAAAATCTTAAATAAATATTTAGTAATTAGGATATAATAATATTTTGTAATAAAATTAAATTTATGTCCCGAAAGGTCAATGATTATGATAACATAAATAGTTACTATATTAAAATTATGTATATAGTTTATATATATATATACCGAGAGTGGAATTACTGAATATAAATTCTTAATATTCTTTTAAATCAATTGAACTTATATACAAGTTTTCTTAAAAAATAATAAAAAGATTTATTTTCAATTAAATTTATTTTAAATTAAAATTTTTGAAAAAATGAGTAAAAGAATGTTTATATATACATATTAAAAAAAATACACAAATAATTAAAACTATAATTAAATTTAAAAAATAAATACTTAACCAACATAATGATATTCAAATGAACGGAAATAGAATTTCAAAATTGATCACTAATGTTTATTCAATTAACTAGATAAAAAATTATTTTTTATGATAAAATAAAATAAAACTTTCAATTTATTATAAATATGTAATTATAAGTATTAAAAAAATTATATATAAATGTTTATAATATTTAAAAGAGAATTGTATAAGAGAGAAAGGGCATTTAGGACATCAGATAAGAAATAAAAAAATTAGATATTATTTTTATAGATTTTATTTAATTTATATTTTACTTGTTCTCGAATAAAATCTTATATAAAAATAAACAACCAATGGGAAATGATCGGTGATAAATTAAATAAAATAAGTAATCAGGAAATAGGAGAGGATAAGTATTAAATGGAGATGGCATATGATAAGATATAGGTGGTTAAAAAACAAGAACTTTTGAGATTAGAATAGAGATTAAAAGAGTGATGATTGTTAGATAGATATTAAATAGGCATTTTAAAAAATAACTTAAAAAAATAATGAAAAGCAGAAGATATTAAAATTAATAAAATTTTATATCGTTTAGATATATAAAATATATCTTATAATCTAATTTATATGTCCATGAATGTACTGATAATCTATAAAACTATTCAAATATAAAAATTTGTGAATTTTAAATGAATTAATAGATTTTTTTTGAATTTTATCATGATAAATTAAGCTGAAATATTTGTTTAATTGAAAGTTGTCAATAATTCAAATAATCAAAGAAAATACAAAATAGGTTCAAATTTAAAAATTCGTCCAGAGAATCACAGAAATAAATAATTGAAATAACCAATAAATAATTATTATTAATTTTATTATATTACTTAATTAATTATATTATTATATAATAATAATATAATATCATCATCATCACCAATAATATCATATGAATTTTAAATTAATTAATAAATACTCTCTATGAAAAAGGAAATAGTATAAGTGCATTGAAGGGATAATTGATTCAAATGAAATTGTCATTTGTTTAATGAATTATAAAACATTTATATTTTCTATACATTATTTATTATAATTTTTATATCATTTTTTTAAAATTTTTTCATATGCAATTATAATACTTAGAATCAAAAAATGTATTCAATATTTAAATATAAATTTTAAAATATATTTGGATTGATTGTAAAAAATATTGAAAATGATAAAAAATGAAAATGTTAAAATAGTTTTGCTTGCCCTTGATCTAATATTCTTAATTTTCAAGACCGCGGACTCGATCAAGGTCATTAAGCAGATTTTAAAATAATATTATTAAATTTGTTTAGTTGATTTTTTTTTAAGAAAGCAATATTTCATGGTGTTTATTTCCATTATTTTTTTGGTTTGAGAATATATGTGATTGAAAAGTAAAAGTGAAAAGGCACAGGTTTTGTATATGTGAGGGTGGGATGGGAGGAGGGGGGAAGGAGAGAGAAAGTGGAAAATTGTGACCTTGAATAAATTAGAGGAAAATGAAGGTTATGTAAGATTAAATCATAGGTGTTTTATTAGCGGTTGGTTTTTGTATGAGTTATATAATGCCAATGGGGACAGAAAACCAGGAAAAGCGATCAGCTGTCATTTGACAGAGTAGTGTAGAAGGGGTGAGGTAGGGGGTAGGATGATAAGACAAACATATAGAGTAAGTGAGGGTGAGTGCAGAGTATTTTAGCATCGACTGTACCTGATAGCATCCTCGACGATCTGTTTGATGGAGTTGGATTTGCAGTCAAGGCCACCAGGAAAGCCATGCTGATTGAGATGATTTGAATGATGGCCGTTGGTTTTTGCCAATCCATTGCTATTCTTGCTACGGGTGGCTTGGATTCCGGTATCCATCGCGACCGGAACAGCTCGACGACGGCTAGACGACACGCCGCCACCATCTTGACATCACCTATCGGGGCGACACTATCAGCTGATTGGTGGGACACCAACTTGTTCGATTCATTTTTGATTGGGACTGTGGCGGGGTTGAAATCGAAAGTGTTAATGGAGTGAGGAAGTAGGAGGGATGAGGGTTGAGATCGGGAGGGGGAATTGGGGAGAGGGTGGTATATCAGAAATACACAAGAATATTACTCACACACAACAGTTTAATAAATCAACAACAATTTATATTTATAAAAAGAAATAAAAAAAAAATAAATTAAATAAAAATAATTCGCGATTATTATTCATTTATAAGAAATTTTTAAATTTAAATAAATTTGTAATAGGAGAGAGAATAACAGAAAAAAAGGAGAGAAAGAGAGAATCAAGAGGTTTCGAAAAAATCTCCCGAGTGGCACTGAGCCAGGAGACCAAGTATAACTACTTTGGTGAGCGGAGCATCAAATGAAAATGATTCGTAGGCGCGTCGCCAGAGCGCGGAGGCGTCCAATGACCCCATGCCGCCATTTGCTAAACATTTCGGAAAGTAATGGACGTCTTTCTATCTAATCAATAAACTAACTACTCATTCAAGTTGAATTTTGAATAGTTGATAAATTTAAATTATTCATCCGTTTATCCCCTCTTATATGTATATATCATATATATAGAAAGAATGTAAGAGTAGAAAACCATTTCTCTTAAAGAATAATTAAAAAGGATAAATACAAATAATATTATTTTTTTATTTTATTTTATTTTATTTTTTATTTACTAATTTATTTAGAATTAATATACATATTTAGCCAAATATAAATTAAAACTTTTTTATATTATAAATATAATTATAGAAATTAATGTTATTCTCAAACTAAAACTTCAAATTAAAAATTTCATCAAATAATTTATAGTTAACTGTGATATTCTTGAAATATACTCTTTGAGTGTGAATATCCGTTTATGTTCATAGAAAAAGCTAAAAGAATTCTAGAATGCTGATGTTTTTTAATTTTAATAATTTTAACATAATTTTTTTTTTCTAAAAAAATAAAATAAAATAAAAACGCTCAAAAAATTAAAAAAATTTATTTTCTAAATTATGCCAATAATTTCAGCAATGATAAATATAATCTTGCAAGGTCTAAGTAGATGACTTCCTTTATATTAAATTTTTGGTGATAATAAAATTAATAACTAACAAAATAAAAAATCTAAAACATAAATTTAAAAGACGTTTTTTTAATTAATGTCCAAATTTAGATAATAAAAATTTTATTGACCCAGACTATTTGTCAATCTCTACGAAATGCCATCATAAAATAAGTTGACCTGTGGCCAGGTCCGAACCGACCGACGGTTTGAAGTAAATTAATTTCCAGCTACAGAAACAATTTTAAATAATTTTAATATATCTATTAATGTAATAAAAAACAGATATGGATACATAAATAATAAATATAAACATTTTTAATTTTATTTTATTTATAATATATATGCAAGACCAGGCTGTGACCTCATGAATGGCTGGATGACGTCATATAATTTTAAATCAAGAAAAAAATAATAAATATGATTTTTCTTGACCATAAAACGAATACAAAGTGCATGATTCGTGGTGATATATAAAAAAATCTCCTCATGTGAAATTTGGTGTGAAAATAACCCTTCCCTTCCTATCGTCGATCGCTAATACTACCACTTCCGGTTTCCGGAATTGCACCAAAAGTTGATCAATTCATCCCAATGATGCATTAAGTAAATATACCAAATTTCATCAAAATCGGTAGAGCCGTTCAGGCTGTACACATCTATACGGACGGACAGACGGACAGACGGACGGACGGACAGACATCGTGCTAAAAATACTTTTTTCTGTTAAGAAAATGCATGATTCGTGGAGATATGTAAAAATCTCCACATGTGAAATTTGGTGTGAAAACAATACCTCGGTAAAAATTAAACTTCTTAGAATCGCCTGCTATATAGGCAACTAATCTTGATACTAACATTTAATTTTTACATCTCTGTATTATTATTATTTAATCATTATAAATAGATTATCTATTAATATTATTCTTTAAATAACAGAAATATTTATTTATTATTAATTATTTATTTTATTTTAATTAATTATTGAATTTTTTTAATAATAATTTAAAATAGTTATTAAAATATTAATATAAATTTTTACTCGATAGTTCATCTTTTTGATTTTTAACAAAATATACAAAAATAATTAATTTAAGAGCTTTACAAGGATGTAACCTTAGAGGTGGGGAAATTATGAAAAGGATGAGTTTGAGTTCAAAAATTTTCATGTCCTTTAATTCATTACGATGTTTAGTAATGTAGTACCGGAACCCCGAGCCTCGGCTCGGTAATTAAGTTAAACAAAAATGATTCATTATTATTGGGTTTGGCTGATAATATTAATACCTGGGACACCGAGCTCTCGCTCGACCCTTTAAAAATATTGATTTACAATTCTTTAATTATTTATTACAATTATTAAATGTTGCATCATTGCATCAATCTGATTAAAATGAATTGAACTTGGGTCCTCAATAATACAAACAAACAATTTTAGCTAGCATAATAAGATTAAACCAAGTAATATCGACTATTTCTATTCGACACAGTTATGAAATGAGAAAGGATTCAGTCAGTAGAGAGTAAAAAAAATTGTAATTGAAGATCGCCGTTTTTTAAAATAATTAAATTATTTTATAGATTATAAAATAAAAATTATTGTATTAACATTAAAAATATTGAAATAAAAATAATAGTTTGATTTAATAAATTATAATATTATAAACATTTTATATATATATATATATATATAGATAGTGGGAATTTCTCAGGGAGGTAGGGAGCCCAATTCATTTACCCATCCATGTTGCATAAGGCATCTTAATTTCTTAACACTCCGTTTTTTAAAATTTAAAATAGAGGGAGAGAAAGAGTTTCAATTATATTCGAATAGTCTATATATTCTATATATCAGTAATTTTTTCCGAATTTAATACCAAGTTGATTTTCAATTTTTTCTATTCTTTATGCATATGATTGATTACATGTGTTAAAATTTAAACAAATTCAAATATTCTAATTTTTAAATTTATATACAATTTAATATTATTTATTAATAAAACATCATATCAAAAAAGAGGATTTATTAAAAATTAAAAATAAGAAAAGAAGCCTATTAATAAAAAAAATATAATTTAATATAATATATTTAAAAGTGATAGAGGTATAAATTTTATCATATGTGTAAAAAATCATATTTTAATTTTTATATATTTAATAGTAATAGTTTATTCATATAATCTTGAATGTTTATGTTTATATTTTTATGTTATATTTATATTTATATTTTATTATATTTTTAATTTTATTTTTCTAATATTGGTCTTTTTAAATTATTTATAAAACACTGAAAACATTCAAGATTATATGAATGAATAATTTTAAATAATTGATCTCATAACTGGATTTTCATTTTCAAGTAAGTATTTATTATGGGTGGATTCACAATGTATGAAGGGACACTTCTAGAAATGTTACGGCCAAGAACTTTCGACTACCATAGAGCACAGAGATAGATAGATATAACATTTACAATAATAATATATAATTAACTGATTAAATTAAAATATATTAAAAGTAAGAACACAAAAATAAATAAATGTTTTATCTAATATACTGATTGAACAGCTAGTATATAATATTTTGTATTTACGGAGCCGCTGTATAATAAATGTGGTAATAAAATTCTAAAGGTTGTAATCCCATGAGCAAAAGGCTTCATCCACCTTTTGAAATAGTTATGTTATCCTTTCATAATAAAACATCCACTTATCGATTTAGAAGAGAAAAATTTCCTTGATAAAAAATAAATCATAGTTAATCTATAATAAATTACTTTTCAATTATAAAAAAAACAAAAACACCTCTTAAATAAATTTATAGGTATAAGCTTTAGTATACAAAAAAAAAACTAGCAAAATCTATTAAAATAATTTAAAATTCAAATACAAATGATCAATAAGATAAATATATATTTTCTTCTGAATAGTATAAATATTCCTATAGAATAATCTAAATATATAGGCTTTTCATTTTTTAAAAATATGTGCTTTAAAGTATTGAAAGTGATAGATGGAATTGGAAATTTTAAAAAATATCTTGAATATATATCTGAATTCTGACCTTAAAATATGAAATATTTTATGTGCAAATAGTTTTTGTCAACTGTTTATATAAAATTTTTCATTTTATAAATATGACGTTAGAAAAAAATTCGTGAAGTTTTAAAAATTAAATAATAAATAATTTATTAATAAATAAAAAAATATTAATTAACATTTCGGCACTAGTATCAGGAACGATTCAAATTAATTAAGAATAAATCACACACACGATCCTTCAATAATCTTATCCTTGGTCTAACTTAAGATCTATAATATATCTTTCTATATCTTCTATCTATATATATATATATAAAGGTTTTAGTCTGCACATTGCTCAGAATTTAAAATTTTTTGCATATCTTCGCGTTTCATGACCTCTAGAATCCAAAAGTGACTTTAGAATTTTTCATGTCTGTCTGTCGGTCTGTCCGGAAAATAACTATTTTATAGACTCAGAATTGGCTGAACCGATTTCTATGAAATTACATCACAATATTCTTATATACCTCTATAGTAGCATAGGCTATAAATTTTATTAATATCTAATCAATAACCGCAGAAATTAATTTTTTAAAGTTTATATAATTCTCCGTGTTGTTCATTCAAGAGCATTTCGCGGCTCACTGGCCCTAGCGGAATCATTTTCACAATGAATTATCATAGAGATTCCCATTCAAAGAATTATTATAATATTTAACTTTTTATTTTAAAATCTAATATTCAAATATCAATTCAATTAAATAATTTATTCTAAAAGTTCTCATTTTAATTAATTTAATAAAATATTTAGATCATATTTAACTTAATTTTTATTTATTCTTTGTATATATTTTAATATTTCTTCTTTTCTATTTGAAAGTGAAGGGCATACATTTTATAAAAAAACAGAAATTATTATTTTTAATGTTTTATGAATACAAAAATATTTTCAAAACGTCAACTAAAATGACTAAATTATATTATTTTTGTTTTTGATTCAATTGTTAATTACAACTATATATAAAGTGAAAAAATGAACTCTTGGTTATATAAAAATTAAAATATGATTTGTGGACAAATGATATAAACGATATAAACGAGAATTTTCTATCCAAATAGTGAACATTAAAAGATTATGAAAAAATATAAAGAATCATATAATGTAAAATATCTAATTACTAAATAATATATGTTTCTTGAAATGCTCTCTACATTTTAAATATTTATAAATATAAAAAATATACTGAATATATTTCGTAAATTGTATGCAAATAAGATAATATAACGTTTTTTTCCTATTATAAAAAAAAGATTAAAAAAATATTTTAAGAAATAAATATTTTTATCGTATCGTGAGTTGTTTTGATTGTTTTACTTCTCGGAGTCCAGAGATATGGTTTGTAATATACTATTTATAGTAAAATAATTTAGGATAATTTTTGAACTCTGATTGATATAATTATGATATATTGTGATATTTCTTATTGATTATGATTTCAAAAAGTTTCACAAATTCTAGTGTAATTTTGTGCAAAGATTGTTTATGTTTATTTTTGTTAATTGATTTCTATGGCTATTAGTGAAAGTATAATTTCAACAATGGACATGCTTACTAGTAAAATTGTTGTCTTTAGCAGGGTGTTAAAAAGTAAAAGAAAATATCCTAGTAAAAATAATTGATACAAATAATATCAAGGAATGTTAAGAAAAATATTTAAAAAATATCATTGTCATGGGCAATAAAGTATTTATTCCTTTATTATAATAGATACTAGCAGATCCGGCAAAACTTCGCTTTTGCATGTGTGTCTGTATACATATATACGTATGTGATTATGAACACCTAATAATAATAATAATGTATTAAATGAATATAATTGCAATTTTAGTTTTAATTAGACTTTTTTTTGTTTTTACCGACCGACGATAGTAAGGGAGGTATTGTTTTCACACCAAATTTCACATGTGGTGATTTTTACATATCTCCACGAATCATGCATTTTCTTAACAGAAAAAGTATTTTTAGCATGATGTCTGTCCGTCCGTATAGATGTGTACAGCCTGAACGGCTCAACCGATTTTGATGAAATTTGGTATATTTACTTAATGCATCAGTGGGATGAATTGATCAACTTTGGGTGCAAATCCGGAAACCGGAAGTGGTAGTATTAGCGATCGACGATAGGAAGGGAAGGGTTATTTTCACACCAAATTTCACATGAGGAGATTTTTTATATATCACCACGAATCATGCACTTTGTATTGGTTTTATCCTCGGGAAAATCATATTTATTAGTTTTTTCTTGATTTAAAATTATATGACGTCATCCAGCCATTCTGACGTCACAGCCTGGTCTTGCATATATATTATAAATAAAATAAAATTAAAAATGTTTATATTTATTATTTATGTATCCATATCTGTTTTTTATTACATTAATAGATATATTAAAATTATTTGAAATTGTTTCTGTAGCTGGAAATTAATTTACTTCAAACCGTCGGTCGGTTCGGACCTGGCCACAGGTCAACTTATTTAATACTATCGCGCCAAAAGATAGTATTGCGATCACGAAAATTTTCGATGTTGAGATTTTGATGTTTTTATACGTTTTGAAGGTTTCTGAATCATTTTCACTAATGTTGAGAAAAATGTCTGTGTATGTGTGTATGTATGTAACCAAGATTACGCAAAAACGGTTTGAGATAGAATGATGAAATTTGGTACATGTGCATTATTCAAAATTCATAGTTTTCTATCAACTTTGGACCGTAAAAATAAAGAGTCCAGATTTATGGTTTTTAATATACTATTTATAGTAAAATTTTTTAGAATAATTTTTGAACTCTGATATAATTATGATATGATATATTTTCACAAATCGAATAATGTAAAAAAAATAAATAAATTTAGATTTATTATTAGTATAAAAAAAATTAGAATATAAATGGTAATATTTTTTATAATGGAATATATATTAATAAAATTATTAATATATGAGCTATTATTAAATTAAATGAAAGTATATTATTTTTCGCTTTGTTTTCTGTCAGCCATTTATGATATGAATCAACTCTTGTCAATAGCGTTGGTTTCTGTGATATTTTCTTGCAATTAAAACCATACGACAGAATACCAACCTGTTTGCTGCCACAAAATAATGGACTCCCTAAATCCATCTTAAAATACAAAAGAAATTAGCATATTTATTAATTTTTTTAATTATATTTAACAAAAATCATAAATTAAATAAAACGTAATTACTTCATACCTCACAAGAATCACTAATCCCTGTTCCACATAGATTCAATGTTGGTGAAAATTTTTTTTGATAATCTCTGTATTTTCTCGAGCATTGAGTATCATTGACTAATACCACTTCTTTTACTATTAAACGCTTTACTGGAGTTTTAATATCACCTTCTATATTCTATAAAAAAAACTCTGATTTTTGTACATCCTATGCAAGAATAGCGCCTATCAAGTCGGTTATATAAATTAGGTGAGAATGAGTCCTATCAACTTTTACCTTAATTTTCTTGATCAGAGGCACTACTTTTTATCGAATAGCTTCCCAATTTTTATCCAGGAGGGTGGGTTGACTCCGTCCCATAGATCCCAGTTAAGTAAAATCCTTTTGCCAGGCACGGGATTTGAACCCGAGACCACGAAATGTGGGATAACACCGTTAACCCCCACGCTGCGTCAATATATTTTATAATTAATATTAAAAAAAAAATATTTTTATTAAATTTTACTAAACCTGATTATAAGAAATAAATTGTAAACTTTTTTTTATAAATAATTATGAATTAATTGAAATTTATTAAAAATTTTTTATGCTAAAATAAATCATTACAAAAAAAAAACTGAAGAAACCAAAAATAAATTATTTTTAGTTTCTAAATTAAAAACTTAGATAAAAAGTCACTGAAATTTCCAAATTATTTTAATTTAATTTTGTAGCAATTTGCTAATTTTGAGAGGGCAATTTGAATGTAATTGAAACCATTCTATTTTGAATATAATTAATTAATTTCTTAATATGTTTACTCACTTGTGTGTTAATCCATTTAATTAATAAACAATAAGAATTTATTTGTGGTATTGTATCAGCAATTTCAGATCTTAGATCCAAAACACGAATTTTATTTAACGGTTTCATTAACTAAATTTAACAATTTTTTAATTAAACTTAAACCAAACAATCAATAAATCAGTAAGGATTAATATAAAGACAGTACTTTAATTAGGGCAATATCATTTGTGATAGAATTTGGATCGTATGATGAATGAATATTAAATTTTTCCGCTTTTACTGGAAGAGGACATCCATCTTCAAAACAACCAGTGACAGCAAATGTGTTCTCTGGGTTTCTCATTATCCATTCATCATTGCTTAAAAAATGTTTATATAAGAAATAAAAATATAAATTGTTTATTTTCTTTTAAACTTATTCATGTTTCCTTGATAAAACCCACATTTTGAAATTTATTGTTAATTAATATAAAATAAAACAGTGTTTCTTTCTAGATATAATCCAAATATAGATCACATTCTAGGGGTCGACACAATTTGTTGGTATTTGTTCAGAACAGGTTTTTTGGCAAAATGTGAAAGCCAAAAAATAAAAAAGTAACATTTAAAAATAATTGTAAAGTGAATAAATTGAAATATTTTAATTTATATAATATTATTAATTATTATTTTTATAGGTAGAAATTTATATAAATAAATAAGTTCTTAACATACGAAATTATTTTTAATATCATTACTTAAATATATATATTGTATATTATATATAGATATATACAGTGGCGGATTAAGTTGATTGGAGGCCCCGGGCGGTAAAATTGAAATGGGCCCTCTGTTATTTACAATTATAATTGAAAGACAAATTTTGTTTATATTATAATTTAGGCTGTTTTATACTTACATATATAGTACTTATGTAAAAAATACATAATTTTTATTGTGGTCGCCGAGACCCAAAATTGATTATTTTTTCTTAAGTTAGTCGGGGTTCAAACACGACCGAATAAAGATCTGTTGTTCAATAAAGATCTGTATCAAGAATAACTTGTTTTATTTAAACTCGGATTATCCATAAACTCAACAGTTTTTTTAAATTTTTTTTTAAGGAAATATTTTTATTTAGGTTTCGGTGGGCCCCTCGGGCTGGTGGGCCCCGGGCGGCCGCCCGGTCCGCCCGGCGTTTAATCCGCCTCTGGGTATATATAAATTTTAAACTTATAAAATGAACAAATGTTTAAGGTTGTCTAGATTTCAGGGGCTCCTATCGGCTCGAGCATTCAGTCAGTCAGTGTCTGAGTGAGCCATAGACAAGACATCGCGGGCAGAAGAACGAAGCTATCAGTTTATCATAATTTACTATTCCTAACTTCTTAACCAAAAAGTAAATAGTAATATAATTTAATTTTTCATACATTTGAAAATATATACTATAAATAAAGTTAAAAATCACATATTGGGTTCTACAAAATCTAATTAAAATATTCAAATTGAATTAATAAATAAAATAGAATTAAAATATTCATTATACATATACATTTCTATAATAAAACAAGTTATATTTTTTATTTTTATAATATTTTATAATCTATATTTTTGCCTATATATTTTTTTCAATTAACTAAAAAGTTTAAAATTTATTTATACTTCCATATCCATATATTTATATAAATATGATTTTTTACCTATTTCAATTAATTTATTTTGTGTGGAGGAGTAATTTGAGTTTTGAATATGGACTTAAATTAATGGAACGATCTAAGTACCGAAATAATCTATAGTTGAATAGATAATTAAAATGTAAAACAAAAACAAAAGAAATGTGTTTATATTTTTTCTAGATGAATTTCTAGGAAAATTTAAATTTTGTTTTTACGTCTTCAAATTTTTTAGAATATAGAATGTGCCAAATAGAATAAATAGATTTATTTTACATCTATAAATGAAGAATAATTTATAAATGGATCATTATCATTATATTATTAGAAAACAAATTAAAAATGCTAACCTAATGTGAAATTTTTTTTAACAATTTTAGTTTTTTCATATTTATTAATAAACATTGATTTAATTAAAATATTTTTAATTACATAAAATGTTTTTTTTGAATATTTTATAACAATTTTAATATTCGTAAAGAGTAAGTATTAATTATATTTGATTGTACAATAGAATAATTTCAACTGTTTTCAGTTAATTTCTCTATAATAATTTCTGACATTATACCTGAGTGAGCTAACAAACCAAATACTGCTAAAGTTTATTGATCAAATGTAAGCTAAAGAAAGTGTCATAGCTATTTTAGTAAAATCAACAATTCTCTATTATATTACTGTATTTGAAATTTAATTAGGGAAATTTTGTGGAAACTACTATATAATTAGCATTAACTACAAAATCCCTTTCATTAGTTTGAGAAAATTAAGTGGATTTAACTTTACCCTATATATATATACCTTTTATAAAATAAACATCGAGCGGATGTTAACACCTGCTGGATGGTAATTAATGTTCCTGTGCAATAATGAATCTCATTCTCTTGAAGTGAAACCTAATAACAAAATAAATTTAATTTAAATATATGTTGACAATTATATAAAGTTGAAAAAATGTACTTTAAACCCACACTTAAAACCCTAGGTACTCACGTATTAACGCCATCACAGAAGAAGTTACGCTAATCACCAGTGATTATGCATATATATATATAGATGATGGGATAAAAATAAAATTATATTAAACATAATTATATTTATTTATTAATATAAGTTGAAGGGTGGTGGTGTCGACAATTAAGATAATAGATTCTACTCTTCATATACACCTAAAATTTTGGCGACAAATCATATAATGGAACACTTTCAAATTTACAAACACTTAAATAAAATCGAAGTAGTCAACAAGATTTCTGAGGAAAATGAGCTGATGTACATATCTAGAGTTTATACAGAATTAAAACACTCTCTATTTTCTTTCCCCTTATGGTTTCGCGATATTAATTCTGATAAATAAGATTCTCAATGATTTCTTGTTGTCCCCCTATGTCTCTTGTTACTCCATTTAGCACTGTCCCACATTCTCTCAACTGTTTGTGTATGAAATCCTTATTCAGAATTTTTTATCACATCATATATATATATATATATCATTAGGAAAGTAAAGAGATCTTCACTTATTCACTTCAAAATCCACCACCACCTTTTAACGACTGAAGATTGTCATATAATAACAAAGTTAAGGACTTATCACATTTTCCAATACGAGTTTGGGATTATGCATTTTTGTTTTGGAAATTGTGCATTATCACCTGTAGTTATCCTGCGAAGGTGTTAATACTTAAATCCCAAACCATACCTTACGACTGCTTAATTTTTGTTCTTTTATTCATTCATAACTGAATATGAAATTTGAAATAATTTATATATATATATATAAATAGATATGGATCTAAATCATAGGTTCCCAAACTTTTTTGTGGAAGTAGACCCCTGCCATGTTTTTCCATGTGCTTCGGTTTTGGGTAGGCCCCCTAAATTAATTTTTTGTAAATTTAAGAGCCATGTCGGAAAACAATTTACCTTTTTTTAGAGCCTTATTAAAAAATCAAAAATGTTTTAAGAGCCATATTGAATTGATTTATAAGATAGTATAATATAAGTAAAGTAAATAGACTTGAGGTCCACTATCGTTGACCCCCATTTTTCATTTCATGGACCCCCAAATTTTTTATTCGCTGCCGTAGACCCCTTGAAGGTTGAAATAGACCCCTGAGGGTCGATATAAACCACGATGGGAACTTCTGAACTAAATTCATAAAATAGTTTAGAAGAAATCGTGTTCTAAAATTGAATTCTTCCATTGATATACACGTGTTTTATGAATATTTGTTTTAAACATTAAATAAACAAAATCAACATCACATCATTAATGTTTATTCTAAGATTTAGTAATTGAATTATGTGTCAAATAACAATAAGTTTAATGAAAATTAATTAAAATATATAACAATATATATTATTACCATGAAAGGATATTCGTATAATAGTGTAGTACCAATATCATTAGATCGTTTATTTACGAATTTAACATCGCCATCAGAGATAGATTTATTATTTAAAAATTGTTCATTAAGAGATGTGAGACATTTCACTTTAATAACTAATATCATGAAAGATATGAAAAATTGATTCAAACAAAACATAATTTATTTCACTTTAGTTATAATTTGATAAACATAAATATTTAGATTTATAATAATAAACAATTAAATTTTTTAATAAATGTTTATTATATTTATAAGAATATTAATAATTCTTAAAAATTTTTACATACAAATCAAAAGATGATAAGAATATTAGATAAAAATTTAATTTAGGTCTGTGGAAATCTAGTGGTAGGGAAAGGCTGTTAAGGTTTTCTTCTTTCGGCCATGGAGTTTCCATGAATGGACCGGTTGCGATTTTATTTTTTTTTGAGAGAGTATCATCTTGGTGTAAGTCAATAAAGTGTTTAAAACTATTTTTATCATCAGTCTTAAATATTAAATACTAGTTAGAACAAACACAGAGAATCTAAGAAGTAACATTGAATTTTGTTTATTAGAAGAGGGATGATAGTCTAAAAAAAAACTATTTCGTTTTATTGGAACTATAATACCGTATTTGCTAGATAGGCCTATAGCCTACATTATGCATGTTATTTAATATATTTAGGATATTAGTCAGATACAAATTTTAAACTACAATTGAATATAAATTAAGCACTAAATAATGAAACACATTAGGTACGAAAATTTTACTAAAATATCCGTTTTATACATGAACTAGGTTTAAAACTATATTAATAACAACTGCGAAAAGAATGTTATTAAAAGTTGCAGTTTATCTTCTCTTATTATACTAGCAAAAATTATATATGTATGTATGTATATTCTATTGTAATTTATTAATTAGCCGCTCGAAGGATTTTTTTTGAAATTCACATCATAAATAATATTTATAAATACAAATCGATCTGTATTGGTTCTAACCTGGAGAAAAATCATCTTATTAATTTTTTCTTAATTTAAATTTATATATGGATGACGTCACAAATGACCTCCATATTAAAATTAAAAATATTTATTAATCTCTCAAAAAAAAAAAAAAAACAAAAAACAAATACGGCTTGGTAATTGTCTTGCTTATATGAGAAAATATATTGTATTTATTCTCTAAATATATTACTCTCGCGGTTAGAACGATTGTTTTGACGACTAGAGTTTGAGGGAACAAAGCTTGCCGAGTGCATCGATATATAAAAATAAAAAATAAAAACAAAAATAATAAAATGGTGATGTATTCCAAAAAAGAAAAATTTTTTGATATGTTTTGTCGTTATATTTTTTTATTAATTCTTATAAATTTTTATTAGTTAATTTTATGTTATTTTTACCGACCGACGATAGTAAGGGAGGTATTGTTTTCACACCAAATTTCACATGTGGAGATTTTTACATATCTCCACGAATCATGCATTTTCTAAACAGAAAAAACTTTTTTAGCATTATTTTTAGCATGATGTCTGTCCGTCTGTCCGTCCGTCTGTCTGTCCGTCCATATAGATGTGTACAGCCTGAACGGCTCAACCGATTTTGATGAAATTTGGTATATTTACTTAATGCATCAGTGGGATGAATTGATCAACTTTTGGTGCAATTCCGGAAACCGGAAGTGGTAGTATTAGCGATCGACGATAGGAAGGAAAGGGTTATTTTCACACCAAAGGAGATTTTTTTATACATCACCACGAATCATGCATTTTGTATTGGTTTTATCCTCGAAAAAAATCATATTTATTAGTTTTTTCTTGATTTAAAATTATATGACGTCATCCAGCCATGCATGACGTCACAGCCTGGTCTTGCATATATATTATAAATAAAATAAAATTAAAAATGTTTATATTTATTATTTATGTATCCATATCTGTTTTTTATTACATTAATAGATATATTAAAATTATTTGAAATTGTTTCTGTAGCTGGAAATTAATTTATTTCAAACCGTCGGTCGGTTCGGACCTGGTCACAGGTCAACTTATTTTTATCTATTTTCGTGTTTATTTTTTATTAAATTACTATTTTATATTTATTTTTCCATTGTCAAACGAAGTCGAATTAAACAAAAAAACTCAAGTATTAGGTTACGAAGACGACTTAAATTTAATAGGAGATTCGGCAATTGCAATCATAGATAGCGTAGAAAAATTAATCGAAGCAGGAAAAGAGGTGGGACGGAAAATTAATAATGCTAAGGCAAAGTCTTAACATACAAGATATAGAATTTGAAAATGTAGAAAAATTTGAATACTTAGGTTCTGAAATAAGTAATAACGAAAGATAATAATATTCGAGATGAGTTTAAAGCGAGGTTACAATCGGGATCGTCTGTTATCATGCAGTAAAGGGGCTTATCGCGTCAAAATTATTATCAAAGGGGATAAAAATTAAAATATATAAAACAATTATTTTACCGGTTGTATTATATGGGTGTGAGGCATGGTCTATGATCTTAGGTGACGAGAGTAGATTTAGAGTATTTGAGAATAGGATTCCTCGCAGCATTTATTGGCCAAAGAAAGATGAGGTCACCGGGGAATGGCGGAGACTGAATTACGAGGAAATGCATGACTTCTATGCATCTTCAGGAACAGTTAGGGTTTTAAAAGCGAAAAAGCTGCTATTTTTTCTTAATTTAAAATTATATGACGTCATCCAGCCATTCATGACGTCACAGCCTGGTCTTACGTATATATTATAAACAAAATAAAGTTTAAAATATTTATGTTCTATCCATATCTGTTTTTTATTGTATTAATAGATCCTTTAAATTATTTGAAATTGTTTCTGTGGATTAATTTACTTCAAACCGTCGGTCGGTTCGGACCTGGCCACAGGTCAACTTATTTATTACTCTTGTTACGATTTACAAACAATATATTTTTAATTTATATTAAGGGACTATAGTTTAGAGGAATTTGTTCTCTTCATTAGTCTATAAGACAAAGTCCTCAAAACTCCTCTTTATACTATATAATAAAATTTTATTTTACAAGCATAAGGCAACCTTTTATTATTTCTTTAATTTATAAAAGTTCTGATACTCTGGGCAAAAAATAACTTAAGTCTTGAGTATCTAAAATTGAACATTTTTTTTTTGTTAATTTCATTTTTTTATCTGCAGGTAATTCAAATGATTAATGTAGAAGATGATGCTCTTTCTGTACAAAAAGCTCGCAAGTTGATCCTAAATTCTCAGCTACCCGTTGATTTGATTTGTGTTTCTTCTAACTTCGGGTTCATCGCCACTAAGATCCCAAATTAAGCTTACTCGATTCACTTTACATCTTAGATGGTGTGAATTTTCGGACCCCGCACCGATATAGTTCAAACAAAGATTTCCAAAGTGTTGGAGAATAATATGGGTTTAGATTTTATGAGACAATCATGCGATATACTAAGTGGTTTAAATATTGAGCCAAACAACTTAGTCATAAATAAACTGAAACATAGTAAAATTATGGCTCTGAAATTTGCACCTCCCGCATCTTGTGATCTTGAGAGGTCATTTTCTATTTATAAAAATATTCTGACCGATCGCCGAACAAATTTCACGATTCGAAATCTTCAAATGTATTTTGTGTGCAATTTCTTTATAAATAGGGATGATGTAAGGTCTGAGAGAGAACAGTTATAATGAAGTTATTATTAGGATTTGTTTATAAAAGGTTGTCAAATATCTCCCTTCCTCTTTTTTGCTTTATAAAAAGTGTTACAGTGATCGAATTTAATTCAAATATGCGCTGTTTTGTTCGATAATTTGTTTCCATCTAGATGGCGCGCAGCAACTTCATAATACCCCCTCGTAGAAACCCCCCTCCTTATTTGCCATGAACTCAGACAGCTACTTTTCACAAGCCTCTTTTGAGTCAAACTTTACACCACCAAGGGCGTTCGCCATGGAGCTCCCATAGCTTCTGACGAGTCATCAACAAAGTTTGTGGTCTGGCGTTGTCCTCGTGGAACACTACTCTCTTCCTGTTGGCCAATTCTGGACGCTTCTGGTCGATCGCCTGCTTCAAGCGGTCCAGTTGTTCGCAGTAGATGGTAGAATTAAGCGTCTGGCCATATGGGAGCAGCTCATAATGGATGATTCCCTTCCAATCCCACCAAACACACAGCAAAACCTTCCTGGCCCTCAAGCCCGGCTTGGCCACTGTTTGGGACGATTCACCGGCCTTCGACCACGACCGTTTTCGCTTGATATTGTATGTGAACTATTTTTCGTCGCCAGTCACCATCCACTTCAAAAATGGGTCGAGCTCGTTCCGTTTCAGCAGCATATCGCAGGCGTTGATTTGGTCCTGAAGGTTTTTTGTGTCAAATAATGCGGCACCCAAACATCAAGCTTTTTTTTGTATCCAGCCTTCTACAGATCGTTTAAAATGGTTTGGTGACTAACTTCCATCTCCTGAGCGATGTCACGAGATGCCACATGTCGGTCTAACTGGATGTTTTCCATGATTTGATCGGTATTCGTCGTAACAAGTCTTCCGCCTGCTGGCCTATCCATGGTGTCGGTTTCACTGGCTCTGAATCGTCGAAACCATTCCTCCGTGGTTCGAAGTGATAGAGAACCATCCCCCAAAACACTATTAATCTCACGGAACGTTTCTCTAGCGGTTTTGCCTTTAACGAAAGAAAACTTTAAAATAGCGCGAATTTAGTATTGCCAGATACGAGCTCTGTAGCGCTTTGTACATAGCCGCGAAATTCAAAAGAGAATAATACTTTATAAAAAAAAATTTAAAAAAACCACGTTTTACTAACGGACTAAAAAGGAGAAAATAATTTTTTTCTGAAAATCCATACTGACATTACATACAAGAGATCTGATTTGAATCAAACTGTTCATAACGTAAAACGTGGGGCGCAACAAATAATAATTTTTCTATTCAAATCTGATTTCCTTTATTAATTTTTATTTAGCATCAATCGTTGTATTTTTTAAGGCTTAAGTTTTCACCAAAATTCTTGTATAAGGGAATATTATTAGTAATACGATAGAATAAGTTTCGTGATATAATTTTTATAAATATTACCTATTAAGTATTTAACAGACTTTTTGTAAAAGGGAATATTATTAGTTAATCATTAGAAAATTTATCGATTATTTAATATATTTATATATTTTTGAAAAAATAGCCTTTTTTTTAAAAAAATGCCTTTTTGATAGCCTTTTTAACATAAAAACTTGCCTTTTTAGGCGCCTTTTTTTTAAAAAATAAGTTGACCTGTGGCCAGGTCCGAACCGACCGACGGTTTGAAGTAAATTAATTTCCAACTACAGAAACAATTTCAAATAATTTTAATATATCTATTAATGTAATAAAAAACAGATATGGATACATAAATAATAAATACTTATAAACATTTTTAATTTTATTTTATTTATAATATATATGCAAGACCAGGCTTTGACGTCATGAATGGCTGGATGACGTCATATAATGTTAAATCAAGAAAAAACTAATAAATATGATTTTCCCGAGGATAAAACCAATACAAAGTGCATGATTTGTGGTGATATATAAAAAAATCTCCTTTGGTGTGAAAATAACCCTTCCCTTCCTATCGTCGATTGCTAATACTACCACTTCCGGTTTCCGGATTTGCACCAAAAGTTGATCAATTCATCCCACTGATGCATTAAGTAAATATAACAAATTTCATCAAAATCGGTTGAGCCGTTCAGGCTGTACACATCTATACGGACGGACAGACGGACGGACGGACGGACAGTCATCATGCTAAAAATACTTTTTTCTGTTAAGAAAATGCATGATTCGTGGAGATATGTAAAAATCTCCACATGTGAAATTTGGTGTGAAAACAATACCTCCCTTACTATCGTCGGTCGGTAAAAATTAGCCTTTTTTGGGCTCTCTATTAATTACTGATTAAATTAAACTATAGATTTAGAATACGAAAAGCAAATGAATGTTATAATATACTGATTTAAATCAAATAGATGAAAACCTATTACAAACAAGTTTTAACCAAATATTCATCACTTTGGGAGTACGGGAGGCAGAGCCCCTTGTTTAGATGCAAAGAAACCTGAAATTGTCTGAGCAGCTAAGAAAATCTAAAATGTAGTAATATTATTTTAAATTGAAAGTCGAAATTAAATTTTGAGAAAATAATATTGTTCGTAAAATGATGAAATGTTAATTCGAATGCATAACCTCAAGGCGATATAAAAATTTAATTTAGTTTTTAATTTAATTTAATGTATTTTTTTAATTATATAAAATTATACTAAAAACAATGTTTGGTCATTTATTTTGAATTAATTTAATTTATTTGTTCATATAAGAACTCAAAAATGTATTTTTGGCATATAATATATGAAAAAATAAATAACCTTCATTTATTCAACAGACTTGAAATTTGTTAAATTATCGAATATAAATATATATATATATATATATATATATATATATTTATATATATATAAAATAGTTAAATATTAATCACATAATTAAGGATGAAAATGTGTTTTTATTCATTTTATTATTTATCTATTTTTTTGTTAAACGTACATTCCAAAGAACGTAGAATCTAAAAGATAATGATGCGATCATCGTGATGATGGTCTCCGAGGTCGGCGAATGGCAAGGTCGTGATGATGCTATCAGGATGAACTCACGTTAGGGAAACTGCTGTACTAGAGACCAATTTAACAAAAATGTTTTTATATAAATAACTTTGTCATATTATTTTTTGCATCATCTCTAAAAACATTTAATGACGACTAATTCCTAAAGCTTATGTAGTCACCTATCGCAAGCAAATTTTTTCGGTTAATATAAAAACATTTTTTCTCCTTTTTTTAATGCAATTAAAATATTAGAATATTTTTAAATAATTATTTACACCGAGAATATGATGAAGGGTAGTATAGAAATAGATATTTCTGAAATTAATGTTCGAAGAAAACTCAAATTAGAAAGGGATGATTTTTATTTTTCTTAAAAAATATTTCTTTATGCAAAGAACATTAACAATAATTTAATAATCTTAAAAAATAATTTTAAAAAGATATATATATAATGAATTTATATAATAATTTTTTGATGGTAGAGTTTTGAAATTTTATTATTTATATATCAGGGGTGGCTACACTTTGTGATACTTAGAGCCATATTGAAAAATCGAAAATATTTAAGAGCCAAGTCGGAAAAAATTTTACTTATTTTTAGAACCATAGTGAAAAAATTGAAAAAAATCGAAAATGTTTAAGAGCCTGATCGCAAAAAATTCTATCTTTTTTTTTAGAACCATATTCAAAAGTCGAAACTTTTTTTTGTGTCATGACTTAAAATTTTTTAATTGAGCCACAATAAACTCGAAAAGAGCCACTGTGGATATATATCATCCCTGAATTATATTTGTATATTATTTGTATATTTTATTATATTAGATAGAGTTTAAAAAAGAAAAATAACTTTTAACTTAAAAGATATTACACTACACTATAAATATCAAGCTATCCAATATCTTTCTTGAAAAATATAAGTTAAAAAAAATCAAAATCAAAATCAAATGTTTAAAAAGAAATGATGTAGATTTTCCTTTTAAATAACTGAACATTGTAGACAATATATATAAACAATGTTAAAAAATGGAATTTAAAGGTGATACAGGGGGAGAATAGAATAGATGGAAAACTCAAGAAGCTAGTATGTATTTATTGGCATATGTATGCTTCAAGCATCGAACCATTCATCCTCATCAGAAAAAGAATTGATAGAATACCTCAACCTTGTAAGCAAATATAGTAATAATAATTATCATAATTAATGATAAATATTTTTATATATTTAAACATTATTTAAATTCATTTATTTGTCTAATTATATTGATGTGTCAATGAATAAAACCTGAAGGATTATCTAATTTTGAGTCAACATCTTGGTTAATATTATTTTTCTATGGACATAACCTCGAAAAAAGAGATGGGGAAGATGGACCTTAAAGAGTGACGTCTTCGAGGTTGAAGTGCGAGGTCCTCTCCCCACCCACTATTAAGATTGTCATTATTTACTTTACATTAATTATAAACTGAAAATGTGATTGATTATATTTTATCTCAATTAGCTAAAATAGAAAGAAAAATACAGCAATTTTTATATAGGAAGTTTAATGCTAATGACTCTTTTTCATATTAAACTTAAACATTCTTAATTATAAATCATTCAAGTTCTAAACTCTATAAATAAAAAGTAGAAAGAAAGGATTAAGTTTTAAATTAAGAAATAATTATTTTTTTATTCGTTAGTCTTCTTCGTCCATGCCTCATTCATTAAATTAGAAAAAATATGAATTTTCTCTCTATTTGTAATAAAATTCTATTTAAGGAATTATTAATTATTATTATTATTAATTATAATATATCTTCATTATAAG
The DNA here is from genome assembly GCA_963082975.1 of Labia minor. Lineage (NCBI taxonomy): Eukaryota > Metazoa > Arthropoda > Insecta > Dermaptera > Spongiphoridae > Labia > Labia minor. The sequence continues at coordinate 64,323,482 of OY720344.1, read as the reverse complement.
TTGTTTTTTCTTGATATAATTATAATTATATATTTATATACAAGAACAACAGTTCCGAGTTACGCGAGATATATACCTTAGAAGATAAAATGAATTAAGAAACTAGAATACAAAATGTGTGATCTAATTGATATTAGTTTTTTACAATCTAACTTGTATTTTTTTCTTTCGAAATAGATAAAATCCTGAAATAAAAATTGTTAAATTATCATACGATTATTAAGAATAAATAGAAAAATAAAAATATGGTATAATTATAACTTTCTTCTTTATATTTAAATTAAATATGTAGATACATATATGTATAAAACCTATAATTAAATATAAATATATAAAAAAATAATAATAATAAATTTATTTTTAAATCTTGATAATTAATTATCTTCATAATTAATAGTAAATTATTATTGATATTTCAGCTAGTTCATTTATTTTAACGAATATTTATTAGGTTGAAATGAGGACAAACATTAACTTTTATTTGAATTTTTACAACGGTAATATAGTATTTATCCATTATAAGAATGTTATCAATTAAAATTTCTATTATTTTAATTACTATTAATCACTTATAATATTATTAAATTTTAAATATTTATAATGAGCTTGATTTAAATTAATATTATAATTAAATTTTTAACGAATAACGAATTATTCTTTATTTTGTTAATTTAATTTTAAATTTTTTAATATTCAAATTCTTCTTATTCTTTAACAAATATTTTTGTATAAATAAATATATAAAGATAATTTATATTAGAATATTTCCAATATTAATTATTTTGTTTTATTTATTTTAAACAAAAATTAATGGATACTATAGTGACGATTTCATTTTTCATTTACTTTTATATTATACAAATTTTTATAATTCTTAATTTTATTAACACACATTCATTTTATAAAACTCAAAATTATTTACTAATAACCTATAAAATAACATTGTTTAAAGGATGTACCGATATATTACTGAACACAATTTACACCCGATATGATTTCCAGAACTGAATTAGGTTCTCGAAGTGTATTTTTGGGAGTACACTCTATATTAATTTTTGATAATAAATTTGTAGTATTTCAGAAATTAAAGTATTATTATTTTAAAATAAATAATCACATGATTTTTTTAATTGTTTCAAAGGGAATAAAGGTGTTTTAAAACAATATCTAATCTTTTTTGAGAATTTATTACTATTAATTTATAAAATTTAAAAATATCATAGATCGTATATTAACCCACAAAAATTTTTCTTAAATTAATACCAAAATCTTAAATGTATTATTTTCTCATAATCACAATATTTTCCTCACCACTTAGGTACTAATAAAAGGTATAAAGTTTATTTTTCTATAATAATTAATCAAAAATATTGTTTAATATTTTTTGGAGACTTGAATGCTTTAATTTTATTAGGGATGTAATTTGTGTGGCTTTGTGCTGTTATTCATTTAACCAAAGGCGGCAGGTATCTCTTTCTCTTTCTCTCTCCACTTTCCTCTTAAGAGTTATAATAAGATGACGTCACGTCCCTTCTCTCTGACTACCTTGCCTTTTCTCCTTCCTCACCGTCTTGAAGTTCCAGTCGCTATGTGGCTTTAGTGCTGAACACTCCACGTTTTTTGCGCTTCGAGAGTGCGCGTGAGAGTGAATGTGCTGGTGTGTGTGTGTGAATGTGTATTTAAAAAAAACAGGCAAAACACCTCCGTGTACATAATTTTTAATCCATGAATATTTCTAGATAATTTGGACACACCACACATTTATAGGTATGTTATAATTCAAACCGAATTAACAAATATAAAACACACCTGTCAACCACAAACACATGCCTAACATTAACACATTAAAAACAAAACAAAAATAACTGCTTTTATGAAATAAAACTAACGGCCACATATAAACTCATTTATATAAAAATATATTAGAGATCAATTAAATAAGTGTGAAAGAGAAAAAAATGAAAAAAAACTAATGAAGCAATAAATTTACAAATCCTTTAGGAAGTTGAAAAAATAAAGTTGCAAAGAAATCATTTTATATAATCATTTCAATTTTAGTTATAATTATTATTATTATTATTATTTTAAATTAAATTATTTAATTTGAATATATTAATAAAAAGATACACATGGATTATTATATAATTGAATAAATAAATTCTTTCTTTTTCAATTTTTATTACATAGTCAATTTGAATGTATTGTTTTAAGAGATTTGAATGCATGGCATATAATAAACAACAATTTTAATACCACTCTATCGGTTCATTAGAATTGAATAGACAAACAATTCACATAAATAAATACATATCTCTCAACTTTTCTCAAAGACATTCTCTCTTTTTTTTTCTTTTTGTTTGATTTTAAGTTATACTTTTTCTTCTTCTTATTATTATTATTAATTAATTACCGAATTATTTTATCGAAAGAGAAATTCAATTTTAAATACTGTTTTGTTTTTTTGTGCTCTTGAATAAAGAAAATTCTTGATTGGATTTCTTTAATATAGATGAATAATTTATTTATTGATGGAGGTTTTCTAAATTTGTTTTGTGATATTCATATGATATAATATATGTATAAGAAAATGTGAATAAAAATTTTTTAGTCTAAAAAACATCTATACAATACATCACACCTTTTTAAAGATAAGAAATATCTCAAGAATCTTAGTTCTTGATTTTCTTGTTTAAGAAATATATAAGGGAAAAAAATCTCAAGGCAATCTCTACTCCTACCCATTTCAAAATATCATCCATTTTCCTTTCGAAGTGAATCTTTTTATGAATAAAATCCTGATATATCATCATTGGTCCAGTGATTCCTAACTCCCTATAGAACAGATGTTTAAAATCTTTTGAATCCCCTTGTACTTATATGGGAATAAATTATAAGGTAATTGGTTGAATAGTGACACGAATAAAATTCCTGTTAATGTACCCTTTAACTGTTCCTAATATCAATAAAAATAATAATAATATTTTGAATTAATATATAGTAATTCAGATTATTAAAATTTTTTTATTAATATAGAATCCTTACAACCTTTTTAAACAAAATATTTAAAAAAAAAAACATAATAAAATCAATCATTTTATTTAATTTTAATGAAATTATTTTAAAGATTTCATGATAGTATTTTTCAAAATAGTTTTAAGATTTCAAGATACTTTCAATTAATATTTCAAAATCCTAATTGTTCAATCATTCGGATAATTTTTTTATATATAGAAGGTAAAGATAAATAATAAAACCACACCCTTAAAGTGAATTAATATAAGAATGACTCAGGGTGCCTCCAAAACATATAAAAACATCAAAATCTCGACATCGAAAATTTTCGTGATCGCAATACTAATTCTGGCGAGATAGTAAATATTATATAAAATATAATCAAACTCATATAATCAAGAAGATTCCCATAAAATTTAATAAAATAAATATTGTTAGAGCTGTTTTTGAAAAAGAAACCATCAAACAAACTCTCTGAAACCCCGAATGGATTTTTTTATTTCAAAGGATATTTATAAATATTATTCATAATTATAAAAAGTTTTTTTTTAATCAAATCTTATGTGATGATTCAAACAAAACACGATATAATCTTATATTTATAGTATTCATATAATCTATATTATAAGAAAATGTGAATAAAAATTTTTTAATCTAAAAAAACATCTAAAAAATAAGAGATTAATTCAATTATACGAGTAAAATCTGCTTAAGTGAAAACCATTCTTTTTATTTCATTTTTTGAACGACATCACGCTTCAAAGGTATCTTGATATATTAGCAGAAAAAATAAATGTTCACAAATTGTATCTATTATTTTTGTTTATATGATTTTTAATTAAATATCTTCATGAATTTATATTTATAAAAAAAGAAATAAAAATTGCCAATATACTATTTGACATAAAATATTAAATTTAATAAATAGGTGGTATAAATAATAAATAAAAAAATAATTAATATATACAATTCTTATTATTAACGGAAGTATTTATATTAAAGACGGAAATGACAAAAAAAAGGATTTAAATTCGTTTACGATCTTTAAGTACTAATTATATTCTCATTTAATAAATGACATGAATAATTTTTAGCAAAGATGATCTCAAAATAACCTTGAAATTCTGAATGGCCTTGCCTTTTTAAGAAGATCCCATCGACATTCAATCTATAATTATACATAATACCTAATTAATATCTATTGCATTTATGCAAGAGTAGCTTCCAGGGTTATATTATTATCTTATAAATAATTTTAACTTATAAATGACTAAGAAATACTCATCAACTGATTTCTTGTATAGATTTGGTTTTATTTTTAAAAGATAAATTATTTTATTATATAACTTTAAAACCTAGTACACATTTAATTATTTATTTTTATTTTTATTTACTGTCATTATTATTTATTTCTGGCGTGACTGTAACATTTAAAAAATTAATATCAATTATTTCAATTTTTTAATCTATAGAAAGTTGATAAAATTAAAGAATCATGATCAATTTTACTCTTTTTATGATTAGAGCCAAATTATTATTTTTTCAAATTCAAATAAATTATTAAAAAATTAATAATTTTATTTTTAAATTTAAATTATAATATTAGATGATCTCTTTCGCACTATTGAACTCAAACTCGCCCTCATTTTCTTTAACCGTTTATCGTAAGCTACCTCCATCCAATTCCGATCCTCTCCTAAATCTGACAACCGGTTTTCTTATAAAAGAACTAAATATAAATAAATTACTAATAGTTATAGTGACATGATGAAAAAATTTAAGTTTAAAAAATAAATCAAAATAAGCGGGAGTGTCCTCCCCTAGACTTTCCCGCATATAAATAGGTATAAAGAGTTGTGAATGAATATTTAGAATGTAATAAAGCGCTACTTCCGGTTAACTGATATTTTAAATGTAAAAAAAAACAGATATGGATATAATATAAATATTTTTAATTTTATTTTATTTATAATATATAAGGGCTGGCTGTGACGTCATGAAGTGCTGGGTGACGTCATATAATTTTAAATTAAGAAAAAACTAATGAAGATGATTTTTCTCGAAGATAAAACCAATACAAAGTCCATAACACGTGGAGATATGTCCTCACGTGAAATTTGATATAAAAATAACCCTTCACTTCCTCTCTTCGATCGGCAATACTAGCACTTCCGGTTTCCGGATTTGGACCAAAAGTTGATCCATTCATCCTACTGATGCATTAAGTAAATATACCAAATTTCATCAAAATCGGTTGAGCCGTTCAAGCTGTACACATCTCTACGGACACACAGCGGACGGACGGACAGACATCATGCTAAAAATACTTTTTTCTGTTAAGAAAATGCATGATTCGTGGAGATATGTACCTAAAAATATCCACAGGTGAAATTTGGTGTGAAAACAATACCTCCCTTACTATCGTCGGTCGGTAAAAAGGAAACTCTACTTGTATAGGTAAAATGTCACTTCCGGTAGTCAGATCATGATGAAATTTGGTATCTGAATTTTGTTCATATTTTTAAATCTATATACAAAATATGAAGCAAATATCTCGAAGCAAACTGGTACTTTACTTGAAAGGTAAACGCAACCATTGTAGGTAAAGTACCACTTCCGGTTAACCGATTTTGACGAAATTTTGATAGAAATCTACAAACTGTGAATAATATCGGTGTACCAAATTTCGAAGTCCTAGCTTGATTAGTTTTTGAGTAAATTTGCTTACAGACATTACATACATACATACATACATACATACATACATACATACATACATACATACACACACACAGACATAATTCCAAAAATTGTATTTTCCGACTCAGGGAGGTCTAAAACGTCAAGATCTATCAAAATCTCGAAGTCGAAATTTTTGACGATTCCAATACTTCCCTTATACGAAGTATGCGGGAAAGTAATTATACGAAGTATGCGGGAAAGTAAAAACAAAAAAAAAAAAAAAAAAAAAAAGAAAGAATAGTTACAAAAATTAATTCAGTTAAATTATGAATAAAATTAATTTTTAACAATTTCAAAAATAAAATAAAAATTAAGTTCTATCAATGTATTTTTTATTTCGCCATTTATTTTCTTAGCCAAAAATATTAAAAGAAAAATAAATTTAAGAATAAATGATATACATCTGTTTTAGTCAAATGCAGACATTCAGATTGTGACGGTTGAGTGAAGGTTATCATACGGCCTTGTGTTTTAGAACTAATTATAATCATCAAGCTCACTGTAACGTAACAATTACAGGAAAGGAACAATAAGTAAATAATCTCAATTGTCTTTTTATGTTATTAATAAATTCTGTTGAGAAAAATTCTATTATATAATAAATATAAATATAACTACACACAGATGGGAGGTGAATCTGAAGAGAGGCCTTCAAATATTTATAGCCATTATAAGAATTGCATAAAATAATTTAATACCCAATGATCAAATTGACATTAAATAATATTAAAATAGATATAATAGGAAAATAATCTTTGAAATCTATTATTATTAATTTTATTATTATTTAACAATTTTGTTTAATAATATTGGCTATATGGTATATGATGTAAGTCATATAATTATATTAACTTACATTAAATAGATTATTTTTTTCTAAAATGTTTTTATTTTAAATAATAATGTTTTGAAATTCAACGCATCCCAAGGAACGGGAAATCAATTTCATTGTACAATTGGGTATCAACCTTAAGGGGGGCTTAATCAAAAGAATACAAATTATATTGTTGTATCTATAATCTTTAAATTTCATAAACCAAATTGAATCCAAACATTTGACAAAGAAGGGACCTCTCTCCCCATTCAAATGTCATATTTATATTTAATTAAATGTGTATAATATAGCTCCTGTACTGTCTTTATCTTAACTTATCTTATTATACTAGAAAAAATTGTATATATACATATATTTGAGATATTAATTACCGCTCTAAGGTTTTTTTTGAAATTCACACAATTGATAATTATTATAAAAAAAAATCGACCTGTATTGGTTTCAGCCTCGTGAAAAATCATCTTTTTTAGTTCTTATTAAAAAATAGAAATTTTAGTAATAAAAAAATGGCACCGGGTAACGCCGGACAGCGCTTCATTAAATATAAAATATTATATATAAAATAAAATTAAAAATATTTTTTTAATAATATTTTGTAATCAAACTATGAAATATATATTATGTTATATCCAAAGGCCATACTTTTCTGTCTTTCACAGTCTGTACATTGATATGTACGTTTAAGGGCTGTATGTTTTATGACTATTTTTTTTTAAATTTATGTTCTTTTAAAATAGTAAGTACCGAGCCGTGGTAATCAGGTACTAAATTGTAATATATAAGCATATAAATGCATTTTAATATACAATGGTGGGTAAATCTTCTAGAAAGATATTTTTTAACACATGTGGATGATATAAAGAATTTTGCTAAATTGGAGAATGAAAGACCTTTGGTCATAAAACATCTGATCTCCAGAACTACAGAGACTCATCCGTGTATCCAAAGTGGGGGAAGGAATGAAGAGTTTTCGTTATTGGTGTAACAAGAATTTTTGAATCAGTCTTGATTAGAATTGGAGAAGGAGACACCAATATTCCTTTCAGGAGTGACATCCCGGCCAACCAGTGGCGTACCTAGAACTTTTGCCGCCCGGGGCGATCTCCAGTTTGCCGCCCTTTCTATTATAAGTCAATCAAATAGTGGTTTTTATAAATTAATACACATAAATAAATTATTAAGTTATTTAATCAATATTAATTAATACACAGAGTAAATTTTTTTACACATATTTGTATGAACTCGTAAACATATTTATATAATATTTACTCTTCTAGCTTTCATACTAGAAAAATCGTGTATAATGCTCTCAAAATTTATATTATTTGTAATTTATTGTTCTATTGACATTTTGTAGTCTTAATTGACTCATTGTAGAACGAAGATAATTTTGCAGAACAAAATCTTAAAGATGCGTTTACGAATTCAACGAATTTTAATGAATACATTAAAATAAAATTATTATCCTGTTCTTGGAATTAGAATTCAAAATTTACACTAAAATGCATTTATATACACCGAGGAATAATATTCGAAATCATATAGTTGATCATAATTTATATAAATCAAATGGTAAACTTACAACTATAACTAAATATAAAAAATGCCGCCTCAAGATAAGTGCCGCCCGGTGCGGACCGCACCCACCGCCCCCCCTTAGGTACGCCACTGCGGCCAACCCTCTGAGGAGCACCGCCGCGAGAAAATGTTCTAGAGAAATCGCAGACACTCAAGACTCACGTCTCTAAGAATTCTCCATTTATTCCTATCAATCATACAGCTAAGTGGCCGACCCTTGGTTATTAATATAATTGCAATTGCTTGATGAAATTAAATTTCATTTCATTTCTAATATTTCTAACGTTACCTTAATAAACAAACAACATTTTATAACTACTTTGTTATCAATTATTATAATATTAATTCTTTTATTTTATTAAATATTTAATTTTAGTTGAATTTTATATCTGCATTTTTAATCTGAACGAATTTATTTATTCTTCAAAATTAATCCAGAGTGCTACCAAATTTAATCTTATTTAAACCATTTTTTCTCATTAACCACCATACCTAAGTCATCTAATATACGACAATATTTATAAAGTAAATTAGATAATTTTTTAAAGACTTTTGTAAAATTAATATATAAAATAGTAAACACTATATTTTTTCAAAACTTATTTTAATATATTTGGCTAAATAATTACATAATATTATATGTTGTTAATTTATATCATAGGAGATATATTTTATTTTTCTCGTATATAGATCATTTCATTAATTAGATGTCCTATAATTAGTAGAACGGGTCCTAACAACCTTTACCTTGATTTTCTTGATTGGAGGCGCTACCTTCCAATTTTGGTCCAGGAAGCTGGGTTGACTCCGTCCTATAGACCTCATCTAGAGAAAATCCCTTGCCAGGATAATAGATATATCAGGTAACATAATTGGTTTAGAGCACTTGCACACTAATCAATGTTAACTTAGCCCACAGGACTGGAGCAAGTAGTTAGTTGTCAGCAGCCATTTGTCACAGTATTTCTGGACTGCTTTCAACGTTGCCTAATGGCCATGTGAGGAATCCCTAGAAACATTAATTTTTATAAGTTTAGCTTTTATATTGAAAAAAAGGCAATGGTTATCCAATTATAAAATAACTTGAACCTTCCTGAATATTATTATTTTTGTATTTATAATTCCAAAATATTTAAGAATATTAATAATATATTTATATTATTTATCAAATATATACAATATAATCAAAGTTTAATAAAAATCATTTTAAATAAATTTGATTTTTCTGGAACCTATATAAATGAATTCTGGAACAAATTGTTTTGTATTATCATTCACACGCCCACGATATTACATAAAAATATACAAAAGGTACAATATTTTTATATTTAATGAATAAGACAGTTCTTTTATATTTATATAAATTTTATAAGTAAAAAGTTTTATTTATATTTTTTTCTATTATAATGAATTATTATTTTTAAAATTATAGTATTTATAAGAATGTTCCATTTTTTTTTAATTTCAAAGAAAGTTAAAAGTATTAATAGTTATAATTCAATTTTTTTATTTTATTATTCTCATTGATTTCTCACAAAGGTTGTAATATATATATATATATCTTTTCTTATGACATTGACCTTAACTTATGTTTTTAAACGTAATTTATCCTTTGAACAATAGCTTTTATCTTAAAAAAAAATAAGTAAAACAAGCATTAAAAGATGAGAAGAGAAAGAAATTCAATAGCGAGATGGCTATTCATTGGTAGTGTACTGTAGTTCTGGGAAGGCCAGGGCCACTGGAAATGACTCACAGGGTACATATAACTTAAACCCTTCTTCACTTCATGGGCAAAGGAAACGTGAGGAACTCATCCGTGAATGAATTATTTATTCCAGCTCATTCCCCACTTACCTCTACATCTTGGTATGCATTTTATTGTCCGGTAAGTCTCGGTTCATTTGTCTCTCGCGGCCATTTTGATTTTACTTTGTGAGATCTACCTCACCCCTTGCCCCACCACCACCCTCAACTGTGGTCGTTCCACTTCAACTGAATTAATTCTAAAATATTTAAATTATTCCAACGACAAATAAAAAAAAAATACTTTTACAAATCATTAAAATATGCCATCGAAATAGAATCAAACTTTTTTTATATGAAAATCTGAAAATGTATTTATTTATTTATTGCCTTTATTTGGTTACAAATATTTATTTACAAAAAAAAAAAAATAATTGATTTCTTCTTATTATGACAGAACCAGGACCTTGCGGGCATAGGCATCTCCCAATATTTTCCAAACGGTCCTTTGTCTCGCGATCCTGGGCCAATCCGTTCCCGCTGTTTCGCGGATTTCATCTGACCATCTTTTTAATTGTCTGCCTCTATTCCTTTTTTCTTCCAGGATATGCCATTCCAAAATTCTCTTAGACCATAGGTTCTTAAACTTATGTACTCCACGGACCCCCACTTGAAAAAAATTTTTTTGACGGACCCCCATCACAACTTTAGGTACTTTACGTCATTTTATTAATTAATTTCTGGCTTACGATCTCATAAGGACAAGGATATATGATGAATATCTCTAACAGTGATTGGTGAATAACGATTTTTTTGCATATTGTAGAACACATTTTATTAGAAATTATAATATTGAAGAAAGAAAATACAAACATTGTCATAGCAACAAATCTCACAAATTATAATGGGTACTTACATTAAATTCATATAAATATTTTATAATTTTTTTCAGAAAATATTAAATAAGAAATATTTTAAAAAATAACTGCATCTATCTCATTAAATATAACTTACATATTTAATGAGATGTATGCAGTTGTTTTCTTGAAACAAGAATCTCAATATCTGGCTTAATATTGGAAACTTTTAATCTAAGATCCGGCTCTACATTTAATTTGTTTCTATATTTAGACTTAATATAAAATAGTACCGAAAAAGCTTGTTCGCATAAATATGTTGTGCAGAATGGAATCAAGTGTTGAAGTGCTTTATTTGCAAGCGCAGGATAATCTGACCTGAGAAGTAACCAAAAGTTGCTCAATTCAGTTTTGTTAAATTTTAGTTTATAAGTTGTATCACATGATAATTCCACGAGAATATCTTGTTCAGGTGCAGATAAATGTTTAGCATTTGTAATTTCCATATTAAATGGATCTCTGATCCAGTTATTGCAAGGATCAGGAGTAGAAAAATACTTCCTGAAGTTGCTTTTCAAAGTAATTAAATGTTCAACAAATAATTGACGCGTTTGATTAAGCAATTTTTCACTGGAGCTTTCTATGAAATCATTGAGAGTTGGAAAAGACTCATATACACCGTTCTGGATGCGTTTCGACCACAAGTCGATTTTTTTAATCATTGCTTCTATTTTATCTTCAACTTTAAATATATTTACAACAGTACCTTGCAGGCTCAAATTAAGTTCGTTCAATTTTGTAAAAATATCAGTCAAGTAAGCCACCTTAGCTAACCAGATAAAATCATTGAAACATTCGGTCAGTTCAAAATGCGCATCTATTAAAAACAATCGTATTTCATCTCGAAGCTCAAAAAGGCGAATGAGTACTTTCCCGCGGGACAACCAACGTACATCTGTATGTAATAATAAATGTGTATGTTGACTACCCATTTCCTCACACAAAATTTTAAAAACTCTGGAATTAAGTGGACGAGCCTTAATGAAATTGACAATTTTAACTACTTCGTCTAATGTTCTTTTCAAATCTGGTGACATATTTTTGGCTGCTTATGATTCTCTGTGAATGCAGCAATGATTCCAAACAACCTGAGGCGCAACATTTTCAATAAGAGCAATCAATCCAGTTCTTGTACCTGACATTGCACGAGCACCATCAGTGCAAATTCCAACACATTTTGGCCACTCTATTTCATTTTCGGTTATAAAATTATTCAAACTGTTAAATATGTCATTAGCTGTCGTTCGTGAAGGTAGTGAATCACAAAACAATACATCTTCTTGTATTTGATTTTCAAACTCATATCTAATGAAAGCTAACAAATTGGCATTATTAGTGACATCAGTACTTTCATCCAATTGTAATGAGTAATAGTGACTTTTGCGCACTCTCGATATTAATTCTTCTTTTATATTACATGACATGTCTTCAATCCTATTCTTAACCGTATCATTTGATAATGAAATCAAATTTATATCGTTTGCTGCTTTAGTTCCTAACATTATATTTGTAATTACTTTTGTAGCAGGAAGAATTAATTGCTCTGCTATATTATGCGGCTTTCCTGCTTTAGCAATAAGTAGAGCTACTTCATATGATGCCATTACTGCTTTCTTACTCATACCACCAGATCCCGTCTTTACCATCAATTTCTGACTTGAATTAAGTTCTTCTTTTTTCATTTTAAAAAATTCGATAGACTTACTAACATGCTCGCTGTGCTTTGTTTGTAAATGACGTCTGAGATTAGCAGGTTTCATACTTTCATTGGATAAACTTTCCTGACATAGAACGCAGACTGGTCTTTCCACATCATTGTTGCAAATATAAGTAAATCCAAATCATCCGAATATTTTCTAGTTTTGCGTTTCTTGGTAGAGTTTGCTGTTGATGCCTCATCATCTGATTCTTTCCGTTTCTGTGTTGAACCAGTTTGTAGCCAACGATCCATTTTATGGAGTAATTTATTAACATTGAACTACAATAATATAAATATAATATAAATATAATATAAATATAACGAATTATTATTTACTAGCTATGTTTTAATATGATTTGAAATGAATGTTTTAATATCATTTTAAATGAATGTTTTAAATCATTTTAATAAATGTTTTAAATCATTTTAAATAAATGATTTAATATCATTTTAAATGAATATTAATTTATATAATAAATATATTTCGTAATTTGATTCTAAAATATTATTAATTTCGTAATTTGATTCTAAAATATTATTAATTTCGTAATTTGATTCTAAAATATTATAAAAATAAATATTTTTTATTCATAAAACTAACTTATACTTACTCTCAAAAACAGCCTTTCTGGGAAATTGCAAAATGTGTTTAGTGTTTTTATAAAATAATGATCATGCAAATTACACTAAAAATTAAAAAAAATTATTAGCTATAATAAACTATTATTAGCTATAATTTAATTATAATTAATTAAATTAATAAAAATAATTTAAAGATACAACTCGTTGAGAAATGAACTTATAATTAACATTAATAAAAATAATTTAAAGATACAACTCGTTGAGAAATGAACTTATAATTAACATTTGCTTTAAAACTGTTTAAAACCCCAGAGTGGACGCTGACAATTTGGGTTTTTCCGGGTAAGACTGTCCCCTCCCCTGGTTTTCCCCAATAACAAAGTGAAAGAAAATTCCCTTATATGCCTCCCCTTCCGAGCCCCTAAGAGGGGTTATTTTAAAGGAACAATCGAAAAATGATTTTAAATGAATGAATGGATGAAAATTCAAATTTTATATATAGTTTTTTATATATGTTTATTTATTCACAAAAAATTAATTGACATAATTATCAATTTAATAAAATAAAATAGTATTATTAATAGTATTAAATTATAGCCGTAATTCTCTAGGAGGATATAGTTAAACAATGAACTTTAAATATTTATATATGTATATATTTTTACGATGATTTTTTTCCGAGGACCGCGGACCCCCAGTAAAGGCTTCGCGGACCCCCAGGGGTCCGCGGACCACAGTTTAAGAACCACTGTCTTAGACCATCTTTCATCTTGTGTTCTTACTGGATATCCGGCCCATTTACATTTTATTGGAATTTTTGGAATTATTATTTATATCTAGACTGTTATTATTTATTTTATTATTTTTGGAATCACGAATCGGATTATCTTTTTCATTTTTATTTTCATTCTTATTTTTATTTTTATTCTTATTCTCATTTTAATTTTTATTTTTATCCTTATTTATATTTATATTTATATTTGGGAGGTTATGATCTAATTCGCCCAAGGTGACCAGCCTTAATGGGCGAAAATTGGAAATTGAGTTGGTAGTTTTTGGGTTACTAATCATATTTAGAGGTCCTCTCCTTAGACCCTGGGTTCTGTCTGGTTCGCATCATTGTTGCTCTGTTGTTCCACTCACACACTAAGGGAGCTGTTTCTAAATTTCAGGAATGTTTCTATTTTGTTCTGTTTATCATCCTTATCTTTATTTGTTACTCTTGTCTTTATTTTTTTTCTTCATTATTTCTTTTTTTTAAACTATTTGTTATCGTTGTGTTCCCTGTATCATTTTTGTCAGTGCCCTGTGAAGGGGGTGGAGATTCGCTTAAAAATCTTGTTTTTTTCTTTTCATTCTCTCTGAAGTTAAACAGTTTGTCCTTTATTATCAACTTGTCATATTTTATTATAGCAAACTTCCCTCCTCTCTAGCTTTTATCATTTGTGGGATCAGTTTCTTTCTAGTTTCCAAAATTTTTTTTGGAAAGTCTTCCGTAAAATATTGTGAAAGGTCTTTTAATTTGTTTTTCTCTCTAAAAATTATGTTTCTAATTCTTAGTGTTGTGAATGCTATTAGAATAGGTCTGATCTTTCCTTGGGCACGTCTTCCCAATCTTTTGATATAATCTATTTGATTAATAACTAGACCGAGGAAAATTATTTTCCTCACAAATTTGATTACGTTTTTAATTCCTCATGATTTTCTTCCTGCTCTTCCAAACCATGTAGGATGATGTTTCTCATTTTTGATTCACGATTTAAGTTATTTATCTCTCTCTCAATTAAACTATTTCGTTCCTCGATCATGCCCATAAATTTTTCCTCCAAAATTTTATTATTTTTGTTTATCTCTGTTGTTATCTCCTCCTTCCATCCTTTAAGCAAATCAATGACTTCATCCTTATCCATATTCATTTAATTAGTTTATTTTTTGTTTTTTTGTTTTTTTGTATATATTTATATTTAATTTATTTTATATATTCACACATATATATTTCTATTTCTATATTCAAAATAATACCACAATGTATATTATTCAAATGTGTATTTTTATAATATTTTTAGAAATCGTTATTTTGTACTTATCAGATTATCAGATTAAAAGCTTGGCCATTCGAAGAATCCAGGCCAGCTGAAGTTTTTCTCCTCCTAGGGCCTTAGTTTTTTCTCGAAACGCTGTACTTCAGTTTTGCTTAAAAGATTAATCAGGCTTCCAACTGATATAACTCTCGAACGACAATCACAATCTAAACTGTTTTAATGCGAAATTAACCAGGAGCTTCCAAAAAAAGCTGCTCATTCTTTCACTAACAGAACTCAACTTCATATATCTGAAAATAATAAATAAATAAACAAAAATAATTTAAGTTGATAAAAGTTATATTCATCATGAAGAATTTTTATTGGATTAATTTATTTTTATTCGTTTCCCAAAAATTCATTTTTTTTTTTTGTTTTCACGGCCAATATCATATGCCAAATTGAGTTATGATTAAAATTTTTCTAAGTAATAATTGTTTTAACATTATTCTTTTATAAATAATAAATTGGATAATTTGATAATACGCATGTTTTACAAAAATAAATTAAATTAGAAACTTGAAAAAAGATTAATTAATAATCACTTATCCTATATTTATGAAAGATTCTCTTAAACATATTTAATATTAAATTTAATTTATTTATAACTAACATTTTTTTATTTAAATATTGCTTATATATCTATATACTTATATACCTATTTTTTAATTTTATTGTGAATGATCTTGTATATACCAGGTGTAGAAGTATGAAACCGGAATTGTTTTGTAAAAATTGCACGTTTTTTATTTGGGAATTATAAAAAATATTTTATTCAAAATAATCTTTTATTATTTATTTTTAGTCTAGAATTTATATATTTTTCCCACCTCTTCGGCAGATTATGAATAACACGCCAAAAAAACAATTCTTCCTTTGAAGTGAACCAGTCGTCGAGCCATTTTGGTACATTTTCATACGAATCGAAGTATTGTTCGGTCAATCCATGCCCAATGATGCAAATAGACGCTATTTAATCGGAGCCAAGTCTGGAGAATAAGCCCCATGTGCTAGTATTTCCCAATTGAACGCCTCGATCCTATCCGTGACCCGTTTTGCTGTGTGTGAAACAAAAGACTTTATGTTACCTTATTGTATGATCCGGTTGTTTTTCACGTATTGCTCGATTCAAATTGATCATTTGTTGTTGGTAGTGATCAGTGTTAACGGTTTCGCCAGGTTTTGGTAGCTCACAATATTATTATACTCTTTTTCTACACTTTTTCGGTGGGTTCCCACGCTTCTCGTTTCTCAAGTCAAAATCACCACTATTAAATTTTTAAAACAATTAAAGCATTGAGTTTTACCAAGAACATGATCACCGTATGCTTCAACAAGCATTCTATGTGATTCTGCAGCAGTTTTCTTCAAATGATAGCAGAAAACCAATGCTGTCCGCAAATCATAGTTCGTGGGCACAAAACTCGACATGTCTGAGGTTATAGAAAAATATAACGTGTATGAAATTTAGTTTATTGTGTGTTGACAAATTTCATCAGCTGTTAGAAAAGAAGATGGCGATACATAAGTGGTCTTACGACCTTTAAACTAATAGCGAGCACCATCTATAGGGAGATTCCGGTTTCATACTTCTACAACTAGGTATATTAAAAGTAAGGTAAATACGATGATTATTGAGGTCCCAGAATTTATTCAATTTTTTTTTATTAAAGGTTTTGTTGATATAGATATATACATATATATTAATTATTAAAGATGAGGTTCTGAACATTAAATAAATATAAAAATGCAAAGTTAAGTGCAAAAACAATATTTTTTTCTTGCTAGGAGTTAAGGAAGAAGTTGTAGAAATTACATATAAGAAAAATAATCACTAAAAACAGATTAAACTAAAAATTATTATATAAATATTATAAAAAATCAAAATCCTGAAAATAATAAATTCTATAATATTTAAAAATTAAATTTTTAATTTAATTTAATGACTGATTTATTTATATTTATGCATTGCACTTAGTGTTTATGAAAATGATGATGGCAGTTGAAGGTAATTTTGAAAGTTTAGCCATTTCGACGATGAAATTGTCATTAAGTAAATATGTAAATGTCATAAATGATAGAGGGGGTGGAGTAGAGAGACGAGGGAAAGCACACAATAATCAAAACTTACAGATATTCGTAAACTTTGACTTAGTGAGGTGAAACCTATTTGCATTTATGGAATCTTATCTTTTAGAATGTGAAAATTAGATAATATAACAAATGAACACAAATAGTGCCCTAGTGTGATTTGAATAACGTATGACCAAGTTTTGAAGAATAATATAATATGAAACACTCTACTAGTAATGATAACACTTTTCATGTTGATACATTTTTTTTAAATAAAATTTCAATTATATTAAAGTAATATATTTTACTTAAAAAAAAGATTAATTAAATTGAAATATGAGAATAAATATTTCTTAAAATAAACCTATATTTATCTTACGAAATATATTGATAGCAACCTTTTCCTATATAATAGGTATATACTTATATTTATTATGTACGGCTAAATAATTACATATAAATGATATTTTCAGAAATTGAAAAATAATATTAAATGATACTCTCTCTATACATTCAATATTTTATGATTTTTATATTATATTTGTAATATAGTTATTTTATAATATTTTTTATAACAAGAAATATATGATTGTTTATTTAATAAATAAAGTTATTATTAAATTAAATACATAAAAATAAATTTAAGGCTAAATATCATAAATTTGTTTTTTTATGGCAAATTATATAAAAATGTTGGTTGGTACCACTGCTAAAGTGTTCATTTATACACATTTGCACAAACATTATTATAAAAATAACGGAAGTAAATTGAAAAATGTTAAAACGCAAACTCATGTAAAAACTTCTTAGTTTTTTTTATTAAAATCATAAACTTTTTATTACAATGCATAAATTAATTTCTATAAAAATTAATAACTTATATACAAAAATAAGATGAACAAATCTCATTGTTGATTATTATAAGGAGATTTCTTTGGAATTTAACTTTTTTTTATTCTTATTATTTGAAACATCACTTTCTCATTTTCCTTAAATAAACATGATGACAAATTAGACAAATTAATGAAACAACTATATAAGAAAAATAATAAAAAATAAAATAAATATCCTTTTAAAATCTGCGGAATTGTTGATTTTTATAACATTAGAATTACGAAATAATAGATTTCCATTAAGTATACGAATAACCCAATTGGAGTGTTGCAAATAAAGTGAAAACAAAGGCGACCTACACATAAGGGGAAAAAAAATTAAACTCATTAATATCGGAAAATTATTTATTTATTCATAACGTTTAGACTATACTTAAACGTAATTTAAAGATGTATTTTTACTCTTTTGGGTTCTCAGTTACTTTTAAATTTACTCTTTGCACAATGTTTGACGCCTATGCCTATATAAATATGATAACTACAATATAATTTTTCACTATCGTAAATATATTTTATAAATTAATATTAAATAAAAACAGTACCTCCCTTACTATCGTCGGTCGGTAAATATTAAAATTTTATAATTAAATTTTCAATAGTTTAAAGAATTTGATGATTTTACAAAAAAAATTATAATTATAAAAATAATAATAATAATTTAATAATATAGATGTAATCATACATTTTAGGAATACATATTATATTTTAATTAATTTTCATAAATTTAAAAAAATTAAAATGTCATTGAGTCAAGCCGTGTGGGATGATTGAATGTTTATTTTACAAAAATATTATATATTTATATATATCTTATAATAAAAAAATCTAAATTTAAATATATTATATAAATATAAAATAAGTTTTTACCTTGAAATTATTTTTATAAGACTTCAATGTTTAATCTTTTCAGGTGAAATTTCTAATTAACTATATACTCTTATTAGTTAACACTTCTGAAATATAATCGAAAGTAATAAAAATCAATATTTTGATTTCTCAATTTTTCAAGGTTGTTATGCTTATGAATTTTTCATATTAGAAACCAATTCTTATACCACAGCTACTGTCTAAAAATCATATTTTTCAATAAATTTCTAAATTAAATATCAATATTTCAGGGCCGACTATATATTTTTTTTATTTATTGCTAATTGTTTCGCTTTATTGAACAAAGATCAATTGAGTAAAATACAGATGTAATCAAATTTCACTTTGATTCTCTTTTTCAAAATCGAATTGAACTGTTTTTATTCTCCTTTTCTCTCTCTCCCTCACTTTGTGTGTAAATTTGACGAATTGATGTTAAATGAATAAAAAAAGTAAGAGTTCATAAGTGAAAGGTATATAATATAATGAGAAGCAATAAAAAATGAAAAAAAGAATTATTGCATAGAATTACGAATGATACAATTTATTTAAATAAATAAATAAATAATGAAGAAAATAAATATTTCAATAAAAAATAAAAATAATTTTTTGTTCACCCATAAGATTAGTATATGCTTTAAAAAGTGTTTACATTATTAATGTTAATAAATTATTATGATATATATTATTTTTTTGTTTTTAAATAATGAAAATAATGAAAATTCAGAAATGTTTTAAATAAAAGGAAATTAAATTAAAGTTAAAATGGATAAAATTTCATTTATTGAACAATTTTTAAATTTAAATAAATAATAAATTAAATTTAATAAATTAAATTTATAATTTTCGAATACATACAAAAAATTCTCTCCGAACCAAAATTCCCTCTGAGCCAAAATTCCCTCTACGAATATTTCCTCTACCATTATTCCCTCTACCAAAATTCCCTCAGAGGTTGGGCTCGGAATGAAATTTTATTTTATTTAATAATTAAGCAAATTAAGAATCTTCTTCGTTGTCGTGGCCCTAATAACTCCACAGGAGTCATAGGGTGTTCATGGGAAAATTTGACCGAAGTGGTTTCCCCTTGCCTTCTTCGGTTAAGAATACATTTAATAATAAGCGGGAGTGTCCTCCCCTAGACTTTCCCGCATATAAATAGGTATAAAGAGTTGTGAATGAATATTTAGAATGTAATAAAGTGCTACTTCCGGTTAACTGATATTTTAAATGTAAAAAAAAAAAACAGATATGGATATAATATAAATATTTTTAATTTTATTTTATTTATAATATATAAGGGCTGGCTGTGACGTCATGAAGTGCTGGGTGACGTCATATAATTTTAAATTAAGAAAAAACTAATGAAGATGATTTTTCTCGAGGATAAAACCAATACAAAGTGCATAACACGTGGAGATATGCCTTCACGTGAAATTTGATATGAAAATAACCCTTCACTTCCTCTCTTCGATCGGCAATACTAGCACTTCCGGTTTCCGGATTTGCACCAAAAGTTGATCCATTCATCCTACTGATGCATTAAGTAAATATACCAAATTTCATCAAAATCCGTTCAGCCGTTCAAGCTGTACACATCTCTACGGACACACAGCGGACGGACGGACAGACATCATGCTAAAAATACTTTTTTCTGTTATGAAAATGCATGATTCGTAGAGATATGTACCTAAAAATATCCACAGGTGAAATTTGGTGTGAAAACAATACCTCCCTTACTATACATATAAGCGATATATTGGTCGGTAAAAAGGAAACGCTACTTGTATAGGTAAAATGTCACTTCCGGTAGTCAGATCATGATGAAATTTGGTATCTCAATTTTTTTCATATTTTTAAATCTATATACAAAATAGGAAGCAAATATCTCGAAGCAAACTGGTACTTTACTTGAAAGGTAAACGCAACCATTGTAGGTAAAGTTAACCGATTTTGACGAAATTTTGATAGAAATCTACAAACTGTGAATAATATCGGTGTACCAAATTTCGAAGTCCTAGCTTGATTAGTTTTTGAGTAAATTTGCTTACAGACATTACATACATACATACATACATACATACATACATACATACATACATACACACATATTTTAATAGAGGTGAGCTAGTCGGAGTGATCAAAGCCGAATCACTTGTAGAATGGCAGAGGACCTGGAACATCTCCGAAAAAGGAAGATGGTCGCATCGGCTAATCCCAAATATAGAGAGGTGGATAGGGCGTCGACATGGTGACGTCGATTTCTATCTTGCCCAACTCTTGAGTGGCCACGGGTGTTTTCGCCAATACTTATATAAGTTTGGCCATGATGATTCGCCATACTGTCCGGCCTGTGATGATATGGTCGAGGATGCGGAGCACGTGTTCTTCGTCTGTCCGCGTTTTGCTGTGCAGAGAGAGGAAGTCAAAAACTTATTGGAGGTGTGGCCTGGCCCAGATAATATCGAGGAACTACTACTCGTATCCATCGAGGGATGGGCGGCAATACGCCAATTTGCTGAGGACGTAATGATACAGCTCAGAACGATCGAGAGAGAGAGAGCCCTGCTCAGAATTACCGAGTGAGAAAAGCTTGTTAAAGTTATATGGCCTCTCATGTGATGCTATACCTAACGGTCGTCCCGCATGAGAAGAAAGGTCGCTGGCGGCAAAGGGAGGTGGTTTTAGTGGGTAAAAATCCCACACGCTGGTGAGTACGGGCTTATCAGTGTCTTTTGAAGATTTCCCCTACCCTCGTATATAAAAAAAAAAAAAAAAAAAAAAAAAAAAAAAAACATACATACACACACACAGACATAATTCCAAAAATGGTATTTTCCGACTCAGGGAGGTCTAAAACGTCAAGATCTATAAAAATCTCGAAGTCGAAATTTTTGACGATTCCAATACTTCCCTTATACGAAGTATGCGGGAAAGTAAAAAAGAATGACAATGACAAATGAACAAATCTTTATCAAGAGAAAATATTATTCATTTTTAGTTTTTTTAATAAATAATATTTATACCATATTTTATATTTTTCTCAATTAGTTGAAGTATATATATATATTATTATTAGAGTATTAGCACAGACCATCCGTATTAGTATTGGTATTATGAGAAGTTTTTTCGAGATTATTTTCACGTTTAATTTTAAGATTTGAGTCTCCAAGTTTCGGTGCAATTTTCAAGAAAGTATTTTAAGGAATTTTTTGATTTTCTTGGTTTTAGTCTGAATGACTAAGGGTCATAGAGTGATTTTTGAGTTGATCGAATGGGTGAATTTTTTTTAATTCAACGTGAAAATAACCCGTAAATAACTTTTTATAATAAAGAAAGCTAAACATACATATATATATATATATATATATATATTATACATAAAAAAAAAAAAAAAAAAACCAGCTGGTCCTGCCGTATAACGGGAGATCTAATGGCATCTGGTCTCTCTACAGACGACGCCAACAACAGATTTAGTTGGCGCCAATTAACGAGAGCCGACCCCACACCCCGTGGGAAATAAGGCTAAGAAGAAGAAGATATATTATACATATATATTGAATATCTTTACTTAAAATAAATTAAGCAATAAAAGATGGCAGAATATTTTTAGTTTTAATTTAATAAAAAAATAATGATTAAACAATTTATTTATCATTTGATTGATTATATTTAACCATGAAAACTCTTTATAATATATCTTTTTTAAATATTAAAACTGATAATTTATTAAATTATTCAAAGTTTTATTTTTGTTTCATATTCGGATGTCAATATTATACAATTCAAATATATTTATTTATTCCATTTATTTTTTCGTATTTGAAAAAAATTGATTGTTAAAGGAAAAGTAGGATTGAATGCCAGATGATGTCCATAAAATGGTCTCCAGTTCACAGACTTTCGGGAACGAAGGGTCACCAAGAGTTAGTATAAGTCTCTTTTTGGTCTGGAGAGAATTTTCGTATGTATTCGAAAATTCAATTATAAATTTAATTTAGTTAATTATTTATTTAAATTTAAAAATTGTTCAATAAATGAAATTTTATCCATTTTAACTTTAATTTAATTTCCTTTTATTTAAAACATTTCTCGTGTCACTGATTAGTCAATTGAATAATTAATTTATTATTATAATCTATTTCGAGGTTGGCTCTTTAAAGTTATTGCAAAAAATTTCTTATTTATTAATTTATTTACATATTAATTAATTGATAATAATAAAGGAAGCTAAAAGGGAATTAGGAGAGAAAATAAAATGGGCATGTTACAGAATAGGTCCATATTTGTAGACAAGTATAATTTTACTTAAAGAAGACATTAAACTATCTATCAATTGGGAGGAATTTATTAATTGAATTATTTAAAATATAATCCATAACATCAGACATTTTTCATGAATTTTTATATTGGTATTTTCATCAATGATTTCATAAATCAAATAAAAATAAAAATAAATTTAATATTTAGAAATTCAAAATTCTAATTTTTTTATTTTTTTTAACTTCTCATTATAATAATTATTATTATTAATAATAATAATTATTCATTATTAAAATTAGTACATTTTTTTGTTCACTCAGTTTATAGGAATAGATTTCCATTTCCATCAGTAGAATGCCGGTTTTTCAACATTATAAACTGTAAGAGCACGAAGGTAATTTCTAATGTTCATCCATTTTAACTATGGTTGGTCTAAAGGTTTTTTGGATTGAGATTATTTAATAATTATAACAATTATTTTTATTATTAATTTATATATATTTATATATTCTTGTATATGAATAATATCTAATTATTTTTAATATTTTGCATAATAATCCTGAAAATTATTTCAAATAATGATTAATTTCAAAATTAAATTAAAATATTATTATTTCTTATTAAGATTACACTCTTAATACGAAAAAATTATGAAAAAATTTTATTTTACTACCTTTTTTATAATTATAATAAAAAAAACACATTTTTGTTTCATTTCATCATCACGATTAAATACTAACTAATTACATAAAATAATTTATAATTGATTTATATGTTTACATTAATTAAATATATTATTGAACGCGATTTGTAAATTAATACCTTTTCTCATTTCTTTCATTCTACCCATTTTTTCCCTCCTTCACTGCATTTCCTTACAAATCTTCTTTTTCCCCTACTCCTTCTTAAAGAATTAAGATTAATGTATGGCATAAAAGTTTCTTTTTCCTCCGAAAGATTTATATCAGACTTAATCCTTTATAAATGGATTTCCTTAATTCACTAAGAATTGAATAGCAATCGTAATTTAAACTTAAGGGCGGTTCTTAAATTGAAACTTAATTTCTAAAAATTAGTCATTATATTTTTTAATGTATCTAATGTTTTGTCTTCGCTGAGATTAATTTCATTACTTAAATAACAAGCAACTATTAAATAGAAGAACAAATAAAAGAAATATATTCCCTAATGAATTAAATCTTTTCTATAGTAGTATATTTATTTTATTTTAAATAAAAAAATTAATGAGCTTGGATCAATTTGAAATATAGTTCTTTGCGTTAAAAATCCAACATTATTTTCTTTTGCATGTAATATTTATATGGAAATATAAAAAGTAAATATTTTTTTATATGTATATCTATGTATAATCAATAGAAACCTTTCAAAAAAATGAAGTTTAAATTTTAATTTAAAAAAATATTTGTATAAAAAATTATTTATTAAAATAAATGATTAAAATTAATTTTTTTTAAATAAAAAATTTCAATTTAAATCTTCTCATTTATAAAAATAATTAAAATAATTGATTATTTTCAGTTAAAATCTGTATTATTAGTGATTAAAAATATGACATTTCTACAATATTATACTTATTAAAAATATTATATTAAATAAAGAAATGCTATTATAATTTTTTTAAATTATTTATTTATAGTTTCTTAGTTATTTTATACCTATATATTATATTATATATACATATAATCTTTTTTATGAATATTGATTTAAATAAATTGAAAAGACATATATTAAGGACGTACTACGGATATCTTAATTACTTATCGATGGTTTTAAAAATAAAAGAGAGTTTGTGTAATCCCAAAGGACCCTCAAGAGTGGGTAAGGTTAGACTCCTCCTAAGTTGGTTTCACTCTCTTGAATATTTAACAACTTTACAACTCTCTCTCTCTATCTCTCTCTTTAAATTATTTCGCAACGGGGTGTGGATGGAGGTAGACACTGCCCACCTATTATACATTTGAAATTTAACCTAAAAACTACCAATAGATATCATTGTGAAATTTATTTGAATCATCGATTGAAATTAACAATTAATTGAACAAAATATATTAATGCACAATGACGGAAAAATGCCAGGGAGCGTTGTTATCAGGTAATGGCAATGGCCTTTCTCAACTGGTTGATTGCCCGACAACAGCGCCCCCAAGGCTTTTAATTTTTTCCATTAATTTTTTTTTTGCTATATTTTTCAACATAATCTCCATCAACACTGATACATTTCTCATAACGGTGTTCTAATTAATTTAATTAATTAATTTAATTTAATTTAAGTCTCATCAATAGTTAAGAATCGACGCAAAAATTCGTTTGGATTACGCCTACACCGCCAAATTGTCGTTAGAAATTCGAAGCAATTTTTGGTCTAACGTTAGGAAATGCGGCACCCAAGTTGCACCCAAGTTTCACACAGCTTTCCATATTCAAATGGTTTTGCAAAATATTTCGCATACGTTCAGCTGACATCGTACAGGTCTCAATTATCTTGAATTTTGAAAAATAAAAAAAAAATTTAAAAACATCGTTTTTCTTGGTCAGGTCGGAAACTTTTCAGACCACCCTCGTATATCCCTGAACTCTTTTTAGCATTTCTTTGCCCCCAGGCTCTAAAAATTATTGATTTTCATCATTTTAACCCTATATTTATATATATTATCAATTATCATGGCATAGATCTTGTATGGTTTATGAGTTTTTGTATAGGTAAATAAATAAATAAATTCTATTTTTTTATTATATATATGGTTAAAGGTAAATATTGATGTGAATGAATTCATGAATATTGGGATTTTATTTCAATTCAATTCATAATATAAAATGTGATAAATTACTTTGTTTTATATTCATTCAACATGACTTTAGATTTTTATAATACAATTAAATTTTTCTTTTTTTGGAAAAATTAATAGTTGAATCATAATAATAATAAGTTATTACAATTACACTAATTATTACTTTTATTACTTAATTATTAATAAAGGGCTTGAAATGTAATTACATAGATTTAAAATGAAAAAATAATTAAAATTAATGATGATAAAGTTGCAATTAAATACGTATATTATATTAAAAATATTTTTTTCTAACCAATATAAGAATTAAATAATTAATCGTTTAAAAAACTTTTATTTAGTTACTAAACAAAGTCTTAACATACAAAATATAGAATTTGAAAATGTAGAAAAATGTAAATACTTAGGTTCTGTAATAACGAAGGATAATAATATTTGCGAAGAGTTTAAAGCGAAGTTGCAATCGGAAAACGCCTATTATCATGCAGTAAAGGGGCTTATCGTGTCAGAATTATTATCAAAGGGGATAAAAATTAAAATATATAAAACAATTATTTTGCAGGTTATATTATATGGGTGTGAGGCATGGTCTATGACCTTAGAAGACGAGAGTCTATTTAGAGTATTTGAGAATATTCTGCGAAGCATTTATGGACCAAAGAAAGATGAGATCACCGGGGAATGGCGATGATTACATAAGGAGGAATTGCATGACCTTTATGCATCTCCAGACATAGTCTATCTATATATATAAAAAAAGGTTTTTGTCTGCACATTGCTCAGAATTTAAAAATTTTTGCATATCTTCGCGTTTCATGACCTCTAGAATCCAAAAGTGACTTTAGAATTTTTCACGTCTGTCTGTCTGTCTGTCTGTCTGTCTGTCTGTCTGTCTGTCCGGAAAATTACTATTTTATAGACTCAGAATTGGCTGAACCGATTTCTTTGAAATTACATCACAATATTCTTATATACCTCTAGAGTAACATAGGCTATAAATTTTATTAATATCTTATCAATAACCGCAGAAATTAATTTTTTAAAGTTTATATAATTCTCCGTGTTGTTCATTCAAGAGCAGCTCGCGGCTCACTGTCGGCCTAGCGGAATCATTTCAAACAATGAATTATCATAGAGATTCCCAATCGAAGAATTATTATAATATTTCCCTTTTTATTTTAAATTCTAATATACAAATATCAATTCAATTAAATAATTTATTCTAAAAGTTCTCAATTTAATTAAAATATTTATTAGATCATATTTTTATCTTAAATTATTTTTTATTTAATTGAATATTTCTTCTTTTCTATAATATATATATAATAATATATAAATTTTATCATTGAATAATAAAAAAAATATTATTTAACCTGAATTAAAATGACTGAATTATATTATCTTTGTTTTTTATTTTAATTTAATTACTCTATTATTAATTAACTATATATATATATATATATATTATATAAAAATTAAAATATGATGATATAAAGTTGTTTTAAATTTTTGACATTTTTAAATTGGGTATATTTTTTAAATTTATTAAAATGTCTTTTTTATTTATTATGTTTAAAAGATTCATTTTTATTATGTGATATTAATAAAAAATAACGATGCTCTGTGCAAGTCGAATCATGTTGCACATAATTAAATAACAATTGCCAAACAAAGAATATAATATTTTTTTAAATTCTTATATTTAAATATCATTTCAATTAAATAATTTATTCTAAAAGGTCTCATTTTAATTAATTTAATAAAATATTTAAATCACCATTCAATTTTTTATTAATAGGCTTCTTTTTTTATTTTTAATTTTTAATAAATTCTCGTTTTTTGATATGATATTAATAAAAAATAATATTAAATTGTATATAAATATAAAAATTAGAATATTTGAATTTTTTTAAATTTTAACACATGTAATCAATCATATGCATTAAGAATGGAAAATTTTTAAAATCAACTTGCTATTAAATTCAGAAAAAAATACTGATATATAGAATATATAGACTATTCGAATATAATTTAAAACTCTTTCTCTCCTTCTATTTTAAATTAAAAAAACGGAGTTTTAAGAAATTTAGATGCCATATGCAACATGGGGGGGGGGGGGTAAATGAATTCGGCTGGAAGAGGAGGCAATTTATAATTTTCTTCTAATTCAGATTTAGGACAAATCGTACAACATTATATCAAATCTCGCTAAGAACATTCAATATTTTTGTACACAAAATATTCAGAGTATTGGCTAAGCGTATCACTCACAATCAGTTTATATTGAAATTTATATAAATTAACAAAGTAAAAATTTTTATTTGTTTAAATTTTATTATAATGAATCAAAAAAAATTAAATATATAGATCACATGATTAAGAGAAGCAAAAAACTTAACAGAAAATAACTGTTGGATGGAAGTCGGACATGACAGAAACTGTAAACGAAATCTTCATATTGCGACGAATAATTTTCAAATCCCCTAGCACCACAGAATTTAAGTTTCTTTTAAGGAAAATAACTATGATCTAAAAAAATTAATAAATGAACTTAATAATAAAAAAAACAAATAAATCAATTAATTTAAATATTATTATTATATATTGGTCATTTATCTATAGTTTTATACCGTTAATTTTTATAAATTGTCTCAAGTCTCTATTTTTGCATTTTCTCAAGTTTCATTATAATTAAAAATATTCAATAATAATCTAGCAATGAAAATAAAATACCAAAATGTAATGATCAAGAAATATTATACTCTATTATAACATATACAATACTTATAAACTATAGGCGGAGGAAATATTAGGAGATATCATTGCGGGTTCAGGCCAAATCGACCAACATTAATTAAGATATTTTCATTATGACAGATATTAGGAACTAAACCGCGAATTCAATATTTCTGTTCACTAATTATTTGTAGACTTTAGTAAAACATACGCATAACTCAATAGATCCGGATAAACTTTTTCAAATTTTCAATCTTCAAATTTCTCTTGAAGGTAGTAAAGAAAGAATAAGATGCGGAAATCAATTGTAAAATATTAGGTTACTCAGACGACTTAAATATAATAGGAGATTCGGCAATTGCAATTACAGATAGCGAGGAAAATTTAATGGAGGTTTGAAATTAATAGTGATAAGAAAAAATATTTAGTAACAAAGAGGAAGAGTATTAACATACAAAATCTTAAGATACAAAATGTAGAATTTGAATATGTAGAAAAATTGAATGTAATCACGAAGGATAATAATATTTGAGAAGAATTTAAATCGGGGTTGCAATCGGGAAACGCCTGTTATCTGCAATAAAGAGGCTTATCTCTTGAAAATTATTATCAAAGGGAATATATAAAAAGAATATTTTGCCTGTTGCATTATATGGGTGGGAGGCATGGTCTATGACCCTTGGAGATGAGAGTAGATTCAGAGTATTTGAGAATAGGATTCTTCCCTGCATTTATTGGCCAAAGAAAGATGAGGTCACCGGGGAATGGGGGAGACAGCATAACAAGAAATTGCATGGCCTCTCTGCATCTTCAGAAATAGTTAGGGTTATAAAAGGGAAAAGCTGCGATAGGCAGGGCACGTGGCTAGAATGGGAGAGGAAAAGGATATTGGTGGGGAGACCGATTGGAAAACGTCCGCTTGGAAAACCAATGACGTGTGGGAGGGGCGTAAGAGAGATGGAACAAGGGCTCAAGATAGGGACACTTGGAGAAATGTGGTTGTTGCGGCTAAGAACTTTAGAGTATCTTTGAGCCACATAGGTAGATAGATATAACATATACAATAATAATATATATAATTAATATAGTGATTAAATTAAAATATATTTTTTAAATAAGAACACAAAAAGAAATGAATGTTTTATGTAATATACTGATTGAAACAAAATGGATGAAAACCTTTTACTACTTTCAACCACCAAATACTATGTACCACTCGGGGGTACAGGGGGCGGAGCCCCCGTCTAGGTGTGAAGAGCGCCGAAGGCGCTCTGAGCAGCTAGTTAAGTTTATAAAGGCTGCTATGGGCAGGGCACGTGGCTAGAATGGGAGAGGAAAGAATGGCGAAAAATATATTGTTGGGGAAGTGTGGTTGCTGCGGCCAAGAACTTTCGAGTTCCGTAGAGCCACAGAGATAGATAGAGATAGATTTAGTTACTATCTGTAATGCAGGTCTATTCATTTTTGTCATTGTGAATTTCTAATTTATAGAAATTCATTATATTATTTATTTTTGTTATATATCTATTTAAAAAAATAAAAATAAATAATATCTAATAAGGTTTATTATTGTAGTAAAAAAACTACTGATTCTAACTAATAATTTAATGAATATAAATATATTTTTTATGTTGTTTTTTTAAATTGTAATTGCAGATTACAAATTCTATATATTATATTATTTTCATATTGAAATTTTATATCTATTAGTAATAAGAATTTATCATCTTCAATTACATAAATATATTGTAATTTAAATTTCTAGTTATTTATGTGTTATTAGTTATTAGATGTTTACATACAATACACATTTGTTTCTATTAATACATCCAGAGATAAAGAAGAATTTACGATGTAGATTAGCTAAATAAATCTCATAATTTTTGTTAAAATTGAAAAAATATCTAAATTCTAAACAAATATAAAAATGATTGTTCTAATTTTCATTTGTTTTTATTTTTTTATTATAGATTAATATCACTTGAACAAATATTTTATTTTATTAACATTTAAAATAAAATGTTTTCTCCCATGGAAATGTAAAAAAAAATGATTCAATACAAAGAAATGGTTGCGTGTCACTAAATAACCTTAAATCGGATTAAAAGTTAAGTTAAGGTGTGAATAGTACGAGGAGAGATTAACTTAATTGAATGAAAATGGATTCTGTTAATTTGATCAAGAGATTTTATTTTTTTAAATGGCAGAATGAAAGAAAGAAAAAAAAGAATTACTATTTTATAAATCTTTCATAGTTTTATAAGAGAAATTCAGAAAGTTGTTGACGTCTTTATCAATTATTCTATCTTAAATTATTTTATTTAGTAGATGGTGTATTTTTTCTAATTTTTAGAGAAGTCTGAGGTAGTAAAAGAATAAATAAAATAAGCTAGTGCTTAAGTACTAAAATATCTATTTCATGGAGACAATTCAATAAAAAATAAGATTAATAATAAAAATAATAATATATATAATAAAGTATTCTCTCGACAAAATTATATCCCTCAAAATTGTATTAATAAGCCATTTGTGAATTTGATACTTTTTAATATTTAATGACACATATTTTTAAATTAGTTAATTAAAAATCATCTCAAAAACACTCAAAATATAATACTTAAACTTATACTAAAATAAATCAGTAAGAATATTTTCTGAATCAGCAATATATAAATATTAAATATACAATTATTACTCATATTGGTTAGATTACATACATATATATTATTATTATAAAATGAACAAATTCTTAAAATATAATATAATAATATATTGTATATATGGCGCTATTTTTTAATATCTCGCCAGAGATAGTATTGCGATCACGAAAATTTTGATGTTTTTATACGTTTTGAAGGTCCCTGAATCATTTTCACTAAGATTGAGAAAAATGTCTGTGTGTATGTGAATGTGTGTTTGAGCTAGAATAATGAAGTTTGGAACACGGGCATTATTCAAAATTCGTAGTTTCCTATCAACTTTTGAGAAAGAGGGTCCTACCACTTTTTGATTTTTTTTCCTCTAAAGTGACCGTAAAAATAAAGATATATGTTTGATAGTTTTTCACATGATTAAAAATTGTATAAAACTGTTATATATAGAATTTCAGCTTGATTGAATCGATCAAAGTTCTGGAATTAATTTTTTTAAAAAAACTGCAAATCACGCGCCAATCAAGAACCAAACACCCGCTGGTTTAATAAATATTATTTATTTATTTTTATTTATAATTTAATTATTTAAATTTAATTTAAATATAATATATGTTATTTAATCCAATTCAAATTGCGAGATAGTCGAGTGAGACACTCCAGATTTTTTAATTCTAATTTTTTCATTTTTAATATTTTAATATATAAATATGTAATTTTATAATACATTCATGTTTAAAGATCGTAACTTTATATATTTAATTAATAAATTTTTCACTCATTTGACATAGTCTTATAAGATTTAAAAGTATATAAATTCTATGGATCCCCATGATATCAAGACAAATTCACTACGGTTCACTTGCACCATATTGCTATGGGATTTCCCAATAAAATAAAATGAAGTTTAAAGGTCCTTGGGATGGAGTTAAGCCTATTCGCTTGGACCAGTTGACCATCTGGCACGGAGATGATAGAAGTAGAGAGAAAGAAAGAAAATAAAAACGACTGAAAAAAGAGGGAGAATAAACCATAACGTTTCAACTTTCACTAGAAGATTCACTTGTTTCTCTGAATGAAAGGTTGTTTTTAATGACTAAAAACCGACTGCATATTAATAAGCTAACCATTTGGATTTAAATATAATAATCAACTTTTCTTTAATAAATTTTGCAGCTTACTTAATCATACAATAAACTCTAATTTATCTAGCTTAAGTTTGTTTCCAAGTAAATTAATATACCTAAATATATATATATATATTATTAACAATATTAATAAAAGCAAGGGATTATATTTACTTAAATAACATCAAACACTTTCAATTATTAAATTTTAGAATAAATCAATGTTTAGATAATTTACTATATGTATAAATGCCTTAATGAAATTATTTAGTATATCTTTTTTAATATTTAATATCGGATTTATTTTTGAATTGATGAAATTACAATAGAAAATTTAATAATAATAATAATAATAATAATAATATCTAATAAATTATTTCTATAATCTAAATAAATAAAAAAATAATTAATTCTTGTTTATTTGTATATATATATATATAATAAAATATGATTTTGATAATATATAAATTTATTAATGATTTCAAAAAATTAAAATTTAGAATCGGCAAAATCAAATCATTTAATTAATTATATATTAATTGTTAAATTAATAATTATAATGAACATAATATTAATTGAATGAAATGCTGAGCTTGAGTGTTCAAACATCACCAAGTTCACAAAAATTCATAAAAATATAATATTTAATATGAAGGAATCAAAATAAATAATTGTGTAAACTGGAAAATATGGGTTTAGAACTATAGGTACAATAAAACAAGAAAGATATTAACCCATTAATTTTATAGGAAAATTCGAAAGGGAAAAATGACCAATGATAAATATTTTAATTATATTGTTAATATCAAAAATATATTATTTCCAAATGAAAAAATAAATAAATATTTTATTTTTTAATTTTTGAAATTACATTTAGAAATCTCTAGTATAATAATAGTTAAAAAAAAATTAATAATAATTTGTCCGGCTGATATATTCACTTTCTTTTGCTATTATAAAAAAAACAACATATAATATTGAAATGTATTCTAAGTGCTTCATTTCTATTAGTGGCTGTGCCATCGAAAGAGATTATTTTTTTTTGATCAGAACCACTGATTAAAAGTTGATTGTTCGATTGTTAGGAGAGCATGAAAAAAATGTGATCTGAAAACACTTTCGCGCCCGTTGAACATTCCGTGGTGTTTGTTCTGATCTGTGAGGTGACCCACATTCGAAAATACACTTATTTATTTATTTGGTACTTTCTCTTTCAGACATGGTGACTGCACGACCCTCGGCCACCTCCGCAGCCACCGCTGTCGTCTCACTTTTGGTAAGCGAATTTTTGCATTACTTTACAATTTAATTGGTTTGAAAAAAAATATTTAACTATACTAATAAAATTTAACTATGCTTAGCAAAAAGTATCTTCTAAAATTAGAGAAAAAAAAAAAATAATATAAATTTCAAATTTACAAATTTTATTCTAAGTAATCATTTTTACTTTTTTTACCGATAGATATAGTAAGGGAGGTATTGTTTTCACACCAAATTTCACATGTGGAGATTTTTACATATCTCCACGAATCATGCATTTTCTAAACAGAAAAAAGTATTTTTAGCATGATGTCTGTCCGTCCGTCTGTCCGTCTGTCCGTCCGTATAGATGTGTACAGCCTGAACGGCTCAACCGATTTTGATGAAATTTGGTATATTTACTTAATGCATCAGTGGGATGAATTGATCAACTTTTGGTGCAATTCCGGAAACCGGAAGTGGTAGTATTAGCGATCGACGATAGGAAGGAAAGGGTTATTTTCACACCAAAGGAGATTTTTTTATATATCACCACGAATCAT
The DNA here is from genome assembly GCA_963082975.1 of Labia minor. Classification (NCBI taxonomy): domain Eukaryota; kingdom Metazoa; phylum Arthropoda; class Insecta; order Dermaptera; family Spongiphoridae; genus Labia; species Labia minor. Next base: position 64,289,068 of record OY720344.1, on the reverse strand, counting down.
GCACTTTGTATTGGACTGTACTCGAAAGTTCTTGGACAACCACATTTTACAAGTGTTCCTATCCGGAGCTATAACCATCTAACTCCTACCCTGTCTCATCTCTCTCACGTCCCTTCGTATATTGTCCATCCATATTAAAAACTTTCAAGAAAATCCAATTATGAGATCAAAATTAAAATTATTTATTCATATAATCTTAAAAATTAAAATAGGTAATATAGTCGCAATGTTAATTTTTTCAGTTTGTTAAATAAGTTTATGATCAATTCAAATATTGTATATATTAGAAAAATCAAAATAAAATATTATAAACATTCTTTGTATTGTATTCTTAGCGCTGCTGAATGACATGTACATATAAAATTTTAAAAAATTAACTTCTGCAGAGTTATTAAATAGATATTGATAAAAATTATAGTCTATGTTCAAATAGCGGTATGTAAGAATATTGTGATATAATTTTATCGAAATCGGTTCAGCCAATTTTGAGTCTATAACGTCAGAATTTCGGGACTGACAGACAGACAGACATGAAAAATTCTAGTCACTTTTGGAATCAACAGGTCATGAAGTTATGCAAAAAATCTTAAATTCTGAGCAATGTGCAGACAAAACCTTTATATATATATTTATATATAGATATTCATTTTTGATTTTAACTGAATTTTTGATAAATGACTAAAAACTATCAATAAAAAATATATAAGTAAAAACAACAATAAAAATTAATATATTATTAATTTAGATAGTAATTTTAAAACTTATTATTTAAAACAATTGATTTATATTTATTTATATTGTTCCATTATTTTTTATTTTACTCAATTAATATAAAACTTACAATAAGATTTTATTTGATATCATTTTTAGTGACTTTTTAGATTTTATTTTTAATCAATAACATTTTTTTATGTAAGATTAATTTGAACAAATACTAACTCATTTATTAGTATATATTTTTTTTTATTTTTCATGGAAGTTGGGGAGAAAGTTTATATTGAATTTACTGGTTTTATTTGTTTTTATATATATTTTTTTAATGAATAATAAATTCTATTCACTTTTCATGTTTTATCAAAAATTTGTCACTTAACAAATGAACACAAAGAAAAAAAATACTGCTAAATGTTGAAATAATTTAATTGGAGCGTTCAGTTAGAAACAGGAATCAAGCCGTCAGGAGGATGTAAATATATGTATATAACAAACGCAAGGGAGAAGTCATTCAAATCTAACTAAATATATTTGTATATACACAATTAAAAATAAAAACATATTTTTTTGTCCAATTAAAAACAGAACAAAATGAAAATATAATATAATAATTTTTTTTACAATGGAGAATATAAAAATAAATATTTTAAAGCATTCTTTTTTTGTCATTTTTTATTTTGCAATACCTATTAAGAAATGTATTAATAATTATATATATATATATATATATACTTAAATATTAATTATCCATATAATATCACTTCTAATTTAATATATATATTTCATTTTTTCGGAAATTTTAAATAATTTATTTAAAGGAGTAGTAATGTTCATCTTGTTAACATTTAGTGGTGGATAACCATCAAAAATTATCATAATAATCAAGTTTTACAAGTTTCAATTAAAACTGGACATTAGATAAGAAAAAATACTCATTATATAACTGTATGTTATAGTAATAATAATATTATTATTACGATATTATTTACCTTTCAAAGGGGGCATCAACTTCAGGACATATTAGTGTCTATAAGTACAAAATAAAATACTGGAACTGGTAAGGGGTTGCCAATCTCAAACTACAATATTAAATAAATAAATGACAAACAAATACTAAAAAATAATTAATATATTAATAAATAGTCAAGTATCGTAAAATGACTACCAATTAATTAAAATAATCAAAACAAATAAAATAAAATATATATCATATATATAATAAACTTTTAAATCCTTGAGAGGTAGTTTCAATAGGAAATAATAATTAAAATATTAGGTGATATTATAATTTAGAGAATTTATAGAAAGAAAATAGATGGAAAGGGAATAAAAAGGCATTAAGGAGAATTAGAGATACTTACACATACCTATATACGAGGGTGGTGTGAAAAGTTTCCGGCCTGACCAAGAAAAACGATGTTTTTAAATTTTTTTTTGCTTTATTTTTCAATATAATCTCCATCAACACTGATACATTTCTCATAACGGTGTTCTAATTTAGTTAATTAATTAATGAATTCATTAATTAATTAATTTAATTTAATTTAATTTAAGTCTCATCAACAGTTATGAATCGACCCAAAAATTCGTTTTGATTACGCCTACAGCGCTAAATTGTCGGTAGAAATAGTTTTTCGTAGGAGTTTTTGGCGCGGCACCCAAGTTGCACACAGCTTTCCATGTTCAAATGGTTGTGCAAAATATTTCTCACATTTTCAGCTGACATCGTACAGGTCTCAGCAATCTTGAATGTTGAAAAATAAAGCAAAAAAAAAATTTTAAAACATTGTTTTTCTTGGTCAGGCCGGAAACTTTTCACCCTATCCTCGTATATACAATAATTTCATTCATTACAAATCACTCAAATATTCTCGGGTCTATATACTTATAATATGTCAATATTATTTATAGACCTAAATTAATTCCCGATAGTTCCAGACATATCAATTAATGTGAAAATTTCGTATATTATCACAATTGGTTTTCAGACTGGGGTTTTAGTGATCGCAGGTTTTTAATTTTCAAAAAAAATTTTTTATGAGTTTTAAACATAGTTGTTGAGGAAAAATATTTTTAAGCCAAACACCAGTTTGATAAGCTTTATGGGTAATGCATCAGGGAAATCAACTAATGCAATCACTGTTAGGCTGAATTACAACCACCGATAATAACTAAACGCTTTGATCATTCATTTATGGAAAACAAAAAAAGTTTAGAGAATAGTTTTGTAAGACCGTAAAGAAAAATTAAGTTATGATATATTTCACCTAATAGTTATTTTTATTCAAAAATATGTATATATATATATATTAGGCTGACCCTTAATTTTCAACATTAGAATTTTCAACCTCTCACCCTCTCAAGCAAGTCTCCACATAAAATGAAAAAATTCTGCAAAATTTTATTAAGATTAGTTGACATTTAGGTTGTGCTCAAGCATACCGAAATATTCCATTTTTATTGAAAACGCGATTTGTACTCTCTAAATTTCTTGGAGTGAATTTTTCACTCTTACATTCTGACAGTATTTTCACTGACTCTTGGAGTTAATATCACTCGTTTGGAGTAAAGTAAGAGTGAAAAATTCGCTTCAAGAAATTACCTATGTAGGCTCTAGATAATAAATTAATATATAGTCATAAAAAATTTTCTAATGACACAGCTATCTTGCTCAGCGCTCACAAAAGTGAAAATTGTCAGAACTGTTAGTTACTATAACAAATGAAATCAAGTTATTATTCATATACCATTCATTTGGCTGATGGTAGACTTGTAGATGCAGAAAATCCCTGAAGTAGTGTCGTCTTGTTACTGTCAGGAAAAAGATTTTCAATTTGTAAAATAAACTGTGTTTCTTCTTCACTTTTAGACAGTAGACCACTGTATTCCTGTACCATAGCAATACCTCTCTCTGCAGTGCCATTTGGTACCCGCATAGCACGTACAACTTCCTCGGCCTTTAAATAGTCCGGGTTCATTATCCATGCCTCTAGATAAGTTTGCAGAAATGAATCGGGAATTGACAACAAGTCAAAAAACTTCTTTGAATTCATCGTCACAAAGTCATGTAACTGCATTTTATTGATCTAGGTGATGTCAACTGTTATTCGCTTTGGTGGATCTTCGGATGATGGTTTTTGAAGTGCTGAAACCATCAACTTTTTCTCCTGGGTAGCAACATCTCTGTCAAAAAACGACAGTGCAATGAGCTCATCACTCAAGTACCATAGGTGGCCACAAAGTTTCTTTATTGCACTTTTTGCTGCCTGTGAGTTGAGTGAAAACAGTATTTGTAGCAACTTCAGATCATATGCCGGAGCGATGGTTGGCAGCCGAGACAAGAACTACGATTTCAAGTAGACCTGAACATCAGGAAGGCCTTGTCTTCTTCAACCTTGATTAATGGCAATGTATCTTGATGAGCAATGTCAAATAAATTGCAGAAAGTCTCTGTTAAGCTTTCTTCATTTCCTATCTGCGTTTCATCGACGTCCTTTATTTTTCTTTAGCCTTTCCCACTTGGACATCAAATTTTTCAATTGTTCAATAGCATGATGATGAGGTCTCATTGCCTTGGGCCAAAATGGTTCCACTTCATGTATTGTCTGTGATGCTGCCTCATGTTTGGTTTTAGCACAAGTTTTAAGTTTATGTAGGTAAAGGCGCATGACATCACCAACTGATGGCAGTTTGGCTCCAGTCAGACTGTCCTTCATATAACCTAGAAGGAAAACATCATCTTTGCTGCGAGTTCCATACGCCATACTTATCAATCTTATGTTAGCAAAAACCAGCAGCCTATATATCTATTGTATAATTCTGAATCTATAATCCTTTAATGATCTGCTATCGATGTATCTCTTTCTCGGGCGAATAATCAACTGAATCCTCCACAAAGCTCATCACGGCCTTACATAGCAGCCAAAGTGTTTGACAATTGTTTCACTACCAGCGTGTCTGGAGACTAGTGAGACTAAATAATAAAATAATCAACCGAAGAGATTTTCATACGTATAAATGCAAACGACTTGAGCATACCCTAAATATTATCCAAATCCAAAAATATTTTACCCAAACATTTCTTAGGTGATGTAGTAACATTCTAGGGGGTGAAAGCCAACATTTTTTTTAAGTTGTAATTTTTGTCGCATTTAAGGACCACCTTAATATATATATATAATTATAATAAAAAAATATTAAATTGCATTACAATTTTTAACTTCTTTAATTGAAATATAATTTTTAATAAAAAAAAAACAGGAAAAAAATAATATTATTATTGTAATTACTTAGATAACTTTAATAAGTATAGTTATTCAACTTAATTCATTTCCCTTACTATTTATGATAAAATATACATTAGAAGCTATTAATAAATGGTTATAATATACTTAACTGTTACTGAAATAACCTTCTACTATTAAAATAGTTAGTGTATTATTATAAAAAAAACTACATATTTCAATGTTACTTAATTTGTTTGAATATTTTATTATACGATTCTATTTAATTTTAGATTTATTATTAGCAAAATTAACGATTAATTTTTATCTTTATTTTAAACTCACAATAGAATTTGCATACAGAATAAAAATACATAAATAAATATAAAAAATGCATTTCATATATATTTATAAAAGAAAGAGAATAAATTAGATTCATCTCTTAAAAGAATATAAAATGTAGATAAATTAATCTACTAGTATGATGCTTATTTGTAGAGAAGTAAATTGTAATGAAAAAAAGACAAAAAAAAAAAAGAAATGATTTATTTAATGGATATAAATTATCACTGGATTAACGAATAATGTTTTCGTAGTTTCATGTAACAATAGGTCTTTAGAGCCATTTGCAGCATATGCCATGTGATAAATGACTTTTGCAAATGAGAGACAAACAGTTGACATTCCAAAGAGGGAAACATGTCGAAAATAAACGTTGGCAAATGAAATGGGAATGATTTTGTCTGAATGTGAAAAGATCAATGAAGAAACAACGCCTTAAGTACTACTCATTAATAAGAAAATAATATTATTGTTGATTATATTTTTTCAAAAAATATGAATTAAATGGTCAATCTATCGGTGAATTTTCTCCCTTCCCACCTCAACTTATACACAAGCTTAATAGAATCCTCGACGACCTTTGGACTGGAAATGTGCGGATGGAGAGGCTCCAAAGAGATAGAAAGGGTCCACGCAAAATGCGTTAAAGCGGCACTAGGACTTAAACGAGACTTGGAAACTGGAATCAGGAAGTCTAAGTGTAGAAACAAGAACTTTCGAAAGAAAAATGAAATACCTAATAAGAATCCAGAAGATGGAAAAGGATCGCTGACCGAAAATATGTTTAAGAGAAAGCTTAAGGGGAATAAAAAATAACAACCCGGTGGGTGGGCCAAAGAATTGAAGGAAGTTTTAGAAGAACTGGGAAGTCCTGGCCTAATCAACGCATTGTTTAGAGACAACTTAGACGAGACAATCATCAATCGGTGGAGAAGAAGATCAATCAAGTATGGCAAGAATGTTGGCGAAGGACAGAAGCCTCAAGATACAATAAAGATTACAAAGAAATTAAGAAGACCCCAGGAGAAGAGGCGTACCTCGGTGACCCAACATTGGGGAAGAAAGATAGGGAGACATGGGCAAGGATGAGATGCAGAAACTCACTGCGTGTAGGAAAAACATGGATAAAGGATAGAACGTGTAGAATGTGTAGAGAAGAGGAGCAATTCCCAAATCACGTCCTGCAGTGTCGAGTGCTTATGGAAAGGATGCCGGAATACCTGAGGCAACACCTGGAAGTATTGAGGAAGAAACAATTCCAAGAACAACAATTCCTGAAGTCGGGTCCGATTAGAGGAACAGTGGCGACCTGGAGCATGTGGGAAGGATGTACAAGCGAAGAAGAACAGAGGCAATGAAGAAAGAAAGAAAAAAAGAAAAAAAAAGAATTTAATGTAAATAGAATATAATTAAAATGTACATTGAATCAAATTGAGGCCAAAGTCCAAGAAGGACTAAGGTCGGAATAAATAAATAAATAAAAAAAAATAAAATAAAAAAGATATTATTCTACTTAAATAATGATATGAAAATATTGCATATTTATTTAATATTTTTTAAAGCACCACGGTCATTTTATCTACAACGGACTAAAATAAAACAAACAAATATTGAAAATTATCATTATATACATTTATTATAAGATCAAAATTTATGTGTACAACTTGATAAGATGTTCTTATAAGATATTTTAAAAAAATATTTAAAAAGTATATTAAAATAATGACTCTGACGATTTCTTTGTTTAGGGGCACTCAGCAATATAAGATTTTTCTTTCTTTCTAGCCTTAGGCTAACCCTTTACTTCATAACTAGTCTAACTACGGCTATCCAAATTTATTTACTTTTGTTAGTTGTCCAATGACCAACCTCTCTCCGGATATTACGGAAAATTGGGAAAGATCAAACTTTGGGAACTAATCACTAAAGGGTTCAAACTTAATATAATTAAATATTTTATATAATAAATTTATCAATACTTACCTATAATCTCTGAAAGATTTATGATACCGAAACATTGGGGAATGTAGGAGATCGTATAATCAAAATTTGAATTCCTAAATATAGTTGTTAGAATGATAAAATCAAAGGGTGTACAATAATTCGTATTAATGAATATTTGGAGAAAAATGTATTTTCTGTGAAATCATTTGGCATACGAATAGTAGGTAGACAAACCATATTAAAAATATACAAATAAATATCAGGGAATTAAAAGTGAGTAGAAATTGAATGAAGGTGGATAATGGGGAAAAAGGAAAATCTGGGGAGAAAGGTGAATAATAATAATTTATTAATCTAAATTTAAAATGAAAGTAAAATATAATTGAATAAATAATTATTTACTAAAATATTTTCAATAGTAGGTTTTTTATATTTTTTTTTCTTATGAAATAACTAAAAAATCTGACGAGTCTCCACTCGACTATCTCGCAATTTGGATTGGATTAATTAACATATATTATATTTAAATTACATTTAATTAATTAAATTATAAATTAAAATTAATACTAAATAAATTAAACCGTCAGTGCGGGTTTGGCTCCTTGTTGATGGCACCACGTGCTCGCACATGATTTGCAATGTTAAAAAATTAATTCTGGTACTTTCAGCGATTCAATCAATCTGAAATTCTATATATTTATATAAGTTTTATACAATTTTTATGTGAAAAACTATTAAACATATATCTTTATTTTTACGGCCAGTTTAGAGGAAGAAAAATCAAAACGTGGTAGGTAATGAGTAGAGAGCACAAAAAAAGGCATTTGCCTTTTTTAAAATTTGAGCCTTTTCAAGATATTTTTATAGATCTCCACCGATCTATAAAAACTAAACTCACTGGTAGATTTTAAAAATCGCCTTTTTCCCAATTTTTTTACCTTTTTTGCATTTTTTGCAACAAATTTTTTTTTCCAGTCATTTGCAATTTTTTTGCAAATTCATAAACTATCCAACTCTTGCAATTTGCCATTTTAAGTAAATATAATTTTAAATTTCCTTTAGAAATTAAAAACAGTCTATTAAAAAAAAGAGTCGAAGTAATAGAGTGGGAGTAGAGAAGTGTATTTTTGCGAAAATTTATATATAGTTGATATGATTCAACACTAAGGATGTCAAATACCTCCCTCCTCTTTTTTGCTCTTTATTCTATGCTTTATAAAAAGTGTTACAGTGATCGAATTTAATTCAAATATGCGCCGTTTGGTTAGAAAATCAATTTCCATCTAGGTGGCATAATACCCCTCCTTATTTGCGAAGAACTCGGACAGCTACTTTTCACAAGCCTCTTTTGGGTCCAACTTTACACAACCAAGGGCGTTCGCCATGAACAGGAACAGGCGGTAATCACTTGGCGCTATGTCCGGGCTATATGGTGCGATAAAACCTCCCATGCGAGCTCCCATAGCTTCTGACGAGTCATCAACAAAGTTTGTGGTCTGGCGTTGTCCTCGTGGAACACTACACCCTTCCTGTTGGCCAATTCTGGACGCTTCTGGTCGATCGCCTGCTTCAAGCGGTCCAGTTGTTCGCAGTAGATGGTAGAATTAAGCGTCATATGGCCATATGGGAGCAGCTCATTATGGATAATTCCCTTCCAATCCCACCAAACACACAGCAAAACCTTCCTGGCCGTCAAGCCCGACTTGGCCACTGTTTGGGACGATTCTCCGACCTTCGACCACAACTGTTTTACCTTGATATTGTCGTATGTGATCTATTTTTCGTCGCCAGTCTCCATCCACTTCAAAAATGGGTCGAGCTCGTTAATAAAAGAGACTATTTATCTATAAAAATACAATATTTTTTGGCAAATTTTTGACAGCCTTTTTTAACAAAAAAACTTGCTTTTTTAACACACTTTACTTAACTCACAGTGTCAGGTTGTCCCTGTGTTGTTTGTCCGCGGCATTTTATAATCGATATTTCAACAACTTCCCGTCATTCAATCAACTTGAAATTTTGCTTACGCGCTTGCTCCTGCTAATAATACACGAATCAATTGAAAAATCCACTGAATTATTTATCTGTTAGTGGTAATTATTTAACTAAACTTTCATATGCGGAATATGGAATAGTTCACTATTTCAATCATAGATGGCGATAGCAGTTAATATTTTAACACTCCTTTTTTCTAAAAAATGTCAAACTATTCTGTGGTTGTAAAAAAATGTTAAACATGTTATTAATAAGAAATATTTAAAATAACGACTACATTTATTTACGTACGACTAAAAAGTATAAAATAAATTTAAGTAAAAAGAAATATTTTTAAAAAACACACTTTACTTAAAATTGCACTAAAAAGTAAAAAATAAAATCACTGTAAAGTGTGTGCGCCCAATAGTGGAAGCAAATGTTTTACGGTGTTATTATAATTTGAGCGCATACACTTTACAGTGATTTTATTTTTTACTTTTTAGTGCAATTTTAAGTAAAGTGTGTTTTTTAAAAAGATTTCTTTTTACTTAAATTTATTTTTAAAAAAATTAGCTTTTTTTTGCTCTTTCTAGTAATGACTCACTTCCGGATGAGCTACATTTCTCAAAAGTTGATAGAAAACTACAAATTTTGAATAATGCCCATGTACCAAATTTCATTAATCTATCTCAAACTGTTTTTGCATAACCTTGTATACATACACACATACACACACAAACATATACACACATTTTTCTAAACCTTAGTTAAAATGACTCATGAAACGTATAAAAACACCAAAATCTCGAAATCGAAAATTTTCGTGATCGCAATACTATATCTGGCGAGATAGTAAAAAGGTCAATATAAAACATATTCAAAGCTTAATGTAATATATATATATATATATATATATATATATATATATATATATATAATAAAGTTACTCCTTTTAAATATATATTATTAAATATTTTATTGTATTTTTTTTAAATCAATTTTCAATTCACACAAAGGGAAATGATTACTATAATGATCATTTGTTCTCATGGTAATATATGTATTTGTATAAATAAAATTGTAAAATACATTTACTTGTAATTTCAATAAAGATTATCTTAATTATTATTTCATGTATGAAAGTGTCGTGATGGTAAATGTGTGGAAACCGCCTTGGGTCCATTTGGATAGGCTTGTTTCCGATTGGCGGTGGCTACTGGCCGTTTTGGTTCGTTGACAAGACGGTTTCGGTGGCTTTTCAGGACCGTTATCATAGCCCGCAGGGTCAGAGACGCAATGAGTAAACTCTCATCAGCCAGCTTCAACAACCATCTCCATTCCAACTAACGGCAAATTTGTTCCGTTCAAACCAACGCATTGATTAATATAATAGACAGGAAGTACAAGTTATTATTAAATATATATATATATATATGTGTATATATATATATGTACATATATAAATATTGTGATGGACTTGAAAATCAATAAAAATTGCATTGATATTTAGATTATTTTTTTTTTATCTTTAATATATTTTTTTCTTAATGACTTATGTCTTTTTTTAATCTAAATATTACTATTGAAATAAATACAATAAATATATAAAATGATTAACTCTTTAGAGTGATTATTATTGACAGCTTCTCTCATCCATTAATTAATGTCAATCTTTAAATGATTTTTTTCGATTTTTTTAAAAAAAATGTGAAGTTATGTGTTAAGCAATTGTAATATGCTTGAGATGCGCCGTTATTCAATAAAAAAATATATTTACTCAAGTCGTGTATGTCTATGAAAAGGTTTTGTTGAAAAATTCTAATGTCAATGGCCAGCCACATTTTCAATTTGCATTTGAAAAAATTGGCTAGAATACTTTAATTTACAATGTACAATGATTAAATTTAACTATACAGATAACAAACTATTTTTTAGAGGTTACATATTTGAAAATTAATCACATTAACTATTAAATATTAAATTATCATTTTAACATGGTATGATTTGAACCCTCGCATTTAAAATCAAAATTTCAGCACTTTATCATTGAATTAAGTGCTTGATTGAATCGAATTTTAATTTATTTTTAAAAAGTAATATTTTTTGTGAAAGAAATTTGGACTTAAAGACTTAGAAAGGCTTAAAGGACAGCCAATGAGGATGCAATTGGAGATGAAAGGGATTTAATTCTATACCACTATCTCCATTCATCCATCAATTTCAGCTAGATACAATGATATATATATATATATATATATATATATATATATATATATATATATTCATGAGAGAGGCTTTCTATAACAAAAAAGAACTCAAAACAAAATTATTAAGTCCGGTGTAGAAAAAATCTAATCATCGTTTGAATATCATACCCTAAAGCCCTAAGGATTGCCCAAGTTCCATTATTGAAGCGATAAAACACAAAAATTCATTAAAGGGTTTATACGATTTCTTCTGGGTAATTTCCTAACCATTTAAACTTTTGACATTGATATTTATTTAATTGATATTTTGTGCTCGTACCAGAATTCAAAATTAAAAAAAAAATATGAATAATTGATTTCAAAATATTTATTGAACTATTTAAAATCTATTTACTATCTTTCTGATCTTATTAGACAAAAAAAAAATGTTTCTATGGATATATTTTGAAAATTTTGGTCAGGATATATATAAAATTCGTGAATTATGAGGTTTTTAAGTTGTAGTATCGATCTGTATAGGTCACATTTCTAGGAAAAATCATTTTAATTAGATTTTTCTTAATAAAAGTAATAAATAACAGTAAATAATATATATATATATATCAAAAAATGAAAATATTATAACAATTCAAAGTGGCTTTAGAAAACATTATTTTTATATTAACATTTATATACGTATTACGTTTAGAAATTAATTATATAATCTCTAATAGTCACATTTATTTTTTAAGTGATATTCATTTAGTTCATTTAGTTCAAAAAATTATTCTCTCAGCAAATAAACATAAACAATAAATTTTCTTCAAGTACCAAATGATCCTGGTACTTCATATAGATTTTATTAATTAATATTAAAAAGAATTAATAACTTAATTAATAATAATAAAAGAAAATGTTAAATTAATATCAATTAGTATTTATAGAATAGCTTTAAATAATTAAAATGATGAAATCATCTCACAAACAAATTTATTTTGATGCCCTCGATAAATCTTATTTTTTGGAAGGGATAAAAAAATTGGAGAATCGTTGGATGAAGTGAATATTTAAAGTGAAAATAAAATAATTTTTAAACCATAAACCAGTGTTTCATTCAAAAAGTCACATTAGCCTGCCCTCGTATCTTTTTTGCGAGTCCTCAGACAAGAGGTGAATTCTAGCATAATTAGAGGAGATATTTTCCATTCATTAATTATAAAAAAAATTCAATTTGCATTATTTTTCTTAATTTTTTTGATTTGATTAAGCTAATTTATACAATTTTTAATATATCCCTTTGTTCATCGATTTCAAGATGATTGAATAATTACAATGGACAAATATCCCATTGAATTCACTATACAATGGACTGTCTAGTCCTTAGATAACGTTAAGGCAAATAACATAGTTGAATTTCCTCCAAGTAAATGTGGTTTGGTTGTAAATTATATATATATATATATATATATTGAAATGTGTCGTTTATTTATCTAGTAAAATTTAAAAAGAGATTTCACGATTGAGATGAAATAATATTATCCTCTCTATTTATGACATCATTTGAAATAATAATAAAAGCGTTCACATTTCATATCCAAGATAAAATAAATGTGTAGTCGCATAGGATGACGACTCTCCCTCCATTCTCATATATTTATCTCTTTTAATTGTTATTAGACAGAATATATCGTTAAATCAACGAGAAATAACCAACAACCACTCTATATACCATTTCATAATTAATTTCATTAATATTAATACCTACTAACAATAAGTGTTCACGAAATAAATAATAAATAATAAATAATAAATAAATAAAAAATAAATATATAAATACCTTTTTACTATCTCGCCAGAGATATTATCACGAACACGACAATTTTCGATGTCGAGATTTTGACGTTTTGAATCATTTTCACTAAGGTTGAGAAAAATGTCTGTGTGTATGTGTATGTGTGTTTGAGCTAGAATAATGAAGTTTGGTACACGGGCATTATTCAAAATTCGTAGTTTTCTATCAACTTTTGAGAAATGTAGCTCATCCGGAAGAGGGTCCTACTACTTTTTGATTTTTTTTTCCTCTAAAGTGACCGTAAAAATAAAGATATATGTTTGATAGTTATGATTAAAAATTGTATGAAACTGCTATATATAGAATTTGAGCTTGATTGAATCGCTGAAAGTAACAGAATTAATTTTTTATCACTGCAAATCTCACGCGCCAACACGAGACGTGGTGCCATCAACAAAGAGCCAAACATGCGCTGGTTTAATAAATATTATTTATTTATTTTAATTTATAATTTAATTATTTAAATTTAATTTAAATATAATATATGTTATTTAATCCAATTCAAATTGCGAGATAGTCGAGTGGAGACACTCCAGATTTTTTATATGTGTACTTTTTTTTACAATGATCTTACAACTATTATATTTAATTTGTATTTATATTATACAATAATAAATTATAATTATACAATTATAATTTCTGACACGTCTAGCCAAAATTGTGTCTTTCTGATCTTAAAACCTGTTTTAATATATTTTTTTTTTTGAAATGTCCATATTAGTAGGTGCTTGAGTTAAAAAATCTATTTGTATATAAATATATATTTAATTAATATAATTTTAAACAATTTTTTATCAATTAATATTAAAATAAATCTATAGGTGTGAACATATATCAAAGGATACCAAAATCCAATGTCTTCAATGAATCAAGTTACTTATTCATCTTGAATATAAAAAACTTATTTATTTTTGAAAATATATTTAATTTAAATGTAATAATTCCATATTGTTATTATTTTTTATTCTTATTTATAAGTTATTGTTTGGAAAAACATATTATAATAGATAATAGAAAAATAAATAAATAATTTCATCAAAAAACAAATTATTTTTTTAAAGACAACAAAAATTTTTCCCGCAAGTATTTGAGGAATTGTAGAAAAATGACCTCACTTTTTTTATGGCTCATATATTTTTTCAATCTTAAAACCACTACAAATTCCGCTAAATTTTACTAAAGCAAATCTTATCATCCGTTATTTTCATCCCAATAAAAAAATAATAATTATGATATAATAAAAAAAGATGTAGATGTAAATTTTCTTTAATTGTATGAAAACAGTTGTTCCATTCTTTATTCATAATAGGACTTAATTTTTTTGTCAAAAAAAAGTAAATAAATAAAAACCAAAAAATTAAACAAAATACACACACGGAAGCCGAGAGTTAATTAAACTTTTTTATCTCTTTATGTATATAGTTTTCTTTCACTTTATCCCTTATTGTTGTTTCCTCTCTCCATGTAGATGTGATAATGTGAAACAATGTCTCAGATGAAAGAAAAAGGTGTGGTTACAGCATTCGCGTTTGGTCAGGAAACGTGGACTTCAATTGGATAAGGAAGCCGAGTGGATTAGTCAGCTGCTCCCAGGTTAATAAGTGGAACAGAGAGAGAGATAGTGGAAAAAGATGAAGGTAGGAGAGGGGGACAGACAGACTTTCACTCAATTCATTCGCTAACTTGCAATGGCAAAGTTACTAATTCAATGGAAAAGGGGATTATTGTAGGGTTAGGTTTTTACAATTAAATCTACAGAGAACTTTGTTAAAGGCTTTTTTGATTAATTAATCAATGATTTAAAAGAAATTAGTGTTTGAGGGATACAGTATTGCGAATATTGAAATAATTCAAATTTATACTATTATAAAAAAATATATTTCATTTAATATACTAAAAAAAAAATTTGAAAAATTGAAAATACCTAATTTGACTTGTTTTATTTGTCTAATGACGATCTAACTTTGAGGTGCCACTAAACTTGAAAGTTGTTGGCTGCCTTCTATTTGAATCCTCTTCCAATTTCTTCAAATCTACCTTTATCTACCTTTAAATCAACTTTTCGCCAACCTTTCTCTCATCCATTCTCTATCCACATCATCCCCACCTTTTCGATTATATGTATTACTTTTATTATGTTTGAGGGTGAATAAAATATCAGACCAATTCTCCTAAAAATAACCTAAGAATATTATCAACAAATATTTTGAATTTATTTTAGTTGCCTAAATTACTAGTCCAAACCTCATTTAATGCCATTTATCATCTTTAAAATGTTGGTCAAAAATATTTGAATTTTGATACTCATCGATAATTTTCAAGAAATAATAATTAAATAGCAATCTTAATTAAAACTTATTTTCGATTTGTGATTATAGAACCTATAAATTCTGAATTTAAAATTTATAATATAATAAATTATTATTCATATTGATTTGGTAAATTTAAGTAAATCTAATTTTTCATAGAGATTTTTGAATTAGAAGCTATTAATTTACAAGAATATTTCGAACATTTACATAGGCGGAACTTCTGCTCACTCCAATATATAAAGAGCTCCTTTCTCATCTAATGATATTACAATTAATAACTAAATAAAATATTACCTTAATTTATTATTTTCAAAATACGAAATATGAAATAAATCTATCTATCTCTCTGGCGATAAGAGACTTGAAAATTCGTTGCCACAAAAACAACATTCATCGAACCGTCCCTATCAAGAGTCATCTTCATCCAACCCCTATTCTCTCCCAATTCCTTAAAGCACCTCATATATATATATAATTGGTGTTTGAATTAATTCGTAGCGTTTTTTAGATGCCGTGAGAAGTGGCGTTTTCCAATAGATGACGAGGCTAGTATTCTCCGTAAACCTACTATCATTGAGCATCGTTATTGGTATATGTCTTATATATTTGATTGAAGCGTAAATAACATAATTTTTTACTTCACTTTGTGCCGGATAAAGTGTTTTTTCGGCAAGTTAAAACCTCAATTTTTCGTAAAAAACTCTACGAATTAATTCAAGCATCATATATATATTAATTTAATATATTTCTTATATATAATATAAATTATTTATTGAAATTATCATTTTTTCAAGATAAATTTTTCAGCTCTTAATTAAAATTTAAAGTACAATTAAAAGATATTAAAAAAAAACTCGAAAAAGAAACAAAGATTGATTTATAAAACACTATAGACAATGATTAATTAATTTCTTTAATATTAATAAATAAGTTGATTTCCTTGGGAAAATTTCATAAAATGATTAAAAGAAATTCTGGTAAGCTATATTATCTAAATTTAATAAGTATTATAAAGAGTAGAAATATATGTAATAATGTAATATAAATTAATTTGTTCTCATTAATAACACAAAGGAAGAATGTTAAAATAAATATAAATTAATTATAATTAAGAGACATGTGGATGGAATGTATTTTGATTTCTCTTAAGAGCCTAGTTTACACTAGTTTACACGGGCTTAGTCTTGTCATTAGTTCAGGAGTGGGAAAATACTTTTAAGCGCGGGCCTTTTGAACCCCGCCGGCGCGTTGAAAAAGTTGGCTATTTTGATTTTTCGTTCAATATGTCTCTAAAAAAAAAAGATAAATTTTTTTTATTAGTGTTTTCGAAATATGGTGCTCCGGCCCGGAAGTCATTTTGAAAATTTCATTTTGGCCCGCGCTTAAAAGTATTTGCCCACCCCTGAACTAATGGCAATAACTAAGCCCGTGTAAACTAGGCATTAAGCAATTAATATTCTTGAAGATTTGACAAAAACGAAGAGTCCCCGAATACATCGGAATGTATTGAACATAATTTAGATGCCTATATGTTTTATGTAAATATATTAATTTTAATATTTATATATGCTATGTATATGTTATGTTATGATTATTTATTTGTATTTTTTATGTAAAAATTCTTCATAATACTTATAAAGATTAGATCTTAATAATTATTTTATTATAAAACGTATGAGAATGATGTATACAATTTTATGTTTATGATTTATTAATTAATGGTGAAAACTTAAGTCTATATTTATATGCTAAGTTTTGTTTATTTCTAAATTATGTTTATAAATCAAGAATTACAGGGCTTAAAGGCATCAAAGGTTAGAATAAATGAACTGTAGTGTGTTTTATTAATAAAATTTTGATACCGTTGTTTTTGTTCGATTGCTACCCAAAAGTTTAAATGTTTTTATTAGAATGTTTATCGTTATTATTTAATTAATGGAAAGTTGTTTTTATATTCTTATTTTGATTTCAAATTTAATTAAGGCACACTATAATATAATATAAGTATATTTTTTTACAAAATTTGCTTACTAATTATATGTGAATTTAATTATATAATTAAATTATTGTATAATAATAATTACTTTTTTAATTTCAATTAACCAAAAACCATTCTTTTTTAATTAATTAGTTTCATTTAATCCTATTACATATTTATATAGAGTGAAATTTAAAATATTTTATCTGTGTAGTGTATATATATTAAATATAACTAATTAAACTACTGTCATTTATTTTAGATTTATTTTTTATACAAATTTTTTATATATATAATTTCACCATAATATATTATATTTTATCAGCAAATTTCTATTATAATATTTGGTATGTATTTATTTCAAAGTAAAGAATGAATATTATTCAAAAGATATACTATATTTAAATATTTCAATGACAAATTATGACTTTGAACCCTGGGAATAACCCTCAAATGATTGAAACTCTAAATAGTCATGCAAATTATTCTTTCAAAGTATAAAATTATACTTAAAGAAATACATTTATATTTGATATTATTATATTAATGATTTATTTTAATTTAATTTTTGTTATTTAAAATTAGAATTATATGATATTTCATTAGTCAAGTTCAAATACAATTAAAAATTAACTTTTTTTTTAAATTCATTAAGTGCTCTTATTACATCAATAACATTCGGATAAAAAGAAAAACAATTTTATTCAATATATATATATATATATATATATATAAAGAAAAATAACATATACTTGATGAACACAAGAATTTTCTTTCAAACATGCCAAGATTTCATATATAATTATATTCTATTGTAGTACGTTATTATGATCAATTATCTATAAGTTGAAGAGATAAACTCTTCATTAAGTTTAATATACAAAAAAAAAATCATATTCAAGTTTAAAATAATTCTTTTGTTATCAAATGTTTATTTGAATAATAAAGAGAGATAGGTAAAAAAACAGGACGTATTAAAAATTCGTAATTAATGATCGGCCTTGTTATTCACAAATTAGCACTTTTTATTCAGTTATTTTAAGAAGTTACCATTGAGGGAGTTTAATAAAGTGCAAATGATATACTTTTTTAATGATAGACAAAAAAAATAATAATTTTATAGAATAAAATATAGAGATTCTCAACAAAGTAGAGAACAAAAGAAAGAAGAAAAAAGACTATCAATAATTCGGATGAACAAAATACAAAAGGCAAACCAATTTAAATTCTCTATAAATCTCAACAAGATTTTGTTACAATATTGTTTATAGTTTTTGTTATTTATTTTTTTCAAAATAATTTTATACTTGATATTTTAAATTATATACTAGGTTGTTCAATAAGATGGTCATCCATCTTTTCCTCAATATCAATACAAGATATCGTATTGGAACACCGTCGATTGACTGAAAAAGATTTAGCAGAGACTTTAGGCATTTGTTGGGTACAGTGAGCAATATTTTGAGTATTAATTTGGGTTTCAAAAAACTATGTGCAAAATGAGAGACACAAAAACCATTGCTAAAATAACTGAATTGAAATACCAATTGTTACAACATCCAGCTTATTCAGCAGATTTAGCTCCCTCTGACTTCTAGCTCTTTTTACACACCTTAAACAATATCGCCATGGAAAACGATTTCCTTCCAAAGAAGAGGTAATGGATATTATGCACAGCTGCCGGAAAATCTCTACAGCCAAGGGATCCATAAATTAGAAGACCGTTGGAATAAGTGTATTGAAGTTGAGGGAAACTATGCTGAAAAATAAAGTCATTTTTACAAATAAAAATTGGTTTCTTCGTTTCCGTTCCGCGAACTTATTGAACATACTAGTACCTACTTAGATAATTTTTTTTTTACATTTTAACATATTTTGAAATATCTTCCCATCACATCAGTCTGTATTCAAAATTTATTCTCAAAGTACAAAGAATTATTTTATTTTTAGTTTTAATATTTACTATTTTCGAATTAAAACAAATAAACTTACTTATATTTTATAAATAATATTAAAGAGAATTTCTTTTAATAAATAAATATATTTTTAATATATACCTGTATAATTTAATTTCATATTTTATCAAACTGTATTAAAACACTGAAAATTGAAATCACTTTTTGATAAAATTATCCTAGCATTTTACAATTAATAAATTATATAAATTGTTATTGGAGAAATAATAAATAAATACTTAAAATGTAGAAACAAATAACAAATAAACAAATTGATTCTGACCAATTTAATATATATATATATATATATATATTGTAGTATTTCCTTTTTTATTGGCTAATTGGATATGTATTATTCAAATCAGTTTACAAATTTATTTCAAAATTAATAACATTAAATATTAAATTATAAATTTAATGTACTTTGTAAGGTTTGAAATTTTCTTCTCAAGTTCAGTACTTAAGCATTTTATCACTATGTTTGAATATTTTGGAAATATTGGCAATTTTTGAAATAAAAACATGTGTTCTTTTCTCGAGATAATAAATGGACACATATACATACATACACAGATAGATATATTAATAATGCCGTTTCTTCATTAGTTGCCTTATTTGGTACTCATTTTAAATTACATCAACATAGAATGATATTTGTAAATCATTAATTATTTATTAATGCTATAGTACCATCCTCATTATAGTACACATTCGTATATTAATAATAAATAATAAAAAACAGATGAATTTTATTTTTGGATGTCATATTTGGCATACAACGGATTTTTGCTACGTTTAAAGAATGCAAAAGATTGTGATGTCATTGAAAATAGTCAGCTGGACGAAAGCGAAATCTTATTCTATCATTGACAGCTGCCTTTGGATTGCACAAGTGGTATTAGATAAAAAAAAACTAGTTTGGATTTCTCTTTGCCATTTTTACTACATTACTATATTTATATAGCATTTATTTAAATTTATATTCTATATAACATAATAATTACAATAATAATTGATCTCATTTTCTTTAAATCTATAAAAATAATTAAAATATATATTAATGAAAATTATATATATAAAAACCTTACTCACTGTGTCTGTAACCCTAAATACTAACGGATACGTTCCCAAAAATAAATTCAATAAATGGTAATTTGATTTTATGTATTTAAAAAAAAATTTTTATTGAAATCTAGATTTTGTATGTTTTCTTATAATGAAAAAATATTTTTTGACAATAATTTTGAAAACAGTCTGTAAAGAATTAATAAACCATTATTTAGAATTTTTGTAAGTATATTAATTCTATTTAATTAAAATAAATGGAATAAATGCCCATTTTCATACATATATAACAATGGAAAGCCCCAATTCAAAAAAAGACGCTTGAATAGAGAAAAAAACTCACATTTAAACACACAAGACAAATATTCAAAAAAATACGCCGAACCCTATCTCATGGATTCCACACAGGCAACAGCCGATATATTAGCCCAACCAACAAATGTCAATCTTAAAAATAAACTTATCGATAAAATAGATAGTTTTTTTAATTTTTTTTATTATCTAGGACCACAACAGCCAACAACAACGTAATAAAAATTAAAGATAACTCTCTCAGTTTACTTTTTTTTAGCGATCCACGGTTTGGTCACCGTTGGCATATAGTATAAGGGCCCTGGATACGTAATTTTCGGCCCCCCAAAAATTGCTGGCCCTAGGCAGGTGCCCATGTTGCCTAGGCCTTAGTCCGCCCCTGTCATTAGGTATGCGAAAATATTGTTTTCACACACACACAAAGAACTATTTAATTAATTTCTGCAAACCACGATAAATTCATTTTAAACTGAAATTTCAATGGGTTCGTCTAGTTTATTAATAATCATATGTGGGGTTCAAAAAAGATAATTGTAAATCTTGATTTTTTTTTTAAATAGATTATAAACATATCTTATGGGTATGGAAATGAAGCACTAAGTACTTCTTTAAACTACGTATATTAGACATTTATTTTCATTTCGGACCTTAGTCATTTTGCCAGTTAGGTAAGTTTTATAATAATTTGATAATTGTTTCTTTAATAAATTATACATTAAATGAAATTGGCGAGATTGGATCCCTTGACCTCAAGTTCGACAGTTTAGATAATATTTACATTTATAAACCTTAAACACATGGGAATTTGAACTTAATTTCTAATTTTTCCTTAATTTAAATATTTTTTAGGACAAAAGCATTCAAACCTGAACATACAATTATTATGCTGAATATATATATATATATATATATATATATAATATATTATTTTTATCTTCAACCCTCGTAATTGTTCTTTAACTCACGCCTATATTTATAATATGAAATTAGCATATCATAAATCGAACGATCTTGTGTTTTCTTTAAATTATAATCGACTGTTGACCAAATTTGAAAGAGTTAGATACGGATAGGGAGGCTGCTTGTATCCTATTTCAAGGACCTTGGTTGGGTTCTTTCAAACTTTCAGACTGTCGTCGAGACGATGACGTTGTTCATTTCAAGGTCTCCACTTTTGGCCCAAACAAAAGTATTAATAAATATAGGTATCCTATAAATGCATGAGTTACATATACAATTGTACAAAAAAACAAAAGATCTGTTAATCTGAATAATAAAAAATTAACAATCTAATTTAAAGAGCAAACTATTATTTTTTTATATTCAAATGTATGTATAATTATTATATATTTAATATAATAATAAATAAAATTACTATTTTGTAATACTCGTGTTCAAAAATGTGTCACTCGTTTTATATTAATTGTTCTCCAATTTCTGATAATTGCAATATATATATATATTTTTTTAATTAAACAAATACCCTTAAGATTGAAAATATAACTCGTCTTAAAAATCTAATGCTAAAGATTACATTAATTTGAAAACATAGGTTTGATATCATAGGCTAAGGTGTAGGAATTCAAAACATTTTACAAATTATAAGCTTTTGAGATTTTGAAATTAAACTTGGAAGAAATGCAATCTATTCTACATTAGAAACTTTATATATATATATTTTATTATATAAATATCGAAGAAAAAAATAACTTAATGAATGAGCCATTTTTTTCGTCTGAATTTTAAATAAATTTTATATTGAAGTATAAGTATAAAGTGGGAAATAACTGAGAGAGAGACTGTAGGAGGAGGGACATCATCATTTGTTAATAAAAATGCAATCGTGAGAGTTTTAGATTTCGACGTGGGAGTCGATTTGAAGATCTATAGAAGAGGAAGAAGGACGACGACCTCAAAGGTCCCTTGACCAAGCCAAGTCATCGGGTGGTGTATTCAAAGAGTGTGGGAAACTGTTGACCGGTTGACATGGACACACTCTTGCACCTTCCAATATCTATCATCTCAAGTTAAAATGAATAAAAAACAATAAATATGGTCAAGAAATGAAATCAGTAAAGACGATAACAAACCATTCCTGTGTAGGTTATCTTCTACGGATTTTCAAATATATAGTATCGTTTCCACAATCTAGAAAAAGAAAGCAAAAGGCCTTTTGTTATCTATTAAAATAATTATATTACTTGCTTAATATAATTGATATAGTTATGTAATATTAGATAAATTAATCTCCTAATCTCCAAATTAATTTTATTAAATCATATTTTAAAAGAAACAAAATTTTTTTAGAAATATTTATGAATACCTATCATGATCTAAATATGAATGAATTACAAAAAAAAAAATTAAATGGATATAGCTTAGGATGGGATATATAGTATATAAACCTAAAATTATATTTCTAGGTTTTAGAAGGGTTTACAAGAGAAATTTATTTATATTTATTTTATTTTTCTTAAATTAATGAATAAAATATAATAAAATAAAATCAATATCCACAATTAAAAAATCTGGACTGAAACCACTCGACTATCTCGCAATTTGAATTGGATTAACTAACACAAATATTATATTTAAATTAAATTTAATTAATTGTAAATTATAAATTAAAATTAATAAATAATATTTATAAACTAGCGCGTGTTTGGCTCTTTGTTGATAGCATCACTTCACTTGCTAGCGAGTGAACGTGTAAAAAATTAAAAAAATCAATTCGGCTACTTTCAGCGATTAAATCAAGCTGATATTCTATATACAGCAGTTTTATACAAATTTTAATCATGTGAAAAACTATCCAAAATACATCTTTATTTTTACGGTCAGTTTAGAGGAAAAAAATCTAAATGTGGAAGGTAATGATCCTCTTCTCAAAAGTTGATAGAAATTTTAAATCATGCCCTTGTACCAAATTTCATCATTTTAGCTCAAACGCTTTTGCGTAATCTTGTCTACATACACACAAACATAGCAGACATTTTTCTCAACCTTAGTTAAAATGACTCATGGACCTTCAAAACGTATAAAAACATCAAAATCTCGACAACGAAAATTTCCATGATCGCAATACTATCTCTGGCGTGATAGTAAAAAATCAAAACATTGAAATGATTCAAGTGACTTATTAATCTGACTTCGAAAAACAATATAAAGTATATATAATTTTTGTTTATAATTATTATTATTATTATTATTATATTAATAATAAAATATTTAACATTCAATTCATTTTCAATAATTTTATCTGTCACGGAGTTTATTTTAGAGATAAGTATATAGCCACATAAATACAGTAATTACTCGTATAATAATTTGTTATGAATTTAATTATTTTCATTGTTATAGGATATTATAAATGAAAATAGTGTATGTAATTGATTTTTTTTTAATAATTAAGATTTAATTTCTCGAAGTTCATTAATTATTGTCATTTTGTGTTCTGTATTTTGGTTGAATGTTCCATTCCACTGTCATTAAAACAGTTTAATTGTGTTTGGATGCCCTGTAATTCGAAGATAAACGTATGTACTACACAGATGTTTAATTTTGTCAATAATTGTAAAAATTTAATCTATAGTATACTAAATAACCATTTAAAAATAGCCTAATTATATTTTCAATAAAATCTTTTTATGTGGATGAAATTATATTTTCATTTAAACATAATCACAAATCAGAGAGTAACTTGGAAAATTATAATCCAAGTTCAGCCCTCTTTTAAAATCATCACGATTAATTTTCTATTTAGAAGAAATTAATCTGTTTTCTTTAAGAATGCACTTTAAAACTATAGATTAATATAAACATTATCATTTTAATTCATTTTATATAGCCCTTCTATTGATCTATCTAGTAGTCTTATGTTTTGTTGGGAGGCATAAGTTGAACACTCTGTTCATTGACACGCATGGCTGTAAAAGCAAACGACCCCCTCTCTGACTAGGAAATACTGTCATGAAAAATTCCGTATGTCACGAAGTCACGAGAACTATCTAAATCCGGACGTGATTCTTATTCCTTATTTATGTAAATTATTCTTTTACATGCATTTATCGCAAAACTTGGAAAATAAATAATCTTTTTTTTTATTCTTTATATATACCATAAATATATTATATATTTTATTCAAAATTTTTGGTTTATGTTATTTTTTAAATTAAATATAAGAATAAAAAAATAATTATTTTACAAATCATAAAATGGATTATTCATTCAACTTGATAATGTAAAATGTAATATGTCTACATACTAATTACCTTTTTTATGTTATTGTAAATTCATCCATATAAAAAGATATATATATTTTTTTATTAATCTTTCAATAAATAAATATCTACATGATATATTTTGAATATATAGTTATAGATTGTAATATCACCTTTCAATTTATATGTATTATATATATTTAATGTTCTAATATAATTGGTATTTTCAGAGTTTTTAAAGTTTAAAAAAAAATTTTATTATTAAAATCACCCATTATTATAATATTATTTAAAAAAATAAAGCAATTTTTAATGCAAATTACATTAAATTATACATTTTTTATGTAAAAACATGGAAATTATTTTATAAAATGTTTTAAGTGAGATTAAAAAAATTAATAAACCAGGCTTAGTAGTGCCGTCTGCCGAACTTGAGGTCGTGAGATCGAATCTCGTTAAATTCACTTACAATTAGATTTAAAAATTAAACAAGTCTATAAAATTAAAAAAAAAATAAATAAAAAATAATAATAAATTTTACTCTTTAGGCTTGTTTCTACAATTTGTTTTTCTAAGAATTTCTTTGAAGTTCACATGTTACGACACTTTATAAACTGAAATTCAATCTGTAGAGTTTTCATATTTCAGAAAATATTTTTAATTGATTTAATTATTTTAATTAAATGGATGTTAAAATCATAACATTACAATGATCCAAATGGCGTTTTAATTATTTTTGAAGTCAAGGTGATTGGTTGGTCGATCTGTTCGTTAGCTGTGCTCCTCTCTCACTTTAAGGTCGGACCTTGGCTTCATTTCGTTGTCAACTGGAAATTACAAAATTTAACTCGCGTGCCCTTAATGTGTCTTATATATTTTTCTAAGATTGGATCACCCATCCATCGGATCATTTTCTTTATTTTCTTTTCTTTTATTCTTTTTATTTTATTTTATTTTTTTTTTTTTGTAGATTGTTTTTACAGCTGCCATTTCATTTATCCATTCAGGAGAGAATCACGATTCGAATGATGAACAATTCTAAATGACAAGTTCGCATTTTAACATGATATTTTTTTCTTCTACTTCTTTGTTCATTCCCTTTAAATGTGATATAAAATAGGATTATCTAAAGTTGAAATGAGATGACATAATTGAAATGCTTTTAAAACTTGTTATATATATAGAAAAGTTTGATCATTGTGTTTTATTATCATCCTTTTGTAGTTTCTAGTTTAAATGAGAAAAAATAATTTCTGTGCTATTAAGTAGTAGAAATCGAGCGTACTAACAGAAACTTCACACTTTTTCTGGAATGTTTTTTTGCCTTTATCTTTTAATACGACAGGATAACGAGGATATTTATCATAAAGTTTTCTTACAAAATTTAATCCTTCACCTCCAATATTATCTTTTTTTTTTTGTTATAATTAATTACTTATTGATTTTTCGTAGTTTTAATATTACTGTTATTATAAGATAAAATTTGATGAACATTCAGAAATAAAGAACTTTATTTGATTAAAATTTCGGATGTGGCTATTTATACATACAGTAGGTATAAGAAATTAGCTATTTATGCATGCATATTTTAAACTAAAGTTTATTTTTACAATTCAAATAGATACCAATAATAATGTTTAATAATAATATAAATAATATTGATATAATTAATAAAAATAATAGTAAACATTGATTTAATCTATATATTTAATACGATAGTGTCCGTCTGTACGCAAAAAACTCCAGACCCTAAACTACAAGGAGTAAGGTAACCAAATTTTTCTGAGGTGAAGGGTACCTCAAATGATGAAAAATAAAAAAGAAATTAGAATCTTAGGTAATTCCTGAGCTGAGCTGCGGGTGTTCCATTTTCCAGAAATATATATAAAGGAGAGTGTTTGTATGTATGTAATGTGTTTACTTTTTTGCTGTCATAGAAACAGATATATATATATATATATATATATATAATTAGAACCTCTCTCTCTCTCTCCCTCTCTATTTAAAATTTTAAAAAAATGGAGTGTTCTAGCCAAATTAAGAAATTTAAATTCCTTATGCAACATTAATAGGTAAATGAATTGGACTGGAAGAGGAGACATATGATTAGAGAAATTGGGAAAAAATCAACCGAAATGTAATTAAACAAGAAAATTGAAGAATTATGATACGTGTACGACTTACATACAATTAACATACAAAATGTAGAATTTGAAAAAGTATAAATATTTAAATACTTAAGATCTCTAATCACGAAGGATAATAATAATCGATAAATCGACGTTGTAATTGAGTAAGGCCTGTTATTATACAGTAAAGGGGCTTATCTCAACAAAGAGGATCAAAATTAAAATATATAAAACAATTATTTTTCATGTTGATCGATGACTAGGGTGACCATATTTCGAAAACACCAAACCGGGATAAACGGTATACCTATTTTTTAGAACTAAATTGAAAAAATTTTGCAAAAAAAAATTACGAAATGTCCTAAATATTGAAAAAACGGGACAGTAGGGTGTCCCGAAGACATTTTTGGGACAGAGCACCTAAAGACGGGACGTTTGGTCACCCTATCGATGACTCTGGGAGACGAGAGTAGATTTAGAGTATTTGTGAGTATATTGTTCGCAGCATTTATAGGCTAAAAGAAGATGAGGTCACAGGGGGATGGCGGAGATGGCATAACGAGAAATAATGTCCAGATATAGTTAAGGTTATAAAATCGAGAAGGCTGGAATGGGAAGGGGACGTGGTTGGAATTGGAGAAACTAGAAATTGGGAGAAACCGATTGGGAAACATCCGGTGGAAGACCAAGGACCAAGGTGGGTGGACAATGAAGGAAGGAACATGGGAGAGATGGGACAGGGTAGGATTTGGTTGTAGCTCAGGATAGGGACGCTTAGAGAAATGTGGATGCTGCGGCTAAGAACTTTCGATAACTGTAGAGACACAGAGTTAAATAAATACAATAATAATATATAATTAATTAACTGATTAAATTAAAATATATTTTACAAGAAAACAAATACATGTCTTATCTACTTATACTGATTGAAACAACCTTTTACAAACAGACTTTCAACCAAATACTATGTATCACTCGGGGGTACAGGTGTGAAGAGCGTCGAAGGCGCTCGGAGCAGCTAGTAGAAATTAAAATTAATATAAAATGTATCACTATTCAACATTTCAATTCATTCATTTCTCATTGCTTCCTTATTCAAGTGAATATACAAATATGAGTTTATTAATAAAAATCGCTTTGAGAACTCTTCTATGAATAATATTTATTAGTATAATAGAATAGTTGATATAATTAATAAAAATAATAGTAAACATTGACTTAATAGATTTTAAATTAAAATAAAATGTAATATAATATTATTATAAACTTTTTGGTTAGTTAGTACGTTAAACGTAACTACAAATAGCTAATTTCTTATACATACGGTATGTATAAATAGCTAATTTCTTATACATAAGGTATGTATAAATATCCAATTGCGTATACATACTGTATGTATAAATAGCCGCATCCTAAAATTTATAGTCAACTTTAAAATTCTCAAAATTAATTAATAATCTAAATTTATAAGAATAAAGTGCAATTTCATATTATACATGAAAACTTAGATAAATATTTGAGAATGGCAAAAATGGTCCTTCCCATAAACCAAATCCAGTGATGTAATTATTCTTTTTTACCACTTTCATCTTTATCTAAAATAAAGTTATATGCTTATTTTGTGATACAATTTCTAAACTAATTGTAAGACGCCATTTAACTAACATCTTACTTAGGAAAGTTTTGAAAATTCACGATAGCTTACTCATTCAAAAGTTGCGCCAACATTTTCTTCATAATTCATTCAAAATTTTGTTACTTCATCTTTAGACCTTCTGATTTTTTACATTAATTATATTATATATAAATTAAAAATGATCAACTTTTATTGATATAAAATAAATCAAATAATTAAATTTTTAACGACGTAAAAACTTATTTTTTTTACATTTATTAATTTTTTTTTATTTATTTCATTTGGCAAATAATTTTTTTTCATTTAGTTAGTTACACATTATTTTTACAAATTTAAAATTAATTAATCAAATTAATTATAATAAAATAAAGTTTAAACATTTCAGTATAAACAAATATGAACACTATTATTATGTTTTATCATCAATTGAAATTATATGTCTGATAATATATTTTACCAAGTTTACCTCTTTCTGATAAAGTAGCAAGTAAATCAGTAACATTTAATGGAAATGATATTGACTCCCGAATCTCTCTAAAAAGATGGGCAATTTGACTAATATTAAACCTATATATATATATACAAGTGTCTTCCATTTACCATGTTAGTGGGTTCCACCAGATTTGCCATTCTCTATAAAATTTATTTTTAATAATAAATCTTAGTTCATTTGATAATAGCTCATATGATTTAGTGATTCCTACAAAAGTCGGCTGTTTTGCAAACAAATCCGCTTGATTTTTTAATAATATGTATAGCAAATATATTAATAATTAATTTGTTTTTATTTCTTATTTCAGATAACGATTAGTTTGTTAAACACAGCACAAGGGGCACAACTTCGATCATATCCTAAAAACGGTAAATATTTTATATTTTATAATTCAATTTATTTATTTATTTTAATGAATATAAATGTTAGAAAATGATTAAAAAAGATACTCTAAATCAGGGCTTCTACAAGTGGTGGGTCCGCAGGGGGCCCGTGGAATTTCAAAAAATGTGACACATAAATTATAGTATTTAAATAAGATCATTTTTAACATTAGTAAATGCATGTATTGATTAGTAAAAGTTTGCATATAGAATTTTAATATTATAAATTTAAGCAATCTAAACTAAAAAAATAGGGGGGCAGTGACATATTGATTTTCGTTCCAAGGGGGCCCTGAGTTTGAGAAGCACTGCTCTAAATAATAATAAATTTAGTTTTCACTCAAGGACATTTATGTCATATTTTAAGATCTAGGAAAATTTCATCATAGTATAAATCTCAGTGAAAATGAATGTATGAATGACAATTTCCAGGAAAATCTACTTCATGTTACAAGGGTGTCATACTATATTAATCCCAGCAAATTCGAAATTTAAATGGAAAATTTTGCAATTGTACAATTTTTATTTCAAAAAAATTATTTTAAAGAATTATAAAATAACTCATCTAATTTTTTCAAAGCCAATAATAATTATTGCAAATCAATATTATATTTTCTTTAATTGATTAATACAGATGTATTATTCAATAAGTTTTCAACCAAGATAGACATTCTTTAAATCACAAATTAAAATTAAATTATAAATTTAAAATTTTTGTTTGTTTGTTTAAACCTGAGATTCCTAAAGTGGCTACTCCAGGGGCAGTAATGGCATTTTGGGGGAAATTGTATTCTGAGTTCAATAAACAGTCTCTTAATTGCAAATTTTTACTAAATTTACGAAGAAGGTAGGAACATGAATACATATATATCTTTCTATTAAAATTTATAAAAAAAAAAAATTAATTTCCAGGGCGCGTCGAGTAATATATTTTCTAAACAATACCTCCCTTACTATCGTCGGTCGGTAAAAAGGGGCAATCGGAAAAATAAGTTTTGGAACCACAACAAAACACTAAATTTTTTTATTAGAAATAATAATAATAATAAATATTCAATTTGATATTTTCATATAATAATTGATTAGTTAACGTCAGTATGTATCAATTATCCTTCATATTAACTATAGAAATGAAATTTGTCAATTGGTCAATCAATTGTAAACCTACAGAAGTAAATATGTATTATTTGACTATAGATATCTATCCCCAGAATGGAATTCAATTAATACCCCTTGTCTCTTCATTCCTGCAATTAACTTTAAGATAGTATTGAATAATTGGTTATACAAATATTTAAAAACTACAACGTAGAGCCTAAATTCCCAGTTGTTTGGGTATAGTAAAATTTCATTAATTTTGTTGTTGTTTTTTTAATTGATATATTTTTGTGTATTTTAAATTAGAAATGAATTTAAATTCAATCTGTGTGATATTCATATATCCTTTTCGTTCATTTGTCACGAAATTATAAAGAATTGATTTCAGAGAATCTTCTATCTTGAGAAGTCTAATTAATGCCCAACACGTTCGATTATGTGATTTCCGGAACCGGAAGCCAAGTCTCCGAGAGTCAACGGTGTCTATCTCATACGTACCTAATATACATGAATCATGAAATATAGTAAATGTCTATCGAAAAAGAAATTCTGCCTTAATGGCATACAACTTTCAGTCAAATTCACACACACACACACACACACATATCGTATATCGACTAAATCAGACTTGTTTCCATAAATGGCGTTCCCTTTTAATGAATGGAAAGTAGAAGAAGAATATTTGATTACTTCATCATATTAGATAATTTCATTAATACCGATCCTGAAACTTGTTTTATTTTAATATCAAATTAATATGAAATAACAATGTTTATATTTTAGAAACAAGTTTCATGATGAATTAAATAAAAAATTAACATTAACATTATGTCAAATATTATCACTTGAAGTTAATTAGATTGGACATTTAAAACAATAATAAAATATAAGCGAAATAATTTTATTATTTGATATTTATTGATAAAAAGATATACTTTCACATAAAAATTTTAGGGTATAAACATAATAACCATTGATTTATTGAAAATAATGTCTGAAAATAGTCTTTATTGTATAATGAACAACTTTGAACTTTACCGGAGCCAATGAAACGAGTGGGTTTGGAGATACCCCTACATGCACGGAGGCATAAAATTTAGATCCTTGATATTCTAGGCGTTTTGATTTGGAAAATTTGGAGAGAACATGAATTGGATGGAGGTATCTCAAAATTAAGATGGTTAAAAGAATGAAATTAGTGAAACTAAAAAATTTCCAGTTGAATATTGATTCAATATTCAATAAATTTTAATATATTTCAAATATGTGTGGATTGATATATAGAATTTATTAAATTAATTCTGACAATTGATGCTAATAAAATTTATGAATAAAACGAAAAAAAATATTTAATTTAAAATGAATTAATATTCATTTCTTTTTGAAACTTCAACCTGATATTTTTAACAATATTCAATTTATAAATTGAACTTAAAATTAATAATTAAATCAGTTGGTTAAAGGTAGATTATTAAAAACACACGATATTACATTTCAAGATAAATCTAATCTTATTATGCTAGCTAAAATTGTATATATATATATATGTAAATGGGTTCTCAGAAACCGCTCGATCGATTTTTTTGAAATTCACATCATAGTTAGTATTTATAAAGAAAAGTCGATCTTTATTGATCATATCTCTGGGAAAAATCATCTTCATTAGTTTTTATTAATTTAAATAGATATGACCTCACAAATGACGTCACAGCCACCACTTCCTTATATCTTATCTCATATTATAAATAAAATAAAATTAAAAATATTTGTTATATCCATGTTTGTTTTTTTCTTTTGCATTAATAGATACATTTAAATTATTTGAAATTGTTTAACAACATTTAGATTTATCTTTATTCGATATAGGAGAATTAAATGACGTCATCAATTTCATCATACAGCGACTCCGTAAATACAATAATATTATATACTAGCTGTTCAGTCCACCTTGGGCGTTCTGCACTTCTAGCCGGGGGGCTCTGCCCTCTGTACCCTATATTTAGTTGGACCTATAATAATATCTTACTTGAAATTGAAAATCCAATTATGAGATCAAAATTAAAATTATTTATTCATCTAATCTTTGAATATATATTGATAAACATAGAGGTATGTTTGTGCCACTACTTAAAAAAAATATTTGTAAAAATAATGTTTTATATAAACAATACGAATCTTCCCTTCCTATCGTCCATCGGTAAAAATAGAAAAAATGATTTTTTTAAAATAAAATGTAAATTTTTCTTGTATTATTGTTTGTTTTATTATCATGTTATATCCTTCAAACAAATCTTCATCAAAATCATATATGATATATGAATGGACCCAAATTTTTACCTGGAAGAAACGCACTCCCTGAATATACACCGTGAGTATACAAACTTCTGATGATGAGGTATAGTAACATAGTATAGTATAAACTTCAAATGATGACGTAACTGTTGAAATGATCATAAATTCAATAAAAAATTATATTTATACGTAATACCGTGTGTTTTCAATAATCTACCTTTAACCACCTGGTTTTATTATTAATTTTCAGGTCAATATATAAATTGAAAAAAAAATTCTGGATAAAGTTCCAAATAACTACAATGTTTCAATGAGAGCTGTCAGTACAATATTTAAATTTAATATTAATTTCCTTTTTTCGAGTAAAATCCATAAATGCATTTATTTCTTCGTTTGATAGTTTAGTTCATAAGACCCAAATAGATGATTAAGTGGTTTCCTCTCACTTTCATTTGACTAAGGGGTGACGGCAGGATGTCCGCTTCTTAGTCATTTTCGAGTTGGAATGAACCTTTGACTTAAGTCCAAATCAAATGTTCAACATAAGAGAGAGGCAGAGAACGAGAGAGATCATAATCCTAAGTAAATATCAAAGTTTCCATTGAAAAATTTAAGTACCTTTGAGAACTCCAAAGAGAAAGGACGCTTTAGGCAAAATTATAATATAAGCATTTTTCATTTTATTTAGCATTTTTATGATTGATTTAATTTTATATCTCAATATAATTATTTAACTGATTCTCGTTTGCTTAAAAATGCTAATTAAATGATATGAACATCAAACACACAACTTTTTCTGAATTATAAAAATATTATTTTTTTAAAAAGATAAAAAAATGATTAATAAAGTATATATCAGTAATTTTTATTTATTATTAATTAAAAATAAATGTAAAAATAGAATTAATCTCTAATAAATAAATTTATTTTGATAAAAACATTTTTATTTTAAAAAATGTTTAGTTAGAAAAAACAGTTGGTACTACTGTCCAAGAAAGAAATCGAAAGTATGATTTATGAAAAAAACTCTAGGTTTTTTTTTCAATAAATTCAGTCAAAGGATAATTACATTAAAACGTTCACACATACACACTCAAAAGTATCAGAAAAAGATTCACTAGACTTTAAAGAGGGTAGGGTTCAAACTTCTAATTCTAAATTAACTCTCTCATTAGGTCTCCTTCCAAACTGTGCCAAGCCTCCTTAAAGTCAATTCAAAATTAATCAAATTACATAAATATTATAAAAAAAAAATGTATCGATAATATATATAAAAATGTACTGTGAATTGATTAGACACGTTCTAAGAAGATTCAAATCCCAGAGTGTAGTCCTTTATATCTCCAAATAAAAATCTTAATTAAATTAGTTATATTTTACTATCATTTCAGCAATACAGTGTGTGAAATTTACAATTTATCACATTTTTATTTCAATTAAACTGCATTTGTTATAAATTAAAATTAAAATTATAAAACACAAAAATCGAGCGAAAAAACAAATGGAGCAGAAAGTAGTTTTTTCTTTGTTTTTTTTTAATTAAAATTAAAATATTTCCAGTAAACTTTAACTAGGTACTATGATTTAATATAGTTTCCAATTCAATGGTTTTATTATAAAGTATATATATATTAAAGTTCTAAATAAAAAACCTCCAAGTGATGAAAACTTTAAAGATTTAAAGATTTTTTTTATAAAACTAAACTTTCATCTTTTTCACAAATATTATTGATAAATATAAGCCAATGTATGAAACAAGGAATGCTCAAGTATTCAATTAAAAAGTTTATAAATCAATGCATTGTGTGTTCATTCAAAAGCAAAAAAAAAATTTAAATGAAATAATTTTTCGATATTAAAAATAAAAAAAATTAACTAGATGATATTACTTAAAGTGTCTATGTTATTAAAATAATCATTATTTCTTATTCAATTTAAAAAGGGAAAAGAAAAAAAGAAAATGAGTTTCGCCAAAGATAAAAGCTTACAAATATTTCAACTTGAAATTTTCAAATTTCATAAAATAAATCCTAGGAGCCATAAATATAATTTTTTTTTTAATTTAATAAAATTATAAAAGGTTAATCTATGAAAAATATGAATATTTATATGAAATTCACTTAAATAAATTATTAATTTTTCTAATCACAGGTAATACTAGTAAAAACGGTATACCTATATAATAATACATATATTTATAAAGTACATTACTTTTATTTATTCAATATATTATTAAAAAAAACAATCTCTATTTCTTTAATTCATATTCATTTAAAATACTAATAATTTAATTATATTCATTATTATGAAAACTTTTAGAATATATGAATCAAGAATATACAAATCAATGAATGAATTCATTCAATTTTAGAAAATTTTTATTAGTATTTTAATAATTTTGGAAATTGCTAGAATCATGTTTATATTCATTGTCGAACATACTAAAGTAAGCGAACGAATGTATGAGTGAACTGGATGATGATATTGAAAGAGAAATTTTTATTTTAATTTTCAAATGTTTATATCATTTAATTAATGAATTTTATATTATTATATATGAAAATATAATATTCATACTTTCATTACTTTTTGTACATTCCCTAATCTATATTTGTTTTTTATTTATAGAGATTTTAATTTATAATAATTCCTATTTATACTAAAATTTTCATATTTTTTTATTGATAAAATTGAAAAATATGTATATGATATTAGAAATTATTGTGATCATT
This sequence comes from Labia minor, assembly GCA_963082975.1. Classification (NCBI taxonomy): domain Eukaryota; kingdom Metazoa; phylum Arthropoda; class Insecta; order Dermaptera; family Spongiphoridae; genus Labia; species Labia minor. The sequence goes on along the minus strand of OY720344.1, from coordinate 64,253,225 downwards.
TTGTTATTTCTTTTTAGTATTTTGTCTCTCTTTCTGTGTCCTTCTCGACTCTTTGTTCAATTATATATAATAGATCAAAGAGCTTATATTCAGGAATAACAAATGTTCTTGAATATAGAGAAAGATACATAAGTAATGATAAAAAAGAGAGTAAAATCCATTTGTATAACTTGGAGAAGAATATATTTTCACAAAAGGGCTGATTGAAAAGTCTACAAAATGTAATATATAGTATTTTGTCATTCAATAACAATATTTTAACAATTTTTTCTGTTTAATATTTATTTTATAATAGAAGGTAATGAAAGATATTACATTTATTTAAAATAATATTCATAATTTTTAGTTCAAAGTTTATATATATTTATATATACATATATATATATATATCTTATTTTAAAATTTGCTTAATCTTTAATTAAAAAAGTTTATAATAATTTAAAAATAAATTTGTAATGGATTTGATTTATTGATGTGTTTCGTCTAACAGTCAAAAATGTTTTAATGTGGGAGACCCCGGCCTTGGCGAATTGGGGCCTACGCCCTTCTACGTAGGCAGTGACCGGCCTTGATGCCAGGTACTCTGATCTCAGGACGATCGACCCCCACACCACAATTACATCGATGAGTGAATCATTCTTTTCAATTCAAACACTCAAACAACTGGATTTATTTTATATTAAGAATGATCATGGGTTGGATTGGTTTTCCATCCATATTTATAATTTTTAAGCTAAAATAAACCAATTCAGTATGTAAAATTTAACGATAAAATCTATACAAACAACTTTTCGAGTAATAAAGATCATTAAAATTATTCTTATATTTTTAAATACTTATTTTTTAAAGAAATAAATATCCACATTTATAAAAATGAAATGAAATAGTTTTTATTTTGAAAATATACTTTATTTACTTAAATATAACAAAAATATAACGTGAACAACGTTCTGGGCAAAGATTAGCGATAAAAACATTAAAATGGTGATAATTGAGTTAAATATTTAAAAAAATCTCATTATAAAGTATAATATGTGTGTTCAAATTTTTGCAATTTTCCTTTGATCACTAACTTATAATATCTTAATATCTCTTGAGTCAAATAGATTTTCATGTTTAAATCTCTACCAATTTAGAGAAGATATACTTTATTGGTATTGAGTTCCTGGTTCACCGAGTCGCTGCTCGGTACTTTAAAATAATTATTCCTTATGGACTATGAATACTTAAGATTAATTTTTTATTTAAAATAAATAAACGGCGAAATATATGAAACAATTTCAAATAATTTAAAAGAAGATAAATTAAAAAAAATTAGTCATAAAATATTCAGCCCTTTTACGTACGTATTAATGCACTGAAAGACAGAAAAGTATGGCCTGTGGATATAACATAATATATATTTCGTAATTTGATTACAAAATATTATTAAAATAAATATTTTTAATTTTATTTTATTTATAATATTTAGTATTTAAGGAAGTGCTGTCCGGCGCCATTTTTTTTATTAAAATTCCTATTTTGAATTAAGAAAAAACTAACAAAGATGATTTTTTCCGAGGCTGAAACCAATACTGATCAATTTTTCTTTATAAAAATTATCTATGGTGTGAATTTCAAAAAGTTAGAGCGGTTTAATATCTCAAAAATACAAATATATATATATACAATTTTTGCTAGTATAATAAGATAAGCTAAGATATATTTAACTTTTAAGAATTATAATAAAAAAAAATTACTCATCATTATGCAAATGAAATTTTACCCAAAAAAACTTAATCGACTGTTCTTTGGAATTTCAATTTCGAAATCAATCATTTTTGTAAACACTAATAATAAAGAAAAAAAATAAATTCAATATACACTATTCATTTTAATTATTAATGATAGGGAAAAATATTGAAAACAAGAAATTAATAAATTTATCTGTATCAGTAGTATCCATTTAAAAATAGAAACGTTTTATTTGATATTTTAATACTTATTCATTGTATTTCGAAACTAAAAATCTTTATCATTATTTGATGCATGATACAGTGAGATTTAAAAGAATCATTTGAAAATTGATTAATTCAAATCTTTTCAAAATAAAGCAAAAAAAAAGATGTTACGATATGTCATTGACGGGATGCCAGATGGGATTCTCTACGAATTCCTTCCACGATGTTTGTCTTCTCAATTGGCAATCGGTATAAAAACAGCGATGACTCATCTAAAATAACATTCCAATGAAATTTAAAATATTCCCTGTATATTTTATTATTATTTTTATTAAATTTCATTACTATTTGGGTTTTTTTTGTTTACAGTAATGAGATTCAATTCCGTGTAAGGGTTTGAGAACAAAAATTAATTTGCAACTAATGATGATGTGAATGATTGTGAGGTTGAAAATAAACGAGTGTGGGTTGGAAGATGCATCAGGTTGGTTGAGAGGAGAACCAGACTGGTAAGGACGACGGAGGCTGCGGTCAGTGCCCTTTTAGATAGATACCTTATGGCCTGCAGGTCATCCACTCAAGATCTTTGCAAGGTAGAAGAACCATCACCAGATGGCTGACGTTTTTAAATAATTGACTAATTTTATAAGTTAATGTTTATGTTTAATTATATTATAGCAATAATACATATTAAAAAATCAAATTGACCCAAATGGAAATAAACCCAAACAAAAAAAAAATTACTTTGAAACTTAAATAGGGGATAAAAGAATTTAATATACTTAATAATAAGACTAATTAAATAAAAATTATTATTAATAGTTTAATAAAAAATTTTGAATGAAATGTATATACACAATACACAATTTATTATAATTATTTCAATTTAAAAAAAAATAATTTAATTAATTGTCTTAATTCAAATAATTAAACAAGTGTTAATAAAATTCCACAGGTATCAAAATCGAAATATTACAGTAATTCAAGTGTGACTTTTTATTTAATTTAAAAAAATCCATTAGGGTCCAGTGGAAATAATCGCAATCAAAAAAAATGAATTTATTTATTCGTTTTCAATATCACACAAGTTAAAATATATAAAATAATCTTCATTAAATGTTATACGTTTCAGCACTTTATTGATTTTACGAAATATTTCTTGATAGCAATTTTGAATTTTTTTCTTTTAGCGATTTGGTTTTAATTTAATTTCTGCTTGTAAAATTACCTTTGAGCATTTTCTTTATTTTTGGGAATATTATTATTATACCATTTTCGAAAAAAATTATTCTGAAAATAAAATTTGAACTACTATGAAATATGAGTTCTTAGTCAGCATCTAAAAATTTTTATAGTGTAATTAGCTCCAATGTTACTATGAAAAAATAGTATCAGGTAACTTTGACCTCCCAAATGATCCACGTGGAGGTCTGAAATAAAAGGTCAATAATTATGAACTAAAGGTCATCGTTGAGTCTGAATCATCAAAGATTGGCTGTGAATTATCGTTGAATAATAAAATAAATCCTTCTATTTGTAAATCAACCAAATTTGCTTTTTCTTCAACAATTATTATCATTGACAATCTTTTCTATAAAATATATCTTTTTCTTCTTCAATATATATGTAGGGTTGGTGGCTTCGAAGTAAGTTTTTTTTAAATAAAATATCGTTTTTGTTGAAAAATGTAGCAAAAATAATATCGTTTCTGTTTAAAGATATAATAGCAAAAATATAATTTTTGTTTAAATTAATAAACAAGTTAAAATAAACTTCTTGATGAGCGTCGTCTTCTGAAATAATTGTGTTCTTCGTATAGGGTCTTCTTAACTTGACGTCTTAAACATGAATGATTGCTTGAACGTTCTTCGTATGGAGTCTTCTTCATGAATGATTGAATGTTCTTTGTATGGAGTCTAGTTAACTTGACGTCTAAATCATGAATGCTGCTGTCTGAGCAAATTCGTAGCATTTTATACCCCTCTGGGGTCGACTTGGCGCAGTGGTGGTGGCGTTGGGCGACCAATCGGGTGACAGACGCTATGCGAGGAGCCAATAGATGAGGTCTTAAATATGAGAATTCACCCAGTTGCTCCGAGAACATCTTATTCGAAGGAATCAAAAAAAATAAATAAATTCCTATTTTCTTCAAATCTCACATATATATATAAAGGGTTTTTGTCTGTATATTGTTCAAAATTAAAAGTTTTTTGAATATTTTCACGTTTCATGACTTCTAAAATCTAAAAGTGACTTTAAAATTTATCATGCCTGTCTGTCTGTTTGTATGAATCTGTCCGGAATATTATGACGTTATAGACACAAAAGTGGCTGAACCCATTACTATGAAATTAGATGACACTATTCTTATATACCTCTATTTGAATATAGGCTATAATTTTTATCAATATCTACGCAATAACCGAAGAAATTATTTTTTAAAATCGTATATAATCCTCCATGTTGTTCATTCAGAGCCTCTAGTGGCTCAATGAAAGAGTCGATTCTTTCCCGGCAATGAATATAAAATTAATAATTTTAGCAATTCCCATACAAAGAATGATTATAATATTCAATATCATTTCAATTAAATAATTTATTATGTAAATTCTCATTAATTAATTTAAAAAATTCATTAAATTTATTTTTTGATTTATTAAATTTAATAAATCCTCTTTTTTGATGCAATATTAATAAAAAATATTATTTAATTGTATATAAATTTAAAAATTAGAATATTCAAATTGTTTAAATTTTAACACATGTAAACAATCATATCCAAATACATAAAATAGAAAATTTTGAAAATCAACTTGCTATTAAATTCAGAAATATGAATCCAATTATAACACTTTAAAATTTGAATATTTCGTTACAATATTAAAATATAAGTATTAATTGATTATTATTATTTCTCATGCAACTTGGACGGGTAAATGAATTGGATTGGACTCAACTAATATTTTTTTTCTAATCAATGCAGATTAAGGCTAAATCAGACAACATTAGATCAAATTTAATCTCGCAAAAACATTCAATATTTCTGTATATCAATTATTATCACTCAAATTTAAACTAAATCATATTTAAATTAAAAAAAAAATATTTGACTTTTTTTCAATTTCATATGATTGTGGGAAGACCAAATAAGGTAATAAAGTTAAATCAAATAAATGAAAAAATATTACATACAGACTTTCAATCAAAAAATATATAATACTTCTCGAAAAGATGTCTTTATATGCTAATAATTAATCTGAAATAACTCGAATTTGTCAAAGGATAAAAAAAAATTCTTTGATTATAGATTATAATTTAATTTAAATCTGATGTTTTCTCTCCCTCTGTCTCTCTCTTTTTCACTCTCGTTTTCAACATATGCTTTTGATTATAATTTTACAAGCGTTGATATTAAATTTAGATTGATAGATTGACTGCTTGCGTGGTAATTTAATGAAAGTGATTGCATGCACAAAAGAGAGAGAGAGGGAGGGAGACAGAGTGGCTTTTGAGAGAATTCAAGAGGGCTACTAAATACTACATAAATACACCAAATCTACCAGTCTTTTTCAATTTTAAATTGAAATTGGAAAATATCAAATTAAAAAAGTTATTAATTATTTCACCTGAATACTCAAACCTCCACTTTTCTTAGAAATGAATATTTTTATTAATTTCTAAAGATTAAAAAAATGAACAACTACTTATTGTGTATTATAATTTTTTTTAACAACCCCCCTCCCCTCCCCAACAACTCTACTACTCTATGTGCATTTCTGTATTAATCAATAAACTTGAATTTTATATATTTATATATTTTAATATAGCCATCATCAGGTTAAGTATTAAATATTCCAATCAATCATTATTCCATAATGAAGTGTGATCTTTTGATCAAAAGATTAATACATTTTATTTTTTAATAGTTTAATTTTACACTGTTTATTACATTTTATTAATATTTTATTATTATTATTCTTTATATAATTATACTTTATCAAAATTTTATTTATTAATTGACTAAAGAATATTATTATTTTCATATTTTAAAAATCTGTTTTGTATTGGAGAAATCAATGAGTTCGTGAGAGGTTGTGATGGTTAAACCTATTTATTTATTTCGATGAGGGTACTAAATTCGAAAGACTTGGTCGAAATATTCACATTTCTCCAACCGTTTCTATTTTGAATTACTTCCATCCAATTTCTATCTTCCCAATTACTTCAAATCTTTGTATTAAATTTTCATTGACCACCAATACCACCGAAAGACATCGAAAGAAATGACTTTAAATTAAATTGAAAAGGTGATAAGTAATTTTTATTATATCTCACCTCCTTTTGACGATTGTCATCAGTTTCTTGATTCAACCACTTGGAATCTTGCAAATCACGTTGAAGCTAACAGTTAACTTCTATGTTTATCAATATGACTTTAAAATCTTTTTTATTTCTCTCCTGTAAAATTTGCAAATAGGAAAAGATCAGTGTCGCCGCTACAATGATGATTTATTGAATCAGTTAATGCTTTTTAACAAATATTTGGTGACGATTATTTTAAGGAATATTATTCAAACTTTCTATTATTAAAGATAAAACAATTATTATTATCACATCAATCTTAATTGTGAGATTTCTCAGTACTTTTACTTACACTCTACTAACTGCATATATTTTTTATTATTTTACTTTCAATTCATTTGAAAATGAAAAAAAGTTTTTACTTTATCTGCATCAAATATTTGTTAGAATAAATCTTAAATTTAAAATTATATGAAAATATTTCATATATAAAATTTCTCCAGAATTTCAGTAATGTTGCAAAGAGTTCAGGTGGAACTTTATATATAATTTATACCTATATAGGATCATTAAACATTCTTCGTTTAATTAGCTGCTTGCTATAATATTACACATTTTTATGATACAATTTCAAATAGTTAACGGTGCTAATCAGAAATTAATTTGATGATTTAAATGGTTTGTTAGTATATAACGGTGCGAATAGTTAGAGATCCAATCCCGATTCCTCTAAGAGGATAAAAAGATGTATACTTGAAAAACATCGAGTACCGGTGGTATTAACGAAAGCATTCATTTAGTCGACATTGGAAATGCTCTTTACAATAAGAACAAAAGAAATGCGTCAAAAAATCAAACCATTTATGGGATATAATGTACATATAAATAAGTATTCTTATTTTTTCTCCATTTTAAATATCCATTTCTCTCTGTTTGGGCACCGTTAACTGTTCAAGAAAATGTTCAAATAAAGAAAGGATAAGTTGTTGTCGATGGTCGTGTTTTTATAAAAGCCATCATTAAGATTGCAAAATAAGAATAGAGATGAATGTCAAAGGAACATAAAGTATGACTAGCAAGGTTAAATATACGTGTACACTAATAATCAAACGGATCTTCTTTATGCTTGCAATCATCTATTTAATATGAAAATAAAATTAAAAAAAAAAATTTTTTCTGATATTCATTGATCAAGTAAATAACCATAAAAAATATTATTTATAGTTATATACTATATTTAAAAATAAATTAGCTGGAGTGTCTCCACTCGACTATCTCGCAATTTGAATTGGATTAAATAACATAATATATTATATTTAAATTAAATTTAATTAATTATAAATTATAAATAATAAATAATAAATATTAAACCAGCGCATGTTTGGCTTTTTGTTGATGGCACCACGTCACGTGTTGGCGCGTGAGATTTGCAGTGTTAAAAAATTAATTCTGGTAATTTCAGCGAATCAATCAAGCTGAAATTCTATATATAGCAGTTTTATACAATTATTAATCATGTGAAAAATTATCAAACATATATCTTTATTTTTACGGTCACTTTAGAGGAAAAAAAATCAAAACGTTGTAGGTAATGACCCTCTTCCGGTTGAGCTACATTTCTCAAAAGTTGATAGAAAACTATGAATTTTGAATAATGCCCATGTACCAAATTTCATCATTCTAGCTCAAACCGTTTTTGCGTAATCTTGCCTACATACATACACACACACATACACACACACATACACACACACATACACACACACAGACATTTTTCTCAACCTTAGTGAAAATGATTCAGGAACCTTCAAAACGTATAAAAACATCAAAATCTCAACATCGAAAATTTTCGTGATCGCAATACTATCTCTGGCGAGATAGTAAAAATGCTGCTTTTTAAATTGATAGGAATTTTTAAAAAAAATCCAGGTTTGGCTCTTAAAGGTAGGCAATCAGTGATACTTCTGGTTGATCGCCTTCTACACAATCTTTTAGTCAATAAAGTCAAAATAATTTTGTTATTTTTTAATTTAATTTGTACAAAAAAAGTATATAGACATTGAGTTCAATCTTCCATCATAATATTTTTTTTTTGTTGTAAACTTGGCTAAACTTAAATAATATTAATAAAAATGAGTGAGGAAAATAAACTAAAAGAGAAATGAATATTTTACAATTTAACTAATCAATTCTTTTTAATTTTAGAAAAAATGTAATTTTTTTCACTTGAACTTTGCTTATTAAACAAGAAAAACAAACATTTCTATTTCAATAATAATTTCTCTATATTAATTTGTAAAATTCCTTTTTTTAATTTAAGATTTAAGAGAAAAGAACAAATTTTTTTAATATTTTTTCTTAATTTTAGTTAAATTGGTATTATAATTGATAGATTTCTAACTATGTATTTATCTATATCTATCTCTTTCTATATATAGAGAGAAAAATTTAGATATAGATATAGAGTAAAAAAACATATCGTTTTTACTACCTCGCCAGAGATAATATTGCGATGACGAAAATTTTCGATGTTGAGATTTTGATGTTTTTATACGTTTTGAAGGTTCCTGAATCATTTTCAATAAGGTTGAGAAAAATGTCTTTCTCTCTCTCACTCTGTGTACAAGATTACACAAAAACGGTTTGTGATAGAATCATAAAATTGAGTACATGGGCATTATTCAAAATTCGTAGTTTTCTATCAACTTTTGAGAAATGTAGCTCAACTGGAAGAGGGTCATTACCTACAACGTTTTGATTTTTTTTCCTCTAAAGTGACCGTAAAAATAAAGATATATGTTTGATAGTTTTTCACATAATTAAAAATTGTATAAAACTGGTAAATATAGAAATTAGCTTGATTGAATCGCTGAAGGTATCAGAAATAATTTTTTAACACGACTGCAAATCACGCGCCAACACGTGACGAGGTACCATCAACAACGAGCCATACCCACGCTGGTTTAATAAATATTATTTATTAATTTTAATTTATAATTTAATTAATTTAATTTAATTTAATTATAATATATGTTATTTAATTTAATTTAATTATAATATATGTTATTTAATCCAATTCAAATTGCGAGATAGTCGAGTGGAGACACTCCAGCTTATTTCTGGTTAATTTCTTATTTTCTAAAAATTATTTGAGAAAATATATATTTTTTAATATATAAAATATACTAAGAATTTAAGATAAGCAAAAAAACAAAATAGAAAAAAAGCTTTCAAATATAAAACGTGTGTGGTTGGAGAATGAATTATTATTTATTATTTATTATTTATTATTATTATTATTATTATTATTATTATTATTATTATTATTATTATTATATATATATATTCTATGATAAAGGTTTAATGGTGGTTTTTGCTGCAGGGCTTGTCACGGTCGGCGATGACGTGCACATCGACTGCACCTCAGACGAGATGCTCGTCACGATATCTGTAGGGCCTGATTCAGCCCTCTTCAATGGAAAGATCTATCCCAAGGGCTTAAGCAAAAACTCGACTTGCCTGCACGAATATCAACATCAGAGTTCACCACTGAGGTATCGGATCCCTCTCAGCAGTTGTAACACAATGAGCTCACAAACGGTACGTTTAATCATCCCATTTGATTTTTTTTTAATAAATAAATTATAAATTAATTAGAAGTTATAATTACCAATTAAAACTACTATCTTTATTTGATTAAGACAAATAATTGCGATTATTCCTTTTATGATTATTTTCATTTTATTTTTAAAATTTTTTGATGTAAATATTCACATTTTAAGATAAGGAAGATGATCCTGTGTCGAACAATTTTATTATAATAATAATTTTAATAATAATAAGGTACCCTAAACTTTATAGGGATGAAATATTATTAAAATATATCAACTCTCTTGGAACCAAAAATACAAGTTTTTAGGTAAAAGAAAAAAATAAATAAAAATAATAACCATAATTATGACGGCTGCTTTCTTTAATTAATTTTTAACTATATATATTTTATCATTCAATCAGTCAACTGTGAACATTTTTTTTTATATCTCAAACCAACGAATGTAATTCTAAATTGTAATTGAACAATTCTCTTTCTCAGTTGCTATACTCTAATAAATAATATATATATAATAAAATTTTATAATTTTGTGAATATTGTAATAAAAGACTTAAACAATTAGAAAACAAATTTATTATTGATTTTTAATTAAATGAATTTTTTTTTTATTATTTTTATAATTGTCTTCTATATACGCACATGTGGCGATAAATATATTTTCATTTTTTGGATTTCGTTTTTGTAATTAATACAGTTTATCGGGTATAATAATCAACATCTTTAACAAAATGAACACTCTCCAATTTTATAAAATGGAAAAATTTAAAAAAAATTAATTTTTATTCTTGTTAGTTTTATTGAAATTTTAAATTGGTAATTATTTAATAAAAACGCAAAAAAAAAACAAACAAATTAGCAGAATTTTTTTCTTTTTATCATATTAATACATAAATATAAAATAATTAAGATTTACCATCCATGAAAGTAAAAAGGGAATCGAACCCGGAAATCATATTTAGTTTTTTATCTTTCTATTAAAAAAAAAATTAATATATTAATAAATTCCACTTTATACTAATTTTTCAAGTTTAAACTTTCAATAATGTGTTTATCTTTCACTTTTTATGAATATATAATAATACAATTTTTCATTAAAAAAATAATAATAAAACTTACAAAGAAAGAAATTCTGTAAGGTATATCGAGATAAAAACATTTTATGATAAAATAGAATTATACAAGAGATATCATTGTTTATAGAAAATTCCCAAAAGGCCATATCACATGTGACAGAATGTCTGTCTTTTTTACACTCCCAGTGGATGAATCTGACAAGAGATTCTTATTTTTTCCATCATCGTTCAAATTCAATTTATAAAAGTTGAAAATCTCTTTAATTAGTATTATATTTATTTTAAAGTAAAATAAAAAAAAATAGTACAATACAGTTATTATATGAAGAAATATTATCATATTAATTGTTTTTTCTTCTGTTTTTAAGTTTACATAATTTGCATTTAACAAATCATTTTTTGTATTATTATTTTGATTTTAATTAAATAGTTCAGTAACTTTAACGTAACTTCCTATAAAACATGACAACAAAAGAACAAAACACAGAAACATATTAATTGATGTTCTTTTCCTATTAAAAAAATTATATATAAAATTTTTTTTAGGATATTCAACCTTTTATGGTGAAATTTTATTTAATCATAAAACAGTTATTCATTTAAAGCTTTTATTTCAATAAAATAAAATGATATATAAATGTATTGTCGTATATTGGATGGTTTAGGTCGTTAATGAGAAAAAATGGGTTGAAAATAAGATTAAATTAATTTGGTAGCACTCTGGTTAAATTTTGAAGAATAAATGGGTAATTGAATCCGCGACGGTTGATAAGGGAAATGATAAAATTGAATTCGTTCAGATTAAAAATGCATATATAAAATTAAACTAAAAATTACGTATTAAATAAAATAAAAATATTAATATTATAAAAATAGATAACAAAGAAATTAAAAAGAGTTGATATAGTACCGTTTTAAATAGGAATATTATAAATGAAATGAAATTTAATTTCATTAAGCAATTGCAATTATTTTAATAAGCAAGGGTCGACCACTTGGCTATATGTGATAGGAATGAATGGAGAATTCTTAGAGACTTGAGTCTTGAGTGTCGTCCTGCGAATTTCTCTGGAACATCTCGTGGGCTGCGGCGCTCCTCAAAGGGGGTGGCCGGGATGTCACTCCTGCAAGGGATTTGGTGTTTCCTTCTCCAATTCTGATCAAGACTGCTTTAAAATTCTTGTTCCACCACTAACGAAAACTCTTCATCCCTTCCCCCACTTTGGACACACGGATGGGTCTCTGTTCATCTGGAGATCAGATGTTTTATGACCAAAGGTCTTTCATTCTCCAATTTAGGAAAATTCTTTATATCATTCATTAAAAAATATCTTTCTAGAAGGTTGCCGCACCATTGTATATTAAAATGCATTTTTATGTTTATATATTACAATATATTAGAAAAAGAGGGTTGTTCCAGTACCCTCAACCTCTTCATTTTGCATATATTGAAGATATTAAATGATATTTCCCTTTTTATAAAAATTTACGTAAATTGTAAACTCGAACTTTACAAATTGGGATGGCGGTGTATGAATATTTATATTTTAAATTCTACGAAAGATTTTCCTTCACCTTCCCGTTATCTAGATTTGATGTATGCGGTATGCCACATAAGTTTCCTAACTTAATCAAATAAATATTTTTCATTACTTATATTCCAAAATAATTTAGCCTTAGTATTCATCTAAAGATTGAAAAAAACAAAAACATTTATAATATGATATTTTTAACTAAATGACATTTCAATTTTTTTAACAATTATTTCTTTTGATGAAAGTCGTGACTCGTATCCAAAACATTAATTGAAAAATTAAAATTAAATGTGTTTGTCTTTCCTATTCGATATTCATTTTGACTAATGAATCATTTATTTTTAATATCTTCATTTATTATTAAGAATAAAAAAAAACAATATTAAAGAAAATCACAATTTTTTTAAATTATTATTTATTCATATTACTATTTTAATTAAAAATTCATACTAAATATATCATTCTACATTTAATTATTTTGATATTAATAACAGTTTAAATCATTTAAATTTGTATCTTTATCATTTTAATTTAATATCTTATATCTCTTGAATTGAAAACTTATTTAAATTTTATAAATACAAAGTGTCAATGTAAACTTTAAAAGTTAATGATTTCTATGAAAAAGTTTTAACATAAATAATTAAAGTAAAAAGTAGGTATATGTAAGTAGTAACTTAATTAATATTCTGTGCAAAGAGGAAAACTTTGACCTGAATATTATTGAAATAACGTAAATTCTCAAAAATAAAATTATTCTTGTATAATAAAGGTTCAATTTTATTAGTAAAGATCTTTGACATTTCTACATAATATATATAAAAATTTCCCAAACTTTTGTCAAAACATGATTATAATTTCAATCATGTTTAAATATATATATTTTTTATTTTAAATAAAAATAACAAAATAAATTCTTGTCTATTTATAAGCTGTCAAATAAATATTATTTACACTTTTTTATTTTGTTAATTTAGATAATATATATATATTCTTAAAATATTTTAATATTTTTGCATTTATCTAATATATTTTCATTTAAATATTTTTCTTTAATAATGAATATTTATTTATAATAATAAGAAAAATAATGAATAAATATTCATTATTATATTTTTTCTTGAATAAAATTTGTGATGGATTATCTCATCCATCTTAAGTTTTGTTAGGTATATAATTTTATTTCCTTTTATATACTTTTCACTTATTCATTTTACGTATAATTTACGATATACAAATTTTAACAATATAATTTTATATTATTGCAAGTGAATGTATATATATATATATGTTATATGAAGAGAGAGATGAGTATATATATATATATATATATATATATATATATATATATGCTCATCTATATGTGTGTGTGTATACCTACATATGTTTAGTGTAGATTCAAGCATCGTTTCGCCTCCGCTTTCAATGCCAAAGATGGTAGGCTATACAGTAATTCGCCTACTGCATTTACTGCCTACGTATTGGTCAACATGTTTGTTATTCACATGGATAAACCATGTTTGCAAATTTTCTTTTTTTCATTTCGAAAATTACTTTCCCCTGTTTTCTAAATAAAAAATTATTAAATATTTTTTTATCTTGAATATTTTTCTCAAATTATTATTATTATTTCAGGTGTGATTTAAAAAATAAAGAAATGATAATAATAAAAAATTTAAATATTAAAATGTTTTTATTTACTATTAAATAAATTAGATAAGTAATAATATATATAATATATATGTTGATATGTGTAGATATTGTCGCTAATCAACTTGAATCATTGCAAAATTATTATTTTGATCCTCTTTGGTATTTAATACACGTGTTGATTAATTACTTAATTACACCAAAATTATTATTATGTATTCTAGATGAAAATAAAAGTAACTGTCAACTCTTTTTACTATCTCGCCAGAGTTAGTATTGCGATCACGAAAATTTTCGATGTTGAGATTTTTATGATTTTATACGTTTTGAATGTTCCTGAATCATTTTCACTAAGGTTGAGAAAAATGTCTGTGTGTGTGTATGTGTGTTTGTATGTATTTAGACAAGATTACGCAAAAACGGTTTGAGATAGAATCATGAAGTTTGGAACATGGCCATTATTCAAAATTCGTAGTTTTCTATCAACTTTTGAGAAATGTAGCTCAACCGGAAGAGGGTCATTACCTAAAAAGTTTTGATTTTATTTCCTCTAAAGTGACGTAAAAATAAAGATATATGTTTGATAATTTTTTACATGATTAAAAATTGTATAAAATTGCTATATATAGAATTTCAGCTTGATTGAATAGCTGAAAGTACCAGAATTAATTTTTTAACACTCCAAACCTCACGCAGCAACACGTGACGTGGTGCCATCAACAAAGAGCCAAACATGCGCTGGTTTAATAAATATTATTTATTAATTTTAATTTATAATTTATAATTAATTAAATTTAATTTAAATATAATATATTATGTCATTTAATCCAATTCAAATTGTGAGTTAGTCGAGTGGAGACACTCTAGCTAATTTTTATTTAAATGTTAAACAAACTATATTTTGAGTGGGTGTATTTTTTGATAATTTTTTTTTATTTTCGTATTCTAATTTTTGCAATCACTCTTTCAATCTTTCAAATAAAATTAATTTTTCCGTATTGCCTTATAAGTACATGTTTACGTTTATTATAATAAGAAGCGTTGAACAAAATTCCCCCACGTATTTCTATTTAAACCAATTGGTATTTTTTATTTATTTATTTTTACCTCTCCTCAGTCTTAATCATAATTTGAATATCACAAGGATTACAAAATCCAGCCGTCCTTGATTTTTTGTCATGTAAACGTACAGGAATTGAATAAGAAAGTCAAGTTATCATTTATCATGTAATAGACAAGATATACGATTTCATCCACCCGCACATATAATATTCAATTTACAATACTCACTCAGATCATTGTTGATATAAATAAAAGTAATCCATTCAGTTATTCGAATTCATTTCAGACCACACCCTTGTCCATATGTATTTACTCTACTTTTACTTTCATTCCCGTTGGCTTTGCAGTCCTAAAAGGAGGTCGGATTTACAGTCATTTCCTCCCCCACAACGGTGGCTCAGTACGGTTATCTGGTGATGTTGACCACCATCCATCCCTGACCATTACTTTTCCCTTCTTTATAAACTTTACAATGAAAGTAAAAGCTATATAAGAAAGTTTTCTTATCTTTTAATAGAAAAGATTATCGTTACGAGAAATATAATCGAATCTTATGGTATCTATTTCATTATAAAATAGATATATAAGCGTTATAGTTGTAAAAAAATAAAAACAAAATATTAGAAAATAAATTATAGAAGCGGTCGTATTTCTTTAGAACTTCATGGACCAGTAAATCTGTAATTTTAACTTTGGCGAAGCACCAATATAAATTTTTGGGAAAAAATTAAATTTACTTATATAATCTGAAATGTTAATAAATGAATGTATTATAAAATTTATTCATTAAAAGCAACAATATATGAATAATTATTTATAAAAATGGGATGTGTGACTGCTGATCTTCAAAATAGTATTGAAAACTTTCTATAATTTAATTAATTATCAATAAATCACTTATATTTTTAATTACAGGAATAAAAAAGTAAAATACTTGTATTTATTATAGAATAAAAATTTATATGAATCATCAAAAATGACAGATTATATATTAATTTATCATAATTTTCAATATTATATTATAATATATTATTATAAATAATGAAAATGGATATTTAAATTTATTTAATATTGATTTTCAACTATTTTACAAATTTAGATATTTTTATGTTTAAAAAAGTAATTTAATTATTTTTTCATTAAGACTTTTGAATTTTAAACTTTATAATAATTACCTTTACCTTTATATTATATTAAATATATGTAAAAAGGCGTTCAACTTATTTAATAGAAGTATCCCTGTATATACATTTATATGAAATCTTTAAATTTATTATATTTTTTAAAATATTTGAAAATTAATATTTTTTTTTTCAACTTATATTATTATTATACTTATTTAATTGAGTATTTTAGTAAAAATAATACTTGATATCCTTCAGAAAATACTAAATTTAAATATATGGTATAAATGATTATGGTTTTACAAAATTTAAGATATAAAAATGTGTGTATACATACAAATTTCAGTATACATTTTGTAAGTTTTAACATATTTAGAAATTTTATAGATTTTAGTATGGAAATTGATAAATGAAAATGGAATATTATAAAATTTCATGATTTATATCATTGCTATCTCTATATTAGAAATTTTATATAATGATTTCCAAATTATTTTCAATCATCATGATGATATGCCTATATCGATGAAAAGTAAAAAAAAAATATAAAATATAGGTATTTATTCTTAAAAAATATTCGTTGTCATATCACAGTTGACTCGCTTTTTAAGTTGTTAAGGATATATAAATATTATAATAAAAATTATAATAATGACAGAGAAAGAATTTTTAAGTTAAAATATATACAAATAAAAAATAAAATTGACAAAATGTCAAAACTTGTTTATATTTAATTTTTAAAAATAAAAATCAATAATTTACATATTTTTATTGTGTTCATTTAGAAAATTTATTCATTATTATTATAAAGATCTCTTCTTTAAACATTTTTACATTTATCTACAAATATACATATATATAGGTATTATATTTATAATATAAAAATTTATGTTTCAAGTATAATATATCTTATTTATAAAGATATGTAAACTATTCATAAATTTTTCTTAAAGAGTGAATCCTTATCTAAACAAAAAGGGTATTTCTTAGATAATATAATGCCTTTTTTTATATAAAAAGAAGGAAAAACAAAGTTAGAAATAACTTAAAGGTTAGCTTAAAACGAAAACAAATTAAAATAAAACTTTTTTTGAATAATTTCAATATTCCAAGTTCATTTTTTTATTTTATTATTTAAAACATTAAAGAATAAGAAAAGAATTTCTTAAAATATTAATATTTTCTAAATATAATAAATTAAATAGACAGCAGTTGTATAAAGAGTGAATAGAATTTGTTTATCTTGAGTGAAGATAATTTGCAAAAACACCATTCCAAGAATCGAATCACTCTCCCTTGTACCCCCCCCCCCCCCCCCGTCCATGAATTAGATAGAACAGATAATAACATAAATTTTTTTTATTAAATTTTTATAAATTAGATAGTCTTTTTAAATGTTTCAATTAATTCTCAATGATTTTGATTCAATTTTATCTTTAATTTATTTTAAAGTAATTCTTGATATATTGATGATAGTGTTATGCATGCAAAATGAACAAAAGTTTTGATTAAAAGAAAGGAAAGATTTATTTGAGCAGACTAAACATGATTGCAATGATTTCCTCCCACGCAGTGAAAGAGATAAGAAACAGTAAAGAGCAACCAACTACAAACCGTTTGAATGGATCAACGTTAATCGAATTCACTGTGTGTGCATTTAATGAATTACCATCACCAAACTAATCTCTATTGTGTTGGTTTTGTTTTCAGGATGATGGCGGAATTGAGTATTTCAATACGATTGTGGTGCAACCGCATCTGAAACTTGTGACGAATCGTGGACGGGGCTTTCATATACGTTGCCTGTATAAACCAAGAGAGAAGATCATCTCAAATAACGTTGACGTCAAGTGAGTGACATTCCCAGAATCTACTTTAACTCTCTTAACTCCCCTATTTCATACTCATCACCATTATCTTCATCCCCTCTACCTTACACACACACATTTATGTGTTTATTCAACGTTAATTAAGCAATCGACATTGCAAACTTAATTTGTTTCTACTTTCTCGAATTCATGCATGTTCTCTAAAGTTTCTCTATTAATACAATAATTATTAAACAATTAATTTCAAGAAGAATTATCATTAAAAATCAAATCAACACCAATTATAATATTTTATAAACAAAAATAAAAAAAATAAGAAAAAAACCGAATTTGTTATTTTTATTTTTCAATCGAAAAAATTTCCAAATTTTTTGAGGGAAAGGTATTATTATACCGATTCACTACCAATATGACGTTTTTGACTTACCTCCACGTTTCAAGTCATTCTGGTTAAAAAAAAATAGTTTTCCCATTAGCAATTAACATTAAATTAGTTTATAATTTGTTTTATGATATATATGTGTGTGTATGTGTCAGAAATCATATTCGCTTAAATACATTCATAAATAAAACAAACAAACTAATAAATAAATAAAAGTAAAATGTGCATATTTCCAAAACTATAACAATATATAAAAAAAAATTATTTCAAACAATTTAAAGAAAATTAAATTATACACATCCATCTCTCATGAAATTTTTTTTCAAAATTTAAATAACAATTTAATGTTTTTATTGAAAAGAAACATTAGAAATTATATATAACATTGAATTAGTTTATAAAATTTTTTTATGATATTTCTTATATTAAAATTAAATTTTCCTCCCTCTTCAGAAAAGAACTCTACAATATGTTGTTTAATTAAACTGTAATTAAGCATAACAACAACTGAATAAATTATTTTTATTTCTAGTTTGAATGAGCAGAGTGAGAAGGTAACAGCAACAGCTCCAATGCCTGGATGCTCCATGAGAATTTGGAGTGGTGACCCTGGCAAGCATCATGTCGCTGAGGAGGTGAAAATCGGCGACCCCCTCACTTTGGTTATCTCATTGGACAAACAGGAGGCTTTTGGTTTAAGTATCACGGATTGTTTAGTGCGTGATGGTCTCGGATGGAGTGAACAACGACTGATCGATCAAAATGGGTGAGAAAATAAGAAAAAACCAAATAAAAATTACATTCTTTCTATTTTATTTGAAGAATTTTGTTCTTTGTTTCTTTTTTTTTAACACATTCACTTTTTTATAAATTAAAACGAAAAAGATGATTCATTCTTAATTTCTTTTTAATTTTCATTTCATTTTTCATTTGTAACCGATCAGTGAAATCAAGTTACATATAGAACAATAATCATTAATAACTTTAACAGTTATCAAAAATGAATTTGAAATGAAACAAAAAAAAAATCCTCAAATATGTATACTATTTAAAACAATTTTTTCATCATTTTCTAACACATTTTTTAATGAAATAATTAATATCATTTGTATATTGATATCTAGCAACTAGTAATAAAAATCAGATTTTCATTTTGAATTGAACATAATTAAATCAAATTTTATTTAATAAAAAAATCTGTAACAATTTTAAATTAAACGATTATTACTATCTCGTAAGAGATAGTATTGCGATCACGAAAATTTTCGATGTTGAGATTTTGATGTTTTTATACGTTTTGAAGGTTCCTGAATCATTTTCACTAAGGTTGAGAAAAATGTCTGTGTGTGTGTGTGTATGTGTGTTTGTATGTATTTAGACAAGATTACGCAAAAACGGTCTGAGATAGAATCATGAAGTTTGGAACATGGCCATTATTCAAAATTCGTAGTTTTCTATCAACTTTTGAGAAATGTAGCTCAACCGGAAGAGGGTCATTACCTACAACGATTTGATTTTTTTTCCTCTAAAGTGACCGTAAAAATAAAGATATATTTGATAATTTTTCACATGATTAATAATTGTATAAAACTGCTATATATAGAATTTCAGTTTGATTGAATCGCTGAAAGTACCAGAATTAATTTTTTAGCACTGCAAATCTCACGCGCCAATACGTGCCATGGTGCCATCAATAAAAAGCCAAACATGCGCTGGTTTAATATTTATTATTTATAATTTATAATTAATTAAATTTAATTTAAATATAATATATTATGTTATTTAATCCAATTCAAATTGCGAGATAGTCGAGTGGAGACACTCCAGCTTATTTTTTATTATTTTTGTTTTTAGCAATTTTCCCCGAAGGTTAAGTATCCATTTCTTTGATATTTTAATTTTAAATATCATGTATTATACTATTAACAATTTAAGAGCGTAAGATATTTAATAAAAAAAGAAATTAAAGATACATGAAAGAAAGTTTAATCAAATTCGTTATTGCCGTTTTTTAAGAAAACTCAAAAACAGCGAAACAATTAATTATGAATGTTAAAGTAATACTTCTGATCAATCAATTTTAATGAAAAATTTCTGATAATATATATATAATATTTCAAATAAGAATTTTTGATAAAATCGTTACAGTCAAGTCATCATTGGCGTAAAGTAAGAACGAAAAGGTAAAGTTGGCCCATTTTATCGAAAAAGTTGCTTTAATAACTTAACATTCATATCTTAAATACAGAACATTAGTTTTATATGCTTTTCGATTTTGAATTACAATTCACTACACAAAGATAAATTATTTTTCGGGAGTATGGTTTTTTTGGTAACAAACTTAAAACGAAGTATAACAATAATTGATCGATCGTAAAATACTTATGCATATACTAGTATTTGAGTAAGAGAAAGTAAAATTATATTAGAGAAGTGGGGTAATTTAATAAAGGTATAATTATAAAAAATTTAAAAACAAATTTAAATGATTTACTTAATGAAATATTATCTAGCAAAATATTAATGAAAATCAATATTCATTAATTCATGAATATAATTATATTATATATTCAAAGATTTCTCATCAAGGCTAAAAATTATTTTTTTTTTTAATTTATTAAAATAAAAATTAAGGTGTTTTAAAATCTCTTTAAAAGTTATAAAATCCCCAAAACTTTCAATGTTTAGTATTTCTCTTTTTTACTATTAAAGGGTTGCTTAACGATTAAATCCAACCCTCTCTCTCTCTTCTACCTTGCTAAGAGTGGGGGGATTCTAGAATTCCTAACCCAAGAGAATCATCAAAGAATAAAATAATAGTGAAAAACTCTGGTGAAAATCGTCCATTCAGGATAACGTTCATATCATTTAAAATTAAATTTTTACGAGAGTCAACATATCTTCTTTCTCTTTCACTCTTTTTCTACAATAAAATACAACTTTAACAAACATTCTTTTCAAAGAGTATTCAAAAAAATATCGAATTTAACAAATAAAAAACTTTTTATTGAAGACCAATAAAATTTTGTGCAAAAAATTTAAATACCTAAAACAAATAACAAATAAATAAAAAATAAATAAATATTTTATTTAATTAAAATAATTTTAATCTAGATTTTAGAAATTTATATTTATTGAAATGAAATGAAAATAAACCTCTTTATTTTAGTGAATTATTGATAATTATTATTAATTATAGAAGTTTACTAAAAGCTTTTAATGTTGTAGTGATTATATATCTACCTCCATTTTAAATTTTAACCAATTTAAATATTTATTGATGTGATAGTCAGGTTCGGTGAACTTGAGGTCACGTGATCGAATCTCGCCAATTCACTTTGATTTAAGAATAAAAAATTAATTTAATATAAATGCGATGACTGACTAATATGAGCATAAATCCCAAAAGCTAATAAAATTAAAAAAAACAACAATATTTGTTGAATATTGCATTCTACTTCTTGAATAATAATAATAATAATAATAAGTACAATAAGAACTACAACTAAAGATAGGACTAAAAAAATTTAATTTTTTTACAAAATAAATTACTACGATGATAATATATAACATCAATAACTATAAAAATAATTAAACAAATGATTAATTATTAAAATATTACTAATCAAACCAATTTTTTTTTGTTTATTGGAATATAAAACTTTAGATGTCCAGTGGATCGTGAGATTATGGGTGCATTCACTTACTCCTACGACAAGACAAATGCCTCGGTACGCTTCCAGGCGCATAAATTTCCGTATACTGCCAGTGTATATTATCAGTGTAATGTACGTCTTTGCTTGAGGGCACCGGGAGGCGACGGATGCATTGACTCGCCCCCTGATTGCGAGAGCAACGGCCGACGACGACGACGTCAGGCGGTCAACGAGGATGGATCCACCCCCGCTACAATTGAAGTATATAGCGGGTTATACGTTAATGATGCAGCTGAATTAGCAAAAAGGAATATTGACGATGACGTCTTCCAAGAAAAGGTAATCTAGTCAATTAAAAAAGTTTTTTTTTTAACTCATATAGGTTATATACGAATATATACCATTTAGTTCAAAAGTCATTTTATTGATTTTTTTATTTGAAACCACCATCCAACACACTTAAATTATATGTATAATTTCTCCCTCTCTCTATAACTACATTCATTCACACTATTCAATAATAAAGTACGAGGGTAGGTCAATAAATACGTGACTTTTTGAATTTCCCGTCTCTTGAATGAAATGGCAACACCTCTCCTGTCAGGAAGCAACTATCAGCTGAACCCTGTTGAACTGGGTGATTTAGTTTTTGTTTGACATCCATTAATAGCAGACTACCTCGTGATTTGAGAAGAAAATGGAAAAAAGTGAATTTCCATAAAAATCAATGAATCGGAATACGAATTGCTCCCTCATCCGCCCTATACTCCGGATTTATCCCCGAGTTATTGTTTCTTGTTTCCAAACCTGAAGAAATGACTTAGCGGAAGAGATTTGACTCCAACGTTGAAATCAATTGACAAATCTTAATTTTTGGAAGGGATAAAACATTTGGAGAAAAGTTGGACGAAGTGTAGAGAGCTCAAAGGAGACTACGTTGAAAAATAAAATAATTTTTTATCAAAAAAAACATTCAAAAGTCACGGACTTATTGACCTGCTCTAGTAAATAATAAAATTCACCAAAAATAATATTTATTATTTATTAATTGAAACTTTTTATATATATTTATTCAATGAGTCAAAGATGAGAAAAACTTAATTATGGTAAACTGGCTATATTTTCAATTTTTTCTATTCATGATTTATCTATAATACCGTATGTTTTTATATTTTTATAAGTAACTATGAAAAATGTATTTTTATTTCAAAAAAGTTTTTAATAAAATTTGGCAGAGAGAGAACGAACACAGGTATATTTTCAGATGAAAATTTACGAAGGAAACCCCCCAAAATATTAGAACAAATTGGTTTGTCCAAAGAAAATATTATTTAAAAATGAGTAAACAAATGTCTAGATCAGATGTGAGCAAACTTTTTTATCCAATGCCCAATAGAAAGTTCGACATTTCTTGGTGAGCCGCAGACAAAAAAAATCAACTTAATAAATTATTAATCTTTAAATATTTAATGAACAATTCACATAATACCTATCTCAAAAAATCGTTTCATTGTTGTAGCGATAATTATAATAAATAATTAACTTAAATTATTAAAACTTTGGTGGTTATGTTTAAACATGAGGAAATTTTGTTAAAAATACCACATATTAACAAGAATCAGTTATAATGTAATTCTTTTTAAAAAGGAGCTTAGGAAAGAAGAAGGCGTGATTTCGAATACTAAATTAATAGTGATTCATGTGCATTTACTTCTTTAAAATTTAAGTATATTCCTTAAATAATTCAATTTGATAGGGAATAGAAGGTTATACGATAGTATCATAGATGCAATGTGTATGTAGGGGTAGTTTTTATTTATATTCTCATCATGAATTTTCAATTAATAATTAATTAATTAATATGTGGTATTATTAACAAAATTCCCTTATAAATAATTAACTTAACAGTAACCATGAGGAGGATACCAATAAAATGATATTGTTCTATTACATTTGGGAGGGGGGGGGAGGGGTGCACAAATTTATTTGACGGGCTGCGGATAGCTCATAGATCGAGAATCTAGAAGTTCAGACTACCTTTTTTTTCTTTTGTTTTGTTTTTTTTTTCATTATAATTTCATATCTATATCTCACAAATGAAAATCTTTAAGAATATGTAGGAATATATAGAAAAATTCTTTACAAGCACAATTTTATCTTAATTTTTAAAATTTATAAAATATAGTGTTACTATAAATAATATTTATTTATTATTTGTCTTATAATACATTTTGATTCATGTAAAATTTCAATTAACATATAAAATCTTAATATCAAAGTGAGAAAAGTCTTTTTATTTCACCAAAAAATAAAATATATATATATTCTCTATTATTTTATAAAAAAAAAGAAATATTCTAAATAGTAAAATTAAATTTTTATAATAATTTATATTAATTATCATGACACCTGTTATTATAAAAAAAACTTTTTATTTTTATAATTCTATTTTTTATTTTTTATTTTAAAATTTAACTAAGGGAAAAAAGTAATCTATGAAATATGTTTGTAAAATTTCTTATTTATGTATATTAAATAAATGAATTTCTCAAGAGATACCAGAATTTCTCTATTGGAAAAATGGTACTCCTATATTTTAATTATTTTATATAAATTATAATAGGTAATTTTTAGTTTCTATTTAATGAATCTATTAACTTTGGAAATTATATATATAGATAAAAATAAAATAAAAGATTAGTAAAAAATATTTTATAAAGTGGAACAGAAATACATAATAAATTTATTTTAATAAAATATAAAATTATATTAAGGATGTGGAGAAAAAAGATTTATTAAATAATTTCATCATATTTTTTCGATTTAAGGCATTATCTTTAAATATTATATGCAATAACATTTATTACGAGTATTATTACTATTATTTTGGTGGCTATTAAAGATAAACGTTTATATAAATGTATATATGTATTTACATAAAAATAAATTTACTTGTATACATATATAATATACATATAAATATATATTAATGATATGATATTTATGTTTTGTACATGAAACTTTATCTTTTTAATCGCCATTGGCAGATCTTTTCATTTGCCTCTGATACTACCAAAATATAGATACCATCTGCCACCCCATCTCATTTTAAAAATCATTCAATTTTATTTTTTTATTTTTTTTAATTTGTAATTTTCCTTAGGCATTATGGACAGTTTATAACGTCATAGAAATTACAAGAATATTAGTGTTGTAATAATTATAGAATAAAAATTCATATTATTATTAATAAAAGTAAAATAACCATTCATATAATTCATATTACTCTTATAAAATGGAAATTAAAATTTAACAAAATAAATAGTCTTTATCTTAGTAATGTCGCCTATGGTCTGATTCTATTGCCCTACTCCTCTCTTAAAATAACAATTGAAATTTGTCGCATAATCTTGTTTATCTAAGAGACCATTTGACGCCCTTCTGTGAGTGGCGTTCTGGGAATGATAGATTCCATTTCCTCTGCCCCTTTTCCTCCCCATTCAATTTAAATATAAAACTATTATTTTTTTTATTATATAATAATAATTTATAAAAAAAAAAATTATTTAGATTCTAAATCTCTAAAAACTTCTGTGCTGTTCATAAGATTATGAATTAGTTTTTACTTTTATTTTAATTTTGCTGACCATCTAAGTGTAATTTAATCAGTATTTATATTTTCTTTTAATAAGTAAGTACTAATCTAAATTGGAGAGCTTGGTCCATTCTTTGTTAGATCAGGGTAATATAACTATAATATGGAATAGATTATAATTGTAAAACAAATTGTAAAACTGAAATGAGATAATTTGTTTAAAATCTCTTATCCTATATGTATTTCTTGTTTTCATTATTATTGTATTTTAAAGTGTAACGAATTGAATGACTTAAGCCAGAAGCCAAATAAAAAAATATAGAACGTAATAAAATCGAAATTGATTTTTGGTTATTTAATTAGTGTTCAACATTAGTGGTGCAGAAGGAAAATATGTGGATTTTGTTCATTACCAGTTAAAATAAAATGATATTTTCCAAAAGGACTATACAATTGTTTGTACATATTAATGCTATATTTTTGGCAATAATAAAAATAAGTCTTTAATTTAGAAATTAATTAATTACGTATAAAAAAGACATAAATAGTTAATTCAATCAAATTTATATAAATTCTATAAAATGCATTTCAAAAACAATACAGTGAACGCTCTATATAAGCAACTCATTTGAACCAATTTCAATAAAAAAGTTTCTTACTGGTAAAAGTTGCTTATAGGGAAATAACATAATAACATAATTTTTTATAATGTTGTTGTGAACAGCTGTCAAGACAAATATTTAGCTTTAAAAAAATAAGTTGCTTATATAGAAAAGTTGAACTTGGAAAAGTTGCTTGTATAGAGGTTGCTTATATAGAACGTTCTCTGTATTAGTGAATCAAAATGTTAATATTTTATTATAATTCCTATTTTCGGGCTTTAAAATAAATTTCAATTATCTGTTCAACGAATCGCATATGAAAATAGGTTGCGCATCAAAGATCTATATACATCTCAGAGGAGGAAATTTAAAACTTCACTCTTATTTCATTTATAGTTTTAATTTGCTCTAGCTCGAGATTTTTCAAAAACACCCACACACACATTAATATATATATATAATTAAATATTTACTTTGAAAATATTAATAATGATGATTAATCACACATTTTTTGAATTGTGTTTTAGACGCCTGATGATCCAAATGCTATTTGCATTTCGCAACGAAATTTCGCGATTGGAATCGCGATTGCCGGCCTTGTTCTGATGTTGGCCGTCCTTGCTGCCATTTTAATACTCCTGTCACGTCGTCGTAGACGTAAAGAGCTCTCAACTACGGGCAGTAGTATATACAGTGGCCCCTATACCAACACTGCCTACAGTCATACAAGTTGAACGAAATAATAAAAGTTACGAATTTATATATATATATAATATATATATATATAGATATACGAACACTCATTGAGTGAAATATTATTATTATTATTATTTAACAAAAAAAATAATAATTATAATAATATTTAATAAATACTCATTTATATAATATTTCGAATTTAAATTAATAATTATTATAAGCTCAAAATAATAATAATAATAATTAAAAAAAATGAAAATGAGTCATAAACGAAGGTTCAGTTCCGAACGACCGCTGAATGGCGGAAATGCTCGACTATATTTATTATAAAATATATACATATTATATTATTTTTTAATAATAATTTTAGTAATAATAATTTTTTGATTGACTTTAAATGGAGTCAATCATTTTTATATATAAATAAAAATATTTAATTAAGAATTCAATAATGTGCCAAAATGAAGCCTAAGCAAGGTTTTTATTTTGTTTTTTAATTTAAGTCTTTATAAATACCTTAAAATTTGTATGCATGTAACATTTTAAACACTCCAAAAGCTCTTATATAGTTAGAACAGTGATTCCCAAAGCGGGCACTACCGCCCCCTCGTGGGCGCTGGAGCTATCCAATGATGGCCACAGGTGCATTTAGGGAAAATTACCTGTATATTACTTTTCTATTCTGAGATCAAGAAATAGATACATAAATTCAATGTTTCTAATTTACACCTTTATTTATAATATTTTGGAAATAGGTACATTTATCTTTCTGTATAATTGTTATTGAAATTAAACAAAGTTAATTTTCATGGGAGAGCTGAGTAACTTTTTTTTTGAAAAGAGGGCGCTGAGTAAATTATTTTCTGGAAAGGGGGCGCTTGGCCAAATAAGTTTGGGAACCACTGATTTAGAATATATTTAATGTTAAGATCTAATATCATAAACATTTACTACTTTTTCGATTTATTTCATTAAAGAAAAAGAAAATAAGAATTAAATAAACCGCGAATTAATTAATAAAATAAATATCCAAAGGATTTTTTTATTAAATAAATATTAAAGCATTATTTATTACTCAAATACGAGGGTGGGATGAAAAGTTACCTGGCAGACCAAGAAAAACGATGTTTTTAAATTTTTTTTTTGCTATATTTTTCAACATAATCTCCATCAACACTGATACTTTTCTCATAACGGTGTTTTAATTAATTGATTAAATTTAATTTAATTTAAGTCTTATCAACAGTTATGAATCGACGCAAAAATTCGTTTGGATTATTAATTAATTAATTAATTGTCGGTAGAAATAGTTTTTCGAAGTAGTTTTTGGTCTAACGTTAAAAGCAGCATACAAGTTGCACACAGCTTTCCATATTCAAATTCGCACACGTTCAGCTGACATTGTACAGGTCTCAGCTATCTTGAATGTTGAAAAATAAAGCAAAAAAAAAAAATTTTTAAAACATCGTTTTTTTTGGTCAGGCCGGAAACTTTTCACCCCGCCCTCGTATAACGAAATATTATAATAGATGTTCAAAAAATTGTTTCATTGAAGAAGCAACAAAAAACAAAAAAATTTAAAATAGTGAATTTTGAAATAAACATCAATTTGGTTTGAAAAAGATTGCGTCAGAGCACATCTGACTTAAGAAAGTATAGCGAAATCTAAATCTCATATTTTTTTTATATTGAAGAAAATATTAAATATTTTGTGATTTTAAAAAAGTCAAAATAAACAAATAAATAAATAATTAAATAATTTTGATCTTGTAAAGCGAGAAGAGATTCATTTGGATCATTATATATTTTTATATTATTTTCATGTCCCAGTTCATATTTTACTAATTATGAATTTAAAAGTCAATGGAAATTTTTGATCATTCAACATTAAGTAAGTTTCTGTACTTTATTGAAAATTTGAATTATATATATATAAGTTGAATGATGGACAATAAATAAATATAATATTCAATATTTGTTTTTGTTTTGTTATTTTACTGAAATACTGAAATTCGGTATTTTTTGTATAATATTAAAAGGCTTCTTATACATAGGATGGGATTCCATTGAGCAAGGGGTATAATAACCTTGTGGTGTTGGGAATGATCATAATACTCCCGTTAACTTCGCTTTATTTTAGCGACTTGAAAGGGAACTGCGTGCCACAAGTTAGCGTGGCACTAATTTTTAATAAAAAAAAAAATAGTGCCACGCCAAGACATGCAAAACGGCATTGTTTCACAATCACATTATTTCTTATCCCTGCAATTAATTTAAATCACTTATATTTTTTGATTTAGTGCTACTAATCAATTGTTAACTCATTTATTTTTAACATTTATTCATTACAAATTAAAATCAATGCGTTTAGATATCTTAATAATTAATGATTAATTATTATTATTATTGCTACTATAATTTTTTCTTTTATTCAAAAATAAATGTGATTCTGGAATTTTCCCGTTGTGTATATATATAGAAAGTAAAAAAAAATATTTAAAAAGGAATCCCAGATTATTATATTATTATTAATATTATTTGTTATATAACTATCATAATGTGATAATATTATATATATAATTATATATAATAAGACTTTTACACAATAATATGTTATTGTATCTACTAATATAATACTATATTAATAAAATTGGCGCTTTTTAATTCACATTTTTTTATTGATTTTATAATTTATTTTTTCATCTATTATTAATTTCCTTTTATTTTTACTTGATATATAGATCAATTTGATTAGTGACTTTAAAATAAATTTATCTATTAAAATATAAAATTTCCGACTGTTTTGTGAAATAGGAAGGATATAATTTTATTTATATTATTTGTTTTGCTAGATAATTTAATTTTTTACTTGTATTTATATTATATAAAGATTTCTATATATTAATAACAATATTTATATGTTTAAAAATTTATTATAATTGGAAATAGTTTGATTCCAAAAATAAGTGGGAAATTTCATCATTATAAAATAGAATATACCTTATATATACTTTTGTTTATAATTATTTATGATGTTACCTAGCGACACTCAGCAGATAGTCTTAAACGAACATGTGCATAAAAGGTGACATTTCAGCTTATGTGTTTTATGAAGATAGTTTTCTAATTCGTGGTTAAATTGATTTAACAATTAGTGAAATAACTGAGGAATAATATATTTTAAAAAAAGGTAAAAAGCTGCAAAGACATACCGAAAAATTTATGAAATATAAGGTGAGGATGTACAAAGAACCCAACAGATCAAAGGTTCAAGGCTCACTTTGAGAAGTTTGGCAATCAAGTTTCAAAAAACTGTAGAGCCTTTTTATATGTGATCTATTATTATATTAAAAACAATTTCTTTTATATTTCATTACTTTAAAACAGCTCATTATTTATATTTTGCTTCTATAGAGGGGGACATCATCAACACTACAGAAGCTCTATCTTTAAAATGATAAAGGAATTGACCAATAAATTTTTTTAGTTTTTTTTTTTAACTAAATTTTAATACCAGTGTCAACTAAATATTTATAATTATATATTTTGAATAGAAAAATACCTTTACCTTATATCAACATTGAATGAATATTCGAAAAGAAAATGTTAAAATTTAGTCTTTCACAATTGAAAATTTACATATCAAAGCATAGATAGATTAAAAAAAAAACACTAGTTACATAAGTAATATATAATTAATTTAATTTTTTAGTTGTTAGAAAAAAATATTCGTGCAATATATTACTCAATTCATGCTTATAAAAGATTTATATATGTAATATTTTTTATCAATATTTTATCAATATTCTGAAAGAGAGCTCTCGTATTCAATTTGTTTTCAATCTCTAAAAGACACATCAGTTGCGAGTGGTTCAAAGTCTGCCAATCGCTCGATAAAATTCACTCATCTATGATAGATTCAGCTCTCTTTTCAATTTAGGTATATAATTTAATGTTTCTAGGTGTCATTTAATTTAATTGATTTTTATTGATATTCTATAAAATAATATAATAATAACTTTT
This sequence comes from Labia minor, assembly GCA_963082975.1. Lineage (NCBI taxonomy): Eukaryota > Metazoa > Arthropoda > Insecta > Dermaptera > Spongiphoridae > Labia > Labia minor. The sequence continues at coordinate 64,222,143 of OY720344.1, read as the reverse complement.
ATATGAAAAATAAAAACTTAAAGATTTAATAATTAAGTAATTGTTTTGTTTTATATTCAATATAATTAAGTTGTTTAGTAAGCTAATGGCAGTCTACCCACGAGATTAATTCATTAGTATTATTATTATTATTATTATTACTATTACTTCTTAACTAATTATCGGTATAATTATAAAAAGATTTTTATTTCAATTAATTACATCACTATTTAGGAAAATATATACAAAATTTATAAGTTAAAAAAAAATTGATGAAGAAAATGTTTAAATCAAATTTGAGTAAAATTTCATTTGTTTAACGAATATATAAGATAGTCAAGTATTATATAATCAAATAACTTTTTATTTTATTATTCTAAAATAAAATACCAATGCCTCGTTCATTTATAAGTGAGTTAATTACCTTTAAACCTGCTCAATATTTTCAGCATACCTATATAAAGTAACATACATTAAGAAAATAATCAATGAAAAGTTTAACTTGTTGGCCTTTCATTTCTAAGAGAATATCGTCTTTAAATTTGAAAATGGCAAAAAGGGATGTCGCGTTTTGGAGATCTCATTTAAGTGTTGTCCCATGGTGTCTAAAAAAATGCAAAACTGAAATGAATTGGATTATTCTATTTGCTAGAGTGTATTTTTTATTTTTGCTAACTTTATATACTATTCTGTTGTATATACATCTGAAGTAGTAAAGTGTCATAAAAAGTTGTTAACAGAGATTGTTTATGACTGTCCAGAACATATATATATAATAAATTTTAATAAAGGTCTCATACTTTTCGAATTATATATATTTTTTAAATACCATTAAAATGACAATTCTGATCCGAATTTGAGATGAGTGTATGTGTTATGTGTTTTCAATTTTTTTATTATATTATTATATTTTATTATTTTATTTATATATTCAAATTAGAATATAAAAATTATACCTTTCTAAAGTGGAAATTAGACATGTATATACAATAGGACACCCATTATCCAGAGTTATGACTGGGTGGTGTTCCATGGATAATTGGAAACCCAGGATAATTGAAACACAATATTATACAATTTTATTGATTATAAATGTACTGAGATATAATGTTTTTAAGATAAATTATGTAGATGAAGTCATGTAAACCTTTTTATTTGCATTAAGAGGTAAACATTTTATAAAATAACAATTTGTATAGTTGCGAAAGTTCACATTCAAATTTTAATTCGAGAAAAATTGAGATATTTTTTTTTTGTTATATAAGATGAAAGATCCAGTAGTTGACACTATAAGGACAACTTTATGAGAAAAATTTGATATCTTCTATTTTTTATCAAATATGAATTTGAGTTTTGGGTGATATAATTCATTGGTTAATAATGAATAATTTATCTGCAAGCCAATTTTTTTATTTTTTATATTTTTTTTAACATTAGCATCTATATGCACCCGTAGTTGACACCCTTAAAATTTAAAAGATTGTAACGGGGATTTTAGGTAATAAATAAAAGATCGGGGTTCTCGAGTGAAAAATCTTTATTTTTATTCAAGTAATACAAAGGATGGACTAGTTTAGGGGGAAGGTGGCCCAGGTTAGTTCCAATTGATGGATGCAGTAACCTGCGAGGGATAATCCAGGTTAGTTCCAATGGGATGGATGCAGTAACCTGGGTGGGCAGGAGAGGCTGGTGATACCTTCTCGGTCTCCTGTCGCTCTCCCTTTTTGTGTTTCGGGCGAGCCCTTATATAGAGGTAGTTTGTGGAGGGGCGCCGGCCAGGTGGTGAGGCGAGGTGCGCGCGCAGCTTGGCGGAGCGGACCGGGCGGTGTGGCGATGGTCCATACGCGTTATCTTCCTCCTCTATTGGAGAGAGCATTGGCGGTATGCTCATCTCCTGGAGGAGGGAATCGATGGTGGCCTTCGTGCGGGGAGTCAGTGGAAAGCGCTTTTCCGGCTGATCTTCGAAGAGATACTCCCTACTTCGAAGACTCAGTTGCATTCCCGAATCCTCAAGAAAGTCTACCCCAAGTAGAGTTTCCTTGTTTGCTTGATTCGGGAACGTGAGGAAGGTGGTTGTCACGGTCCTTCCCTGAATGCACACCGGCGTCGTTATGGAGTGCATGCTCGATATCTTCTTACTCCCATCTGCCAAGGTGGTCTGCACCGTGATGGGTTTGGAGGTGTACCCTTGCCTGATTAGTTTCTTATAGAGGGTACGGCTGGCAATACTATTCGAGGCCCCTGTGTCAAGTATGGCCTGCTCGTGAATGCCAGAGACCCTTATCTCCACTACTGGCCGCCTGCGTGGGTTGACGTTACCCTGCGTTTTTATGGCCGATGCAGGTACCTTGCTGGGGTTGCAATTAGGGCATTCCCGTCTGATGGTCCCCTCTTTACCACACCCGTAGCAAGAAAGCGTAGGTACAGTAGCAGGGTTTGCTGGTGCCATGTTTGGTCGGGTGGTATTGGGAGTTTCAGTGACGTATGTAGCCCTTCTTGTCAGTCTGATATCACGGGCTTTCTTCTTCCGACACTCGGATTCGTGGTGCCCGGGGAAGTGACAGAAATCGCATCTGGTGCTTGTTGAGTTTGTGGGGAATGGGGGCCCTTTCGTCTTGGTCTGTTCTTGTTCCCCGAGCTCGATGGCTCGTGCTTGCGTAAGGAGCTCCGGGAACGTCCTGATCGAACTCCGGGGCATACGGTCTCTAATGCTGAATCGCAGCAGACCGTATATTATGTCCACCTGGTGGACATCGGAGAGTGGCGGCGTAAGTTGGGCTAGACGTGCCCTTTGTGTTGTCAGATATTAATCTGTGGACATCTGGACTGGCTGTGGGTGAGCGAAGATGTCCATGAATATCTGGTGGTTCGCGAGCTTCGGGGCGAAGGCTTGGTATAAATTCTTCCCGAATTCTTCCCAGGTGTTTATTTGGCCGCTGACGCCTTTTAAGAATAGTGGCAATGTCCGGAGGGCCTCCGTATCGCTGGCCGCCGATAGGTCTTTGTAGAGGCTCGCGGCCGTAAAAAATTCCTCCACTGCACCCCGAGTACGTGTGCCATCGCATCGGGCGGTGCAGTTAGCGAAATTGGGCCGCAGATGTAACGGCGTTGGGCGTTGCTATTTGGCAGCGCTCGAGCAGGGCCAGGAATTGTTCTTCGGATAATTGTATGGGCTTCTTCTGGGTAGAATTGTGACGGGTTCTTCTTTTTGAACACGCACTCACCAGAAATCTTCGGTGGGAAGCGAGACCGGAAATCTTCGGGGGAAACGAGACCGGAAATCTTCGGGGGGAAACGAGACCGGAAAACTTCGGGGGGAAACGAGACCGGAAATCTTCGGGGGGAAACGGAAGAGAAAAAAAATTTTTTTTTTTCACTCGAGCCTCTAGTTGGGCGCCAATTGTAACAGGCACTAGCCTAGGTTAGTTCCAATTGATGGATGCAGTAACCTAGCCCCACGTTGGGCGCCAATTGTAACGGGGATTTTAGGTAATAAATAAAAGATCGGGGTTCTCGAGTGAAAAATCTTTATTTTTATTCAAGTAATACAAAGGATGGACTAGTTTAGGGGGAAGGGGGCCCAGGTTAGTTCCAATTGATGGATGCAGTAACCTGCGAGGGATAATCCAGGTTAGTTCCAATGGGATGGATGCAGTAACCTGGGTGGGCAGGAGAGGCTGGTGATACCTTCTCGGTCTTCTGTCGCTCTCCCTTTTTGTGTTTCGGGCGAGCCCTTATATAGAGGTAGTTTGTGGAGGGGCGCCGGCCAGGTGGTGAGGCGAGGTGCGCGCGCAGCTTGGCGGAGCGGACCGGGCGCGCGCAGCTGGGCGGAGCGGACCGGGTGCGCGAGACAGTGGAGGGGCGAGCGAGACAGCCAGCGCACCGAAGAGCCTATTCGCGGGGCGCTTTGGAACTATTTTCGCTACAAGATCCAGTAATTGACCGGAAGGATGCCCAGTAACTGACACTAAATTAAAAATTTATTTTTTATCTTTGATTATTTATATAATAAAAATACAACTTAAATGTAAAATTATATTAACAATTTATACTATCAAAACTGCAACCCGAAGATGCTTTTACATTTTCAACTTCCGATGATGAAATAATGGGTTGTTTTTAATTTTTCTTTCGTTGAGTTTTAGCTTTCTCTTTAATTTTTTTAAAATTTTTCTTCTTTTTACTATCTCGCCAGAGATAGTATTGCGATCACGAAAATTTTCGATGTCGAGATTTTGATGTTTTTATACGATTTGAAGGTCCCTGAGACATTTTCACCTAGGTTGAGAAAAATGCCTGTGTGCGTGTATGTGTGTATGTATGTGTGTGTGTAGGCAAGATTATACAAAAATGGTTTGATCTGGAATCATGAAATTTGGTACATAGGCATTATTCAAAATTCGTAGTTTTCTATCAACTTTTGAGAAATGTAGCTCAACCGGAAGAGGGTCATTACCTACAACGTTTTGATTTTTTTTCCTCTAAAGTGACCGTAAAAATAAAGATATATGTTTGATAATTTTTCACATGATTAAAAATTGTATAAAACTGCTATATATAAAATTTCAGGTGGATTGAATCGCTGAAAGTATCGGAATTAATTTTACACTGCAAATCATACGCGCAAACAATTGACGTGGTGCCAACAACAAAGAGTCAAACATGCGCTGGTTTAATAGATATTATTTATTAATTTTAATTTATAATTTTTAACCACTTAATGTACACATTATTTTTGAATTATCGGTCAAAAAATTATCGAATTTTTTTAATGCTCGAATTTGATGTTTATATTCAATTAAAACGAAAAAAAATATTTCCATTGGCGTATCATGTGTTTTCTACTTGGGGGTTGATGCGGAAAAAAAAATTCTAAAATAGAAAATATTGTTTATTCGTAGATTATACACATAAAAATTATTTGTATGTTGTAACAAAACTATAATATAATTTACAAATTATTATAAACTAAAAATGTCAGTGGAGTACTACCTTATATTGAAATAAATTTATTTATTATTATAAATTTAGGAAAAAGAATTAAAAATTAAGTTGAGTATGATAAATCATGAAACATGGCACTGCACATAGTGCCACATTACAATTTTTACAAAAAAATCTGGTTTCTTTCCGTTTTTTCTTCCCCTTTTCATCCCTTTGACTGCAACATACAGCGCAATACCTATATGGATTAGCCTTTTTTTCGGTTGGTGGAACATGTTCTGGAAAATGCCTCTCAGTGAGACGCAATGGACCAGGCTGAACACTAGGTCTTCCAACTTTTTTAGTGCGTGTATGGAATTTTTCTATTATCCTTTCAATCAACGATTTTCGAAATTCAAGGTTACTTTTTTGGCCACCATTTTTTTGGTATAAAATGTATGCATTCCATACTGAAATGTCTAACAAATGGAAAAACATTTTCTTATAGTACTTTTTCCCTCTCTTCCTCGTTGTTGGGTAGTCATGGAGGTGTTGATCCAGTCGATCAACACCTCCCATTGTACCATTATAGTCAATGGTGACTCTTGGTTTGGAAATGGCATTTCCCTCTCTATCATTTTTATTTATGGTCTCCATTTGTGGATTATGAACTGTAGATAGAAAACAAACGTCTTTTTTATCTTTCCATTTCATAACCATTACCTTGCCCCTTTGAAATGCTATGATTTCTCCTTTCTTCAACTTTTTCTTCTGTAATTCCAAGGGAATGTCTTTGCGATTTATACGCAAAGTTCCATACGTATCTGTTTTGTGTTTTATTAGTATGTCTGCTAACTGAGGGGATGTGTAGAAATTGTCCGTCGTTAGGCAGTATCCCATATCTAGGAGTGGTTCCATAAGCGATAATACAACTTTGGAAGAAACAGGCAAATCCTTGTGCTTATCATTTATTTTGGTACCTTTTCCAGTGTATATTATACTGGAATATAGATAACCAGACTTCGATTCACATAAGCAATATATTTTGATTCCAAATCGAGCCCTTTTCAAGGGAATGTATTGCACCCAACTTAGCCGGCCTTTATATAGCATCAGACTTTCATCGATGCTGATGTCTCTTTCGGGAATGTATAGCGAACTACATTTGTTGTTTATGTTCTCGAAAACTGGCCATATTTTATTCAGTTTGGGCTGTGGGTGGGTTTCTGAATTGAAGTCGTCATTGTTGCAAAAATGCAAATTCTTTTGAATTTGGTAATATCGTCTATATGGAAGCAGATGTGAGAAAATGGGCGTTTGAAACACTTCTGACGTTGACCAGTACATTCTCTCTTCTGGCTTGCCTATTATTCCTTGCAGTATCTTCATCCCAAAAAAAACGTGCAACTCCTCAACAGTAACTGGTGACCATGATCTTGATGCCGATCCTGGTTGCTGTTGCGCATATCTATTCGTTTCCGTAACGATGTAGTTGATTAGAGAATCATCGAAAAATAACTGATAATAAGATAGACTATCAAGTTCATCCGGCGGTACAAAAGTGCAGCCAGGAACTCCAATAAATGGAAATCTTGGTGGAGCAGGGACGGGATTATTCGTACTAATGGCGCACCAATTTCTTGCCAAAATCAAATCGTGATCATCGCTGCTTTCGTCGGATTCGCTTTCAATTTCTGAATCACTCTCTTCAGAACCACTTTCCAATAAATATGCATATTCTGAATCACTTTCACTCATTTTGAAACGGTTTTACTAAAATAAAAATATAAGAAAATAACAAAGAAAATAAAAAAATAATTCATTGAAATAAAATATTTGCATATATAAATATAAAAATTTACTTACTAAATAATTATAATGGGAATATGTCACAAATTAGACAAAAGAGTAAATATAGCTGGTAATTTGTACAACACGTAAAAAAGCACAACACGTATTAGACGTTACTATTCGAATTGGTAATTCCCGTTGAAACTAATAACGTACGAACGACATCTATTTTATGATTCGAGAAGTCTAAATATTTGAAAGGGTTTCGATAGTGGTGGCATCTATTTTGTAATAACAGAGGTATAATGAACAGATTCAGAATTAACGGCATAAATCGAGCGCGAAATATTTAGTGAGTAAATTCAACTTCCGCTCGTGACCTATCCGAGCGCGTGCAAAATTGCCAGTAAGACGCGCTCGTATATGTCACGAGCGCGTACGTTAAGTGGTTAATTAATTAAATTTAATTTAAATATAATATATTATGTTATTTAATCCAATTCAAATTGCGAGATAGTCGAGTGGAGACACTCCAGCTTATTTAGTTTAGAAGCAGTTCTCTCCAGTTTTATTTATTCGGCTCGAAGTTTCTTTATCAATTTACCATTATGGTACTCCTGCCATTTATAATATTTTTCTAAAAGGGCTAGGTGTGTTTGGTTTTGAGGTGACTGGCAGAGAATTTATCTGTAGACTATCAATATTTTGGTTGGAAATAGTATTATTATTCTCAATATTATTAATGATATCAAATGCTGTATAATCATCATCAATTTCTTCAAAATCTTTTTTATCCTGGGTTCTTCTTGTATACATTCTATTTCAGAAACAGGCTGATAATTTAAATTAATCGAATAGTTTATATTTTTCAAATATCATACAGACTTCTATCTTCTGTATTTCTTTCTCAATCATTTGTTTTCATTAATGCAGTGAAGCATTCCTTTGCATAATTTACTTTAAAATGCACATTTGTTTTACTTTTCGCAATTATGTCAACTACTGTAACCATCTTATACCAGTAGATGACATCGATGTCCACTACTAAATAACGAAATGATAATGTAAAAAATATAGCATTTTTGTGTACAGTGGGACAGGCCGAATAAAATTTAACTTAATAATATTACATCACCGTCTGCACCAGTAGTTGACAGTGATGTCATTACCTGTGAAGAGTACTTAGTACTTGACATAGCCCTAATGACAAATATTCTTTCACTTAAAATTAAGATCTTATATTAGTATCTTCTAGGTAATTCAATTAATAATATTTAATATTGATGTCAATACTAAAAAAATAAAAAATAAAAATAAAAATTAGTGACTGGTTAAGAATTCGAAGAACAAAATTTTAAAATATCCATTTGTTCGATTCTTTAAAAAGTAATTGTTGTGCCGTCTACTCAGACGGTGGCTCAAAACTTTTATAGTTACACATCTTCAATAGAGAAGGAATTACTTTCATAAAGCGCATTTAGAAATGTTTAGACACATCTTATTATCCGATATTGAATATACAAGGGTCAACTACTGGTACATTTTCCCTAATTATTGTTTAATCTCTCTCTCTCTCTCTCTCTCTCTATATATATATATATATATATATATATATTTATTTATAAAAATTATATAAAAAAATATTTATGCCGTGACCAGGATTCGAACCTGGGTTATTGCGGCCACAACGCAATGTACTAACCACTATACGATCACGGCTTCCTTTTATACAATTATCTTGGACATTCATCCGAAATATAAGCTTTTTAATCAATTAAAATTAATTAAAATATTTCAGTTCTATTTATCTTCTTTCTTATCTTTTATTCAAGCGAACATGAATACCATGCAACGATTATTATTATAAAGAAACTACTTATATAAAGGGATAGTGTTGATTTACTATTTTATATTATAACTCTAATCTTAATGTTTAACAATATCACAAGGTCAAAAAAAGATTTAGTATGATTTCTCTTATATCTTTGTAAATTAGAACATTAATTCATGTTGAATTTATCAAAAATTAAATTTTGAAATTATAGTATTTATTTAATACACACAAAATATTATCACATATTATTTACTTCTTTCTTAGAAAAAAAAAATAAAAATATAATTTTTTTAAAAAAATAATTTAATTTTACAAAAGATTTATTATTTAAACTATAGATGGAGAGGCTAGAATTTAATTTAAACCGTTAATTGATTTATTCAAATATTTATTTTATTTTTTTTTAATTCTAACAAGTTTACGACTGGTTTTCTATTATCATCTGAACATAAATTATCGTTTAATTTTAGCAATATCCTTTAATTTTATTTAATAAAAATTATAAATTAATCTTCGAATGTTGTTTCTGAAATTTGACGAAGTAACATAAATACAGAAAATGAAAGTCGATTTATCTGAAATTTTAATACAATAAAATAATAATAATATACTTATAAAACATAATTTATAAATAATATTGGAGTATAAGATAACTTACTTCAACAAAAACTTCAAGATCATAATTCAGAGAGTAAATATTAATATAAAGTGGTTTCGAGGCTTTCATCATACAAAACAATATATTGCGTTGATAGGAAATTGATTTGGGAACCCAATTAATTTCATACAACGAGTTATTGAGTTTAGTGCCCTGGAAATTAAACGATTGATGCACTTGAATAATAAAATAAATAATAATTATTATTTATTTTTTATTTTTTTTTTTATGGTTTATATTAATGATTCTCAACCTGGCCATAAGTTATATTTGGGGACCGAAATCATTTTCAACTCTAAAAAAAGGTAAGATGATTTTGCGTTCAGGTTCTGAAACTCGATTTTTTAATATGGCTCTAAGTATCACCAAGTGTACCTACCATATATTAGAGATTATCATCCAATTTTTGTCGTAAAAATTGATGGGGGGGCGAATTATGAGCCGGCCTTATGAAGTGGGCGTTTTGCACAAAAAGGTTGAGAACCACTAGTTTATATAGAGTAAAAATTATTAAAAAGATTTATTAAAAAGATTTATTGATTTTTTTTTGGTTGTTTATTAATGTTGGAATATTCACCAGAGTATGTATCATATTTGCAATGTTAGTTATAAAGAAAAGTTCAATTTCATGAACTACATAATATCCAATTAGATTTAATTGGGAGGGATCATCGGCATCCATCTAAAAAATATAACATGAAAATACCAAAAGATTATTCTTAAAGATGTTGATTTAGGGCATTTGAAATGAGGACTTGAATAAATTAAAATTAAAATAGATGGCGAAGTAAAGACAGTATGAGGATGTGAGAAAGAGGGAGGGATGATCAAGAAAAGAATATTAAAATGAGAAAACTACTGTTTCGTAACCTCTTGGTCATATTTTATCCACTTACCGTTGAGAATATAAATGTCAGAGAAATAAGCGCAAACAACGTCCGAATCAGGGCAAATAGAATAACAAAAGGAATGAATTTTTGTGAAAAATCTTCATACATACTAAAGATAAAAAACAAAATTATTATAAGATATGAGAAAGGTTTTAATAAATTTAATGAATTATTATAATAATGACTTGGAGTGTTTTGAAAATGATTGAAATGAAATGGAACTATTATAATAATAATATAATAAATAATGGATGCTTCTCATATAGATTGGTTTAAACGGATAATTTTATTTTCTGGTTAAAAAAAATATTAAATGCATATATAAATATTAACACAAAACTGAATAGTAATACCTTATCCAAAGGCCAAAAAAACATAAATAATAAAATAAATAAATAATAAAATTATTTATTTAAAATTAAAAAATAACTAAAACATCGATTATATATTATTAAATCTTTTTGGAAATTTTAATTGATATTAAATAGACCGGTGAAAAAGGGTGGTAACCCTTTTTTTAGAGCAAGTTTAAATTGAAAAACTTTATATATTTATCTTTATATATATATACATATATATATATATGTATATATATATAATCTATAGATTCTTTACTTAAGAATTGTTTGATGCCCTTTGATCCATCTGAGAAGATCATCATGGTTATCCACAAATTTGGAAGCATGCTCCAAACGTTTTAAAAGTGGATACGTAAGCATCATGAAGGAGATTGTTAAACAATCCAAAACTCCAAATGTAGAACTAAACCGAAAAGAGGTAATTACTTCAACAAAATAAATGATCTCATACCATGGCGATTGCATCTAAAAAATAAAAACAAAATAATAACTGTGCAAAAAAGAGATTCATTAAAATAAATACCTATAAGGTTTTGAAGAACATTTCATTTTTTAATCGATTATTTTAATTTTCAAACATGATATCTTTTAAGTTGATTATAAATCTCATCCTGTTAATGACTTTGAAAAATATTCAATTCCCATTTTTTCAATATTTTATTTTTTTTTTTTTTTACTTTTATTTTTAAACAATTTTATTTATTTAAAGCTATTGAGATAATTTCAATCAGTTCAACATGTTATTTGTTAAGTTAATTTTTAATTAGAAATATGTTATATATATATATATATAGAAAAAAATATAGAAATAAAACCTCTGACTTTGTACGTCCTACGCAAGAACAACGCCTATCCAGCCGGTTATATCAATGAGGTGTCCTATGATCAGTAGAACGGGTCCTCTCAACCTTTACCTTGATTTTCTTGATCGGAGGCGCTATCAAGTAGCTTTTCCCCAATGTTGTTCCCGGAGGGTTGGTTGACTCCGTCCCATAGACCCCAGCCAGGGAAATTCCCTTGCCAGGCCCGGGACTTTAAACCCGGGACCAAGTGAATGTGAGGCAGGTTCACTACCCACACACCCAATGGCGCGTTCTATATATATATATATATATGCCCTTTATTAGGAAAATAGCATTATATGCTATAAATAAACATTTGTACAAATAGTGACATCCTGACGTTTTAGGACGAAGGAATGTGGACAATATAAAGAAAGGTTCTCGATTGAAGAAGAGAAACTATTGTGGTGATATAAACTTTTAAATAATAATAAATTGCATGACATGTTTATTTATATTGGCAGGTGTGTGCATGATAGGGGTGAGTTATTGGAAAAGTAGCCAAAGACTTCGGAGGGGGAAAGAGTTTTCCCCTGAATGGACGGAAGGTAGTACGTCATTCTTCGGCATAGATCGGACGGAGAGAGTTAATCCCAAAGTGAGATAGCGGATAATTCATTAGGCCAACGAAGGAGTTGCAAGCCCATTGAGGATGTATCATACCTGGAAGAAATACCCCGAAGAATCCTCACGTGAATCTCTATGTGTGCACCGAACTGTCTATATTATCAATAACAGCTAAGTAGCCGACCCTTATGCAATTGCTAATTAAATACTAAATCTGATTTAATTTATAATCTCAAATACACAACTTTATTTTCTAATTAATTACTTTTTTCTAATGTCTAACGATACCTATTATAATTATGTTAAATTCTTTAGTTATTAAATATTAATTTTATCTTAATATAAATAATATTTGATTTTCATTCTGAATGAATTCACAACTTTACCTCTTCCCTTATCAACCGTCGCTGATTCATCAAACTATATTCTATTCTCAATTACCAGAGTGTTACCAAATTAAATTAAACATCAAATTTATTAACTTTAAAACCCATTTTTTTCATAACCCAACCTATACTAAGCCTCCAATATACGAAAATAAATATATTTATAAATTTAATTTAAATCTAAATACATAATATTTTTAAATCTAAAACCAACAATATGTTTGAATTAATGCAGCACTCATGAAGAATTAATGGTGAAGATTATTTTTTGTAGATCTACTTTTAAGGATGGAAAATTTTGTCTACTTGTTCGGATATAAAACAACGTCTTTAAATTTCATAGTTCCACTTGAATACAATTCATATTTTTAATAGATTAAAAGATCAATTTTTAGTCATTCTCCGTATCAAATCCAGAGAAGGCAAATAAATAATTTATCATATAATGAGGGGAAAATATTTTTATATTAATATTTTACATCCGGTCACACTCCACTTTTAATTAATTGATTAAGGATTAACAATTTTTTAATTTAATTTACCTTATCCACTGGAAACCATGTAATTAAAGGAAATTGTTCTTCACCACTAGACCTTAAAATAAAAATATTGGCTAAATAAAATATATATATATATATTATACAAATAAATAATTTGAAATTACCATAAAGTATAATTATTATTATTGATTAAATAAGATGCTTCTCTTATTAAAGGATGAAAAGCCCAATGAACACCCGAAAAAATCAAATAATTTGCCCAAACAAGAATAATAATGCGATATTTTTTTTCCCAAGAAGATAATATTTGTTCCAATTTTTCACCGTTTCTAAAAAAAATAGAAATATGTTATAAAACTACTACTAAATATATAAATATACAGTTAAGGCTGTTAATAACACTTATTTTTGTGCTGGTCAGTGTTGGGAACAAGGGCTAGTTTACATTCTAACCTTTTATGCATATTGTTGCTAGGACATAACTTTTGACTTTGATTATTAACGGATATATAGTTGGCATCATGTTTATATGTAATCAAATAAAGAGCAACTGCAGGACGCAGTGCTTATCTTGTTCAATCAAAAGGAAAACGCGAATGCAGGCTGACATAGCATGATGGCAACAAAATGATCAAAATTAAGCTGCAAAGAACGAAAAAATGGCGAAAGAGGTCAGAGATTTGCCATGGAATTCTTTAAAATTTGGTCCCTTCCATTTTCATCTTTTCTAGGAAAAAATATAAACGATTTTCTTGGGAGGACAACTACGATTTGAAGAATAAATGGCAAAAAAATGTAAAGGTAAACTACTAATTTTATAATTTTACCAAAACAAAATTATTTTTAGTAATTGACCGGTCATTAATGATTGCTCATTCTTTATAGATGTTTCCTTTAAAAATGTTTACATATTATTTATAATTTAGTAGACCAATTTAAAATGTCGTTATATGTATAGATTATTTAAATAAACCTCTTTCAGGTATTCATTAGAAGGCTTTTATCTTCTACAAAGAAGAAAGAATTAAATAATTTATAAATTAACTGGAAGTACTGAAGAATAAGAAGAAAAATTTGGTCTCGCAGAGAAACAAACCAACAAACCAATAGAAGACTCAAGAATATCATTAATCAAGCAAAAAATTGTCGTGATTCAGTTGGGATAACAACTAGAAAAGTGTGTAAAAAGCTAGGCTTTAGACACAATATACAAATGAATAATGATAGAAGCAGTAAGCGAAAGCTATTTTTCAAAAGGTAGTTATTCAAATGGGTGGTATAGAATACTTTGTCAGCAGCCGAGATTAAGAGAGCCTGCTATTAGCAAAAGGAAAATACCAATTCGGTCGTGTTGTATTATGCAACTCCCGTGTATGCTGTTGCTCTTAAAATTGAAAAGATAAAAAAATGTTAAGGAAAGAGCATAAGACTGGCTTTGGCATTGCGATCAAATTGATTTCGTCAATCTCTGCCGTATATTTGTTTGTTGGCTTTTGAAAGAAAATACAACTTTGGGGTTGATAGTACTATATCAAAGGAACTTAATAGGAATTGGATACTAGAGAGATGGCAGGTAAAGTGGGATAAGGTGGAGGAGGAACGATTGTCTTGAAGGCTAGTCCCGAGGTTTATATGGAAAGAGCAAGGTTGACTATTCCTGCTAATATCTACTTGAAGGGTGAACATGAAGAAATTCCCTCCAAATCAAAAAAAATGTTTTGAGATTAATTCAAAGTCGAAGTTCATTTTATCGTTTATAGGTCTTGTCTTAGTGATTATTTTATAAAAGCCTAAAAAAAAAAAATTTCTTATTTTGCACTGTTTAAAACTGATAAAAACTTCTCAAAATATATCTTATATGTCATAGAAATTAATAACAAAAATAAATTATCGTACTTATCATCATTCAATTTGGATATAATCTCGATAGTTCTGTCTGCTTTCTTGACCAACATTTTCAAATGAGATTTATTAATTCCAATATAAATATTGTTTACAGTAAATGACATTCCAACAACAAACAACATCATCATTGCAACCTTATCCTAAAAATAAATGTCAAGATTAAAAATAATATCTCTATATATGGCAAATCAAAATAGAGATAGATATAGTATCATAGTACAATAGTTTTGTTCGCTCGAAACTGGGTAACTATATTACCCTTTGCATCGATTAAAAAGATTTCATGGATTTAATGTAAAATTTCTGGCCTCTTTGAACTATAAATCTTCAAATAATTTTTTTTTATTAGTTATAAAATGCATCAATTTTTAAGTTTTCCATTGCAAATTTAAAATGAAAAATATACAAGTTTCCTGCCAAATTTTATTCATATAGATATATGTATGGAAAATATACATACAGACAAATCCATATACGACTAATTTTAATATTTTTGAAAATTAATTACCTTGACATCTCCTTCATAAAAATACACCGCCCAAAATTCACTTTGAACAACTATTGCCATGATGAATAAATAGAACCAGATTAATATAGTTAAAAATTTAGATAATTTTGGTGTAAGTTTTTCTGGTAAATACCACATTCCAAAAATAATGGAATATGCTAAAATCAGCGAAAGAAATTTTCTACCTCTCCCAGCTTCAACCGCCATTTTCTTAAAGATATCTATTCTAACCAAAAAGCAACTTAATCGAAATATTAACTTTGGTCAAAAAAACATCTTAGCATGATATCCAAATTAGATCAAGAAAAAAATTAATTTATTATTAAAACGTATTTTTGTACTAAATGGTATAATTATGAAATAAACATTTTAAGTAATTAATAAGAATAGAAAGAACAAATGATAGAAACTCCCTCGTACATATTTAGAAAAGATTAATAATAAATAAGGCAATGTTTTTTTATAGGAACTATCCTTGATAAAGGATTGGACAAGAAATAAAAAAATTGAAGAAGAACAGAAAAAATTGAAAATCATGAAAACGAAAATACAACACTACAAATAGTATTCAAAATAAAAAACACAAATCATTACATAAGCTTATTTAATTATTTTTCTTTCTATTTTCATGATTAATTAAAATGTATAATCTCATATTGTCTTAGAATAATTATGGGTGAATCAATATTTTATACTTAAATGCTCTTTAATTATAAAAATTTTATATTTTGTTTTCAATCAGTTACTTAAAAATAATAATTTATATTCAGTCGTTTAAGAAATTCAAAATCAAAATTGAATTTAAACAATTTCATCGGGGGGGGGGGGGGAATTGAATAATAAAAGGGGAGCTTTATTATTCTCTCGATTCTATCTATATATATAAAAAAGTTTTTTCAAAATTTAAAATTTTTTGCATATATTCGCGTTTCATGACCTCTAGAATCCAGAAGTGATTTTAGAATTTTCCATGTCTGTCTGTATGTATGTCAGTCTGTCCGGTAAATAAGTAAGTTATAGACTCAAAATTGACTGAACCGATTTCCTTGAAATTACATCACAATATTCTTATATACCTGTATTTCAACATAGGCTATAAATTTAATATTTAACCGCAGAAAGTATTTTTTTAATATTTAGATAATGCTCCGTATTGTTCATTTAAGAATCTAACGTGGCTCACTGAACAAGTCGCGATTCATTTTACACAATTCTATCAATTCCCAAACAAAGAATTATTATAAAGGAATATTAAAAAAAATGTATCCCATTAAAATAAATATAATAATTTTGTGACTATATTCAAAAATAAAGAAACAATCAAAAAGAAAATGAAAGTTTTCGTATCCTGTTTGAATGAAAAATTTTTACATTAACTTTAAAGAAAATACTATGCATCACTTGAGGGGGACAGAGCCCCTCGGTCTAAGTGTGAAGAGCTGCGAAGGCCGTCTAATTGATTAGTAATATTATAGATAATAATCTGAGTAAAGTATCAAAGAAAGAAGGAATCTAAATACTAACCCCATAAACAATCCAGAAAAAACACTAAGATCTTACGATCTCCAGTAAGAAGGTACAGTTGTAGCTATCTGCTGATTATTGGAAATTCAGAGAACACTCAAAAATTAGCTTCGCCGAGACAAGGGTCACACAGTAGACTAAATCTAGTAAGCAAACTTAAAATGTGTGATTCCCTTAATACTGGGAAAAAAAGGAAAGTTAGCGAAACTAAACACCAAACAAAAGAAAAAATAATTAACAAAAAGAAGACCCAATCGCCTTTATCACATTTCAGACTCTGGAACTTATATCTAAAATCACTGATTCCATAAACAAATTAATTGAGGAGAGCCCAACAACCAAAAGAGAAATAAAAGAACTTGTAATTGGACTAAAACGACCGAAATTCTAAAGCGTAAAACTATACAGGAATGACTACAATCCCACAAATAGGAAGAAGTAGATATACCAAAATATGACATCGATTGTCAAACAAGTGGTAAAATAAACAAAACAGACATAGCTACTCAAACAAATCCATGGTACCAAAATAGTTCTGACGAGCTAAAATCGCTTCAAGACATAAACACTATAGAAAAATGGAAGCTAGTTAAGAGCAAAAGCTGGCCTGAAGAAATACATAAAAACACCGAAATTGTACATGGAAATCCATTGACAACTGAAGAAAATGTAGTCAAGGTCGTAATGATAGAACCTAAGGATTCCGAAATGTCAAAAAGTATTCAAAAACTCTTTCGAGAAAGATTCCCTGAGATTGCAAATGCTAAAAACAAATTTGACGTACTGGAGCAAATAACTAAACTCAGTCCTAAAGATCCAACAGAATACCCCTGTCAAAAGGTCATAAAAATTAAGCATAATGGAAGCGAAGAAGATATATGGAACAAACTACAGGTGCTAAGATAGAAAACAGAAAAAGATAAAAGGGTTGCATTACATCACATCGATTGCATGAGCTTCACTGGACTAAGAAGGATGGTTGAGTGTGTATTCTGTTCTAACGAAAACAAAAATAGAAATTTATACGAATAGGAGAGAAAATAAAGAGATAGACAAGCATCGAACAAAAAGAGAGAAACCAACGTATGCTTTAATAATTGAAGGAAAAGACAAAGATTATAACACTTTACCACCTGAGAAATGTGAAAAATAGTCTGAGCATAAACACAAATAATACAGCAATAAAAGGCATAAGAAGTACCAGAGAAGGGAAGATGCTAATAACAATGGAAAAAAATAACCAAGTCTTAGAAGAGTTAAAAAACGCTATAGAAAAAACATCCGAAAAAATTAAAGTAAGAAAGGCCGGAGAGAGACAAGAAAAGGAAACAATACATATAAGAGGTATAGACGCGCTAACAGAAAAAGAAGAATTAGAGAAAGAAATAATGAAAAGGATAGGAGAAAAGGGAGGACTTGCTCTTTGGTCGTGCTAGATTACTTGCTCTCACTGATATACATAGAAATATAGATTATATATATATATAAGTATATTTATAGGTTTTTGATTTTTTTCTTTCTTTTCTTTCGTTTTTTTATTTATAATTAATAAAATGAGCTAATTTAAGGAAGTTATTAAGAAGTTTGATGATTTTAAAGACGAGAAGAATTGAGGAATCTCAATATTTCATCGGCATTGGAGGAAATGAACGCGAGGTGCGAAGATTTGAAGAGAGAAAATGAACAACTAAGAAAGGAGTTGTCACGCCAGGGAGAAGAGCTGGAAACCTGCAGAAGACAAAATAATTTGATCATCCACGGAGTGCCCTGCAAAGAAAATGAAGATTATGAAATGCTAGAAGAGTCGGTCTTAGAGATTTGTAATAAAATTATGTCTGTGGCTACATCCGGTAGTGATATTAATTTTGTAAAAAGAATTGGTAAGAGAAACTCCGAGAAAAAACCAATTGTGCTGTCTCTTGTCTCCAAGAATCACAAGATGAAAATTTTACGCAATACAAGAAAATTTAAGAATAGTAAAATATATATATTTGAGGATTTGGGGAAGAAGAAGCAAGAGCAACGGAAAGAACTGATAAAGTTAAGGGATAAATACAGGGAAGAGGGAAAAATTTGCAAATTGAAAAATGATGGTCTTATTGTGGATGGCCGTTATGTTCATTATGATCTGCTTTTTAAAGATCCGCAGAAGACGAGGGCGTCGACAAAGCTTCAAAGAGAAGAGGAAACAAGTGATGAGGATAAATCAAAAAAGAGGAAGAGGAATGTGAGCACTAAGACCAAACCCACATCTATAGATAATCCTTTTCGTCCCCGAAGCAACTCCGGACAAACACATTAGGCGGATAAAACGGCAGGAAAATGAAAGTGAGTTCTTAGACATAATTTCTTATAATATTGCCGGGATAAAAGGAAAAATAAACAATTTTGAGTTTTTAAATTTTATTAGAGGGTTTAAATTTTTTGTATTGATAGAGACATATGTTGAGGATGTTAAAACATTTGCCAGAATCCAAAATCTGTTTCCAAATCATACTCTTAAATTCATATCTGCTTCTAGAATAAAAAAAAAGAGGGAGAGCGAGTGGGGGTATTTATGGCGTAAATAATCAATTAAGAAGCATGGTAAAAATGATTGAAATTGATAGTGTCATAATCTTTGAAATGAATATTCACTCAACCAAGCATTACCTGGCGCCTGTATATTTGAATTGTAACAATTGGATTGACGACTATGATTCCCCGTATAAGTTTATGGAATGAATGCAAAATGAGCAAATTATTTTAATAGGAGATTTTAATGGAAGGGTGTCGGACCGGCAGGAGGTACTAGTGGGAGATATCGGATTGAGAAGTTTAAAAAAATATAGATCTTCGAGGGATAGTGTAATTAATGGCAGAATACTATTAACACTTTTTAATGATTTTAATTTAGCAATTTTAAATGGACGTATTGAGGGGGATCAGATGGGTGAATATACATTCATTGGGGCAGTAATAGATTTGTGTGCTGTATCATTGGATGCTGCTCAATATATTCATTCCCTCGAGATACTACCAAAACATTTTTCAAATCATCTCCCGTTGTCTCTGAAATATAAATATAATTATTATGAGACAACAGATTCCATTGCGCTACTTCCTAAATTGAAATGGATTGATGGGAGAAGGGATAATTTTAATAAGGAGGTAGATAGAGCATTGATATCGAGTCCAATGATGGGTGATTCGTCAATGAATACAGATCATTTAACAAAGACAAGAGTTATGATGAGGTTGAAGTACCTTTTAAATTCTTCGTCAAAAAATGTCTTAATCTGCCAACGAATACCCCCGATTATATATTATACTCGGAAACAAACCTCTCAGCAACTTATATATACACTTGGATTACATAATAAAATGTTTAAAAATGACACATAATAGATATTCATTTGTAGTAATAAAAGAAATTATAAACAATAAGATTTCATGGTTTAAGGACTGGCAAAGTTTGTGTGAAAAGTGTAACCTTAACATTAGTGATATCCTTAATGGTAAAATCAGTTCAAAAGTTATAGTATATGAAATGAAAAAATAATAGTAAGTGATCTAATGGAGAGAGTGAACAATAGTGAAAGACATACAATTTATAAACAATTAGAAAGATTTGAATATGAAAATGGAGAGATGAGTGTAAATAATAGGAGTTGGCTGATGAAAATTGGAGAATTGTTATATTTAAATAAATATACTTTCGGAGACCAAGTTAAAATATGCTCATTATGTAATCTTTCGGAGGAGGAGGATACTTTCCATTTCATTGCGAGATGTCCCATCTTGAAAGAATTTAAGATGAGGGCACTCGGCAGGGAAGTGCTTACCTTTGAGGAGTTCAAAGAGTATCTTGAAGGGGGGAATTGGCAGAGACTTGTCAAATATAGTAGGGAGGCCTGGAAATACAGGTACTCCCTAATAAGGGAATTTAATTTTTGATCTTTAATTTCTGATTTTAGGACTTCTAATTGTGATTTTTTAAGGTGAAACGGAGATATTTCATTGAAGGTATATATGTATAGGGAAAGAGCATTTCATCACAAGACCAAAGGCCATGATTATATCTTGTAGTAAATGTATATATTTGTATATAAAATTTAATATTTTTTCAAAATAAAGATTATTATTATTATTATTATTATTATAGGAGAAAAGGACACAAGAAAATTTAGACTAAATGAACTTAGACCTAAAGCATATAATACAAAAGCAGCTACACTGACAATAGACAAAAAAGAAGCTGAAAAATTAATGAAAGATGGACCCATGAAAGTGGGGATGGTAGAATGTAGAATGGAAAAAAGAATTATAGTTAAAAGATGTTTCAGATGTTGGGCATATGATCACATTGCAAAGCTCAAAGTCTTCTGTTCCATACAGGAGAGGTTACTAATGCAGTTATCTTCTTAGTTAGCGAGCCAAACAAATATTTTATAAAAAATAGGGATAGTTGGATCACAGACAATCACCTGCATTATCAGAAAAAAAAGAAAAAAAAATAATTTCAAAGAAATTATTCGAATATTAATTTTCTTATAAGAAATCACAAATTTTGGATTAAAAAAGTAATACTATTTAAATTTAATTTTTATAAATTATAAAAGATAAATAATTTAAAATAAAGGTAAACAAAACTATTTATATATTTAAATTTAAACTTTTACAAAACAAACTTTTTAATGATTTATATTGAATTAATATTTTATAAATTAAATTTTTAATTGTATTATTTAATTTCATTTAAAAAATTTACAGGAAACGAGAATGGAAACCGATCGAGTTGACTAACCTCTTACTCGCTGCTCACCTGCAACGGAAGATTAACCACCGGATGGTGGAATCCATCATACTCAAGCCAGCTAGTCAGCTCTACAACGGGAAAGAACAAATGGAAAATGCAATGATCGCATGATCTATCAAGATATTTATTCTGCTATGTTATGCTATGGCTATCAACAAAACACAGGGAAAATCCTTATAATTGTGTGTATAATAAATGATTAAAATCCATGCATCTTCAATGGATAATAATCGTATTATGATGGCTGATCACTGCTAGAAAAACCTTTCGACAGAAAAAAACAAACTATTATTTGCCAAACTTTATGTATTTATTTTATATATATTGATGTATTTCATTTGTTTTAATAAATACTTAACTAACAATTGTACAACTTAAAGCTATTCTGTATTTATGAAACTTTTTTATACAATCGGTTTAAATTAATATTTTGAAGGTAGTGAAGAAACAGTAAGATGGAAATCAATTGTCAGAAACTTTCTAAATTCTGAATGAGACACACTATCACCAATTTTATTTAATTTAGCACTTGAGTATGTGATTAGACAAATTGGGGGAAAATCAAACGAAATGCAATTAAACAAAAAAAATTCAAGATTTAGGCTACGCAGACGACCTAAATATAAAAGGATATTCGGCAATTGCAATTAAAGATAGTATAAAAAAATGAAAATAGAAATCAAAAATATTTAAATAAGCTTATATAATGATTTGTGTTTTTTTTATTTTGAATACTAGCTGCTCAGACCGTCTTCGGCGGTCGTCACACCTAGACGGGGTTTCTGCCCTCTGAACCCCCGAATGATATAGAGCAGGGGTCGCCAACACGTCGACCGCAAAGGCTTTAAAAGTATCCCGCGAAGCCAAAGTTGGACAATTTGTTATAACTTAAATAAATCTTTGAAATTCTTAATTCTATAATTTAATCTTACAATAATAAATTATTTGTGAAACATACACATACTGTTTATATTTATCCTGATAAGATAAACAATGTAGTAATACTGAACGCGGTCTGTCGGCGCTAGTTGGTAGCTGTGTGGCCTTGTGACTCAAATTGCTTTTTCTCTGTAGCGAATCAGTATCAATGTGTGTTAGAGAGATTGTAAAGTGACAGCCAGTGAAGTGACAGTCAGTGATAGAGAACAGAAGTAAGTAAGTTAGTTATTGTTTTAAATAACTGTAATTAAATGTAATTATATCTTTAGTATGTAAATTCTAAAAGAATATTTAACCCTATTATTTTAGAATGAATAATCCAAGTACAAGCCGGAAAAAAACGTATCATTATCACAGTGAATGGGAAGAAGACTATTTCTTTACTATGATGAAAGATATGTAAATGTATCTGTTTTATTTGCAATGCAACAGTAGCTTTGTCTTAGAAAGAAAACGTTAAAAGACATTATCTAACAATTTATAAAAATTACGAAGAAGATTATCCACGTGGCACTGCGTTAAGAAAAGCAAAAGTGCAACAAATGAAGGCACAAATAACAACAATACAAATTCGAAGACAACTACGATTGCTTCATTCAAAGTTGCTGAAACTTTGATTAAACACAACAAACCGTGGGGAAATATGGATAGAGGAATTCATTAAAGCTGGAGAATTGTTTCAGAATTTTAAAAATAAATCTGAAATAATGACATCAATCAAAAATATGTCGTTATCGTGAAATACAGTTATGCGTAGAACAGAAGGAATGAGCCGAAATCTTGAAGACATTTTACATGAAAATATTAATAAATGCGTTTTATTATCATTGCAGTTTGACGAATCTATGGACTATACCGGTACTGCACAATTATGTGTTTTTATTCGAATGGTTTTCGATAATATATATATGTTGGTTACAGAAGAATCTATATATTTAATACGACAGTGTCCGTCTGTACGCAAAAAACTCCAGAGCCTAAAATACAAGGAGTAGGGTAACCAAATTTTTCTGAGGTGAAGGGTACCTCAAATGAGATGAAAAATAAAAAAGAAATTAGAATCTTAGGTAACTCCTGAGCTGAGCTGTTCCATTAACCAGAAATATATCTATCTATAAAGGAGAGTGCTTTGTGTTGTTTGTTTGTAGAGACACAGAGTTAGATAAATATAACATATACAATAATAATATATAATTAATTTACTTATTAAATTAAAATATATTTTACAAGAAAACAAATACATGTCTTATTTACTTAAACTGATTGAAACAAAATGGATGAAAACCTTTTACATACAGACTTTCAACCAAATACTATGTATCACTCGGGGGTACAGGGGGCGGAGCCCCCGTCTAGGTGTGAAGAAGGCGCTCGGAGCAGCTAGTTATTAACTATTATTCCAATGCATGATGATGATATGAAGTTAAAAATCTATATTTTATAAAATTAAATTTTGAATCTTTTCTAAAATTTATTAAACTTCATTTAAATTAATAGGAATAAATAAATTTACAATTAATTCTTGATTGAGGGATGATTTCGGTGGTGACACCGATCAACGTCTTCGGCTGAAAAGGGAATGCGAACTGAATGCGCTCGAAGCTCACCGGCATGTAGGCAGGCAGTCCAGGAGGGAGGGTGGGTGGGAGGTGAGAAGAGGTGGTGGGGAGGGGGCAAACATGGCGGCAAATCTTTTCAATCTGTCAAAATTCAATAATTAATATTTAATCAACGAAGCACCGTAAAATTATATAATAGTAGTGAAAATGAATCTACGTTTCATGATGAATCTATTCGTATAGGTTTTATCTGTTGTTATGAGGCAAGATTTTTGTTGTACTGTAAAAATAAACCAATATTAAAATTAATTAAAAATTTCCATTTAATGATACAAAAAATCAATTTTATTTAGAATCTGGCTAAAATTATGGTCAATGGATTGGTCTTGGTCACAATTTACAAGATTTAGTCAAAAATTTTAATAAAATGAAAAACATTGATTTGATTGGTTTTTCTAATTCTCCAAAGAGTACTATAAATATGAGACCCAAGTTTTTACTAATATGAAGCGTAGGAGAGGTGGGTCCTCTCAGAGGCACATAAGACATGTCTCACTCGTGAATATACGGGGTTTTGCTATTCGGAGAATTGACGTTATCTGGACATATTTGAATTAACCTCCGAAGGGGGGTTAATTCAAATATATATAGGAGACTCTAAAGAGTCTCCTATAAGAGACAAGATTTCAATTTTTTTTCTTTTTAATGAAGCTATGCTAGGTATTCTCCTTCATCAAATAAATTTGATTTTTTGAATGATCAGGGGAGGGGAGGGGAGAGTAAGAGTAAGGGAATGGATGGAAAGCCGTCAATGGGTAAAGGACATGATTCCTCCAGGTAGAATAGGGGTTTATGTAGAAGAAATCATGAGCTCACGTGAGGGCAGGGACGCCAATCCCTGAAATAGAATTCTTTTCTACTGGGTTTATGGAAAAGAATCTACTCGCTACCCGGGATATTATTTTTAAATTTATTAAAAAATAATTTGAGATCATAATCATCCTTTTATATACCATATATACCATATATTTATATATTTTTCTTATCCCGATAATTTATATAATTTTTATCCAAGGGCTTCCCTTTCTCAAAACACCGTTTAGTCATAGACTACTCTACTCTACCCAAATTTCGCCTCTACCTCCCCCTCCTCTCATATCTATTCCAAAATGAAGTATTTATTTTAATTGAAGTTATAAATTTAAATGAAAAATAACAGCCCTTCCATTTACAATTTTTTTTATTAATATTATTATAATTAAAACTAACATATCTTGAACATATATAAATATATTATTGATTTAACTTTTCTATATTTTAGTATTTAACTATATAATTAATAATATATAATTTTTTCCCATTTTTTAGCACTTTATTACAAACATTATATATTTTAATTTTTTTATTCGTTGATCAAAAATAATATATATATAAAATATATTTATTTATTACATAATAAATAGATAATTATATTATTATATAAGATAAATATATAAAAATAAATTCAATTGAAATAAAACGATTGTGTCAAGATTCAACATTTCAATTCATACTTGTTCACTCAATCAAATTGAAAGAGTACATGAAGTAAATATTTGAAAAACATTAGTTAAATTTATAAATGAATTGAAAATAATGTTTTATTATTAAATAAATAAGAAATAATTAATGAGAAGATAGAAGAAGAAGATTAAAGAAGGTCGTCCAAATCATTGTCGGAAAATATTGATGCTGTGCTAATTGAAGAAGATTGTCATGTGACAGAATAGGCAATCGAGAAATGTTTAAACATTAGTATGATTAGTATACATAAGATCGTGCACGAACATCTGTGAGCGTTGGATTCCATATTTGTTGAATGGTGCCGTAAAATGATTTCAAAATACAACTGTGGTGGATCCAAACGGGTATACAACATCGTCACATGTGATGAGTCGTGAATTTATGCATACGAGCCAGAAAGAAAAGTCAATCGGTAGTTTGGGTGTTTCAACGTTAACCAAAGCCGACAAAAGTTGTTCGTTTTCGAAGCATTAAGAAGACAATAGTAGCGTTTTTCTTCTCGAAAACTGGTCCTGTGGTAACTTTGGTTCTCGAAAGTCAAAACACTATTAATTTATAGTGGTATACAACCATTTATTTGCCTAAAGTTTCCTGTAAATTGAGAAAAACAAACCCAACACGACAAATCATTTTACATCATGACAATGTGATCTCACACATCGTATGCAATGAACGAGTATTTTAACACAAAAAATTGAATAGATGGGTCATCCGCCTTACAGCCCGACTTAGCACCGAATGATTTCTTCCTATTCCATGAAAAAATAAACTGCGTGGATAACGATTTTGAGGCCTTCATAACTTTTAGAACTGTCATCTGGAAAGGAAGGATTAAAGGATGATCAAAAGTGTATTGATATTACAATTAAAGTCGATTATTTTGAAAAGCGATAAAAGTATTTTTGATCAAATTCACTTGTTTATTTTATCTATTATCAATACATGAAAAGTAGTTCTCGTATAGTTTGTTTGTTTTTAAATAAATCTATTTTCCACAAAAAAGATGAAATCACAAAGAGTATCCAGGGAGATTGTACAAAGTGGATTTACATGACCTTTGATAAAAATCAAATAAAATCAATAATTATGGTACACATAATATATATTATTAAGGGATTAATTAAAATAAATGTAATCACATCAGAATCCCTTCAAACGTAAAAAAATACACAAGTTCCTTGTTTATGTAAAAGTTTAATAAAAAAAATGTCCAACCAATTGTTTGTAATGTGAGAAGACAAGAAACTTTTACTTTTAATCATAACAAAATTTTGTTTATCTACCCAAAAAGCTTTGCATTTCGTTTTAGATAAGCCTCTAACAAATTAACTTTTGAATATATACTCGTAGTTACCTTTGTTTATATAAGATAATGAAGGATAAATTTAAATGATTTTTATTTCAATAGATTTTTTTTATTCATATCTTTTTAATAAGTTATAATTGAGAATCTATGTATATTAATTATTTTTTATTAATTATTTTTTGAAAATTTCAATATTCACATTTTTATGATATACGAATCGTAATTTTATTATATAGTATCTATCGCTCGACCATTTAACAAATATTGTCATACTATTTTTTAATTATTTATTACGAGCAATAGTTTTCTAAAAATGACACATAAAAAATTTGTTTCTTAAAGTGGTAAAAATTAATTAAAATAAATCGATTACCAATCAAGATAATAAAAAAATTATTCAAATTTACGTGATAAAATATTTGATTCTATATAATATATGTAAATCGTATATTTAGATGGTTTCAGTTTTATATTTTTCGGAGTAGAAATATCTTATAGACAGTTTCAACCAAGGATTACTACTGCTAATAATATAAATTCTGAAATTATATTATCATATATACTATCTTTAATTTAAATTAAAATAATATATTAAATATAAATTAATAAATTATTATTTATATAAGTTTAATAATGTGCTAAAGAGATTCTAGACAAATATAGAAATTTAGTTGCCTCATAATAGGACTGCGGGAAGAGACAAGTTATAAGTTTTTTTCTAATTTCGAAAGAATATCAATGCGGATTAAGGCCAATAGAGGACATTAGATCTCACGAAGAAAATTCAATATATCTGTTCACAGCGTATGACTCAGTTTAAATTAAATCATTAATAAATTTAAAAAAAAATGTATATTTGTTTAAATTTTAATACAATAAATCAACCTTTAAAATTAAAATTAAAAATATAGTTTGGGTTTCGACATATTACATGTTAAGAATAATGAAAAGGACAAACAAGAAAGTTGGTTGATTGTGAGGAGACTAATTGAGAAAACATTAGTTTCTAAACCAATGATAAAGGAGAACTTAATAATCTTTGTTTTTGTTTTTATTTGGTTAATTATTAATTACTTTGATATTTTAGGGGTAAAAATGTTTTATAGATTATATATAAATTAAAATTTGATTTTTTAAACAAACGATATAAATTATTTTTTATTTTTTAAAAATTGGTTAGATTTTGTATATCTATTTTAAATCCAAATTATTATCTTCTATTCAAAAAATATATTTAAGAGAAAAAAAATATTAATAGTGAAAGCCAAATGGCTTGAAAAAAGACAAGGCTGTCCCAAATTGAATGAATGAATAAATGATCACTTATCTATGTGCGAAGAGCTCCGAAAGCAGCTAGTTTTAAATGTAAAATAAAATTTTATTATTAAACCTTGCATTTAATAACAGTAATTTTTAAGGAAATCCTTTTTAAAATATTCATCCCCAGAAAGGAAAATAGAAATAAATACAAGAATTAGATGATGAAAAACAAGTTCTATTAAGAGTTGTGATAAAGGTACCAGCAGATATAGAACATGAACTATAGATGACTTTGTTAGGTACCATATCAGAGAATAAAGATCTTGAATATATATATATAGAGGAAGAATGAGGAGAAGTGTTGAAAAGTGAGGGCATTGAGAGAGTGATCTTATCAAGTTTAAACTGATAATAGAGATTGATTATAAAGTAGGTATTATAATTATTTTTAAAAAATAAGAAAAAAAAACGTTTTAAATTAAAATTCTATGATTATTTTTTAATATCAGGACATATTAGGATAGGTCATATTGGATCAAAATGATATTTAGATAAGATAGATAACACGACTAGAAAAAATAAAAAGTTGTGCACAAGATATTTGACTATTTTATTTTGAAATCAAAATATTAAACGATATGATTTTTATTTACTTATCAAATATTCATTTTAAATATTCGTTTAAAATAAATTATAGAGAAAATGATGAGTTAAAATGTAGCCTTTCGGCATATAAATTAAATGAATTCGATTCATCTTCCTAGAGGGAGGTAAAAGAGAAATAAATAGTATACAATTATTTGCAGATAAAACCCATAACTTCAGAAAATTACTATAAAAAAAAACATGTTTTTACTTTCTTTTGAATGATTGATATTTTTATATTTAAAAAGAGGGCGACAAAGATAATCACTTAATTACCCAAAAAATAAAATATGAATTTTATTTTCATTCACTCATGAAAATAAAAATTTAAAGAAGCCAAATGAATTCTGAATTTCTGGCTTATTTGGAATCGTCAAAATCAATTATTTTATATTAATAGATATATAAATTAATAATAATAATAAATTAATATATATATAATAAGAATAAAATGTAAATGTAAATATATTTATTAAAGATAACATCTCTAACGATCTAAAGATAACATCTCTAACCTAACTATTTTTGTCTATACAACCTGTTCCACCTTACCTAATAAATAGAAAGACATCCCTAAGTAGCTAGTTTAATACAGAAATAAGAATAATAAATTGAGTGAAAATCCTTAAAATAACGAAAATTTAGATTTCATACAAAGAAGAAATGATGAATGAGTTGCATAGTTTTAGGCGTTTCAAATGTAATTTATACACTTACATTAGATTACCACTTAATAACCAAATAAAACTCACTATTTGAAGTCCAGTTATTCTTCCATTTGTTCTATTATGATAATTCAAATGAGTATATTAATAGAATATTATTCTAAAATAAATTTAAGTGTTATTTTTAAGTAAAACATTCAAAATGATAATATTAAAAATTGCAAGAAATATAAATATTACGAAAATAAAAAATAATTTTGATAAAATAAAAAATAATAAAATAGTCAACATGTGCTCAAAGTAATATTTTATTATGGGAATAAAAGTTTTAAAATGGAAGCGTCATTAGGGGGAAGTGTAAATAAAGATCTGGGCTAGTTAGCTCGGTCGATGAAGCGAAGCCACAATATTAGACAATTTCAGAATTTCTAATGGGGAATAGAATTTTATTCACAATATTTTAATCATATATTATGATAACATATTTAAACATATATAAAAAGATTAATTTTTAATTAATTGTTAAAATTTTATTAATAATTTATAATTATTTACGTAAATTATCTCTCTCTCTCTTTCTCTCTTTTGAAAAATAAATTAAAAAAATAAATAAAAATATCTAAATATAGTAATTAATTTTTATTCTTTAAAATTTAAATATATATTATTATATAAATTAATATCATATAATAAATTTAAAAAAGATTTACTTTCGTAATTTAAATTTTTAGTTTACTACTATTTTAAATAATAATAATAAAAAAACTGTTTTGATAAACATTTTTTTTTTTAAATCTAATATTATTGGCCAATATATTTTAATTTTATTTTATCCGTTTAAGTTTAAACTATATTTATTATATATATATATGATAATTTTAGAGAAATATGTGTTTAATGGCCCCTTAAATTACCTAAATTATTTATTCAATTTAATTATAAATTATATAAACATTGATATATAATCAAAATTAAATATATATATATATATATATATATATTTGGGAAATTATAAAATAACAAATAATAACAGCTGATTATGTGATGGATTTGAGGAAATATCTATTTAATAAATTAAGGGAGCTTTAGTAATTTCCTCCCCTTTGGAACGAGTCCAAGAGAGGATGTGAGGGGCGAGTATTTTGTTTAAATTAAAATTAAACTCTATCCTCTCAACATTTGTTATAATTTGAAATCAATCAATTTGATTTCACCTTTGCCCTTGGTTGGCCCTAAACCTTTTCATTTATCTTTAATTTTTACTTTGAAAAGTATTAATTTACTTTAATAAAAGAAAATTGAGAATTTGATTAGAATTTTATCCTCTCCTGTGAATCAATGAGAGATGATAAATGATTTTTTTACATTTTCTAATCCCTGGAATTATCTGAATTGAATTCATTCACTTGTCCTGATTAAGAAATTGAAATTGAATTGAATGACCGTCTTAGGGAATGAATTGTTTTTGTTTTTTTCGTTTTTTATCTTGAGCAAATAAGAGTGGGTCTGATTGTAAATGGGTGTGTATGCAGTTTTCCTGGGCGGAGTTGTGCCTGTGTGGGTTCTCAGGCTCCCACTCATTCCATGGATTCCCAATGGAGAGCCGACGTTGCAGGAGAACCAAAACGGAACAAATCCAGCATCGGGGCACAAGTGTACCGGTCGATAAAGCAGCGCGTATCTAAATCGGCACCAAATTTAAATTAAAAGATTTTTATTTAAAAAATTATGTTTTAAAAAAAGAATAAAATCAAAGAAAGTAATTAAATAACCAAAATCGATAGAAAATATTTATTTTTCAAATTAAAATATTTGATGAGTAAATGATAATTTCTATTTTTATAATAATTTAAACTCACAGTAGGAGGTATATTATAATAATAATAATATTTCCTTTAATATGGTAAATTTTATTAATATATAATCATTATATTATAAATATCAATTTGATCATTAATATTTTTTGAATTTTCAATTTCATATAATGAATACAATAATTACAAGTAATTATTCTTTGAAAATAAAATTT
Organism: Labia minor; assembly: GCA_963082975.1. Lineage (NCBI taxonomy): Eukaryota > Metazoa > Arthropoda > Insecta > Dermaptera > Spongiphoridae > Labia > Labia minor. Next base: position 64,190,713 of record OY720344.1, on the reverse strand, counting down.
AAATGTTGATTAAATAAAGTAAAAATAATATTTAATATATATATATATATATTAAATATTAATTCATTTTATTAAAAATAATATATTAATAATATATAATATATTATACATAATATATTTAATATTTTTTAATATATAGTTTTTAATACTAGATTAAAATAAAACTCAAATTAATAATATATATTGGAAAATATTAAATATATTATAAATATATGTTTTTAATTTAAAATTGTTAAATAAAATTAAATGGATTGTTTTTTATGTGATTGTGAGAAAAGATTATTTTATAAATATAGCGGGTGTTTTAAAAATGGCGGTTGTCGTCAGTTTCCGATCCGAGGCTATGTCGGCCATCGAAATGCCCCTCGCAGCCGCTGGTGAGTCAGAGTTATACTCGTCAGTGCTCACCTAGTCGTCGACATAAGCAAGTCCACTTGTGTGTTGTTCTAAGTGAATATATTTATTATTTTTTTAGTGAAATTTTTTTCTCTCTTTCAATTAATCTATGCGATTGTTTACGAGCCCTTCTACTGAGAGACTTGAGTGAAAAATGGATGTGAGTAAAAGTCAAATTTTAAAAAAATCACATTAAAAAAAAACCTCCCCCTTATCTGTTTCTCTCTATCTCCTATCCCCAATCACAAAAATATAAAATGAAAATTAATCAAATAAATAAAAAAATGATATTTTTTTTTATTTTTAATCATCTTTTTGAGAAATTTCTTATATAATTTTTTTTAAGTAATCTTTTATATATAAATATATATATATATACCTATAAGTATATAAATTAACAAAAAAAATTATTAACCAGTCAACGATTTAAATTTATTTATTTATTTATTGTTAATTTAATTTCTTGTATGTTTATTTATTTTGAAAAAAATTATTATTATTATTATAAAGGTAAAAAGAGTAAAAAAAAATAATAAAAATATTAATAAAAAATTTAATAATTAATTACATTAATTAAGTGATATCAGATTAAGAATTTTAATCTAAATTTTTTTAACATTTTTCTACTTTAAAAAAAAAATTAATAAATTTTTTAAAAAACAAGTTAAGGAAAGTTAAATATTAATAAGGAAATTAAAAAAATTTTACACTCTTCTAATATATTTATTTTTGAAATTAAATAAAAATTAATTTTTTTAATTCCTGTGAATGAGAAATGCATGTATTTTTCTCTCTCCTTCTCTTGTTTGTATGTGTATATGTTTTTTTTTTAAGATCTATTTATAGGCACGATAAAAATATTGATAAAGCAGCCGAGTGGTGCTTTTGATTGGAAGTTCATTGATAATTCATTTGGTTAGTAGGAGGATGGTTTGTTATCAAGGCAAAAGGAATTTGCCGCATTGGCCTCACACAAGGATCGTTTCTCTCCACCCTGAGGATGATTCTCCACTTCGCGAACATCCATTGTTTCCCCCGCCCCCCTCTTTTTGATAAAGATACCGTTTGTTTGTCAGATTTGCAAAGCGTTAATTTAGTTCAAGGTGGTATTCTTCGCTTGGTTCACTCATTCATACATTTATCGAATACTAATATTATATTTTTCCACTCTCACTATTTTTTTTTTTTTTTAATTTGCAATTACATAACACAATAATATAGTAAATTATTTCAATTAATCTACTATTTTAAGAAATGATTCATTACTTTTGTAATCTTTTAATGTACAATATTATTCTGATTTTAATTTTTATTTTATGTTATATACTGTATATTTATTTATATATAAAAATAAAATTAACTGTTTTATTCATAAAAATGATGAAGTAGATTAAAAATTAAATAAAAAGTATTGTATTTATATGACATAATAATAATTAGAATTTTGTTAATTAATTATTTTTTTAAATACCTATTATTTATTTTATATCATATTAAATATTGTCATTTATTTATTTTGTTTATTAAAAAAAATATTAAAAATACAAAAAAAATTAATATTTTATTTATTATTTATTGGAATTTTGTATATTTATATATAAGTAAATTATATATTGCTTCCGGTTAATAAAATTATATTCAAATAATGTTTAATTTCATTTTTTTTAAATTAATTTAAAAAAGTTTATACATAACATACTTAAAATGTCCTTGAGAAGATTTTCCTATTCCATTTGTAATTTTATTCGTTTTATTGAAATTAATATTGAATGCGATAAACAAACTTTGAAGACTTGAAATCAAACTAAATAAGAATAATGAATGGAATTTTACTAATAATTATGTTGTTCTAAATTGCAAAATAATCTTGCATTATTTACATTTATCTTGATATAACTGTTCTTTTAAGCTCTAGAATAGTCATAATAATTTTGGTATGTGAGTAGACAATCAAAAAGACAAATCGATATTCGAGAGATCATAATCTTAAACTTTTTCATAATCACTTATCACTCTACATCACATACTTCAACTATTAAATTAATAAAAAGACAATCATATTAATATAATTCAATTTTGATTTTAAAAGGAAATAAAATTAATTGATTTAATTTAATTATGATAATGTTAAAAAAATTAAATTATTTTCTTTAAATTATTGTTATTATCTAATAATATAGTTTATTAAAACTTTACTTCATAAATTGATTTTTAATGAAAATTTTATAAAAGTTCAATACACTCTAAGAAGGTTGAAAGTTATTTGATACTAATGCATGCCTGGTACAATTTAAGTGATAATTAAATTAATGAAATACATCATTAATAAATTCAAATACATTTTCAAAAAATTTAAAGTGATTAGAAATGATTTGAAAATCAAAAAATGCAAAAAAGATTAGATAAAAATCTAATATTTGTAAGAAAATTTGCATCAGATAGAAAAAATAAACAGTTTTTGAATTTTCGAAACCCTAAAACACATATAATTGCTTAAATCTTGATTCAAATTTATTTTAGTCCGGAAACATCTTATAATTAATATAATACAAGTTTAATTAAATTTTAGTTAAAATTTAAATTTATTTTGATTATTACTATTATTATTACCAAGTAAAATGAATGTTACAATTTTGATTTTTGAATGATTTACATTTTTTATTGATTTAATTCAAATAGAGGGAAAGTAAAAAAGATTGAGAGAAAGAAAAACTAATCAAAAGAACATTATGTCCTTTTTTGTTATTTTAATTCAAATTATGTTAATTAAAAAAAGAGGGTGCAGATTTTAATGAGTGACATTTTAATTTCAATTTTTGCCATGAGTCTGCCTTTTAATCAAGATCATTCCAAACCCCACTCTGTGCACACTCAGTGATTTAAAATTAGGAAATCACATTTAAATTTCCCTTTATATGTTAGATTTTACTTGCATACAGCATTTTTTTTACTTTTCGATATATTCTATGTTACTATTAATACTCAATTATTCATATCTTATAAGATAAAAACTGTTTAGAAAAAGAAAAATATTTATCAACGATAAATCAACTGTAAGCAATAATTTTTATTTTAAAATAAATATTTTCTTAAATCTAGTGATGGGGGAGGGGATCAAACAAAAATCATATTCAGAACCTTATGAAATGCTTAGGTTATGAAAATTTATTATTTATATATTAAATAATTATTGTATTTCGTTTTAAAAATGATTAAAGCAATTATCTTTTATTCATTTTTTTTAGATAATTCTTTATCATGATATTTAATGGTTGATTGAAAAATGGAAATAAAAAAATATTATTTTAAACAAAATTAGGATATGAAAGAATTTATTGGTTGAATGAAGTGACTTCAAAAATAAGAAAATAAAAGAATGAAATTATATTCACAATATAATATATGAAGGATAAAATTTAATCGATTTAATATTATATACACGGTTGATAGTCTGATGCGAATACAATAAGAGAAAATATTTTATTTTATCTTAAAAGTAGTAAAAGAAAGAGAAAAATAAACTTTTAAGTCCCCGTCCCCCCCCCAGACTTAATTATGTTAATTTTTGAGGTTAGTTAGTCGATTTTTTGGTAAATGTATATGTATATTATTTATAACATAATTCTTATGAAATTAGGATTCAAAATACAAGTGACGAATTAAATATATTTTATCTTTTGGAAAATATTTTATCCAAAGAGCAGTTTTTTTTTTTTTTTTTGTAATTCGAATAAATTTATTTTTACGAAAAGGATAAATAAAAAATCAATTCCATTCATATTTTAAATAAATTACTATAAATATTATGAACAAGTCTCAAATAGTAAATTTTATTGAGTTCATAAAATGGTAATTATTATAACGCACATATCTAATTAAATTATTAAATCGTATTATATTGTATTCAAATTTGATATCATTAACGCTAGGTAAAATGAGCTTAAAAAAATAACAGTTTTTTCTTAAATCAAGCAAAATTATAAATCATTTAATATTTGCAATTTTAACCTCAATTTAGAAAATTAAGTTAATTTATCAGGAAATTATTAATAAAGAATATTTTGTTCTTGTTAGATCTATACCTATTTAAATAGTCATCACACAATCATTATTCCTTAGAAAAAGTATTCTTATATGACCTTCAAATAAGAATACTATATTTTAATATGAAATTGATATTATTAGAGTATTCAAGCTAAAACTTAACATCATTTGTTAGAAGGATTTTTATATTTCCTTCTCTTTCTAATATTATACTAAATAAATATTAAAATGATTTTAATCTTAAATTCTTAATGTAAATTTGTTTATTTTTTCACATTAATTAATTAGTTAATTACATTAAAATTATAATAATTATTTGTTTTTTAAATGTTTGATCTTTGAATGATCTAAGAAAAAAAAAATGAGACCAAAACTGCGTGAATGTATTAAAATAATATGTCATAAGTCGTAGAGAAGGTCCTCCGAGAACTCATTAATCAATTTTACTGGGATGCAATTAACACACCTGGGACTGATTTGACGCATTCATAAATCTCCGGGGAATTCCCTTTAAAGAAAAATAAAATAAAAAATAAAAACCACACCTCATTTTTCTTAACTTAAAATAATGAAAAATAAAAAAGATTTTTACAATATGATTATTTATATATTGATTAAAAAAAATATTTAATTTACCTTTAAGAAAAAATAAATAAATCTCGAAATGAATTTAATTGATTTTTATATTTTATACAAGCTGCTCAGAATGCCTTCGGCGCTCTTCACGCCTAGACGGGGGCTCAGCCCCCTGTACCCCCCGAGTGGTACATAGTATTTGGTTAAGAGTAGTAAAAAATTAATTCGCGGTTTTTTTCTAATATCTGTCATAATGAAAATATCTTAATTAATGTTGATCGATTTGGCCTGAACCCGCAATGATATCTCCTAATATTTCCTCCGCCTATAGTTCGTAAGTATTGTATATTTATCATTTTGATATTTTATTTTCATTGTTTGATTTTTATTGAATATTTTTAATTATAATGAAATTGGAGAAAATGCAAATTTAGAGACTTGAAACAATTTATAAAAATTAACGGTATAAAACTATAGATAAATCTACAGATAAATTAACAATATATACATTCATTAATAGTATTAATTTAATTTAATTGATTTATTTGTTTTTTTATTATTAAGTTCATTTATTAATTTTTTAGATCATAGTTAATTCCCTCCCTCAAAAGAAACTTATCTAATTCTGTGGTACTAGATGTGAAAATTATTATTCGCAACATGAAGATTTCGCTTACAGTTTCTGTCATGTCCGAACTCCATCCAACAGTTAGTTTCTTGCTTCTCTTAATCATGTGATCTATATATTTAATTTTTTTTGATTCATTATAATAAAATTTAAACAAATAAAAATTTTCACTTTGTTAATTTGATTTTCAAAATTGTCCATTCTTAATGCATATGATTGGTTGCATGTGTTAAAATTTAAAAAGATACAAATATTCTAATTTTTAAATTTATATACAATTTAATATTATTTTTTATTAATATCATATCAAAAAAAGAGAATTTATTAAAAATTAAAAATAAAAAAAGAAACATATTAATAAAAAATTAGAATAGAATACAATAATTTTGATTTAAAAAACAAATTTAAAAAAACAATACTCTATTTAAAAAAGACAAAAATTTAAAACATCTCGTTTATATCATTTGTCTAAAAAATCATATTTTAGTTTTATATAACCAAGAAATCATTTTTGCACTTAAAATATAGTTGTAATTAATAATTGAAACAAAAACAAAAATAATATAATTTAGTCATTTTAATTGACGTTTTGAAAATATTTTTGTATTCATAAAACATTAAAAATGATATATTCTGTTTTTTAAACCTTTTACTTTCAAATAGAAAAGAAGAAATATTCATATATATAGAAAGAATAAATAAAAATTAAGTTAAATATGATCTAAATATTTTATTAAATTAATTAAAATGAGAACTTTTAGAATAAATTATTTAATTGAAATGATATTTGAATATTAGAATTTAAAATAAAATATTATATTGATTCTTTATTTGGAACTTCCTATAATAATTAATATATACGCATTGTGAAAATGATTCCTCTAGGGACAGTGAGCCACGCCAGGCTCTTGAATGAACAACACGGAGAATTATATAAACTTTAAAAAATTAATTTCTGCGGTTATTGATTAGATATTAATAAAATTTATAGCTTATGTTACTATAGAGGTATATAAGAATATTGTGATGTAATTTCATAGCAATCGTTTCAGCCAATTTGAGTCTATAACATCCTTATTTTCCGGACAAACAGACATGAAAAATTCTAGTCACTTTTGGATTCTAGAGGTGAAACGCTGAGCAATGTGCAGACAAAAACCTTTTTTTATATAAGTATATAGATTATTTTTATCCTTTAATCGAAAAATTTGTAAAAATTTTTACGTTCACAATTCGAAAATGAAAATAGATAATAATCACGATAAACGAATTGTAAATGTTAAGCAAAATGATATATAATTATAATATTTTTTACTATATTTAAATTGTATTTCTTACCTTATTTATTCATAAAAAACGATGACTGTTGATATTATGCAATCGACATCTTTTTTTCCTGTATTTTTTCTTCCCTATCTAAAAAAAAATAAATATCTTATCAATATAATGTATGTGTACCTATATATTTTTAACCTGGAATATTTATTTAATTTTGTAATAAGAATAATTTTCCTTATTTTTTCTTTTTTCATTTTTTTATTTTCATTTTTATTTTATTTAAGTATTCTTTTTTTTATAAAAAAATAGTCAGTAAATTTTTAAGACATTTCAAAACATATATCTTTTTTAATAGTTAACATTTCTGACTTTCAATCAATTTATTATAAAAAAAACTTGGGGAAAAAGGTATTTTTTTCTTTTCTTTTTCAGTTTAACTTTCTGCACTCGTATTATTTAATTCTCAATATAGGGAAGGATATTTCTCTCTTTTTTTATTTTAAAGTCAAACTTCATATTTTAAAATTTTTATCACACACAGATTTCAGAAAAAATCACTTTAAAGAAACAGATGTTAAGAAAAAGAATTCACTCTAGCATTGAAAAATTGAATTTATGAGTAAATGAAGATAAAATATAATGGCAGATTGATTAAATTGAATTTAAAAAAAAATTGAATTAATAATTAAATATTAAATATTAAATATTTTTTATTCATATCTTATCAATAAAATTTCTTATATTTGTATTTTAAAGAAGTTTAGTTAAAGTATGACGAATACTATAATAATATATTTTGGCCTCATAATTTGAAATCAGGTCTTTCAACTTGTCCATCCAAGGTCATTAAATTTTCGAAAGCATAATTATAGATACCTCATTCATAATTAATGTAAATGAAGAAAAAAATATATATATATTTAAAAACACAAAATTTGAATTTATTTATTTTATTAATATATATTTTTTCTTACCCCTTTTGAGTTTTTTTTGTGTTCCTAATATACTGATTTTTCATAAAATATTTGTAGAAAAGTTGTTTTCCGCTGTGTTTATGACATTCCCTTCAATGACAAATGAGTAGCCACTACTTTTCATTACCCAAAAACCCTGTCATGAAAGAAGGGATTAAAGTTGAGAGGATCCATTAGTTTAACCAAGTGTCATCTTTAGTACGGCCTGTATATAAGTAGTAGTAAAAGTATCCCTTTATATATTCATTAATTTCTAAGATTTTGAATTAAAATATCCTCAATAAAGAAGTTTTATTGCAAACAATATCACTTATCTAAAAAAATTATAATCCAATATTAATATGTATAATATACAAATATTGAATTTTTCTAAACAATGAAATATTAAATAAAAAGGTTTATATTAAATTTAAATACTATTGCAGAATATTTATCAAAAACTATATTAATAGTTCAAATCAACGTATGTTCTCTGTTAGATTAAGTATAGTCCTATATCTTATGTCAATATACCTTCTCGAAATGTACATTCAACTAAAATTGGATCTGAGGTCACTTTAAAAAACCGAAAGTCTACCTCTGCGTGTCACAAATTTTTCAAATCAACCATTCAGTAAATTGTGAATTTTCTCTTTCCAGATGAACTCTTAACAAGTAGACTCCTGCAAAAGCATCTTGAAGTGTATCAAAAAAAGATATTCTGCACCATCCATGTTTACTTCAAATTACCCTTGTGTAAATAGACAAAATCATTTAATACAGTTTACATATTTGAGTTTTACATCGTCTTCCAAATTCGTCCCAACTTTTCCCCCGCCTTCCAAGTTTTCTGAATAAGTAATTGGTGAATTAGCATGGTAGAAAAAGCAATTTCATTACATCAAAAATCCATATGAAACCTAAAAGGTTTGTTTTTGTTAGAGAAAATCCGAGATTCTCGTACTTGAAGTGCAAATTTTGATTGTTCGAATACCACTGTCACTTCCATTTTTATCTTAATAATATACCAGAATTTAATAAATTGAATATGGAAAATCTATCAGTACGCGATATTTTCTCTTTCATTTATAAATTTTGAAATCCATTCTTCTATCACGTTAATTCCTAAATTATTAATTCAGAAGGCTTGGAACTTTTTTGACCTCTATGAACTTTGCAACCTGGAAGAACCAGTGCCACACAGAAATTGTGTCATTAGCTTCATTAAGTTTAAAAAATGTGATATCACTTAGTTTTAAATTAAATATTTCATTATTTTAATTAATAATTTAAAACATTATATTTATTTAAAATTTCTCCATTTATTACATTTTCTTTGTTTTGTTTTTTTATGTTTTTTCATTAATATGGATTCAATTATATCCTTATATTTCCTTATTATATCATATTATATCTCTCCAAAATATATTTCCATTTATTCTATACGGGACTTATAAAATTTTTATAATAACTTTTAAATATAAAAATATGTATATCTTTTATATTAGTATTGAAAAACGTTATTTACAATAACTTTCCAATAATTTTAGATGTTACTTTTTCCTTCCCTATATTCATTCTTAAATTTAATAATTTTTTTTAAGATTGAATATTTAAAAAAAAATTCAACAAGTTCAATTACTTCTATCGTTTTTTTTTTTTTTTTTTTTTTGTCTTTAAGGTAGAATATTTTAGCATTTAGTTATAGATAGGAAAAGAAAAATAAAATCAAGTTATACTTCAAATCAAGTTAAAAGTTGATGTGTGTAAGAGGAAGAAAAAGAGAGAAAAAAAACGTTTTAAAATCTAATGCCATGGATAAAAAAAAACATTAAAAAGAATTTTTTCTTAGTTTTAAAATTTATTTATAAAATTCATATTAAAAAAGAGTAATTATAATATAAAATGAACTAATCAAATTAATTTAATTTGAAACGAGTGGGTATTATATATTTACTCACAATCTTTTGGAATTAATTTAAAGATCCTCTTATATGGATAAAATATTCAAGAAAAAAAAATGAGTTAAAGAATATGTCATCAGATTTTAACTTTTATAAAAGTCTTTTTGGAATCTCTTAAAAGACAAACCCCGGAAAGAAAATCAAATAGGAAAGATTGAATTTTCATCAATTATATTCACAAACATAAATTTTTAATTAAATATTGTATACATACTCGTATATATTTTCCATATAAAGGAAACTATTCAAGACACTGATAGATAGAAAGAATATTGATGAAAAGTTGACAATACATTTTTTTAATGATTATAATTGACATCGTTAAGCATCACATTGAAGAAATAACAAATAAGCTATCAGGATATGATTCAAAGTCTTCAATCTTTAAGAAACGTGCCTTGATAGTTAATTATCTAAGTTACTTTATAAAAGTAAAAAAAAAAAATTGGATGATAACAACAAAATAAATATAATTATAATTGTAAAAAAAAACTTTACAATTATTTTAAATAAAAAAAATGTAGATCTTATGTTACAAAAATTTATAATTAATTAAATAATCCAATTTATATAAATTTTATTTAATTAAATAAGATAAAAAAAAGAAAAATATGTATTATTAAAAATTATTTATCTCTTTTATTTGTTTCCATTTATAAATTAAATAATTTTAATTAAAATTTAAACATTTGATGATTAGTTATTCGTATGTGACAATAATTTTATGTGCTATTTTAAAAAAATAGCTGTTAACGCCCACACTTAAGAGAGTTTAATTAAAATTAAAATAAAATGAATAACATAAAATTGAAAACAGAGAAATATTTAAATAACGAAAGATAAATCTTTAATACCTTTCTTTGATAAAATCATAGGGGTAAATGGAAATTTTTAAATGACCAATTTTATTGAAAAAGTGAAATGTTTATCTTTAATATTAACATTTTCACACGATAGAATTTATGGTTTGTAATCCATTTCTGAAAATTGTTTTAGGAATTGGAAGATAATAAAAATTCAAAATTTTACATCATAAATATAAGATATAAAGTATATAAAATATAAAAATTTGCATAAAGATTGGCTTTTTGGATAACGATTCATTGTATTATAAATAAATGAATATAATAAATAAATAGATTATTGATGTATGAAGAAATAGAATTGATTTGCAACCAACTATATGCCTGAAACAAATAGCGACAATGCTGAACTGAATATTTTCTAAACTGGAGTGTCTCCACTCGACTATTTGAATTGGATTAATTAACATATTTTATATTTAAATTAAATTAAATTAATTAAATTATAAATTAAAATTAATATTTATTAAACCAGCGCGTGTTTGTCTCTTTGTTGATGGTGCCACGTCTCGTGCTGGCGCGTGATTATCAGTCAAAGTGTTAAAAAAATTTCGGTACTTTCAGCGATTCAATCAAGCTGAAATTTCTATATATGGCAGTTTTATACAACTTTTAATCATGTGAAAAACTATCAAACATATATCTTTATTTTTACGGTCAGTTTAGTGGAAGAAAAATGAAAACGTGGTAGGTAATGATCCTCTTCCAAAAGAGCTACATTTCTTAAAAGTCGATAAAAAACTACGAATTTTTAATAATGCCCATATACCAAATTTCATTAATCTATCTCAAACCGTTTTTGCGTAATCTTGTCTACATACACACACACACATACAGACATTTTTCTCAACCTTAGTGAAAATGACTCAGGAACCTTCAAAACGTATAAAAACATCAAAATCTCGAAATCGAAAATGTTCGTGGTCGCAATACTAACTCTCTCGAGATAGTAAAAAGTAACAATCAATTACAGAGTGTCTTTTTATAAGGCAAAGAAATTTTCGGTTTTTCCTTCCAATTCCTGAAGAACAAAATAAATTTAAAATAGATTTATAAAAGGAATAATTCATTAATAAGAACATATTAAAATCTCGTTATTATTTTTTTTTTATATTTTGACGTTAAACTCTAGTTTTTCTTAATATTTTATTTTATTTATCATTTGAACCTGTACGTGACCACGCCCATGGAAAGGAGATCATGTCGATCTCTTTTTTTTTATCTCTCTAAAATCATATCTTGGATATCATTTTGAAGGTAAAGTGAAACAAATATTTCCAGGGAAGTTTAGAATGATTTTCAAATTGTATTTATTTTTTTAATAAAAATATAATTAATAATATAATCCCTTCAGCTGTTTATTGATTTGCAACTTAAATGTATTTATGGGATTGATGGATAAGTGGTTGGAGGGGTGGAAAGAGGGGATGGTTCAATTTTGATGAAATTGAACACCATTATATGATTTCTATTTGATTGTGAGTTTAACCATCACAATCAATCACTTATATTTATTTTATAAATCCTTTTTATATTAAATCCTATCGTATAACATGATATAATAATTCTATTGAAGCATATTAGAAGGCGCCTTAGGCTACCAATTACTGGTAGGTCTTTGTAATCTAATTAATCTAATCTAATATATTAATTATGAGAATATTCTGACTTTAAAGATTTTCTTATAGTATTAAATTATAAGCTGATATCGGATTACAGTTTTTATATAATATTGTTTAGAATAGTATTGTGAAGTTGATTACCTTAAAGGAACGGATACGAGAAGCTGTCCGATGTCTCATGTAAACATATTTACATTCCCTTACGAAGGTAAAAAACTTGAACTCAACTTTTCCATCTCCATTATCGGTTAGGTTCTTCAAAACGATGACATCGATGATCTTTAAAACAAAACAAAGCACTTTGACTTTTATGTTATTTATTAGCCTAACAGTTAGCCTTTTTCATTAACACTATTTCTACGAATTATAAAAATTCTAGTTAACTAAAATTAATAATTATATTTTTATATTTATATTTATATCGCTATTATAAAAATATTTGAATTCATTTTTATATAGAATATATTTTAAAATTTATAAAGAAAATAATTGAATAATTAATATTATATTTGATATTATAAAAATAAAATACATTTATAAATATTTATTTGAGAGATTTAAATTTTTTAGAATTATTTTATTTTATTTCTGTATACTTTACATAGATTACAATCCTTGGGTGGATTATGTAGTAATTGTAATTTTTTTAAATTCGAATTTGTGTTGTAACATAACAACGAAGTGGTTCTTTGAATATATAAGAAAAAGCTAAATTAATTAATTAAAACTAATCAAAGATACTGAAATTAGGTTATAATGTAATAACATTGAATGATAGAGTTTTATATTATACCAACTCATTTCATTACCTTGTGATCTTAAAAATTCAAAGAATATATTAAATTCAGTTTTGATGAATTTTCCTTATGAATAAAAATGTAAAATTATATTTATATTTATAATAATGAAATCGATTATAAATAAAATTAAAAAAAAATAGATAAGATTTGTGAATGCCAATGTTAATATTATATAATATATAATTTTATATTTTTAAATCAATTTTATAAAGACTGATTAACAGATTAATAATTATGTAACATATTATTAATTATATAGTTATAATTGGAATATTTGTAGAATTTATTTATTTATTAGATTAGAGCTATAAAAAAATGCTAAATGATATTATATCGGAGCATTTTTACAGATAAGCTTATGATTTGTATGAGTTTCGAGAAGATAAAATTATGAGGATGTTTAATTCGGCTGCCAATAACAGAAGACGGCTTGGAAGGCAGTCAGGCAATCGAATGCGGGGAGCGGCTCGACCGGTCCTTCCAGCATCCATTCCAGACTTGCTTCATCTCTCTCTCTCTTTCTATAACTCTCTCACTCTCTCTCGGCATGGATGAAAGATGGAAGTGAAGGAAGCTGTGGCTCCCGAGCGTCCCGCATCCTCATGAAAGAGAGCGCCAAGTATTTTGCCAAAAAAAAAAAAAAAAAAAAAAAAAAAAAAAAATAAAGATGAGAGATATTGTAACCCAGTTAATTTTATTTCGATGCTGATAAACTTTCGACATCCTTTCCTGTTTTTATTTCCAATCACTAAAATGGATTATACCAACTTCTTTATTCTAAATTGAAATTTTTATTTTCACCCTTTGAGAAATTCTATAGTACTTAATACAAACAGAAATGAATCACATAAGCTTGTGCGCCTCTACCCTGAGCCATCTCCATCCATTTACAATTCTTTTCTAATTTCCTCACATACCAGGATATCTCCATTTTATAACTCAAGGTATGGGGATGCATAGAGGTTATGTAATTTCCGCTCAGAATTTTATTTTTAAATACCTTGCATCTGTTTTGTCTCTTTTAACATATACCATGCCTAATAGTCATACAAATTTATACATCTTAAAATTCAAACAATTAATATTTGACTAAAAATAAACGAAAAAATCTTATTATAATTGATTAAAAAAAAAATTCTGCACAAAAATATAGAACTCTTTTAATGATTAAGAAAAATTTATATTTTTTTTCGTTTCCTTAAAATTTATAAAAAAAAACGTATGTTTTGATCTCAACCGCTTTTAATGGTAAAATAAAAATTGATTAAGATTGATTTTTTTAACTTTAAAACTTGTTTTAATAAAATCATAATTAATGTAATTGGTTAAAAACTGTGTGATTTCGGCAACTTTAAATAATTTTCTTTGAATTTATAAGAATAATAAAAACAAATTTAAGGAAACATTATTTATTATATAACAAAATCAATCCATATATATGTGTATGTATAATAGTAAAAATATCCTTTTTCTTAATTATGCTTTGCATAGTTATGAAATTTATAAAATATAATATATGTAGTATATAAAATTTAAATCGGAATGTAAGATTATATGATTTAATAAATCAATTATTTGATAAAATAAAATTATATTGTAATGAAAAATGTTTGATAAGACCTTCGATATTCACAATTTCAAAAGTATATAAGAATAAATAAAATTTATGAGTGTGGTGGATAGATTGTTATTTATCTAGCTATCCTTATATTATACATATCTCTTAATAAAATATATGGCAGAGAAATCTTTGCTCTATCATTATATAGATATATATATATAGATATTATGTTTCCAAAGTATAATATTTATTGACACTTTTGGCTTAATTACTTTAATCAATTACAGTTCCATAATTCCCTAATATGTAAATTTTCTAATAAAATCTTGGAGTATTTTGGAAATTTAATATACAATATATAATATAGTATATTTATTTATGTTATTATATAATTCGATAGATATATAAATAATAGGAGTTTGTTCAAAGTTAGTAACTTATATAAATATAAACAATAATTAATAATATGATTATTCTTAAATGGGTTGATTTTGAAATTAAAATATTTATTCAATTCCTTTTCGATTCCATTCCCCCTTCCCACCGCTGCTTCATTCTCCTCATGTTTCGTAAAGATCAAATGATGACTGGTTAATTTCATTTCAATTTTAAATTGCGTTAAACTGACTTATTTGATATTAATATGACCAATGTAGATAAGCCGTAGGCTTAACAAGATTAGTGAATTGTCAAGTGGTGGATAATGTAAGCCTCCTCTCTGACCTTATTATATCTTAAAGAAATGACACGATAATCCAAATGTTAATTGAACGATTTTTTCATGCGGTGCTTGTTTGATCAAAACTCCCTGACCCCTGCCAACAAACAACCTTCAAAGAATTATCAATAAAATGATTTAATTAATACTTTGCTATCAATCCAATTTAATGTTTTAATATATATTTATTTTCATATTTTCATGAATTATAATCAAATGTCAGAGATTACTCAATTAAGTAGAAAATTCTTCATATTTATATATTTATAAAAAAAAAAATAATTATTTATATTAAAATAAAACAGTGACTTTTCAAAAAATATGAGTATTTATAAAATATGATAATTTCAATATTCTAATATAAAATTAAGTAACCTCATATAGAGGATAGAGGATGAGAGGAATCTGTAAATAAATAAAATTAAAATATAGTCTAATATATATATCAAATATCAAATTTTTGATGAAGCAAAATTCCTTGAAACTTTAATGCCAATTAATAATTCAAACAAATATAATACCTACTTACATTATATATCTAAATTAATCCTGACAATGAAAGAAAAATAAAATAAGTTTATAAAATTTATCCTCTCTCACTCAAAACCTATGTTTAATTGTTTCATTAATTGATATATTATATATTTATATTCAATAGATAATTGAAATATAATTTTATAATTTAATATTGTGAAATAATCCTCAATAATACAATAAAACCATATATATCTATTTATAGAATTTTTTTTTTTGGATGCAGCAATCAGACCCCTCCATCCGTTTCTGTCCTACGCCACCTCCATTAATTTACTATTCCTTCTTAATATACCAATATTTACTTTTCTATTGTATACCTAAAAACTTTTCCTAACTTATTTAATCACCTGTTAAATACTATAAATACTCAATAAATTTTAGGCATTTTTACACACTCACACACATTTATACTTATATTAAATATATTATTATTATTTTTAATCCAAATTGTTATATCTATATCTTTGAATGGCATATAAAAATTTAATATAGTTTTTTATTTATATTTGAGAAATATATCGATATATATCCTAAATATTTGTATTTTATAAAATAGATAAATTTTTCCAAAACTTTTAGATTCAATCAATCATCAAATTATTAAAGCTTTGGTGGTTGTTTTTATTTATAACGGAATTTTGTAAATTAAACCACATATTGATATTTGTTATTGTAAATTTATTCAAAAAATACAAACATATACACAACGTTTCGATTGCTGCTTCTGCAATCGTTATCAAGCGACTGCACTGTTCGAGCGTCCAGTGACAAGTGACCAATGATCATTAATATAAGACCAAAGTCACCAACCAGATGGCGCTCTGAACGTGCTTACAATTTCAAAATTACAGGAGAAAAAATAATTATTCTTAAACAATTAAATTAAAAATTATAAACAAAACGTGAACAACAATTATTTTATGAATAAATTGAGTTCTTTAATTTTACATTATTTATGATATTAATATTAAATTAAGCAAGAGATTTTGGAGGGAAGCAAGCCAGTTGTATTTGGCGCGAATTCAAACCAGTGTTGCCAAAAGATGATTCTCAACAAATGGAAAGTGATGAGATATAATTATCTAAACATTAAAGTCTCTAAGTCCTAAAAAATAATAAAATTGATGATTAATAAATAATTTTAATAATTTTCAATTCACAAGATCCCAAATTTGATTTATTAAGAGGCCTTTGTCCTTGTTCATATTATTCTTATTTTTCATCAATTCCAGGCTCTCTTTAATCTTTCTTTTCCAATAATTCTGTTCAATGTGTAGAATTTTTGTTGAATCAAACTCCACCACATGACCAGTAGTCAACACATGCTCAGCAATAGCGGATTGATTGCAATTTTTCAACCTTATTGCTCTGCTATGTTCATTGATCCTGGTTGATACTTTTCTGCCTGTTTCACCAATATAAACCATCCCACACTCACACGGCACTTCATATACGCCTGCATTCTCCAATTTAATATGGTCCTTTAGTCTTGTTGTGAGAGAAGACATCTTTAAAAGAGGTTTGAATACAACTCTGAGGCCACACTGTTTTAATACATGGCTTATTCTGTCCGTAGTCCCTCTAATGTACGGCAGAGTAATCAAACCTGTGTATTCAATGGATGGTTCCGATCGCAATCGTTTAGTGCCATTAAAAATGCTCTCTCGATGGTGAGTTTAATATTGGGATGGATCGTGTTGGTGTGGGCCGTAAACTCTGTCAGGCTTTTATTACCATGTGGCCATATGATTAGAATATCATCCACATATCTGAGCCACAACTTAGGTTTCAACGGGAATCCCTGGAGAACTCTTTTTTCAAAATCCTCCATAAAGATATTCGCAAATACCGGAGACAATGGTGAGCCCATGGCAGTACCATCTGTCTGTTGGTAAAAGCTACCATCAAAAACAAAGTAAGTCGCTCTTTGACAGAATTCAATTAGACCTAGGATATTAGGGGGGATGCCTTTTTCTTTTAAAATGGAAATTGTGTTGTGGATAGGTACGTTAGTGAACAGGGATTCAACATCCAAGCTCGCTAAGATGTCGTTCTGGGTGATGGTCTGCTTTTTAAGTATTTCGAACAGGTGAGTGGAGTCTTTAACAAATGAGGAAGTTTGATAGGAAAGTGGTTTAAGGTAATTAGAAAGGTATTTGGCTATCTGGTATGTGAGAGATGCCAGTTCACATCATCATCCCGCACAAATTTCAGGCATAGTAAAAACTTTACACCAAAGGGCTCTTAGAATATGCTCCCCAAGTAACCTTACGTTAGAGGAGAATCGGTTGAAATCGGCTCTCTTACTGAATGGTTTCTCGAAAGGAAAGATAGAAAGCATTTTTAATGGCACTAAACGATTGCGATCGGAACCATCCATTGAATACACAGGTTTGATTACTCTGCCGTACATTAGAGGGACTACGGACAGAATAAGCCATGTATTAAAACAGTGTGGCCTCAGAGTTGTATTCAAACCTCTTTTAAAGATGTCTTCTCTCACAACAAGACTAAAGGACCATATTAAATTGGAGAATGCAGGCGTATATGAAGTGCCGTGTGAGTGTGGGATGGTTTATATTGGTGAAACAGGCAGAAAAGTATCAACCAGGATCAATGAACATAGCAGAGCAATAAGGTTGAAAAATTGCAATCAATCCGCTATTGCTGAGCATGTGTTGACTACTGGTCATGTGGTGGAGTTTGATTCAACAAAAATTCTACACATTGAACAGAATTATTGGAAAAGAAAGATTAAAGAGAGCCTGGAATTGATGAAAAATAAGAATAATATGAACAAGGACAAAGGCCTCTTAATAAATCAAATTTGGGATCTTGTGAATTGAAAATTATTAAAATTATTTATTAATCATCAATTTTATTATTTTTTAGGACTTAGAGACTTTAATGTTTAGATAATTATATCTCATCACTTTCCATTTGTTGAGAATCATCTTTTGGCAACACTGGTTTGAATTCGCGCCAAATACAACTGGCTTGCTTCCCTCCAAAATCTCTTGCTTAATTTAATATTAATATCATAAATAATGTAAAATTAAAGAACTCAATTTATTCATAAAATAATTGTTGTTCACGTTTTGTTTATAATTTTTAATTTAATTGTTTAAGAATAATTATTTTTTCTCCTGTAATTTTGAAATTGTAAGCACGTTCAGAGCGCCATCTGGTTGGTGACTTTGGTCTTATATTAATGATCATTGGTCACTTGTCACTGGACGCTCGAACAGTGCAGTCGCTTGATAACGATTGCAGAAGCAGCAATCGAAACGTTGTGTATATGTTTGTATTTTTTGAATAAATTTACAATAACAAATATCAATATGTGGTTTAATTTACAAAATTCCGTTACAATCAATCATCACTTGAACAGTTGAATTATATTATTTATTTTATCCTAGGATTTTTTTAAATTATTGATCCGTAATCCCAAAGTTAAATAAAGCCCTCTGGTATTTGATTACGGTTTGATATTTTAATGACAAAAATTCTACCCTCATGACACAATTCAATGATTTTTATGATCATAGTATATTTAGTTTTTAAATGAATGAACGAATAAAAATAGAACGTAGCTAGATTATTAGAAAAAAAATATCAAATGGACAGCATATTAGAATCTTTAAAGGCTATTTTAATAATAAAAATTATATACTTAATTAATTTCTATACATTTTTATTTATAATCAAAAAATATTAAAATTTAGATAAAATTTAAAGAGAATTTCGATAATTTATTTAAAATTTTAAAAAAGCTCATGTAAATCAAAAATAATTATTGTATTCCTGAAGTATTAATTACACCGAATTTATTGTTATTTTTATACTCTTTTTGTTTTACTTATTATTATAAATATTTTTTTAGTTATTACAATAATACATTGCCAGAGGATTTTAATATTAAATTTATCGTACGACTTGGTTTAATTGTACTCTCTTTTACGAGTATTTTGAAGATACCGAGAATATTTCAAGACTCAGATCATTATAAAAAAAAAATGAAACGCAAGATTTACTATGCTTACCATGACTTTAAAGGAACAAAACAGCTCTTAGAAAAAAAGATTTTTAGACCTCTCTTTACAACGAATTCGGGGAGGAAAAGAAGAAGAAATGAATAAAAATTGACATGCTTTGGTGTTAAAGAAAAAATAACATAAAAAATCATAGTAGTTTGTTTGTTTGTTTTTTTAAAGCAGAGGGAGGTGCTTTTGGCTGGTTAAGAAAACAACCCTAATTTTGAAATGAATACAAATTGCCTTTTCAAGATTTTGTTTTAATTAATTAATTTATTTTCTTTACTAATAATTATGTTAATTTGTTATTAAGCAAAGGCCTCTGAAATTTCTTTATCTATGTTTTGAATTGTTACCAATATATTTAATTGTTTATTCAAATATTCAAATGTATTATTGAATTGTTGGCAACTTTTAAAATAATTTAAATCTTTGTATTTATAAGTTCTTTGTGTAATCCAGTAGGTTTTGTTGAGATTTGTTTTTAGAGATACATTATGGTTTTATTAGTAAAATAAGTTGACCTGTGGCCAGGTCCGAACCGACCGACGGTTTGAAGTAAATTAATTTCCAGCTACAGAAACAATTTCAAATAATTTTAATATATCTATTAATGTAATAAAAAACAGATATGGATAAAACATAAATATTTTTAATTTTATTTTATTTATAATATATAGCTGAAGTAACCGGCGTTACCCGAGGCTGTGACGTCATGAAGGGCTGGGTGATGTCATATAATTTTAAATTAAGAAAAACATAATGAAGATGATTTTTCCCGAGGATAAAACCAATACATTCGTGGTGATATGTAAAAAAATCTCCTTATGTGAAATTTGGTGCGAAAATAACCCTTTCCTTCCTATCGTCGATCGCTAATACTACCACTTCCGGTTTCCGGATTTGCACCAAAAGTTGATCAATTCATCCTACTGATGCATTAAGTAAATATACCAAATTTCATCAAAATCAGTTGAGCCGTTCAGGCTGTACACATCTATACGGACGGACGGACGGACGGACGGACTACTTCCGGTTTCCGGATTTGCACCAAAAGTTGATCAATTCATCCCACTGATGCATTAAGTAAATATACCAAATTTCATCAAAATCGGTTGAGCCGTTCAGGCTGTACACATCTATACGGACGGACGGACGGACAGACATCATGCTAAAAATACTTTTTTCTGTTAAGAAAATGCATGATTCGTGGAGATATGTAAAAATCTCCACATGTGAAATTTGGTGTGAAAACAATACCTCCCTTACTATCGTCGGTCGGTAAAAAAATCAGGAAACTCCAAAAATTGATTTTGAGCAAATCGGAATTGACCTGTCTGAGAATTAGTAATTATTAATATTAAAATTAAGACTATTCAAGAAGATCAGAATAGTTTTTCTAGTCTATATTATTATATATTTCGTTTACCAAGATTAAGCCACAATAACTCAAATCGATTCTAATTCTTTATATTAACTTGAAACGAATTTTGTAAATTTTTAAATAAAATCTAAATTTGTATGAATTTAAACATGGTTATTTTATAAAATATTTTTTATATAAACTTGTTCAAATATTGTTTTAAAGGAAAACAAGGACTGATAGATAATAATTACTCCTATTTGATTTTTAGATATTATTTATAATTAATAGGAATTCAAAGGTTTTTTTTTTAAATTGACAATTTACATATACATATTTACATTTACATTTTTATATAGAGAAATAATGTTATACCAAAGGAACCTAAACAAATGATGATAATTCAATATAATATAGGGTTTTAACCCTAACTATGAGGGGAAAATCAATTTTTGATTAATCATGTAACACTTGAAGGATCATTTCAAATTGTCACTTTCAATTACGATTTTTATTATAAAAAAATATAAATTGAAAGTAAAATATAAAAGACAATCCCTTTTAAACCTACTGTTTAAAATAACAACAAAAGAGTTGGGGCGGGGTTCTTGGTGAAAAGAGTTTAACAGTATTTATTTTATAAAAATTTTGTTTTTGAAATTTATTTTTATCTAATGGTGATGATTGTTTTTATCATATATATTTAATATATTTTCTATTTATAATTAATTTTTGGTTTACTTGATTGAACAAGTTTTTTAAAAAAAAGAGTAATATATCAAACGTATCTTTTTTGAGAGTTAACTCAGCAGAAAAAAAGAATGAAGCCGGTGGTAACTTTCCTTGTCAGATAAGCACTGTCGAATTGATGGTCATTATTTGCTTGGACCTTTCAAGGATGACCCTCAACTCATTCAACTTATTCTTTTTTAGTTGTTTTTGTTTCGTTTCAATCAAAATCGTTAAATTATAACATTTAAAGTAAATTTTTAATGAAAATAATAAAAATAATTTAAAAATGTTTTTAATTTATAATTTATTTTTATTAAAAAATAAAAAAAAATATTATATCAAAGGAAATTTGTAAGTGTAATGTCATGTTATAATTATAACTACGATAATTACTCACTAAACAAAAACTCGTTTGCTTACCTTTATAAATAGTTTTGGTAATCAATGGAAATGTACTAATCTATAATACTTGCTAATTATTGTAACGGATTGTTTTAAAAAATAATTTTATTTTTCAGAATAGTATGGAAATTTTATGCAAATTTCCTAATCAATCTCCTATTTAATTTTCCACTTCCTTATTTTGACTGTATTTTATTTTATTTTTTTGTAACCAGATTACATATAATTCTTGTATTTTTGTAAATATTTATATTTATATTGTAAATTGCTTAAAAATTAAAATTTCAATATATACGAATAAGTAATAAAATTTAAAGCTATAAATATTGAAATTTTAACATAGATAAAATAAAAAAAAATGATTTAGTAAAATTCCTATAATATTAATTTTTTTTTTATTAATGTCTTAATTTGTATAAAATTCTCATAATATAAGTTAATATTTTAATAAACCTTAAATTATTATTAGAGTATTTATTTTCAAATGTTTCAATTACTAATTCATTAATTATGAGTCACCTAACAAAAGCTAGAACAAACAAATAACCCTTTTTTTCTTTCAAAAGGCTACTCATGCTTGAAAATAATCAGGCAATTAGTGATGGAAACGTTGTATTTATTTCTGTCTGTTAAAATAAATTGTATCTAATCACACGCGTAATTTAGAAACGTTTTACTATAAAATGTTCGATTTTTATTTAATTGCGATTTGATACAAGAGACTTGTATACCTACATACAATAAACGATAATTTAACTAATTGAATCTTTTAAAAAATGATTTAAAGAAAAACGGAAAAGATAAAGAATTTATGCAAATTTATTTATTTGATATTAACTTTTTGGTAAAATTTATTTATAAAACTAAAATTAAATTTTTAACTATAATAGATAAAAAACAAGTAAATAGTAAAAAAGTATTTATTTTTATTTCAAAATAAATATAACTATGAAAATATTTATCTAATGTATGTTAAAAAAATATAATACATAAACGTGACTATTTAAATGTCCAATAAATAATAAATTATGACTGACAAATTTGGTTGGTTTTAATTATTTCAACCTATTATATTTTAAGTTGAATTCAAGTTTGCTATTATTACTTTTGCTCATGTCATATACACAACTTTGGAATATTTTTCCCTCTTTTTATTTGTCCCTTTTGAGCGACCCTTTTTAATATTTGAAAAGTTGAATGAACTCTTAGATATGTGATTCTGTCGGAACTTAATTCGAGAATGTCAAATAAAACAAAAGCATCCCAATCACCCTTTTATTTAAAATTCTTTTATTTTATTGGAGATATATAAACAAAACACTTATGATATGTAAATATCTTTATCTCAATATGTCAATATGATTATATATTTTCGTACTAACTATTAATAAATACTTACAGTACATAAATCATTTGGATCAAATAAATATGAATAATGGAATGTAAATTTAGATAGGAATAGAGGGAGATTTATATAAATATATGTAAAAAAAATCAACTATTTCCTCTTCAAATTTGCAGTTAATTATGGTATAAAAAATCAGATAATAAAAGATTAGGCTTTGTAGTAGTAAGTCAGCGTGAAATTTGTATGCAAAGATGAATTCATAATTCGGTTGAAAATAAATAACATTGCAAAAAGAAATTGCATGACCTCTATGCATCTATAAACACTGAGTCATAAAATTGGATAGATATCGATGGATGAGACCTGAATGGGTGACGAAAACCTAGTTTGTTTTCTGTATTATGATCCAGTGAGTATAAAACACGAACGTGGTAGGTGTATAATAAAAAAGTAGATATGGGAGGATTGGGAGAACTCAATTGGATAGAAATAGCTGAAAATAGATACAGTGGTATGTATGTGTTTATTATGTCTAATAACTTAATTCACAAGTAGCACAGAGGAAGATAATAAGTTTATTTATAATAATTAATGGTCAATTATTATAATTCAAATCTATTATTTTATTGTATTGCATATGAAATCAAGAGATTATTGTAATTTTATTCAGTTTAGATAATTATTATTTTAAAATTTTGAAATTTTCATCAATTAAATTACTTATGTATTATATATTGTTCCGAAGTAAAACCACCATCAAATATTCTTATAATCCCTTTCCAAAACGCCTGACTTTATTAATTTAAATAAATAATGATATAGGCTTAACGCTTTATTAATTATCTTAAAATTGTATACAATTTATTTACCATTTCATTTCATGGTAGGTACTTATTTAAATAAAATATTATATATATATATATATATATATATAAAAAGAGAGAGAGAGAATGCTAATTTGCTATAAAAAAGATGTGAAAATAAAATTAATGACTTTTATTACAATTAAATTAATTCAACTAATTTATTTAAATAATTTGAATATTAAAATTAATAATTAAAGTTATGAAATGAAACACTTATTCTTTTGGTTTTTTTAAAATGATCTTTTTACCGACCGACGATAGTAAGGGAGGTATTGTTATTATATAAAATAATCTCTGTTGTTTCCAAAATCATCCCCACCTATGTCTCTCACTGTGCCTCCTAGATCCCATCTACATTCACCGTGCTTATAGCGTCAACTTTAATTAATTTAAAATTTTTTGACAATATTTTATTTTTTTATTTCAAATTAAGTATGGTTAAATAAGAAAAATAGTGATAATTTGGACAAAAAACAATTAAAAGAAATCAAATAAATTTAAGTTTTTTTGGTTGAAGTGAAAGTTTTGCAAATAAGACAA
Source organism: Labia minor (assembly GCA_963082975.1). NCBI lineage: Eukaryota > Metazoa > Arthropoda > Insecta > Dermaptera > Spongiphoridae > Labia > Labia minor. The sequence continues at coordinate 64,165,488 of OY720344.1, read as the reverse complement.
GTTGCTTTGGGATTGACGTAGAAAACAACGACAGATGACAGAGGCTGTTTCTCAGGGGAGTGATCTTGTGACCTACGTGAGGAGCTCGTAGGGCCTTCGCGAAAGCAAAATGCTTAGCAATGCAAAAAAGTTGTAAAACTTGCCACTTTGAAAAATTAAAGCCACAATCTCCCATCTCTCCCTCTTTCATCCATTTTTCACACCAATTCATCATCTTATAAGAACATTTTAGCAATTTCCTCAATCAAATTGAAAAATATATTTTATCTCAAAATCTTTTTCTTTAAAGAATAGATTTTTTAAAAAGTATCGAACCCCGCCAAGTTTATGTAATTGATAATTTAATCAAATATGAATATATAATAAATAAAATGTCATGTCACACACACACTGGCTAGGTGCTTGCTAAGTCCCAAAGCAAAATAAAAAAAAATATGGAGTGTCTCTACTCGACTATCTCGCAAATTTGAATTGGATAATCAAGCTTTTTTCTCAGTGGCGCAACCAGGGGGGGTTTTGGGGGTTAAACCCCCCCCCCCCCCAGGAGAGAAAAAAATACAAATTGCTGTATATTATGTACTATATTACAAATAGAAAAGAAAAAATATAATCCTTCTTTTCATTTAAAAAAAATAATAATTCTTAAAGTATAACTTAGTGTATAATAAGTAAGTTTATTTTATTTTAAAAAAATGTTAACAAAAATAAAAATTGCTTATTTTTTCGTACAGAATTAAATATAAGAAATAAAAAATGATTTCTCCTAAATCATAAAAAACAAAAGACTTAATATAAGATTACTAGATGATTGTGAAATTTTCCAATTTGACTATTATTTAAATATAAAATAAATAAAATAAATAAAAATATTACTCAAATTCTAAATATTTTTTATTAATAATACATTAATTGCTAATTTCATAAAAATTATGAAGCGAAGACTAATTTTTTCAAAATAGAAACGGGTTAAATTCCCTTAAGGAAAAAATCCATAAAAGTCAAAAATCCCTAAAACCGAAAATCCCCAAAAGCGAAAATCCCTAAATAAAAATATCGCTGACTGAAAAAATCCCTAAAAGAAAAAATCACATATTTTTCATTTTTGTATTAATTTTAATTGTGATTAAGAAAATTAAATCATAGGGTGAGCATGACACCCAGTTACCTGAAACACGACCTCCCAATGAGGTAATCGGGCCTGGACCGAAAGTAGGGAAAAATAGGTCAAAAAATACATAGATAAGGCCCACTCACGTGATTTTTCCAAAAAAATAGGGGTGTCAAATTCGAATGTAAAATAAAGGGAATTTACTCAAATTTCGTTTATTAGCATACGTTTTAATAGCTTAATGATTCCAAATACAAAATACACCATTTGCACCGTATATTTCACCAGGGAATATATAACACAATTTGTGAAATTTACTATCATCAGAGGTTGTCTTTTTCACTTTGCTCAATGCATTTATAGAAACATCAAATCAAGGCCAGAAGTTTTGAAGCTCTATAATGATATAGATAATCCTGACAACTCCACTCATTTTCGAACTCTTGCAGCTTTGGTTTTGGTACCACCATCAAAAGTCATTGTTGCCTACCAAGCAGTAGCTGGACGACCAACAGGGAAAAACTTCATGATCTTTTTTCTTACTTCGAGCACACTTGACTAGGTGAACAATTTTTGACTGGCTTTTATTACCCCGAATCCGACATTGGAACATTGGAACATCTACGATGCCACTTTGATGGATTTGCCTCGAATATACAATGCATTGGAAGGTTACTACAATGCTCTTCGTTCACGCTTAGGTTATAAGACATCAGTATGGGACCTGATTAAGCAAATCCATATTGTGCATAACCTTATCTCTTTGGAAATCTGTCGTGATGTTCGTGGTAAGAAGCCTGATCCACCAAGGAAACGATTCAGCGACTCGCATGATGAGCTTCTGACCATAATGAAGGCAAACCATGAAAAATGGGACGCTAAAAAGCCAGATGGAACAGATGTGATGACACCAAGCATGATGTATAACTACCTCATTCAAGTCTCTTCGGCTATTCATTATTAAATAAAAAAAAAATTAGGGAAATTTTTTATTTAGGGATTTATTCTTTTAGGGATATTTTACTTAGGGATTTTTGGATTTAGGGATTTATTTTCAGGGATTTTTGATTTACGGATTTTTTCTTAGGGATTTTTACATGATTTCTTTCAAAATATCCTGCCACTATGGGCGGACGAAAAACTTTCGAAATCTTAAAGTAGTTTTTTATAAACTAGCTGCTCCGAGTGCCTACGGCGCTCTTTGCACCCCCGAGTGATACATAGTATTTGGTTGAAAGTCTGTATGTAAAAGTTTTTCATCCATTTTGTTTGAATCAGTATAAGTAGATAAGACATGTATTTGTTTTCTTGTAAAATATATTTTAATTTAATCAGTAAATTAATTATATATTATTATTGTATATGTTATATTTATCTAACTCTGTGTCTCTACAGTTTTCGAAAGTTCTTAGCCGCAGCATCCACATTTCTCTAAGCGTCCCTATCCTGGGCTACAACCAAATCCTACCCTGTCCCATCTCTCCCATGTCCCTTCCTTCATTGTCCACCCACCTTGGTCCTTGGTCTTCCAACGGATGTTTCCCAATCGGTTTCTCCCAAATTCTAGTTTCTCCAATTCCAACCACGTCCCCTTCCCATCCCAGCCTTCTCGATTTTATAACCTTAACTATATCTGGACATTATTTCTCGTTATGCCATCTCCGCCATCCCCCTGTGACCTCATCTTCCTTTGGTCTATAAATGCTGCGAACAATATTAATCTCACAAATACTCTAAATCCACTCACGTCTCTCAGAGTCATCGATAGGGTGACCAAACGTCCCGTCATTAGGTGCTCTGTCCTAAAAATGTCTTCGGGACAGCCTACTGTCCCGTTTTTTCAATATTTAGGGCAATTTGTAATTTTTTTTTCAAAATTTTTTCAATTAAGTTCTAAAAAAAAGGTATACCGTTTGTCCCGGTTTGGTGTTTTCGAAATATGGTCACCCTAGTCATCGATCAACATGAAAAATAATTGTTTTATATATTTTAATTTTGATCCTCTTTGATGAGATAGGCTTATCTTTACTGCATAATAACAGGCGTTACTCAATTACAACGTCGATTTAAATTCTTCTCGAATATTATTATCTTTCGTGATTAGAGATCTTAAGTATTTAAATATTTATACTTTTTCAAATTCTACATTTTGTATGTTAATTGTATGTAAGTCGTATCCGTATCATAATTCTTGAATTTTTTTGTTTAATTACATTTCGGTTGATTTTTCCCCAATTTCTCTAATCATATGTCTCCTCTTCCAGTCCAATTCATTTACCTGGCTAGAACACTCCATTTTTAAAATTTTAAATAGAGGGAGAGAGAGAGGTTCTAATTATATATAAATCTGTTTCTATGACAGCAAAAAAGTAAACAAATTACATACATACAAACAAACACTCTCCTTTATATATATTTCTGGAAAATGGAACACCCGCAGCTCAGCTCAGGAGTTACCTAAGATTCTAATTTCTTTTTTATTTTTCATCATTTGAGGTATCCTTCACCTCAGAAAAATTTGGTTACCTTACTCCTTGTATTTTAGGCTCTGGAGTTTTTTGCGTACGGACGGACACTGTCGTATTAAATATATAGATATAGATAACTCCTTTATAATTTAGTTTAGGTAAAAATGAATATAATGAAACTTTTGTAAATTCGATTCCCTATAAATTTAATACGATAGTATAATTCTCATAAAAATCGGTATTTATTGAGAAAATCAATAAAATGTGCTTTGACTCTTCTTTAAACTACCCTTACTCTTATGGTCCGATCTTGTCCAAAAACAATCCAATCCCCGCCATTCATTCCCAAAAAAAAACATCTAAATATCAAATTTCAAGACAATATCTATTTTTGTTTAGACGGCCGGTTCATAAAAAAATTTTTTTGCAGTTTTGGATTCAGAACCGTCTGAAAAGTGGAAATCTCGAAAAATCTCGGAGCAAAAATTTTCAAAATTTTCCGACCATCCAACAAGCTAAAATGATTTACTTATAGCTGGAAAAAAATATTTTCTTTCTAAAACTGTGAATACGCGTAAATAAAATACAAAATGAAATTTTTTTGCCAGATTTTGTAAAATCAGTGTTTCATTTACAAAACTTTTTTAAATATTTAATATAAAAAATAAATCTTAATGAAAATTTGTCTTTGAGAGAGCCCGGGGGGGGGGGGGACTCCGCCATAGGAAGGTGGAGCGGCTAGTCAAAACCCCCCCCCCAGGATCAAATCCTGGTTGCGCCACTGTTTTTTCTATATTTGGAAATTAATTAAAATTTTATTCTATCCGATCACAGGATTTAAGGTTTTAACATAATTTTCACTGATAACATTTTATTGAAATAAGAAGACTATATTTTTGTGAGTTTGCGCAAATTTATGAAAATTTAGCTGCATTAAACTTTTATCATAGTTTTGATAAAAATGAAATACATTACCAGGTACTCGACAAGGACGTAGCAATTGGTGTGCCCATTACATCTCTTATATGAGATGTTTATACAATTTTTAATCATGTGAAAAACTATCAAACATATATCTTTATTTTTACGGTCAGTTTAGAAGTAAAAAAATGAAAACGTAGGTTATGACCCTCTTCCGAAAGAGCTACATTTTTCAAAAGTTTATAGAAAACTACGAATTTTCAATAATGCTCGTGTACCAATTTTCATTATTCTACACACACACATAGAGAGAAGGAGAGAGACAGACATTTTTCTCAACCTTAGTGAAAATGACTCTGGGGCCTTCAAAACATATAAAACATCAAAATTTCGACATCGAAAATTTTCGTGATCTCTATACTATCTCTGGTGAGATAGTAAAAATCGGAAGATATACACAGATATGCAAAAATATTAATTAATAAACTGTAAACAAAAATATTTAGTATTTTTCTTTTTTATTCATTTTAATAGCCTTTAATTTCACAGATGAAAATCGCCTATTATTAATTTATAATTAATTAATAGTCGTAAATTTATTAAAATATTTATCATTTAAAATTTATTTAAATAAAATTTTAATTTTAAAATTTTACTTTCCATTTAATAGAAATACCTTGAACTCTCTCTCTCTATATATATATATATATATATATATATATATATATTAAAAAATAACTTGAATTTCAATATTTAGACTACAGACGATCCTAATTACGATAAAACTTAATTGATTGTAGGGGGAGTCATAACTTAGATTATATATGTAGGGTTGGTGGCTTCGATAGTGAAGCAGATGTATTAAAAAATATCGTTTTTGAAGAAAAAGGTAGCAAAAATAATATCGTTTTGATGAAAAGTATTAGCAAAAAATATATCGTTTTTATTGAAAAGTGTAGCAAAAAATATATGGTTTTTGTTTAGAAATATTAGCAAAAAATATATACACAGATAAAAATAAACGTCTTGGAAATCTTCGGTTCTTCGTTCTTCGTATATGTTCTTCTTAACGTCTTGAATCACAACTGCTACTGCTGCTACTGATACTGCTACTGGCAAGCTACTGCTACTCGGCTTTTTATACCCGGCTGGCGACATCTAGGCGGAGTGGTGGGGACTCTCGACAACCAATAGCGTGCTAGGCGCTGAACGAAGAGCCAATAGATGGTCAGCTTATTATAGCCAATCGTAAGCTTCTAAGAGGGGGTAGCGAGGTTTTAAATATATGTCCCGGTGCAACATGAATTTGCTCAGTCGCTCCGAGAACATCTTCATGGGAAAATAATAAAATAAAATAAATTTCATTTTTTCAGATCCTATAACTCACCCCCTCTTTGGTGACATTCGACCCGAATGTCAATTCTCGTAGTTGTCATCGGCACCTTCACAACATTCTATCTTGTCTCTCCACTTCACCTTCTTCCTTTTTCGATATTTATCAATTTCTTTCTCATAAAAATTAAAGTCTTCCTTTTCTTTATTTAATATACTATCTTCAATTTTAACTTTACTTGTAGTTCGTATTTTATCAAGATCAAAAATTTTATCATTGAGATCAATATCTTCTTCACGAATTGTTTTATTTTGATCTTCTGAAGTGCTTTCATCCTTATCAACTTCCATTGATTCACCTTCATTTGATTTATCCTCTTCATTAACTTTACTTTCAGTCTTTTTTTCATTATCAGTCTTTGAAGATTCTTTATCTTCATCTTCATTCTTTTCTTCTTTAACTTCTGGTTTGCTTTCTTCTGTCTTTTCCACATCTTTTTCCTCTTTAGTTGTTTCTTTTTCTTTTGGTGTTTCATCTTTTTTTTCTGTGGATTCATTTACTTCAGCTTCTTTCGTATCAACTTTCTCTGTTTTCTCTTCTTTTGACTTAGTTTCGGATTCTGTTTTTTCTTCTTTTGTCACTTCTTTAGATTTTTTCACTTCATCTGTTTCCATCGAGAGGCTTTCGTCTTTTTCATCAGATTCTTCCATTTCTATTTCATTTATATATTCTGTATCTTTTTTATTTTTTTGTACATTTTCATCATCATCCTTTAGGCTTTGCTCTTGTTTATCTACATTTGTTAAATTTACATTTTCTTTCTTTTTGTCATCAATATTTAATTCTATATTTTCTTCGTTTTGAATATTTGTTTCTAAATTTTCTTCTTGGACTTCCACATTTGTTATCGAGTCTTCATCCATTTCGATATTCTCTTTTGTTTCTAAGCTTTCTTCATTATTTTGTATATCCTCATTAGATAGTAATTTTTCTTCTTTTTGTTCATCATCATTTATTTCTAAATTTTCTTTCGTTTGTATTTCTTCGTTTGATGTTAATTTTTCTTCTTTTTGTCCACTGTCATTTGATTTGAAATTTTCTTCCCTTTGAGCATCGTCATTTATTTCTAAATTTTGGATTGATACGAGCTTGTGATTTCTAGTGGACGGTTTTGTTTCAATTTTATATATTTCTTTTTTCTTAGTGGGGCAATCAAATGATTTATGTCCAAAATTATTACATTTAAAACATTTGACGCCCCTGTTCTTAGATGGACACTCGTTAGAAAAATGTGAAGTGTCTCCACAGTTGAAACATCTTGTGGTTTCTTTTTTCTTTTCTTTGACAATATGCTTCGGATTAGTATCTTTTCTTTCAACGGGGTTTCTTCTTAATGATGCTTCTTTTATAAAGTCGCCCAACATATTTAGTTTTTGTTGGAGATCTGTCAATGTTTTTGTTCCAACTAGAAACATTTTGCTATGAGGATCTTCGATTCCATTAATTATATATTCAATTAATAATTTCGGCTTTATATCCCCTTGATTCGCAATCTTTTGCATATGAATAAAATATTCAGTTGCATCTTCGCCTCTTTTCATTTTCCTGTTTCCCAATTGTCGATGAATCTCGATTTCGTCGATCTTTGAGGAAAATTGTTTTCTCAGGCTCGTTTTCATGTCTCTCCATGTCTTGACACTTTTTGTATTTTCGAAATACAATTTTGCAAGTCCTGTGAGACATCTTCTTGCGAGTATCATCGTTTGTCTTTCGTCTAATAAATGGATGTCTGCTTCGTCTTCTATATCTTGTATCCAGCGGTTAACTGAATATGTTTTAGCACCATCAAATTTCTTTACCAAGTCTTCGATATCTCTTATGTTGACAGCAGAGGGATATCTTAATGAAGATGGAACTTGGCGTACTTCTTTAGTTGCTTCTTCTTCATTTTCTTCTTCTTCTTCTTCATCTTCTATTTCTTCTGCTTCGGATTCATTTAATGTTCTTCCAAATTCAGCCAAATTGAATAAAACATCTGTAATGCCGTTTATTATGTCGTCTTTAGAAGTTTCCGCTATATTTAAAATGTTTCCAATTTTAATTAAAGTGGCTGTGTTTAAAGAGTTCATCGTTTCAAGTCGATTCTTGAATTCTTCTGACTCTCTTTCGAAATCAAATCCAGCAAATCGTTTTACTTTGCTACGGCTTTTTCGATCGGCTTCTTCGTCGTAAAGAATTTTGTGCAAACTTTTTATAATCTTGAATTCAGCCAAGGCTAGCTGACGTTGAACGAATGGGATAGTTTCAAAGGAAGTCATTTTGAAAGGCGTATGTATGGAAATATTAAATGAAAATAGGATTTGACAGCGTGATGGTCCTTCGGTGCCCAATGAATTGATTAACGTGGGTCGTTTCCAATTCACTGAGGGGATAAGGAGAAAAAGGAGAAAGATTTAGAAAAATCTTGAAACTTGAATCTTGCGTCTTGTATCTTGAAGACTGGATATTTCCTCGAATTGGCTCTTGTTTCTTCGTGGTTACTAGGGGTAATAATTCTTCAATCTCGGACTGAGCCCTCAAATTGTAGGGTTGGTGGCTTCGATAGTGAAGCAGATGTATTAAAAAATATCGTTTTTGAAGAAAAAGGTAGCAAAAATAATATCGTTTTGATGAAAAGTATTAGCAAAAAATATATCGTTTTTATTGAAAAGTGTAGCAAAAAATATATGGTTTTTGTTTAGAAATATTAGCAAAAAATATATACACAGATAAAAATAAACGTCTTGGAAATCTTCGGTTCTTCGTTCTTCGTATATGTTCTTCTTAACGTCTTGAATCACAACTGCTACTGCTGCTACTGATACTGCTACTGGCAAGCTACTGCTACTCGGCTTTTTATACCCGGCTGGCGACATCTAGGCGGAGTGGTGGGGACTCTCGACAACCAATAGCGTGCTAGGCGCTGAACGAAGAGCCAATAGATGGTCAGCTTATTATAGCCAATCGTAAGCTTCTAAGAGGGGGTAGCGAGGTTTTAAATATATGTCCCGGTGCAACATGAATTTGCTCAGTCGCTCCGAGAACATCTTCATGGGAAAATAATAAAATAAAATAAATTTCATTTTTTCAGATCCTATATATATGTATAATATAAAAGTACCGGGACCCCGAGCCTTGGCTCGGTACTTAAGTTAAATAAAATAATTCATTATTATTGGGTTTGGCTGGTAATATTAATACTTGGGACACCATGCTGAAATACAATTCTTTAATTATTTATTACAATTATTAAATGTTGCATCAATGCATCAATCTGAATAAAATGAATGGAACTTGGTGTCCTCAATAATACATAAATATGTATTATTAGGTATGTTTCTAAGTGAATGAATATTTTTTTTTATTGGAAGAATGATAAATATATATCGTAATTTATAATTATAAAATATTATTAAAATATATATTTTTAATTTTATTTCGAAATTAAATTAAAAATTTTAAAATATTTTAAATATAAAAAAATATTAATACAATAACCTTTAAAAAAAGGCGGGAGTCAAATTTCAATATGGATGCAATTTTTGACGTCTCCATATATAATTTTAAATTAAGAAATAAATAATAAAGATGTATTTTTCCTGAGATGTGATCAATAAAAATCAATTTTTCTTTATAAATACTATATCTAGTGTGAATTTGAAAAAAATCGTTAGAGCGGTTTTTGAGAACCCATGGCTATATATATATACAATTTTAACTAGCATAATAAGATAAGATAAATCAAATCTAAAGCTTTTATGAAATTTTTGTATAATTTTAATACTATTAAATTCTGCAAAAGTTGTGTAAATAAGGAATGAATTTGAATTTTGGCATGAGCTGAATAGTATTGGACATCTAATCGTGCCAAAAGATTTGGGTTATTTTCATAAAAGAAAAGATTATCCAATGGACAATCTTAATTGAAATAAATGATTTTCTTATATTAAAGATCCTTACCTGGTTTAACTGACAAATTTTTCAAATAAAATCTCTAAATTTTTATTAAAATTTGTTATCCATAGCTATTTAATGATACTCTGGCATTTCATTAACTAAAAACTATTCATTAATAATTACTATTTATTTCTGATATATTTTTAAATCATTTAATAGAGACTTTACTTTTTCTTAAAATAATCATTAATCTGTAATTGCAATTAATTGTAATTTGTAATTTGCAAATAGAATACCGGACGTTAGAAGAAATCAATAATGTGTATCTGATGTCATTAATCGATTACTAAGAACCGGTAATCTGACCAGCCCTGCTAAAGAGTAATATGGAAAAGTCTAATTGCTTATTTATTTGAAATTTATACGTAGACTACCAGATATTTAATTTTATAATAAAAAAAGAGATTTTTGTATTTTATATATAGTATGTAGGTGTATTTTGACAATTTTATTATGATTCCAATCCGGTTGATAAACAAATAATAATTTACCTTGTAACGTTTCCTCTCTATTTTGCATAGCTATTCTTTAAAACAAAAACATATCCTGAATGTATTCAATGATACGTTTGACCTGAATTTTCATAAACCGAACTCATCATCTCATCTCAAAAATATAAAATTCTCTTTTTCCTGTTTTACTATGATCCTTTCATCATCATCTAATACATGTAAAAAGAAATATTTTAATATTTAACGAAGGGACATTTTTAATATTTTTTCCTTTAAAAAAAAGGAAAGAAAAATATATTTAGCAAAAATACTCTATTAAATGGCTTTTTATGTATTTTAATTTCGTGACAGATGCAATACACAAATGATCAAAGTAGTTTCAATTAATATAATTAATATTAATAAAAACCAATAGTAATAATTTTATTTATTAAATATATATTCTGTGATTTTGAATAAAGTCTCTTGTGAATATCATATTTATTCATATTCCTAACTCAAATTTTATAAACAAAAAATATCCTTTAAAATTTCCTTTATAGGACAAATATAACTCTACATTTCTCAATATAAGATATTGATGGTTAATTACATACAAGTCATGTTTGATGGGAAAGTCTTAAGCATTTTTTATCAGTCGCGCTTAGTTGGTTTTTTTTCTTCTATCGATTTTGTCACTTTGTGGAAAGTTAACTAAGCTCTTTGATATAAGTTGAGCTTACTTCAATGTTAATTTTTTTTTTACTAACACGAAGAAGGTTTTTAACTTCTTCAGATAATATTAAATGCCAATTCAGCTATAATATTGCCAACCAATCAAGGGACACCTCAAGTATCTTTTTATAATAATAAAATAAGAGGTTTTTCCCCCTCTTTGCCTCTCTTTCTCTCTTTCTTTTCCTCTGCTTAGTTGTGTTGATTACCATGATACCTCTTTTCCAAGATTTGAATCCAATAGCATGACAAATATACATAGAAATACATTGGTTCCTTTTTTTATTTTTTTATAATGGCTTCCTTCATCTCAGTTACAAACGTTAACATTATTTAATTTATTAATCATTTTTTTTCTTTTAAAAAGTCAATAGAGTGAAAATAAAAAATATAAAACAAAGAAAGCTTAATGTGTTGAAGTGATTATATTTTTATACTTTATTGTTAACTAGTTTTGTTTTTTGTTTTTTTTTTAGAATTTTTTGTATTAGTATTTTTAATAATAATTCAAGTTTTTTATTTAAGAGAGAGAAGCTCATATATATAATTCATATCTCTATTTCTATATTTAACTCGAGTTCAATTAATTAATTTTAAAATTAGTTGACGAAAACTATAATTCCCATTATACTGAAAATACTTGGATTTGTTTTCAATTTTTCAATTGTTTCAAAGATTGTCTGATTTTTACGACCAAATCTAGTTTAATTTTAATTTTATTTATTTATTTATAAAATCCTTCCATGAGTTCCTCTGCCTAATGTATTTCAATATAATCAATAATTTGATTTAATTGGAATATTTCAGTTAAAAATATGGGGTAAATATTAAATAATTTATAATATTTATTTCAAATACTGAATTGTTTTTGTTTTATTCTTTGTATTTTTGTTATTCTTTGGCCACATGGATGAAGTGTTCCTAAATGAAAAACAGATGTACTATTACTATTATATACCCTTTAAACTATTGTTCTAACAGATGTTTGATTATAAATATTAGTTTATAACCACATGGGTTAAAAAAATTTACAATTAATAACAAATAACGTTTAAGATAAAATACTAGGAATTATCTTTCACCTCACGAGTACATCTTTGAACTTAAATTTTCTTCTAAATATATTTCAAACTTTATTAATTATAATAAATTATATAACATCATAGAAGCTTTCTGTCTGTCTGCAAATTTAATTCAAATCATTATAATACTATTACTCAATTTAATTAAAAATTGACATACAAAAAATAACGCCCATTGAATAATTCAAACAAACTTAATATTATATTTATATTATAATTTATTTAAGAAAAAAAAATTACTTTTTGAATTGAGGTAAATTTATTCTATTGTATGGAGATAGATAGAAGAGAGAGTGACCTCCAATTAGTATTGTCTATTCACTTAGCATTTACTAGAATCTCAATTAGTAACAAACAAGCTCAACTAAACTCCATATTCAATACTACAACCGTTATATAGCATCACTGACCTTTCAGAAGACTGTTAAATATAACTCAAATCACTTTCCTAAATAAAAAAATCGGGAGTGTCCTCCCCTAGATTTTCCCGCATATAAATAGGTAATTAAGTTATTATTATTATGTTTTAACAACAATAAAAATAAGCAAACTAATTAATTTAAATTATAAAGTAAAATTGTTTAACACTCTATTATATATATTTATAATTTACACCTGACGCTACTTGTATAGGTAAAATGTCACTTCCGGTAGTCAGATCATGATGAAATTTGGTATCTGAATTATTTTCATATTTTTAAATCTATATACAAAATATGAAGCAAATATCTCGAAGCAAACTGGTACTTTACTTGAAAGGTAAACGCAACCAGTGTAGGTAAAGTACCACTTCTGGTTAACCGATTTTGACGAAATTTTAAATGAAATCTACAAACTGTTAATAATATCGGTGTACCAAATTTCGAAGTCCTAGCTTGATTAGTTTCTGAGTAAATTTGCTCACAGACAAACATTACATACATCCATACATACACACACACAGACATAATTCGAAATATGGTATTTTCCGACTCAGAGAGGTCTAAAACGTCAAGATCTATCGAAATTTTTGGCGATTCCAATACTTCCCTTATACGAAGTATGCGGGAAAGTAAAAATCGTCAAATTATAATCCATCAATTTTCTTCAAAATTTGAATTAACTATTATTCTAACAAAAATCCGTATAATTTATAAAATTGAATTATTTTTTTTTTAAATGATTAAAAATCAATTAATATTTTAAATAAAATAAAAAAATATTATGTTTGTGGTGGTACAAAAGACAATTTAATTTACGGACCCTGAATGCCACATTTCTCCTAGATATATAAAATTGAGTGTCAAATTTGTCAATATATTGAAATAGACTGTCATTTATACCATAGAGCTTTAGAATTGACGTAAAAGGCGAAGTTATTCCTTCAACACTGAGTTACCTAACAACTTCAAAACACCCAATTCAACATAAATTCATTGAAATGTTTAAATAGCCAATCCTAAGACTAGTATAATTATTAACTAAATGTAAAATTAAAAACATATAAATTATGAAGCATTCAAACTCAGAAATTATAATTTATATATATATAAATATATATATATAGATAGATAGATTTATAAGAGCAAAAATTAAAATGTTATAGTATTTGAGTATAAAGATTAAATTAACTATGATTTCGCATTCGATGTCCTAAATGATTAATTGCAAAAAAGAGTAAAATATTATTTTTTATTTTTTAAGAACCCATCTCGATTTAATCAGAGGATCAAGATAGGAAATTAAATTCAAAGCTAAAACAGGATAATGAAAACAAATCTGATAATATTAATTTAAATCATTTAGTGAAATGAATACCATACTTGTCAAATTTTTCATAAAAAAATATTTTTTACTATTTTTTTTCAAAATTTCTAACTTACATCAATATTAAGGGGCAGAATAAAATCTTATAAATATGAAATTTTAATATACGTACATAATATTTCTAAAGAAAACGTGAATAATTCAATTATATAACTCACAATATAGATTTAAAAACAAGGAAATATTTCTTTATTTTTTTATGAGTCATTATTTTCAATATACTCTTAATGCATTTCTAATTAATATTTATTTATTTAATTAAATATTTCAACGAAAAGTATGATTCAAAGAATAAAATTGATATCCAGCTATCTTCACCTCTCATCTCTTAACTTAACATCTGTATATACAGAAAAAAATCATTGTTTTTCATCACAGATCTTATGAGTTTGATCTGTCTTTTTTTTGCTGAATGATGTCAAAAATAATTGCAAGTGTGAGTGGAGTAGCCTTTGTTATTTATTGACTATTGACAATCGAATATGTCCTTCACCCTCTCCGTCTTTCCCCTTCCTCATCCCTTTTTCTTTTTCTTCTTATTTCAAATATTTACCTCAACCTTTTAATAATAAAATTCCAAAAATAACAGTTTTTTAGCTTTCATATTTTTAAAATAAATATTAACCTTTAGAATAAATAATAACCTATTTTTGTTTTATTAATTATAAAACAAAAATAATAACCTATTTTTGTTTTATTAATTATAAAACAAAAATAATGATAAAAACAGATTTAATAGTTCTCTAATTAGAATCGTTAAATCGTGGGGATTTCGGTGAACAGTCAACGTAACTAGAATAGATAACAAAATATGGTACGTATGTTATATTGTTATTTGTTAACTTTAATAATGTCAATGTAAATATTTATTTTATTGTTCATTAAACATCTAAATATAATTTAATAAAAACTGTAAATTTGACTTAAAATGAAATAGAGATGATCATTTAATTATTTTAATTTTTAATATTGAATTCTTTCAATAATTAAAGATATTCATTAAAGTTGTTTACTAAAATTAACTATACATGTAGATAATTGATATGATTAAAACCCGAAATAAAGGTCAATAAATAAATAATATTTTTAACCTCTTGTCCTTCTAAATTTCAGATAATTAGTATTCAAAAATTATATTAATTCATTTAAAAAATTAACTCACTAATAATAAATCTCAATATATTTAGCCATTGATTTATAGTTGTTTACATTTGTTATATAGAACTTCATTATGGAAAAAAAATAGACAAATTATTTTGGATTACCCTTGAAAATCTCAAAATAAAAATATATCCAGCTTATATTATAATATTCAACAATATCTGTGCCAAATATTCAAATCCGATACTTCATATGGACAGAGAGAATTACATACATTTATATAAATATAGAAATTGTTGCTTCTACTTCCAACTAAAAGAAAACAAAAGAAATATAAACATAAAGGTTCAAAATAAATGTATTTCTATTTATTGCCTATCTTGACATAATGAATTAATTAATTCCTAGTCAAGCCAATCTGTTTTATGATTTAACGAGAGAGTGAAGTAGAGGAGGGCTTCCGAAACATAGATTCGTCGTTTGCATCTGGTTCAGTAATTGAGTGAGATTTATTGACAGAATTTGCAAATGTTCTAAAAGTAAAAAAATTTGCTGACTATTTATAGCTAAATGAATAACAATTTAATTGGAACATTTTTGCATAGTCAAAATAAAATTTGCATAGCAAGGTAGAATAATGAATAATGAAAAAAAAAATTAATATACACCTATCTATAATTTTTTTCATTAAAATAAATAAGTAATTCTAAAAAAATTTCAAGAAAAAAATTTAATTTTAATAAAATCAATGTAATCTATCTAAAATATAAATAATGCGGTAACACGTTTTAAATTTATTTTCCAAAAATGGAAATACCCTCATATAATTTTTATACAAATTGAAACATTCTAAGGGTGCGTTAGTAATGATGTTGGCTAAAAGGTTTTTTGGATTCATGTTTTATAGAATCTCCCAGCATAATCAGTTTATAAACCAGTACAATATATGATGTGTAATTTGTGTTAAATTATAAAACTCTCACAAGTAAGGTTAAGCATATACATTAAAATTTAGATTGAACTCGCTAAAGAAAAGAGAGAAATATCCAAATAGATGAGGATTATTTGATATTTAATCTATTATTTTAAAGTGCTTAAAAAGAGAGGTATGAATCAATTTGGATAAATAAATATTAAATAAAAATAAACTTGTTAAAATAATATTATTTATTTGAATTAGATTATTTCCTTTATTATTAATGTGATGTTTAATATGAAAATAGTATCATAATTACTAAATTCAAATTAAATTTACACATTTCTAAATGCTATAATAAATAAAAACTAAAACTATTTCATTAAAAAATTTAATTATTATTCAGAGAAATTTTATATAAATTATTATATTTTTTTTTATTATTATAATTTATTATTTGTTATTATATAACAATTTTTATCAGACATATTATAATATAAAATTTTTTTTTAATTTATAAACCAAGTATTCAAATATTTCTAGAAAAATTAAAATTTATTCTTGGATAGTTTATATTATTTATGAACAAAATATTAAGATTTGTTTTTGTTTTCCACATTAAGGATTTAGTTTTGCTTTATTTATAGTTTTATATATATTTTTGTGTGCTCTATTCTTTGTGCTAAGAAAATGTCTAGGAACCTATAAAGTGGCTATATAATATATATATATATATATATATATATAAAATTTTTATTTTTAAAGAACAAAAAAATATAATGATGAAAATCTTGTAAAACAAAAATAAATCATAAGTTTATTAAATATTTTTTGAAGGTTCTTTTAAAAAAAAAAATAATAAGTCAATACATCATTTTTTTTTTGATCCAGAAATATCTAAGTTAGAAAAAAAACTTTGTAAAGTTCATGATTCTTTACTTTTGACATATGTTTGACATGTTTCAAATAAAATACCAGCAACGGGTGAGAATCACTTTCAATAATTTCAACATTATATAAATTATTTCACCACCCATCATCCCTTCCAACCCCTCTCTTCTTCCCTTCATCCTATCGGTCTATACTCTTTTTCCAACTTGGAAAGAGGTGCATTCAATCAATAAATGCTTACGATGATACAAAAAAATAAAAGATTAATTTAATAATATTTATTAAAGAAATAACCAAATTAGAAATCTAACAAAAACATTTGTTCCAATTTTGAAAGAAGAATGTATTTTGCTGAGGATTAGTAGAACAAAAAAAGAAAAGAAAAGATATCACCAACAACTAATGAAATTAAAAAAGTGGAAGTAAAGTATGGAGTTTGAAAGAGCATTGGGCGTGATGAAAGCCTCAGGTCATCTAATTCCGAAGCCAGGGCCAATTTTAAGGGCCTGCCAAGACTCCTATTACTTTTTCATCTGGGGACTAACCGCCACTCCTCTGCTATTTTTTAAGACCTCAGACATCCAATGGATGGACATTGTAAGAACAACGTTAGGAAAAGTAATAGTAGTATAGAAAAAAAATTTGATAAAAGAGAGATCGTCTCCGTTTTAACTTGCTTTCCAAAATAAAAATAGAAAAAAACGTGCAAAATGAAATAAATATGAAATAAAATAAAAATTTATTAAAATTATGTGTTTCGATCATTTAAATAAATTTAATAAAAATAGTTACTTTATTATTTTTTCTTTTAAATCGAATAATAATATAATTATAATAGAAGATTAAAAATTTAAATATTTAAATTATTTATACAAAAATAATAGAATTTAATATTTTTTTTTTATTTTTACAAATTGATATGAGTCTGGTTGGATTCAGATAAACATTTTAAGAAAATATAAATACATTATATTTAGTTCCTCAATTACAAACAAGATGCTTCTTATCTAAATTAAATATAGAATTTGTAGGTTTTTATTATTTAGAATTTTTAGGGTGTAGTTAAGTAGGTTATAGGCCAGTGTTTCCCAACCTTTTTTATGTCATAATCCTCCAAATCTTCTAAAAACTCAAAATACCTTCTACCCATGACCATAATTTTTAAATGTTCATAAAGTAGATTAAATGATGGATTTATGATCACTCATCAATTTTTACTATCTCGCCAGAGATAGTATTGCGATCATGAAAATTTTCGATGTCTAGATTTTGATGTTTTTATATGTTTTGAAGGTCCCTGAGTCATTTTCACTAAGGTTGAGAAAAATGACTGTCTCTGTATGTGTGTAAGTAGACAAGATTACGCAAAAAAGGTTTGAGCTAGAATAATAAGATTTGGTATACGGTCATTATTCAAATTCGTAGTTTTCTATCAACTTTTGAGAAATGTAGCTCAACCGGAAGATCACCTACCTACCTACATTTACCTACAACGTTTTCATCTAAACTGACCGTAAAAATAAAGATATATGTTTGATAGTTTTTCACATGATTAAAAATTGTATAAAACTGTTATATATAGAATTTCAGCTTGATTGAATCGTTGAAAGTACCGGAATTAATTTTTTAACACTGCAAATCACGTGCCAGCGCGTGACGTGATGCCATTAACAAAGAGCCAAACACGCGCTGATTTAATAAATATTATTTATTTATTATAATTTATAATTTAATTAATTAAATTTAATTTAAATATAATATGTGTTAATTACTCCAATTCAAATTGGGAGATAGTCGAGTGGAGACACTTCTTTTTCCTCCCTCATCCGCGTAGGAACTACTGACATCAATTCACCGACTATTTTTAAACAATTTATTGTTATGATCAATTGCCTCTGAAAAAAACTTATATTTCTATTTAATTAAATTACTTTCAATATTCATATTTAACTAGATATCGAATTACACTTAAATAAAAGTATAATGAAACAAAGAAGACAAAAGATTATCCACTCAATAATGATCCTCTTAAAAACTCAAGCCGGTTGACGAATAAAAAGAGAACGTAATCAATGGATTGATTATCTATTTTGTGTTTTTTGCTGTTTTAATTCATTTAATATCGCCTATTGCAACTGGAGCTAACATTTTTTTTTAATCTACCCCAAATGATGTTTAATTCCATAAGATCCGATGAGTCCTAATCCAACCAGAATTGTGAACGGCGTTGAAGAGATTTATAAAAGATATTTTCCATTATATATTTTATTATTTCCTCTCTTTTTCTCTTTATTGAAAGTTTATCTCTTGTTTGTATAGAGGAGTTTGTTTTTGAATAAAGCTTTTCACTTCTCTCTGATCTTTAGTTGAATTCAATATATCTAACAAATAATATCAAAATGGAAGTATTTAGTTTTAGTAAAATAACTTTTCTATTGTCTAAAAATCCTGAATTTATACATTATACATACATATATATATATATATATATATATATATATATATATATATACTTATATACATATTTTGTATACAAAACTAAGTAAATATCTAAATCTGTCAAAAGTAAATGTTATATTAGTTTTAGAAACGCTAAAGGATTCCTTGATATTCAAATTTAAAATGTATTTCCGGGAGAGGTGAACTTTTTTATTCCTTAAAAATCTTCCAATAAAATTACCCTATTTCTCTCCCGTCGTTGAACCGAGGGAAATGATAAGTCAATATACCGTATGTGTAGTCTAAGTATTATTAAGAAATATAACAACTCTTGCTGAAAATTGATTTTAATTATTCATACTAGCTTTTAAGGATTATTCTAATATTTTATCATTTTCATTGGGATTTATGATTAAATGTAACCCTCTCTATTAAAATTTGGAAAGATAGGATAAGGTTATAAAATTTTTAGCTCATTTCTTTATATTAAAACAATAATTTTCATTCAATTTTAATGAAAAATTATAATGTTAATTCATAAATTTTTCGAAAATCCAAAATGTGGTCTATTTAAAAAAAATATCATAAATAAAGATGTCTAAATGTAGTACAGTCTCGTAACTTCAAATAAATTATTTATTAAAATTGTAGTTGATATGTCTATGTCACATCCAGATTAAATATATAAAAGGATCAAAAACTGGACATAATCAAAATTGTGGCAGTATTTTTCTTGATTACTGAAGGACATAATACATCTGAAAGAAAAAAATGTTTCCAAAAAAATCTTTGAATATTATTTTTTGTTATTTTGAAACAATAGGAAAATTTCTTAAAAGACTAAAATTTTGGTATAACGTGTAATTGTTATAGAATCTTTTTTAAATCAATTTACATAATAATACAAATAAATTGAAATAGTATTTTATATATTACAATAATAAAAATAAGTTGACCTGTGGCCAGGTCCGAACCGACCGACGGTTTGAAATAAATTAATTTCCAGCTACAGAAACAATTTCAAATAATTTTAATATATCTATTAATGTAATAAAAAACAGATATGGATATAACATAAATATTTTTCATTTTATTTTATTTATAATATATATGTGAGACCAGGCTGTGACGTAATGAATGGCTGGATGACGTCATATAATTTTAAATTAAGAAAAAAACTAATAAAAATGATTTTTCTCGAGAATAAAACTAATACAAAGTGCATGATTCGTGGTGATATGTAAAAAAATCTCCTTATGTGAAATTTAGTGCGAAAATAACCCTTCCCTTCCTATCATCGATCGCTAATACTACCACTTCCGGTTTCCGGATTTGCACCAAAAGTTGATCAATTCATCCCACTGATGCATTAAGTAAATATACCAAATTTCATCAAAATCCGTTGAGCCGTTCAGGCTCTACACATCTATACGGACGGACGGACGGACGGACAGACATTATACTAAAAATACTTTTTACTTTCCCGCATACTTCGTATAAGGGAAGTATTGGAATCGTCAAAAATTTCGACTTCGAGATTTCGATAGATCTTGACGTTTTAGACCTCCCTGAGGCGGAAAATACCATTTTTCGAATTATGTCTGTGTGTGTGTATGTATGTATGTATGTAATGTCTGTAAGCAAATTTACTCAAAAACTAATCAAGCTAGGACTTCGAAATTTGGTACACCGATATTATTCACAGTTTGTAGATTTCTATCAAAATTTCGTCAAAATCGGTTAACCGGAAATGGTTCTTTACCTACACTGGTTGCGTTTACCTTTCAAGTAAAGTACCAGTTTGCTTCGAGATATTTGCTTCATATTTTGTATATAGATTTAAAAATATGAAAATAATTCAGATACCAAATTTCATCATGATCTGACTACCGGAAGTGACATTTTACCTATACAAGTAGCGTTTCTTTTTTACCGACCGACGATAGTAAGGGAGGTATTGTTTTCACACCAAATTTCACCTATGGATATTTTTAGGTACATATCTCTACGAATCATGCATTTTCTTAGCAGAAAAAAGTATTTTTAGCATGATGTCTGTCCGTCCGTCCGTATAGATGTGTACAGCCTGAACGGCTCAACGGATTTTGATGAAATTTGGTATATTTACTTAATACATCAGTAGGATGAATTGATCAACTTTTGGTGCAAATCCGGAAACCGGAAGTGCTAGTATTGCCGATCGAAGAGAGGAAGTGAAGGGTTATTTTCATATCAAATTTCACGTGAGGACATATCTCCACGTGTTATGCACTTTGTATTGGTTTTATCCTCGAGAAAAATCATCTTCATTAGTTTTTTCTTAATTTAAAATTATATGACGTCACCCAGCACTTCATGACGTCACAGCCAGCCCTTATATATTATAAATAAAATAAAATTAAAAATATTTATATTATATCCATATCTGTTTTTTTTACATTTAAAATATCAGTTAACCGGAAGTAGCACTTTATTCTATATATATATATATATATATATATATAAATGTTACCAAATATCAAATTTGACACCAATAAACTAATACGAACTGGCTCTTTATCAATACCAAGTTTACACATTCTAAATATTCATTCACAACTCTTTATACCTATTTATATGCGGGAAAGTCTAGGGGAGGACACTCCCGCTTATTTCTGTTAAGAAAATGCATGATTCTTGGAGATATGTAAAAATCTCCACATTGAAATTTGGTGTGAAAACAATACCTCCTTTACTATCGCGGTCGGTAAAAAGATATACGATTTGGTGTATCATATCAGAGAGGAAAGTAGGTAGATAATAATAAATCAATTATATTCAAATCATGTTACTAAGGAATTTATTTTTGTCATTTTGTTGTTGTTATTGTTGTTGTTGTGATGCTAATGATGAGATGGAATAGATGAATAGAAAAGCTTGAGATCGATATTTTTTATCACCAGATCTCTTCTCCTTCCCTATCCCCGTCTTCATTCATCCCTTTCACCTCTCCACTTTTATAAAGTTCTTTGGCCTTGATTAGCAATAATTTTTTGGGGGGAAATTTTCATTGGGAGGGGACAATTTGTATTGGTTGCCTAGAGATTGGGAAGGTTATTTTTTTCTTATTGAGTAGCCAGGTGAAATGAAATCAAGTGTAGTGAAGTGAAGCCGAATGAAGTGGCCGAGCGATGCTTAATGACATTGTTGTCATGCCCCTCGCACATCATGTCCTTGGATGAATGACTCCCGTGTCTTCCGGTCATCTACGAGTGCAAGCATGGAATGAAGACCCCTTTGCCACTACAACAGGATATAGTTAATATTTACCTTTGCATTGGACGTGTTTACATGTAAAGAGTAAATAAACATGTGTGACCATATCTTTCTACCTCTCCCTCTCATTCAACCATTCCTTTATCTAGAAATAGAAATAAAATCTCTTTTAGAGTTGTTTTATTTTTAATTTTATTGAGTGAATATATAAATATATGATATTTACACTCGAATAACAAACAACATATCTATTCAATCTACATAGGTACATCCCATTATTTTTATTACCATTTGTATGATATTCTATTACTAGTTTACTAATTATACTTAAAGTTATACAATTGTTGCAAAAAAATTGAGTTTTCAGTAGAAATATAAGTTTTAGAGTCCGTCACTTTTAGCAGTTATATATTTTAAGGCCAAAAGCCGAATTCGGGAATTGGCCAGCCATTTCGGAAAGTGGCCAAGGCGTGTGACCAATATCCGATCTACTAGAAATTGTTAATGTAATTTGCTACTTTAGCCGGCCACTTCCAGAAGTGCCGAGAAATCGCTGGCTAAAATAAGAAGTTCTGACTCTCCAGTAGGTGGCACAACTGTCGGTTTTGCCGTGTGATGGCAGCTTGCACTTGACAGTTTCAAGTAGTGACATTTTCGGAGATGCTGTGACTTGATTTTATTATTCTTATAGCGGTTTAATTGTGAGTAAGTTTAATTTATTAAGTAAAAGGGGCGCTTTCAAGCTAGGATCGGAACAAGGTGTTCTTAAACAACTGTATTCCAGAAGTGCACGAGAAATTGCTCACATTGGCATCCGTGGGCACAAAAGAAAAATCACTATGAAACGTCACGTCTTCACAATCACTGAACAGCAGCCAAGGCTACAGTAGGTGTAATTGCACTACAAAGTGCACAACGAACCGCTGCAAATTCAAAAATAGCAAACTGCTTTGCAATTCAAAATGCCACAAAAGTTTATCCTGCAGTAACAAGTGATGAATTAAAGATTATTAATTCACTGTTTATATTAGTTTATATTATATTATTGTAGTAATAAGTAATTAATATTTTTAAATATATCATAAATATTTTAATATAAATAATATTATACATTTATTTAATTTGGAGTTGAAGATTGATTATTTACTGTTTCCCGAATTGTCGATTTCGGACATTGGCCGTAACATGTACATTAATATGATCAGCCTAAATATGAATAAAAAGACTATGAACTCATTAATTATCATGTACCTTTTAAATAAATTTTAAAGACGTTTTATATTTAAATATCTATATAGAATAACTAATAGATTGATCTATAATTATCCGCGCCTTTTATTTCTTGAAAAAAATGGTATTTTGTTAATTATTTTATTATAAAAATAATTTTCTCTCTTTCATTTATAGAACTGCGTATCGAAAATCATCTTCATATTCATCATATTATGCTCTAGCATTTTGGGAAAGGTTGGAAGATGACAGGCTCATTTAGCGATCTCAACGAACTGTGATTAAATATAAAAAATAGCAATGATAATGAAGTAATTTATTTTTGAATGTTTTTTATTTAATCGTTCGCTCTCACTTTCATAATAGAATATCCCATCGAATGCCAGATGCAATCTTTTAGGTCCGGTTGGCCTCCATATGTGTCCAGGGCAGGGAATTGTCCCATTTACGACTGGCCTTTTAGCCTCCCTAATTCATTTAAGGCCTCGCTCGCCTCATGTCTCAAATTGAATTAGCACCGAAAGAGCGTCTACCACACCTTTTCCTACTCCCTAACCTTTATTAATATATATATATATATATATATATATATATATATTGGAACAATTTTCATCAATTCATCGTTTATTGATTTGTTCATAATTTAATATTATACAAAAAGTGTCTCAAATTCAAATAAAAGGAGACTACGTCATTTCCCTACAAAATATTCATCTTCCTCAATTTCTGCTCTACTCACTCCATATATTCACCTATAATCTCGATGTTTACTCGTCAAAATCTTTTAAACTTCAATAATCTGATCCTGTGAGGTTTCTGTGCTTTTTATTTTTCTCAAAGATTAAATACAACCACAAAAATCAGTAGCAACCAACTTCTATAAAAGGTATCATTTGTTCGTTTAATAAGAATAATAACACATTAAATTTTAAATAAATAAAAAGCATTTATAGACAATAATAATTATATATTAATAAAAAAGGGTCTTTCATAATATTAAAACTAACTTGAATCTGAAAATTAGACAAATTGAATCATTGCAGTGTTTTAATTTTATTGACCTCAAGTTTTTGAACAGCGAATGCCACCTAAAAAGAATAGAGGTGTTGTATGATCAGTATAACGGATCTTCTCAACTTTTATCTTGATTTTCTTAACTGTGGAATATTTAATTTTATTATTCTATGATATTTATGAACAGCGCAGTAATTACTTTAATTAAAAAAGAACAAAGTGAAATGAACTTGTTCAAATACAAGACTGCGGTATTTAAAAATTACTTAATACTTAAATTTCTAAAAGAAATTCTCAAAGATATTCTTCAAATTCTAAAGATAGACGATATTATAATATGTATTAGTTTAAATACATAACTACAAATATATATAGGTAGAAGATAATGATTTGTTATTTAATGTATAATTTTCATGTGAATGCTCACACCCATAAAAATAATTTATATATTTTGATTCCCTTTGATAATATTTTTGACGAGATATGTCTCTTTGGTGCATGATAACAGGCATTACTCGATTGGAACCACGATTTTTAAATTCTTCTTGAATATTCTTATCCTTCGTGATTACAGAACCTAAGTATTTAAATTTTTCTATATTTTCAAATCCTACGTTTTGAATATGAAGATTTTTTGTGTTAATATTATTCCTCTCTGTTAATAAATATTTTGTCTTAGCTTTATTAAATTCAAGCCCCATCTCTATTCCAGCGACTATTAATTTTTAATTGAGTTCTATTTAAATCGACCGCGTAACCTAATACTCGAATTTTTCATTTGAATGTTATATTTAAAAAATTATATTTTTCAATTTATTTAAAAATATTTTTTTTATAAATTTTGATTGTTTTTATATTTATTAAAAAAGTATTAGTTTATAAGACTTGGATTGTTTAATGAATGTCGCAGTCGAGTTCTATTGTGAACAATAAATATCCTTCTTCCCCTCTTAAAAAACAACTCGAGTAATCAATTTCTTTGGACTTTACAGAGAGGGAATATTCTTTTAAGAGAAAAGATTCTCGCTCGATATTTGGCATCAGTTTGAAAAAAGAATAAGTACAAAAACAAAACAATCAAAATCAAAAAAAAAAAAATAGAAAAACATGCAACATATTCAGAATATTATTTCAAATTAATTTATTCCTTTTCTTGGTTAGTTTCAAACTAAATTTATAATTTTTTTAATTTTAGGCAATATTTTTATGTTTGTTGTGATTTATATTAAATCATTTAGAAATATATATTTATACATTTATTATAATTATATCTATTTTAATCAATTTCGAAATAAAATAAGTTTCGAAAGAATTTAGTTTGAATCTCAAGGGGGAACTTGAACAAGATATCAATAGAGGGATTAAATATCACTTAATCTTAAATCTAGCTCTAATAAAAATAAATTACAAAATCATAAAATGATCAATTTGATAATTCAAAGCAAGAATTTAACCTTGGACTTCCAAACACGCCCAAATATTCACAAATAATAACAAAGGGTTATTAAAATGTAAATTAAATTGTACACTGTTACAAACAAACTGAACTATAAAATGATATTACTTTAGTAATATAGTAATAAATTTGAATTCATTCAAATTATTCTTTTTTTACTAATATACAAATAAATTGAATCGGAAGAAGGAAGTTATAAAAAATCCATTTATCTTATATATATATAATGTAATTTTGAAAAAAAAATAGAATATAAATAGAAAATATTCAAATTGTAAATAAAGGGATGGAATAAAAGAAGAAAAGCAAATCTTCAAATTTATACCCAACGAGAGGGAAAAAAGGAGATTTGTATAATATAAAAATATAATTTATGTTTTTTTACAGACAAAATAAATAGAGAAATGGTTCAAAATTAGAGTAACTCTTAAATCATATTTACTCTTCTGACTGAAAAGTGAATCAACTATTAGCAAGAGAAACATTTATTATTCTTCAATCATCATAAATTAAACATTAAATATTGTCATATATAAATATTTTTTTTTCATTTTATTTTCTATTTACAATCAGTTTATACAAAACTATTAGTAAATTTGATAAAAGTTGTTTTTCATTCATACACACACTCACACACATTCATTCATACACTCACACGTCACTTGAAGGGAAAGTTATCCATCGATAACTTCCCTATTTTAATTTCATTTTCCAATTGTTCAAGGAAGAGCGTACTTCAGTATCTAGAACATGGTTCTTCTTGAAAAGATAAAAAAATGAGTGAGAGGAGTTGAAAGATCTTTTTACTCCACTAACTCATTCATTTATTAAAGAAATTAGGAATATATCTATCTACCTATATATAGATAGATAGATAGATTTTTTGGAAAAAAGAGAGTTGAACGATTAGGAGGTTCGCATGCACTCTTAGTGGGCTCCCAGTTATTTGATATTAACTCCGTTGTTTTTTGTTTGTTTTTTTCCTTATTTTTTTGGTGGTGAATTTATTGTGGTGTGACTGTGCATTTCGCCAATTTTCACAAAGGTTGGTTGATTCTATCGATACCTTTTGGACACTTTTTTTGCCAAGTGTTTTAGATTGACCACCAGTGAACTTCTCCCACTATTTGCAAAAACTATAACTTCCAGTTATTTATTTAATCTTTTTTATTTATACTAATACTCTTAATCCTTATTAATATCTCCTCACCGAGGTCTTCCCCTCTCCTCTCCACGAGTCACTACGACAAACCCCGTTAGTGCAAATTCCCCTTCTTTATCCTAATCTCCTAATCCATAATATTTATATTTTTATTATTGTTTTTGCTATTTTCTTGTTATTGTTTTTGTTTTTATTAATGTTGTTTTTTGTTATTATTATTTTTATATTTTTGTTCAATATTATTTTGTTTGAGTTGTAATTGTAATTATTTTGTAAATATATATATATAAAGGGGTTGGACAAAAATATGGAAACACCTTGTGAAATGCATGTTTGAAAAGAAAGAATGATTTTAATGAGATATGTAGGTGCCGCTGGCGTTTTTGACTATACTATACAACTTCGTAAATGTGCTAAACATTTCAGTTGTTGTCGGAGTACTGTTATGTGAGGTTGTCATTGGATTATGTCAGAGTTAACAGACTTCGAACGTGGGCAAATTGTTGGAGCACGTATGGTAGATGCTTCCGTAAGCAAGGTAGCCGAGGTGTTTAGTGTATCAAGAGGTACTGTATCGAAGATTTATTCCGCATATTTGAAAAGCGGAAAAACATCATCTGCTAAATCACATCGCGGACGAAAGTGTGTCCTGAGTAATCGTGACAGATGATCATTAAGGGCAATTGTGACGAAAAATAAGAAGACCACAGCTGCAAAAGTTACTGCTGAAATGAATGTTGTGTTACCGAACCCTGTGAGTACCAAAACATTTAGAAGGAAGCTTCATAAACAGGGAATTGCTGGCCGTGCTTAAGCAAAGAAACATGTTTTTTTAAAGGTGTTTCCATATTTTTGTCCAACCCCTGTATATATATATATATATATATATATATATATATAAATATATATGGGTGAGCATAATGTCGGACTACCCGGAATACTCGTGTGTTGTTTGTAAAAAGCCTATTGTTAAGACAATAAACCAGTGTACTGCATGCGAGAAGCAATTCTTCCACCCTGGATGTTCAAATAAGCATAAGGTGTGGAAAAAAGAGACAAAGCACTTGGTAACGTATGAGGGCCAATTTAAAAAGGTAATGAATGACTCTCAAGCAGAGCTCGCTAGAATTGAGACACTGCGATAAAGAAGGACATCGGTGAGCTCGGTGACATCAGGCGACTCTGTTGTGCTCCCTGGTCCTTCCGGGAAGTATTATGAAAGTGACAAGAAGTGCACAGAAATAATTGATATCGTTCACTCTATAAAAAACGAGATGCTATGCAAAGCGGAAGTCAAAAGAGTGGATAATAGGAACTAGTAATGGAGGAACTTCAGGATTTAAAAGCTGAATTAAGGGAGATAAAGACAATCATGATTGCATTGAGAAACGGGGGAGAGAAAGAAAAAGAAAAGAATAAAACCTTAAGTGAGATTTTAAAGAAGAATTCACGTGAACAAAATGTCCTCATGGTGAGACCAAAGGCGGGCCGTGTATGTGAGGACCTGAAGGTAGTGATGAAACAGAAGGTGGATATAGAGAATTTACCTATAGGAGTCACTAGGTCGAGAAAGACCAAAGGTGGAGGTTTATTAATGGGCTATGAAAATGAAATGAGATCTGATAACCCACAGAGAGCTGAAAACAACTCAGTCAAAGAAATTTAGCGATATTTATCACTACATAATCCATAACAATCCTGAGAATAAGAAGTTTTATAATTAATAAGTGAGACGGAAAGTGGAATCTCTTGGCTTTTATGTGAAAACATGGACTACTGTTTATTTTCTTGTTTTTAACGTTTTTATATTTATATGTTTTATTTTTGTGCAATTTTGTTAAACTGTGCGAAAATATGAATTTGTATAATTTTGTATGCCCGATTAGGCAAAGACAAATAAATATTTATTATTATTTTTATTAGATAGATTTTTGGTTTAAAAGAGCTCCGAAATTGTAGAGTAAAATTTATTTCTAATTTTTTAATTTTTTAAGAATGTCCGCTTGGCGTATGTATACCTATTTCATTAGAAAATTAAAATCACTTGGATAATAGTACTTTCGTTTGGCTAATGTTGCTTTTTTGAGATCATAATCAAATAAATATATGTGCTTTTAATAATATATAATATATAATAATTTTTATAAATTTTAAATAAATTCTAATGAATATTTCAGAAAACTTAATATGAAAATGTTAATTTATTGGTTTTTGAAATTTTATTTTTATAAGTTTATAAAATATAAATTATAAATTTATTACTTATATATATTACTAGCTGCTCCGAGCGCCTTCCAGGCGCTCTTCACACCTAGACGGGGGCTCCGCCCCCTGTACCCCCGAGTGATACATAGTATTTGGTTGAAAGTCTGTATGTAAAAGGTTTTCATCCATTTTGTTTCAATCAGTATAAGTAGATAAGACATATATTTGTTTTCTTGGAAAATATATTTTAATTTAATCAACAACAAATTTTCCTATTACTTATAAATTATAAATAATTCATAATAATAATAAATTGTGATACCAACTTATAGGAATATTAAAATAATATAATTATTATTTTACATATATATGAATATAATATAAATATTTTTAATTTTATTTTAAGAATAGATATATATCTAAAAGGCGGTAACTGTGACGTCACATATATACATTTAAATTAAAAATATTTGAATGTTTAAGTTTTTATGTAGCGCCATCTGTCGATAGTTTTGTGACACTACAGACTTTTACCAAAATATTACTAATTAAATTAATTTTGGATAAATTAATTTTGGATTTAACTACACTAAAACCTTCCCTGGGATGCCCACAACAATCCCTGAAAGTTTCACCGTAATCGGACGGGTAGTTTTTGAGTATTTGACAGACACACACACACACACACACACAGACATTGCCTTTTATATATATATATATATAGATAGATAGATATCAAATACAATTTCACATTTATACATATTTAGATAGAAAATAAATCAAAAATAAATTTGAAGAGTGTAAATTTAATATTTCACTTAAAATATAATTAACTTTCTGAAGTGGAAAATATTTTTTTTTTATTTTTTAGGATTGTTTTTTTAAACTAAAATAAAATTTTGAATAAATTCATTTTTATTTTTATAAATATAAATATATTGAAATTTTAATTTATTTATTTGTTTGTTTTTTCTTAAATCTTGTATAATATTATTTGTATTTTTGTAATATTATTTTGCAAATTCAAAAAAAAAAAGAAATAGCAACTATAAATGTAGAAATAGAGTATACATTTCTTTAAAAATTCGGTATTTCAGCTGAATTTTTTTAAAGGCTAAAAGAAGATCCTAAAAAAAAATAATTAATAAAATTTGGAATCTTCAATAAGTAAGTAATATTTTTTAATTCTGTAGGCATATATAAATTCATATAATATATATTATATATATCGTTGCGTAGACCTTGGTATTATTTGAGCTTCTTTACTTGCCTTAGTAGCTTTGGATAATTAATTAGCAAATATTTAGTTTTAATCAGAGTTATTAAACGCTTTATGCGCTATTCAACATTTCATAAGATCATTCTGTATTTTATGAATAAAAAGATTAGTTGATTTTTTTTTATTGAATTTCATGCTAGAAACTCATTCATTCTGTCATTGCTTTGTGGATTAGGATTAGAAGAAATAGAAATTTGTCATTGAATGATATTATTTTAATTTATATATTTTATTTATTATATTTAATATATATATTTTTTTAGATATGGGTTATTAAGATTAAAGTTTGTCTTGGCATTGTGTAAACAAACCTTAGTATAACTGTTTAGTGGCTTTTATTAGAAATTATAATTACTCTTACTAGAAGAAGCTAACTAAGAATTAAATTCAAAAAAAAATTTATTATTAATAGAAAAAAAAAATTACATAAAACTACTCAAATATATACAAATAATATAATATATATATATAATTTATAGTCTTTGTTGAAAAATCATAAAATATATTAATAAAATTAAAGTCATGAATTCAATATTTCAGAAACTTTCCGAATGATTATTATCTTTGTAGTTAGTAATCCTTTCTATTCATATAAGTCCTTATCTTGTCATTTAGTTATATGGTTTCTTATTTCATTTTTTCAACCATATTTTCACCTGCCTCCATCTAATTCATATTCTCTCATAACTTCCTCAAATATCTAATTTAATATTATCTTCTTTTTGATTATCCAACTAATCATAATAATTATTATTTTTCCATTAGAACTAATTGTTTGGTCCATTTGAACCTTTTTCGGTTAATGATTGTTTGAGGATGCATAGATGTTATACAATTTTTAATTATATAATCTTAACGATTACCTTATCACGATCTAACATATATAATAATATATTGTTTTTGTTGAAATGATAATTTTTTGAGTCGACTTTCATTTTTCCATAAGTAATTGCTGTAAATGTAAAATTGTAAATTGTTTCTCTTTTTTAAGTCGTCTTTTATTTTAAAAAATATTAAATACAATTATTTAAATAAATTATAAATTAATATTATTATTATTTTAACAAACAGATTAAGTTGTCAAAAAGTCAAATTAATTAATTCAATTATATATTGAAGTGATTCATAAATAATAGTTTAGATAGAAACACGAATTTTGTTTTGATTGATTGAGATCTTTTTTCGATAAAAAGAAAACAAATGAATATTTATGAAAGAAAAGTATCTCTACGAATTATTTTTTCTAAGGGTGAATAAGTTTTATTTTTCATCTTTAACTTGATCAAAATTAATCAATAAATTCATGCTTCGTTACGCATTGAGCAATGAATGGATTTAGGGGATTTTATAGGTGGGTCAACATTGCTATTGACCTCAAAGGTAAAAAAAAGAGCTCCAGAAAGGGAATTGGCTTCCTGCTAAATTGATTTTTCTGCTTCCCATAATTTGGCCATTAATCATTAGAACACTAATTCCTTAACCATTTACGAATTTATCCCTTCAAACACATCTATCATCTCTCTTTTTAAATATTTCAATCTATCTTTACTTTTTAATATTAAAAAAAGTTAATAAAAGCTTAAATTAAGTACATATAATTCGACATTTTTTTTTATATGACTTTTTCCTAAAGTTACTTCAACTTTTAAATCAATTTTTTTTTATTGTATTTTTCATTTCCTTATATATAGGTAGATTAATTTTTTTATCTTTTTATCATTGATTTTTTTAAAAATTTTTAAACAAATGTAATATATTTTGTGGTCGTAATTAACAAAAATAATAAAGTTTAAATATACAATAATTTATTTATTATTAAAAATAACAATTAAACATATTTTATCTGAAAATAGAACCTTAAACACATACATATCAATTATTTAAACCAAAAACAGTCATAAAAATAAATATAAAGCTTCAGCACTTTTTCTAAATAGATTAAAATACGTTTATAAATATTCATATGTGTCAGTATAATTGAAATTCGATATTATAAAATATTCTATAGAATATATTTTTCCATTATATGATTATTATTATATTGTCTATATTATTGAAAGAAATTTATGATTGATTGAAATATACACCCTCCATTCCAAAGAAACCGAACTTGAATATATATTATTCTTCTAAACCTCTAAAACTCAACTTTTAGTTTTAATATATTTCTACAATGTAGAATGAAAGTAAAATTAAAATTTCACAAACATAAGAATTAATATGAGAAAAATAATGCATAAAAACAATATTATATATATGTACTAAATAACTATATTTAAGATATATTATATATAGAAAATATATTATATAAATATAATAATTAAAAAAAACTATAATTAAAAATATTTTATAATAACTTTGAAAATGCATCTATTCGAATTATTGAAAAGTTAAACATGCGCATCAAAACAATTTATATATAAGATATCTATTTTTTTTAGTTATAGAAAATACAGTGCTTCATTCGTCAAATGAAAACTAAAAGCGCCCAACGTTTTTAGTTGAATATGAAGCAATTCATCCATAAAATTTGTCAGGCTAAATAAAAAATTATTTTATTCTTTTTAGTCCATTGGAAAAACGTTATTTTATAAAATTGTTTCTTATTTATATTTATATAAATAAGCCCATCTTTATAAAGGGAAAAACGTCAATGAAAACTAGTAGGGTTAATATTCATGCTACTTTGAAAATTAATATCAATCTAAGGTATTCGATTTTTTGAAAAAAAAAATTTGTTCAACACAAGTTCAACTTGAATTATTGGACGATGAATAATGAATAGATTCAAATTTGGATATTTTATATTTGAAAGATAGTAATTACTGCATAAATAGCAATTTATTATCTTTTAATATAGATATAAAATTAAGTTTAATTCATTTCGATATATTTGTATATATTCTATATACAATATATATTTATCAATCTAATATATCATGCTGGGTAAACTCTAGGTACATTTTTTTTAATGCCAGTAGCAGAGTCATTAACCATGTTGAATGATTTATGCTTCTATTTTTCTCTTGCTTTGTTTTAAAGCCTTATCTTTCATACAACTGAAGCTTTTTACTTTTCTTTTTTATTTAAAAAAAAAGAAAAAAAATAATAAACTTTTAAAGGAATGAAAAATTTCATCAACACACAAGTGGAAATCTCTTTTTTTTTATTTTACCTTTCAGAACAGTTTCTTTTAATGCTATCATACAATTTTTAAATGAAAAATAAGGTTAATAATAAATTAATACTTGGTATGGGTTTGTTTTCATCCTTTAATTATATATTTTACATTATAAAAAGATAAGTATATTCTTTATTAATATTTATTCTTTGTTTATGGTTAAGTTTATTAATTTTAAATTAGTATTGAAGTGTGTTGATGATATATAGAAATTAAATCAAATCATCCTTGAATCTCTTTATATAAATATATTATTATTGAAATCATTGCATATTATTACTGTTTTATTTTCTTATATTAAATAAAAGAATCAAATATATATTAATAATAAATATAAATTTATATTACCTATAATTAATTCTTAAAACAAAATAAATAATTTTAAATAGTATATATATGTATTGAATGTGTTATTCATTCAGCATGTATAAAATCTAAGAAAAGTCATTTATTTATTTATTGTAAAATCGATAACAGCCTCTCAAACTTGTTTAATTTGGATATAATTATAGAAATGAAAAGAAACTATGTGATCTAAGAATGTAATTCAAATCATTAAAAGTTATTTTTGTGAAAAATTCAATTGGTAAAACAAACTACTATTTATTTCGTTATATTTATTTTTTTTTTTTAAATTTAGATCAAAATACTGATAGATTCTTCCCCTCTAGATTTTTAATCTCATTCTTTGTCTTTAATCTCAAAATTTTATAATAAAGGAAAATGTAAATTTTTTTTATATTTCACATTTTTAGTAAAATATTTATGAAAAAATTAACTTTTAACTTATATATTTATTTATATTCTTAAAACTAGAATAAAGTTTATCTATAGCATATAAATTTTTAGTTTCTTTTAAATTATAAGTAAAATTAAAGAAAAAAATTATATTTACGCCCCAGTACACTCACGACACGTAGTCTGACTATTGGGCTGTTAAATCATCATCTCTTTGCCTAGCTAGACTAAAGCTTATCTTACAGACGCTTCTTCAATATGAAACGCTATATCAATTATTTTTTTCATACTACTCTAGTAATTTTGTTTTTGTTTTTTAAATTAAAAATAAATTGTTAATGTTTTTTTTATAAAATATAATCAAAGTTCAAGATATTACAATATGTTGTGTAATAAAATAAATACTTAAGACAAATTCAGTTTTTATTTAAAAAATGTTTATTTTTTGTTTTTAATTTACAGTCCTCAATGGTTCTTTTGTTTTTGAATTGAAAAGAGGCGTTATTTACTTCAATAATCACGATATTTGAGTAGAAAAATATTAATTTCTAAATTCCGATTAATGCTAATAATTGTTTTTACAAAAACTATAAAAATTCGACAGATTTTAATTTTTTAACATTTTTTTTATTGTTATAACAAAAAAAAATTTGCCATCTGTGCATATAATCATATATAATTTCATGCTTTTATATAAAAAGTTGATTCAGATTTTTTATAGGAAAAATGAAAGTATCAAAGAATTTTGATATTGAAAAAGAAAAAAAATCATAGGAACGAATTTCAATCTAAAAGGGATTTATGTTTATATCAAGTGTGTGTGTGATGAGATACGAAGGTCTAAGAGAGAGGGTAACATCTTTTGTTACGCACGTTTAAATGTCATCCTATTTAAAAAAAAAACATTTTATTTAACCCAAATATTATATATTCTCATAACATCATTGATATTTTACTTTTGTTATTTTTAATATATTATTATATTTTTCATTATAACTCCAATTATATATATGAAAAATATTTTTCTTTTGTCAAAGTAAACAAACAAAATATTTAGTATAAGTTATTTAATTTCAATTAAGATTTCAACTCAGTAATAATTAATTCTTAGCTTATCATTAAGTGTAAGTAATAGTCTGAATAAATTCTTTTAACTTTAATAATTTTGAAAAAAATTAATATTTTTTTATGAACTGTTCAAAATGTTTCTTTTGAGAAAAATTGATAGGAGCAAGAAATATCCTTTAAAGTGGATAAACACTTCTTGAAGAGATTTAGAAATATTACTTTATTATATTATAGCCTAGAAATAAAATTGAAATATACATTAAACAATTACAATAAATCCCAAATTAGAAAAAAATTTGGGAATCAAATTAGAATGATTTTTACATATTTATTTAAAGAGTAAATAAAGTCAGTAAAGTCAAAATAGAGTAAAAATTCTAAAAAATGATATACATCAGAAACTTGTAACATTTGTCTCCTTGAAATCAAATATTCATTTCAATGGTTTAAAGCATAATTTAAATGTCATTGGAATTAAAATATTACATAGTGCGTATTAAATTTGTTAAATTATTGTTTGATGTATAGAAAATCCCGTAGTTATAAGGGTTGGTTTCTCGTAGTCAACAAATAATTGGTCTATTAAATCATTTCTATGAATTTTCAGCATAGTCTAAGTAGGTAAGAGATGATTTCATTAAATATTTATTTTTATTTTTATTTTTTATAAATACTTCACTACTTATTATTATTCAATTTAAATCAGACTTAATTTATAATTTATAAATATTTTGAAGTTCAAATTATTAAATAACGGAAAGGAAACTTAGTTTTTTTTTAACCTCGACTTTGAAACAAATCAATTTGTGACGTGATAGAGTTTCTTAGTCCATCAACAAGTAACGGATGTGAATTTAGGGGCGAGTGAAATTATTATTCTGTTGGCACAACTGTCCCTTTCATTCTTATTCATGAATTCCATTAGAGTGGGTCGAATTGCCAAATCTTTTCTTTTCATAACTTCAAAAGTGGGTATGGCAAATGACTCCTCTTCTACTTTTTGTTAACTATTTTATAATTATTTTTTATAAAAATACTTTTTAATGTTTGAATTTGTGTTGCGGAAGTATTATTAACCGATTGGAAAGCGACCGGTTGCTAGACCAAGGACACTGTGATAAGACAATGTAATTAAGGACGTGAGGGATTTGGAAAAGAGTAGGATTTGGATGGATGTAATTCAAGATAGTTAGGAATGTGATTGAGTCGGCTTACAATTTTCAAGTTCCTTTGGGCCAGAAAGATAGATAGAAAAATTATTAAAATAATCAGAAACAAATTAAGATCAGTGACCACGGTGACCACTCATGTTTTACTATTTACTTAGATAAATTATTTTTATTCTATAATAATGATGATAATAAATAATGATTTAAATATACATATATTATCAATTATTAATTCTTATATTAGCAAAGAAAAAACTTTGTTAATAAAATCAAATGCAAAAATTATATCTAGAGTCTGTCATTTTAACAATACTTGGGTTCCTTTAATCTAATGAATATTTTTCAACTCGTCTTTTTTGCCCAGAAATATCATTTTATGCCTATTTCAAAAAATAGTCATTTTCTAATTTAATCATGAAAAAAAATAT
This sequence comes from Labia minor, assembly GCA_963082975.1. NCBI lineage: Eukaryota > Metazoa > Arthropoda > Insecta > Dermaptera > Spongiphoridae > Labia > Labia minor. The sequence goes on along the minus strand of OY720344.1, from coordinate 64,128,076 downwards.
GAGCTGTGACCAGGCACAGAACCGAAGATTTGAAACAAATTAATTTCATGCTAAAAATACTTTTTTCTTTTAACAAAATGCATGATTCGTGAGGATATGTAAAAATCTCCACATGTGAAATTTGGTGTGAAAATAATACCTTCTTTTCCTATCGTCGGTCGGTTGAAATAAAAAACAACAAAATCTGGAGTGTCACCACGCGACTATCTAGCAAATTTGAATTGGATTAAATAACATATATTATATTTAAATTCAATTTAATTAATTATAAATTATAAATTAAAATTAATAAATAATATTTATTAATACAGCGCGTTTTTGACTCTTTGATGATGGCACCACGTCACGTGTTGGCGCGTGATTGGAAATCAACATGTTAAAAAATTCCGGTACATTCAGCGTTTCAATCAAACTGAAATTCTATATATAGCAGTTTTATATAAATTTTAATCATATGAAAAACTATCAAAAATATATGTTTATTTTTACGGTCCGTTTAGAGGAAAAAAATTAAAACGTGGTATGTAATGACCCTCTTCCGAAAGAGCTACATTTCTCAAATTTTGAATAATGCCCGTGTACCAAATTTCATTTATTCTAGCTCAAACCGTTTTGCGTAATCTTGTCTACATACACACAAACCCACACACAGAGACAGACATTTTTCTCAACCTTAGTGAAAATGACTCACGGACCTTCAGAACATATAAAAACATCAAAATCTCAACATTTTCTTGATCGCAATACTATCTCTGGCGAGATAGGAAAAAGAGAAGTAATATCATCTCCTATTTTCTCTCTTAATCTTTGTAAAGTAAAATAAGGGTCCTATATATGTATTTAGTGGATGCGGGTGACGCATAAAACTCTTAGCTATATAATCTAAGCAAATAAAAACTTCTCTTATTCTATTCAAATTAGTTCATATGTTAATCATAAAAAAAATAGAATTTCTAAAAAATTACCCATATTAAAAATTACTAGCTGCTCCGAGCGCCTTCGGCGCTCTTCACACCTAGACGGGGGCTCCGCCCCCTGTACCCCCGAGTGATACATAGTATTTGGTTGAAAGTCTGTATGTAAAAGGTTTTCATCCATTTTGTTTCAATCAGTATAAGTAGATAAGACATGTATTTGTTTTCTTGTAAAATATATTTTAATTTAATCAGTAAATTAATTATATATTATTATTGTATTTATCTAACTCTGTACAGTTTTCGAAAGTTCTTAGCCGCAGCATCCACATTTCTCTAAGCGTCCCTATCCTGAGCTACGACCAAATCCTACCCTGTCCCATCTCTCCCATGTCCCTTCCTTCATTGTCCACCCACCTTGGTCCTTGGTCTTCCACCGGATGTTTCCCAATGGGTTTCTCCCAATTTCTAGTTTCTCCAATTCCAACCACGTCCCCTTCCCATCCCAGCCTTCTCGATTTTATAACCTTAACTATATCTGGACATTATTTCTCGTTATGCCATCTCCGCCATCCCCCTGTGACCTCATCTTCTTTTGGCCTATAAATGCTGCGAACAATATTAATCTCACAAATACTCTAAATCTACTCTCGTCTCCCAGAGTCATCGATAGGGTGACCAAACGTCCCGTCTTTAGGTGCTCTTCCCCAAAAATGTCTTCGGGACACCCTACTGTTTTTTCAATATTTAGGACATTTCGTAATTTTTTTTTTCAAAATTTTTTCAATTTAGTTCTAAAAAAAAGGTATACCGTTTGTCCCGGTTTGGTGTTTTCGAAATATGGTCACCCTAGTCATCGATCAACTTGAAAAATAATTGTTTTATATATTTTAATTTTGATCCTCCTTGATGATATAAGCCCCTTTACTGCATAATAACAGGCGACACTCAATTACAACGTCGATTTAAATTCTTCTCGAATATTATTATCCTTCGTGATTAGAGATCTTAAGTATTTAAATATTTATACTTTTTCAAATTCTACATTTTGTATGTTAATTGTATGTAAGTATCATAATTCTTGAATTTTTTTGTTTAATTACATTTCGGTTGATTTTTCCCCAATTTCTCTAATCATATGTCTCCTCTTCCAGTCCAATTCATTTACCTATCAATGTTGCATAAGGAATTTAAATTCCTTAATTTGGCTAGAACACTCCATTTTTTTAAATTTTAAATAGAGGGAGAGAGAGAGAGAGGTTCTAATTATATTTATATATATCTGTTTCTATGACAGCAAAAAAAAAAAAGTAAACAAATTACATACATACAAACACTCTCCTTTATATACATATATTTCTGGCAAATGGAACACCCGCAGCTCAGCTCAGGAGTTACCTAAGATTCTAATTTCTTTTTTATTTTTCATCATTTGAGGTACCCTTCACCTCAGAAAAATTTGGTTACCTTACTCCTTGTAGTTTAGGCTCTGGAGTTTTTTGCGTACAGACGGACACTATCGTATTAAATATATAGATTATTATTTAATATACGAGGTGTGTTCGAAAAATAAGGTGACTTTTCAAATTTCGCGGGCAACGTACTTTCGATTGTCGATTTTTTGTTTTGTTATGTTGGTACACTCTTCCTGAACATCTGTACCAAGTTTCAAGTGAATAACATTTTTTGTTTGGTTGTGAGAGGCGTAAAGGTTATAAGTGTTTTGCGTGCTCGGCGATTTTTTGCTATTGAAAAATATGGGTCAAAGGATTTGCATCAAATTTTGTGCAAAAAATAAAATAAAGTGCTCCGAAACATTTGAAATGTTGACAGTGTCATACGGTGAAACTGTTCTGAGTAAAAAAAATGTTTACAAGTGACACAAACTCTTCCAAGATGGCTGGGAAGATGTCAATGACGAGCCTCGCTCTGGACGCTTTTGCTCACTGTTTTCTTCGATTACCATGGCGTGGTGCATCAGGAGTTCTTACCATATGGTCGTACGGTCAATAAACAGTATTATCTTGAAGTTATGCGCTAGAAGCAATACGAAGAAAGCGTCCAGAATTGTGGAAAAACAATTTATGGCTTTTGCATCCCGATAATGCCCCTGCTCACTCATCTTTGCTTGTGAGAGATTTTTTGGCCAAAAACAACACTACAATCATGCCTCAGCCACCATATTCACCGGATTTGGCCCCATGTGACTTTTTCTTGTTCCCAAAACTAAAGAGACCTATGAAAGGACGGAGATTTGCAACGAAAGAGGAGATAAAGAATGCATCGCTGGAAGAGCTCAAGACTCTCTACCGAAAAGTGCTTATGAAAAGTGCTTTGAGGATTGGAAAAACCGTTGGCATAAGTGTATTGTATCTGAGGGGGATTACTTTGAAGGGGACAACATAAATATTGATAAATAAATAAATATTTTTCTTAAAAATACAAAGTCACCTAACTTTTCGAATACACCTCGTATATGGTATCCAAATTCCGTAGAATATAATTATTTTTATCCAGAAATGTATTATTCTTGTCCTAAGATATATATTAATTTATTAATTAATATTTAAAAAATTCATAACTCTCTTTGGTATACATATTCATTTAAAAATCAAAGTTAATTATAAACTCGTCAGGATTAATTATTATAAGTGAAAGTAAATCAATAAATTAAAATAAAAAATATATGGTTTAAAAACAAAAACTCTTTAAAAATATTCATATTGTATGACGTTTATCATGTTGATTTATTAATCGTATTAATTAAAAATTTGTTTTTGTTATTTTTTTTGTAATAAATCATTTTCATTTCGGTATAAATAAAATGGACGACACTTAAAATTAATATTAAATATTTTCTTTTCATCATTTATGTTAAAAATAAAAAAAGAAAAGAATCCCCAATCATATTCCCTCCCAATTAATCTATAATGCAAAAACCGTGGAACAAGATTAAATTCATCATAAACGAATGGCATTAACGATACTATATATATAACAAACATAATATTATATATTCTCTTAAGTAGATTTCTCTCTCTTTCTCTCACACACACAATATAAAAATACAATTCCCTAAATGTTAATTTATTAAAGACCGGGTAGATTGCCATGCATTTGAGAAAAGGCCTGCAGGGAAGTGGGTTTTAGTTTATTCCCTAAAGGGTTTAAGTTTAATTAATGGTATTTAAATTTTATATATATCTTATCTTATTATGCTAGCTAAAATTGTATATATGTATTTATCTATATATATTGGTTCTCAAAAACCGCTCTAACGATTTTTTTCAAATTCACACTAGATATAGTATTTATAAAGAAAAATTAAGTTTTATTGATGATATCTCTTGAAACATACAGCTTCATTATTAATTTCTTAATTGAAAATTATATATGGAAAACGTCAAAATTTTTAATACTGCCTGCTAAGACAGTAAAAAAATGACAATTTTTTATCTAAATACATATAGTCCAGCGGTTGGACTGATGTTTTAACGAGTGGATTTCGTCGGTTCGAAACTCGCCGGGTGAATCGTTATTTAAAAATGAAAATAATGATTTTGTTATTTTTTTTTCTTTTTATCTATTGTTTACTTTTTAATAAATTACTATTCTATATTTATTTATTCATTGTTCTTTTATTAATAAAGTTTTAGATAGTTTTATAAGTTTTAATATTTTTTCAATAAAATATTATTCAATATATTTATTAATATTATTTTATTTATTATTATTGAGTACCCGAAGTTCCATTCATTTTAATCAGATTGATGCAATGATGCAACAGTTAATAATTGTAATATTGTAATAAATTTCTATCTTGAAAATTGTTACATATTATTCAGGATATTTTAAAAACTATTTCTTTCTTTAATTAATATTCATTTTTTCTATAAGTCAGATATATTTCCAAATATTAAATAATTTTTGAAGTGAAAACTTCTTTAGCGGCGTTGAGCACTTTTGCGGGATGGGGAAAAAGTATAGAACTCGCGTGATCGTGACCAACACCATGAAACCATCTGCTTTCAAATTTCTTATAACAGAGCGCGAAATTTGAATTGTCATTAGAACTGTTTTATAAATTATCTCTAACATATAAATATATATTTATTATGTAAAGTTCATTTCATATATACATATATAATCAAAATTATACGAAATGAACTTCACATAATAAATATATATTTTATGTTAGAGATAAGAATTATAAAACAGTTCGTATTGCAATATTTTAAACAAAGTTGTGTATTTATATATATATAAATATAAGTTACAAATTTGTTTAAAATATATGTTTAAAATAATATATAAGTTATATATATATACATGCATATGAAATTCATCTTTCTCGTGAAATAGCGCGAATTTCGTCTGTTTTAAAATTTCTTACGCAGAAGTTTTCACTTCTGTCGGCCAGTCCCACGACTGCCAATTTTGCTTTTTTAATTCCGAAAAGCTGCAAAGCACGTTTTTTTGTCTTTAGTTTGTTTTATAACCACTTGGGGCGCTAAACAGTTTTTCAAAAAAACACTATAGAAAAAAAATATATGTACCTATATATTATATATTTATGTATTATTGAGGAGCACAAGTTCATTAATTTTAATCAGATTGATGCAAATGTGTAACATTTAATAATTGTAATAAATAATTAAAGAATTGTGTATCAATATTTTTTAAAGGGTAGAGCGAGAGCTCGGTGTCCCAGGTATTAATATTACCAGCCAAATCCAATAATAATGAATCATTTTTTTTAACTTAAGTACCGAGCCGAGGCTCGGGGTCCCGGTACTATTAGTAAAAGGAGAAATGGGTCATCATATTAAAACTAATGTGCTAGATTGTTTTCAAAAACGAATTTAAATTAATTTCCTTTGAAACCCATCAACAATAATTATTAATTTATTTTTTATTTAATTTTAATTGAAATTAATCACTACATTTACATTATTTTTATTATTTAAGAAAAATATTTTTTTTTTAAATGTCTTCCTTGTATTTTAATCAAAACGTGTAAAATGCTTATTAATATTGTTATTATATAATATAAATACACATGTCGAGTGAAATACACAATATTTTCATTTTATAAAATAGTTGTATAATATAATAATTAACATTATTATCAGAATTCAATTTTTGAAAGTTTTGAGGCCTAAACCTTCTATTATTAATTCAATTTAATAAAATAAACACCTTAAAAAATTAATATAAATAATTAAATAATAATATTATATATCAAATAAATAAGTAAAATAGACATTAAAAATTTAGTGAATATAAATGCTTTATTAAATGAACTTATTATATTAAAAACCTTATATAAGTAAATAATTGTTACTATTAAATTATGTTCTATCTATCAAATAATAGCTTTTTTATTAAAAAATATAAATCTATATATTTAATACGATAGTGTCCGTCTGTACGCAAAAAACTCCAGAGCCTAAACTACAAGGAGTAAGGTAACCAAATTTTTCTGAGGTGAAGGGTACCTCAAATGATGAAAAATGAAAAAGAAATTAGAATCTTAGGTAACTCCTGAGCTGAGATGCGGGTGTTCCATTTTACAGAAATATATATAAAGGAGAGTGTTTGTTTGTATGTATGTAATTTGTTTACTTTTTTGCTGTCATAGAAACAGATATATATATAATTAGAACCTCTCTCTCTCCCTCTATTTAAAATTTTAAAAAATGGAGTGTTCTAGCCAAATTAAGAAATTTAAATTCCTTATGCAACATTGATAGGTAAATGAATTGGACTGGAAGAGGAGACATATGATTAGAGAAATTGGGGAAAAATCAACCGAAATGTAATTAAACAAAAAAATTCAAGAATTATGATACTTACATACAATTAACATACAAAATGTAGAATTTGAAAAAGTATAAATATTTAAATACTTAAGATCTCTAATCACGAAGGATAATAATATTCGAGAAGAATTTAAATCGACGTTGTAATTGAGTGTCGCCTGTTATTATGCAGTAAAGGGGCTTATCTCATCAAAGAGGATCAAAATTAAAATATATAAAACAATTATTTTTCATGTTGATCGATGACTAGGGTGACCATATTTCGAAAACACCAAACCGGGACAAACGGTATACCTTTTTTTTAGAACTAAATTGAAAAAATTTTGAAAAAAAAAATTACGAAATGTCCTAAATATTGAAAAAACGGGACAGTATGGTGTCCCGAAGACATTTTTGGGACAGAGCACCTAAAGACGGGACATTTGGTCACCCTATCGATGACTCTGGGAGACGAGAGTAGATTTGGAGTATTTGTGAGATTAATATTGTTCGCAGCATTTATAGGCCAAAAGAAGATGAGGTTACAGGGGGATGGTGGAGATGGCATAACGAGAAATAATATCCAGATATAGTTAAGGTTATAAAATCAAGAAGGCTGGGATGGGAAGGGGACGTGGTTGGAATTGGAGAAACTAGAAATTGGGAGAAACCGATTGGGAAACATCCGGTGGAAGACCAAGGACCAAGGTGGGTGGACAATGAAGGAAGGGACATGGGAGAGATGGGACAGGGTAGGATTTGGTTGTAGCTCAGGATAGGGACGCTTAGAGAAATGTGGATTCTGCGGCTAAGAACTTTAGAAAACTTTAGATACACAGAGTTAGATAAATATAACATATACAATAATAATATATAATTAATTTACTGTTTAAATTAAAATATATTTTACAAGAAAACAAATACATGTCTTATCTACTTATACTGATTGAAACAAAATGGATGAAAACCTTTTACATACAGACTTTCAACCAAATACTATGTATCACTCGGGGGTACAGGGGGCGGAGCCCCCGTCTAGGTGTGAAGAGCGCCGAAGGCGCTCGGAGCAGCTAGTTTTAATTATTATATAATCATTCATATTTTTTTTATAAAAAATTGTATCGTTTTTCAAAATTTTAATAAATAAATGAGCTGTGGCCAGGCACAGGACCGACCGACGATTTGAAATTAATTAATTTCCAAACAACATTATATATATAAAAATAAAGTATAAGAAAAATATTTTTAATATTTGAATTAAAATGACTAAATTATATTATCTTGGTTTTTATTTTTAGTTTAATTACTCAATAATTAATTACTACTATATTTTAAGTGAAATATTTTGGGATAATTAATATGAAATTAATATTTTGTAAACTACCACTTCCGGTTGCCGGATATACACCAAAAGATGATGAATTCATGCTACTGATGCATTAAGTAAAATATCCAATTTTATCAAAATTCGTTGAGCCATTCAAGCTATACACGTATATACGGACACACAATGGACAGACGGACGGACGAACAAATATCATACTAAAAATACTTTTTTTCTGTTAACAAAATGCATGATTGGTGGAGATATGTAAAAATCTTCACTTGTGAAACTTGGTGTGAAAACAATACCTTCCTTACTATCATCGGTTGGTAAAAAAATGCGAAATGGGAGTTCTTAACTTCAATTGAAAAATGAAGAGGAGGGGGGAACCCATAAATTTTTAATTTTAAATTATAGTATGATATTGTAAATTTAACATAAACATTTCTCCTTCTATTAACATAAATCTCCATTAGTAGTAAAAATTATTAATGAATTGAAAAAAAACATATAATAAAACTTCATATATTTCAAGAATTTAAAATAATAGTTAAACGGAATTGTTCAATGTGACATTGAATTTTTCATTTTACTAAATGAATAATATAAAAAAAACGCATAAAATACTTTTAACAATTTTAAGTTAGTCAGGCAACATGTTTACATAGCTTGTTTTTTTAATTAAAATTAATTTAATGATAAAATTTATTTCTATGGCCTGAAAAAGAATTTTGAATTCACTCAACATTTTTTTCTTCTTCTACTACTTCTTCTTTTCCTTGTTCCTTTAGCAAAATGGCAAATTACAAAGGAGATTGCGTGCAGGCAAGCTTAAGTTAGGTATCCTAACCCCACCCATGCAATCCACAACATTGCTAGAACCCCTTTTCGTCTTACAGTCGAGTGTTTATCGAGCGTGCGCGGAACGTTGGGAGGAAAACTTTACCACCCCCACTCCCTTAACCCCGTTTACCCGTTTCTCAACTCAATGTTGGGGACAACAACGACGACGACTACGACTACGACTGCGACTGCTTAAAACAGCAAAATCTCTCGGTGAGCTGTGGGTATGCCAAGCTTGGTGACAGTGATATAGCAGCGACTGTCACATCATATATTGTATTTAGGCCCAGATAGAGAATGTTTGCCTGAAGGGTCGTGGGTTTGTCAAGTAGCAAGAGAGTGATAGATAGCTAAGAAAAAAAAACATGTATTTTATATAAAGTAGCGATAGGTGATGAAATAAAAAAAGAAGCAAGACGACAGGTTAAGGTTCCTTTTGAAATTTTCAACATCATTGAATCTTTGATAACTGAGTCACGTTTCGGATGATCACATATTGACAACGTTTCATGTCATTCATAAGGCATGTCCAGAACAAATAAATAAAATTCCAATCAACATTCTTCTTAACAAAAATAAATATTTTTAATTTTATATTAACTGATTAAAGATGTTTCCCATCATGTGGACCTCCCATGGATCGATAGAATCGATGGTATATGAATTGTAGAAATTATTATTTTTTTCATTGATTTCAAATAAAGGGGCTTGTTAATTTTTTTTTTTTTTTACTTTTCATTTCTTTATTGGAATAAATTTTTAAGTGTGATGATAATAACTATATCTATCTAATTTTATTATATTAGCATTATATATGTATATGTATATATATAAATGTGTAAATATAATTATATTTCTTATCTCAAACACTGCTCTAATTCTTTTTAATTTACTACTACTATTATAGAATTTATAATTTAATAAGATATTATATGTTCCTCATCAAAAATAATTTTAAATTATTATTTATTTATAATTAAAGTAATATGTCAATCATGAAATGTAAATAAATATTAAAGTATTAATATCAAGCCATTTCAATGATTTAAGTGACTTAGAATTCTGAATTTACATAACATAAAAAATATGGTTAATAATTATTAATTAAAATTTTATGATTTGACTATAGTATTAATAATATATGTATTCATACATATTTTTGGATCTTTAAATAATATTATATAATTTTTATGTTTTCTTTTTTCAATATTAAAATATCCCTAAAGGTTCCAATAAAATATTATAATTTAATTATTAATAATTAGATTAAATTTAATATGGCAAAATTAACGAAAAAAATAATGGATTTAATATTATTGCTTGAATTAATATAATAATTATTAAATAAATAAATCAGTATTTTATGCCTAATTCCTTTAATACGAATAGACTATCAGATTTCAAGTTTCATCATGAAGCAACATGTATGGGCGTTGAATACCGTTTTACTGTTTTACCTTCCAATTTCCAAGGCAAAATTTTACTAACATTATAGGTAATCTATATATATAATAAAAGGTATTTGTCTGCACATTGCTCAGAATTTAAATTTTTTTGCATATCTTCGCGTTTCATGACCTCTAGAATCCAAAAGTAACTTTAGAATTTTTAATGTCTGTCTGTCTGTCCGGAAAATAAAGATGTTATAGACTCGAAATTGGCTGAAACGATTGCTATAAAATTACATCACAATATTCTTAAATACCTCTATAGAAACATGGGCTATACATTTTATTAATATCTAATCAATAACCGCAGAAATTAATTTTTTAAAGTTTATATAATTCTCCGTGTTGTTCATTCAAGAGCCTGACCCACTGACCAGGGGGACTTATTTTACACAATGAATATAAATTTCTATAGCAATTCCCAATCAAAGAATTATTATAATATGTATTTAACTTTTTATTTTAAATTCTAATATTCACAAATATCATTTCAATTAAATAATTAATTCTAAAAGTTCTCATTTTAAATAATTTAATAAAATATTTAGATCATATTTTTATCTTGAATTTTTTTTTATTTATTCTTTATTTATTTGAATATTTCTTCTTTGCTATGATATATAATCTATATTTATAAAAAAAACTCGACTAGGTGTGAAGAGCGCCGAATGCATTACGTTCAATTTTTCTACATATTCAGTGTATATATATAGTTAAAATAAATATATGTATGAATTCGTTTAATCGATATTATTTATTATGTGTGTGTGTGTGTGTGTGTGTTTGAATTATTAATAATTTATTTATTTAAGTATAAATACTTAAATGTCCTTATTAAATTAATTAAAATTTTAATATAAAAATATTGATTATTATTTATATTTCATTTAGCTTACTATTTATTTTACACAAACAATAAACATATATTAAGTTAAAATAAATTTTATAATGAAAAATAATAGAAAGTATATGAAAAATCAATTTAATTTAAGAAAATGCATAAAAAGACTAAAGGGATGCGATAAAGCTTTTGTTGAGGACATCAACTATTGATTCTCTTCAAGAGGAAGGACTATTGAATCGATCAACTATTTAATAATTTCCAACTTATCATATATAAATATCAATAAGAATGATAAATTTAAAATTAAAGAAAAATTATTAATCTTAAAATGAAAAGATTTGACTTTATTTTTCCCAAATTAAAATAATTTGTTAACATATTTAAATAAATATCCAAGTGTACGTATTAAAATCAAAAGATTTGATGAAGACACTTTATAATCTGACTTTATAAACTTAAAAATATATATAGAGCATTTCTAAATTATTATTATTATTAAAATATTTGCAAAGAAAATAAAGATAAGTAACTACTTTTCTTGATTGAAAATATTTTTAAACTTATTATATATTTTTAATTAATTAATAGAATATTTAAACAATGTTGATGAGATTATATTTAATATATATTTATATTGAAATAAGAAAGATAATAAAATTGCATGAGACATATAATTCAAAATTAAATTATTTAAGTATTAAAAAACCTCATTAGAATATTAGTAATTAATTAGTAATTTAATAAAAAAGATATAAAAAATTAAATATGATTAAATATAATAATGAATAAATAAAAGATTGAATTAACAAAAGAGAATTATGCATATAATTATTAGATACCTGGTCAGTTTATTATGTTCTCATATTCACTGTCGAAAGCAAACTAAATAAAAATAGTTTATTTTGATTAATCATTTTCTATGAATTGGCCGAGTGGCTTATCGCTATTCGATTCAAAAAAGAATAACTAGAATCAATTAAATATTAAATAAAAAAAAATTAAAATGCATTTCAAGCAGATTGAGTATAGGCCTAAAAGATTAGAAAAAGGACACTTAATAATTGTTTTTATCAAATTTCATAAGAAATATATTTTCAGGAATTTTTCTTATCTAATTTTATTTTTATATAATTAATATATAAATTCTCCAAATATTATGTTTATTATTATTATTATTATTATTATTTTATATATAAGATCATTATATATATTTATATAACTCCTAAAAATAACAAATTTAAATAATAATAAGATTCGGCATTTCATTTAAAGATTTTATTTTTTATTGTAAACTATAAAAAATAATTAGAAATTTAACTAATATATCTTTAAAAAAATAGAATAATTTAATAATTTAAACTATTATATTAAAAAATATTATAAAATACTCAATTGTGTTTGATATAAAATCGTAATTTCACTTCACTTTAGAAATATATGGATTAAATGTGTTAAAGAGTTATACAAAACTATAATATTAACATATTTTTATAATTTTTCTTTATGATTTTTCCATCCATTAATTTATAATTAATACTGATCATAGAAATTAAAGAGAATAAAGAAAAATATGCACAGTTGCATTTAATAATAATTCAGTGGAGTGTAATAATTTATTTTTGCAATTGGAGTTGAAATAACCGAGAGGAAGGCGTTTGACTAGAATAATGGCAATGAATAGTTGAGTCCTTCGACCCGAATGTTTAAAGGAAAATGGACCCCACTTCATTGCCTTAAGTGGTGAGAGGTGATTCATTTTCGTGGATCGTGTTTATTAATTCATATCCCAGTGACAATCAAATGTCATCTCTTGAATGACTACGGATCTAATCTAATTTTGAGTTTGAACGTTATACTACATTATTACAATTTCGATAGACTCAATCTACAGAGAATTGATTTGTTAATCGTTAATATATATATATATATATATAAATTTTAAATTTTAATAAAATGATCGGAAAACATTTAATTAACTACAAAATCAAATAATAATAATATTAAAATGATGAAATTCATATATCCTAGTATATATTATTTTCTCCTTCTCTCTCTGAACTGCTCTCCCATCTGAACTGGAATGTTCTTAACCAGAAGCAACAACTTTCCTCCAACTGTTCCTTAACACCATTCAATTAACATTCTTTAGATATTATTATATATTGTGGTTTTGTCATATAATTCATTTCATCTGTAGTAATTAATAATATTAATTTTTAATCAATAAATATTTCAAAATATTTTATTTTTCCCTCATCTTATAAAGTCATGAACCACGCCTTGAATCCTTATTTTAGAATTAGTAAAATAATTGTATATATCTTTAATAATTTTGAAAAATAGGACTTTTTAATGCATAATTCAATTTAATGCAATGCAATTAAAATTTGCAAATATTATTATCCCCAGTAATTGATAAATTTCATTTTTTGAATTAACACGCAATGCTACATAGAAATAAAGAAAATAATTGAATATTGATAATAATTGTTATTTAAATTATGAAATAGACATTCTAAAATATATTTTACAAAAATTATGGACCTGTTTGTATATATTTGATCTAAAATATAATCAAATTATCATATATTACAACTATTTTCATAATTTTTTTTTGGTGTACTGACTCAACAACTGGAACCAAAGCTCTTATTTTTCTCTCATTATATTATTTTTCCTTTTATCATTGTAAATTCTAATTATATATATTAAGTTTTATTATATTTATGAATGAGAGAGTAATTATAAATGCATTATGATTCAAATTTAACTTGTGAGAATGTATTCTATTAAAAAACATGATTTTAATTTAAAACGATTTGTGACTAAATATGACATTGCGAGTCATTAGGACTTTTAGGGACTCAAATGAACCTCAAAATCTCTGTATATCATACATACACTAGATTGCTAATTAAATTTGATCCAAAACAACAGCAAAAATAAATTATAAAAAAAGAAGCGCATGAGAGAGGAATATTTTTTAACGTGAAATAAAAAAAAATTATAGCATGCATCAGATATAAATGAGTGTAATGAATCTAGTTTAATAACCACATTTGTGTTCGATCTTTTTTAAAACTCATTTTTTATTTTATTTTATTTATTTTTTTTTTATTTCCAAATCTAATTTTGAATTATAACATATATTTATTATTTTGTCAAAAACAATAAATGCGTTTGAATAAAAATAATTTTAAACTTTCTCTATTTTTTTTCAGTTAATTTTTTCAAATACAATAATATCCAATTTAATGTTGCTTGTTAAAAAAGATAAAGGTGATAGATACAACTCAAAAGATTAAGATCATTTTCAAACATTATTAAATATATATAATAAAACGTTAAACATTAAATTTAATTAAGGATTATTATAATACTCTTTTTAATCATTGAAATACATTAAATTTATGAGTAGGTAGGTATATATAGGTATATTTTTTATGAAATATGAGGCATTCAATTAAATTACAAAGACATAATTAAGAAATTGTTATTATTTAAATTTATTATTAATTTTTATAAATTAATATTCTAATAAATTAGAACTAATTTTTATACAGGGTGGACCAAAAGTCCGGTAACATTTCAAATAAAAAATACAAAAAGAGATATGAGAGAAAATATGTTTATTTATTATAAAAGTACAAAAATCAGGGTTTTATTTTTTAAAAATAACGTCGTCCAAATGTGCCCCTTGTTTAGTTTGGCACCCCCGTAACCTAGTGCGGAAATTTTCCATCACCGCCCGACAAGTGTTTGGAGAAATGTTCTGAATTTCCTCGCGTATATTTTCTTTTAATTCTTCAATAAACTGAGGGTTGTTATTAAAAATTTTACTTTTGAGGTATCCGGGCTGCGGGGTGGCCAGTTAATGTCACCTCTTTTGGATATGACTTTTTGGCCTTAATTGCTGTACAATTTGAATTTTATACGGGTGTAAATGTAAATCCTTGTGAAGAATACGATTTAAAGATGTCCTGGACACATTTAAAACACTAGACCGCTTTCGAGTAGAGAGGCCAGGTTGATCTCTAACAGATGCTCGTACCCGCTCTATGTTTACGGGCTCTCTCGACGTCCTAGGTCGGCCGGATCGTGGTTGATTTAATGTTGAACCCGTCTCCTCGAACTTCTGTACCAAATTTTTAATTGCACGAGTTGATGGAGCTTGATTTTTATTTCGTACTGTGTACAAAATTTTCGTCGCGCTTCAGTCGCAGAATCGTTGTTGCGATAGTACTCGCGTACGCAAAACGCGCGTTGTGCTCCGCATGGCC
The DNA here is from genome assembly GCA_963082975.1 of Labia minor. NCBI lineage: Eukaryota > Metazoa > Arthropoda > Insecta > Dermaptera > Spongiphoridae > Labia > Labia minor. Next base: position 64,112,622 of record OY720344.1, on the reverse strand, counting down.
CTGAATTCCAACTAGCCGCTCTCGCGTTTAGTAACGCCCCGATCCCCATTCCATTTGAATATTAATCTTTTTTAATAGTTCTAGTAGTCTTTTATGTATAATCAGGGTCACTAATTAATTTATATTTCTATCTTCAATGAGACAATGAGATAATTAAAAAGGATACAACTTCTAAGTTCCCTAATCTATTAGGGAATTAGGATATTCTCGACAATGTCGAAAATTGAACCACCGCATCAGGAGTAAAATAGTAAAAATACATTTGTGTTATTAATTGTTGGATGTGGCTATTTATACATACAGTATGTATACGCAATTGGATATTTATACATACAGTATATATAAGAAATTAGCTATTAATGCATACATATTTTAAACTACAGTTTATTTTTACAATTCAAATAGATACCAATGTGACAATTTGTTTAATAAGAATATAAATAATATTGATATAATTAATAAAAATAATAGTAAACAATGATTTAATAGAAATTAAAATTAATATAAAATGTATCACTATTCAACATTTCAATTCATTCATTTCTCATTGCTTCCTTATTCAAGTGAATATACAAATATGGGTTTATTAATAAAAATCGCTTTGAGAACTCTTCTATGAATAATATTTATTAGTATAATAGAATAGTTGATATAATTAATAAAAATAATAGTAAACATTGACTTAATAGATTTTAAATTAAAATAAAATGTAATATAATATTATTATAAACTTTTTGGTTAGTTTTTTGGTACGTTAAACTAAACTACAAATAGCTAATTTCTTATACATACGGTATGTATAAATAGCCACATTCTTAATTGTTTATTAAAAATTATTATTTATTTATTTTTATTTTATTTTTATTATATATATATATATCTTTCAATATGTTATTTTCTCTATATATATTCAATCATTTGATATTTATGAAATTCTTTTTTTTAATGATTATTAAATATGTAGGTCGGAAAGGGCAAAATGGACGATTTAAGCTTCGATCTAAATGGGTGTCTAATAATAAATTTTAGGGACTCAGAGAACGGATGTAGATTGTCGGTTCTGCTTAAGTTGTAAATTAAGCAAATAGATAAAATTATAGAGATATATCTCACTAGTTAAACAAATATCATTTGAAAGATTTCATGTTTTCTAAAGAATGCCGCACAAATCTGGAGCAATTAATATTATCAATTAATGATAAATGGAGTCATTAGGTTGATAAATGAATGAAAATCTCATTCATGCAAAAACGCCAGTTTGTCGGTTTATTCAATTAAATGGTTCTATACGCAAAATTAGATAATTTATGCATACAATTTTATTATTTTTAAAAGTTTAAATCAATTATCGAATGAATAAATGATAATTATTGTTTCATATAAAAATAAATATTATATTGGTAACTTATATATTAAATTGACACACAAATTGTAATTAATAATTTTATATAAAATAACTTTTTATTATAAATAATGTTTTTTAATTATTGAATAATAAATAATATTAAATATGGCATCTAAAAAGAGTCTTGGACACTAAAGAGTCATGATGACAGCTTAGGAACTTCTAAGCTGTGACAATTTATTCAATATTAGGGCTACGGCAATCTACCTGCCTAAATTCCAATCGACCTCAATTATAATTTTTTGATTTAATAGATAAAAATAAATAAATTCATTTTAAAATCTGATTTACTTTTAAATTAATTAAAATATTAAATCTCTGATATTTAGAAAATTAAAGTATATTAATAAGGTCACCATATTTTGAAAACACCAAATCAGGACATTTTACCTTTTTTTTAAGAAGCAAATTGAAAAAATTTTGAAAAATAGTACGAAATGTCCTAAATATTTCAAAAGAAGGACATGAAGACACTCACAAAAGATGGACAGAGCTTACAAATTTAGGACTGTCCTCCCTAAAGGAGGACGATTGGTCACCTTAATATTAATTAAAAATAAATTATTTTATAATAACTTGTAATATTTTATTTTTTATTAATTTAAAAAAACTAAATAATAAATAAATAACAATTTATGTTATATCATAATTTAATCAATACGTACTATTAAATAAATTATTATTAGTATTATTAAATAACATAGAAATGATAATCATGAGGGATACAGGAGGATTAGTACATTATAATATCTCACAATGTATATCGACAGTAAAACGGCAACACCGTTCATTTTTGCCAAATATACAGGAGATCAATAACAATCTTATTAAAGTAAATATTATTGGAACTGGTAACATAAACCTGATTTGCACGATTTCAAGTGGTTGAAGAGAGAAACTGAGCACAGGAAAGTGTAATTTTAATTTTAATTACATTTGTTATCTCGATTTTGTAAAATAAATAGAAAAAGTTAACGCTAAGAAGATATTTTCATTCAATTTATATCAAACTATTAAAATTATAATAAACTTAAGATTTAAAAAAAAAAATTAAAAAAATGTTATTGATAAATTTTTGATATTTTATTTAAAAAAAAGTACTTATGTTTAATTTTTAACATTCATTGGCTTTTGAATTCGGGACAAAAGAAATATTAAAAAAAAAAACATTGAACGTGATGTCTTTCATAAGATTTTTAATGTGTTTTTTTTATTGATCTGATTCTAATTGCTTCTTCATAATTAATACAATTTACTTTTCTGGATCAGAGCCATATTGAAAAAAATATTTTAATAATATATATCTATGGGAACTAATTTTTAAGAGCCATTAACTTCTGGAATGATGTCAAGTAGTTGGAAAGAACCAAAAAGGAATCGTCTATCATTGAGAATAATTCCATTTGGTTTCTTGTTAAGTGACTGACTGATAATAAACGCACTTTGGATAAATTTGTTTTTCTTCGTGCCAAATAAATCATTAGATATGTTATTTGCTATGATAATTGATTCACTCTGAACAAAATTTGCCATGTCAAAACTGAAAATAGAATCTGAATGTTGATGAAGAAGAAACCAAGAAAGAATTCCATCACTCAATCACATTCACGACATCTTCAATTTTAATAAAATTCATTTAAGTATTTATTTTGTCAAACTACTACTTTATGCTTGATGAGAAATTGTTTTGTTTTTTTCTTCTCGATTGAGACGGTAAAAACTCAATGTCAGGAGAAATCTAAAAATCCAATTTGTATTAAAAGAGAATTTTCTTAAAAGAGGGGATACTAACTGACCATGATGTCTTGTGAAAAAGTTTCCTTTCTTACGAAAACCCAGGTTATTTGGAAATAAACAACGAGTGGGAAACGGTGAATTACTTTGAGTGAGTCAAACCAACAACAGTCTATGTCCAGCATTAATTATAATAAGAATATTCAAGAGCTCTAAAATAAATATAATAGAAAATAAAACTCTTCAGAACTTGCTAGGAGATTCTGAAAATATTAAGGATTTGTACAAGTTTCTTGATAAGATTAGATTATTGAAACAAACCTAATCCTTATGATTTATTTATATTTAAAGATGATTTATGCTTTATTGATTATTTTATTTTTTTATTCTTTGTTTGAATATATTTACAATCAAGTATTATTATATTTATTTAGTATTTCTCTATTTATTATGAAAAAAATCTGGAGTGTCTCCACTTGACTATCATGCAAATTTGAATTGGATTAATTAACATATATTATATTTAAATTAAATTTAATTAATTAAATTATAAATTAAAACTAATAAATAATATTTAATAAACCAGCTCGTGTTTGGCCGTTTGTCGATGCCACCACTTCTCGTGCTGGCGCGTGATTGGAAATCAACGTGTTAAAAAATTAATTCCGGTTCTTTCCGCAACTCAATCAAGCTGAAATTATATATATATAGCAGTTTTGTACAATTTTGAATCATGTGAAAAACTATCAAATATATATCTTTATTTTTACGGTCAGTTTAGAGGAAAAAAATTGTAGACGTGATAGGTAATGACCCTCTTCCGAATTAACCACATTTCTCAAAAGTTGATAGAAAACTACAAATTTTTAATAATGCCTGTGTGGCAAATTTCATTATTCTAACTCAAACCGTTTTTGCGTAATCTTGTATACATACACACATACACACACAGACATTTTTCTCAACCTTAGTGAAATTGATTCAGGGGCCTTCAAAATGTATAAAATCATCAAAATCTCGATATCATAAATTTTCATGATCGCAATACTATCTCTGGTGAGATAGAAAAATATATGTCTTAAGATAAGAAGAGATTGATTGTATCATATTCAAATACTAATTTTTAATTTTAAATATTAAATAATTTTACTAAGTGATAGAATTTTTTATTTAAATTGTACAGAGGTATTAAGAATTAAAAAATTCCAAAGTGATATAACTATTTCCAGAAACTACAAGAAACTAATTCCATCTTTCTCTATCTCCGTGGCTCTATCGAACTCGAAAGGTTTTGGCCGAAGCAACCATATTTCTCCAAGTATCCATATCCCAACCCTTTTCCTCTCCCATCTCTCCCACATCCCTTCCTAGATTGTCCATCCATGAAACTAATTATTTACCTATTTATTAGAAATCAAATTATATATATTTTACCCTTTCTTTTTTTTTATTCATGTTTAAAATGTCGTATTTCTTATTTTTCAAACTTTTCTATGAGTTAATTAATCAATTTGAATACACTCTGATTACTTTATTTATTTATTTGAAGTTCATCATTCATTTTTTGTTAATCTATAAACGAATATCCTTTAAAAAGGGACATTCACCAGAAGCCCTTCATTCAATTTATAAAATGTCTTTGTAATGGGATTAATTGTCCGATCACATTTAATTAAAGATCCATTAATCTTCTCTTATATATCAGAATCAACATTTCTAAATTATGTGTTGGATTTTTTTTTTAATATTTATAAATAATGATTAATATTGTTTTAAAGATTTCAATTAAAATTAAAATCACATTAGATGCGGTTAAAAATATCGGGGAATGGGAGATATTCTATAATATTTATATTATTATATTATATCGATATGTTTGCAAATTTGTAATATAATTTCTAGACATAAAGTTTATTTAATATAAATTTTCACTTTTATAATGAAACAAAATTTCAAAAATTATTTGAATAAGACGGTGGGGGGAATATATGCTGTCAAGAATACAATTCTGTCTAGTCTAGATAATTATCTGTTATATGGTTTTTGCCAAATTGTTGATGGAATAATAATTATGGCGTTATAAATACATATAAACACATTTTCTATTGAAAAAACATAAATATTTATTTTTAAGTATGGGTCTTAGGACTTAGTCTCAACAATCACATTCCTTCAACCGTCCTTATCCTGAGCCATCTAGGATAAGATTCCTATTCTATCATAATTCTATCATATTGGAATTTATATTATCTTTCCACTACATTCTTCCTTTTCTCATTCATCAAATAGTTTTTCCATAAATCAACTACACTAATTATCCTTCTATTTTAGTTAAATTACCTGTCCGTTTCCAGCTTCTCGATATTATAATTTTATATTTTACATTAATTAATTATCCAACAATATGATTCAATTTCAAATCATAAATGTTGCGAAGAATTTTAATTTATTTATTTTATTTTCAATTAGGAAATTTTGGGAAATATATTATACATATATTGGCTAAATAAAAATGTAAATATAAATATATTTTAAAAAAATAATAATTGTGTGAGGCCTTCTTAATTTGTTTCTAAATTTTTTGTCGTGTTTTGATATATTTTTTTAATATTTTCTTAAAGATAAGATTCTAATTTTAATTATTATTATAATTAATAATGTTTTTATTGTATTTGTATATATTTATATTATTTTTTTGAATAAAAGTATATCATATTTATATAAGATGATTTTGTACAATATAATATTAAAATTTTTTATTTTTTATTTTGTTTTTGTTTGCTTACAGATGAGCTCCTTAAATTCGGGGAAGTGTCCCGGGTATAATGTCCATTTGGCACCGTTGATGTTCAATCAAGCCTCTATCACCTCCTCCAAGTTGTTATCCTGCCTCGGTTTGGTTCTTCTACCCCATGGTGACAATCTGCCGGTTGATCAAGTCTCATCCTACAAGTGCTGAACACTTGTCCTTGTGTGTAAGTGTTAGTGATTGAAGTTGTGTAAACGTGTCTTGTGTGTGTGTCGGCCATGGACCTCGATCAACGTGCGGTGAGCACCGGCCACCTTCCTCATTCACATTCGACGCCTGCAGGTGTCGACGGAGGCGGAGGCCCGGGCTCAAGAACACCCCCGCCGACGCCGAAAAAAGGCGGAAAAATGCTTGCCGTTCGTGTACACATGCTCGACGATTCGGTCACCATGTTTCAAGTACAGGTACGATTACAAACACACTCTCCCTCTCTCTCTCTCCAAATTACTCTATTTTTACCGACCCACGATAGTAAGGGAGGTATTGTTTTCACACCAAATTTCACATGAGGAGATTTTTTACATATCTTCACGAATCATGCATTTTGTTAACAGAAAAAAGTATTTTTAGTATATCTGTCCGCCCTTCCATCTGTCAATAATCTGTCCGCATATACGTATATAGCTTGAACGGCTCAACGGATTTTAATAAAATTTGGTATATTTTAGTTAATGCATCAACTTTTGGTGTATATCCGGAACCCGGAAGTAGTTTACAAAGTATTAATTTTATAATAATTGCCGGAACTTTTAACTTTAAAATATACTAATAAATAATAATTGAGTAATTAAACTAAAAATAAAAACCAGGATGATATAAATTAATAATTTTAATTCGAGTTTTAAAAATATTTTTTTATACTTTATATATAGATATATTGTCGTTTGCAAATTAATTTATTTCAAATCGTCGGTCGGTTCTGTGCCTGGCCACAGCTCATATTTTATTATATAATGTCATTTTAATAATTATTATCCTCTTATTTTAATTCCTATTCATTGAAAATTTATGTTAGTCCACTGAAATAAAATTGGAAGAGAAAGAATGAATATTGAAGTCGCTTAAGGATTTTTTCATACGAGGACATCAAACATCGACGATTTAACTTCAATCCCCTTTTTTAAAAATCAAGCGATTGTCATTTATTGAAGTTTTAAATTCATATTTTCCTTCTTTTGATTAATTTATTTGTTGGTTTGATAAATTAAAATTCCAATATGAATTTTATTCCTTGATTTGAGAAAGAACGCAGATGGATGAACACGAATATTAGATATAAATGAAATAAATCATTTTCAAATAAATTATTATACATATAATTTTATTGGATTAAAAGAATATTTTTTTTTTAAATTTTCATTGGATAATTTGTGAAACCAACTTTAATATTATGTAAATTTTAATCTTGCCTTCACAAACAAACATGCATGTTAGAAAAATTATTAGAAATATTTTATACATTCAAAATGAATCAATTAGAATAGTCTTGAAAATTTTAATTAATTTAGAAATATTTATTTAAACCTTCAATATCAATAATAAATATAAATTATAATCAAAAAGACATTTCTTATTTTTCCATGGGGTAACCTTAATTGATCAATTATTTAGGGTCTGTTTCACATGGGGCCGCTTTAAACAACACTATTTTGAAATACAATTGTTTCTTTTTTTCTTCTCTTTCTAAATTAAGGCTAATTTTTATTTCTATCATTATTCTCTATTATATAAGACAGATATAAACTGAAGTTTGAGTAATATAAGAGAAAAATAAATAAAAAGAAATTCAATTGTCAAAGTAAATCAAGATATTTTGATGAATGAATAATAATGAAATAAAGGTTTTTTATGAGTTCTGTCAGTGTGTTTTAACTACCTTCGGTTGATATCTACGAATGAATGAAATTTAAGTGTAATGTTTTAATTAAGATAAAATATTTTAAAAAAACATGTATTTTGGAGAAGTTTCCTTGATAATTAATATTGTTTTTATTAAATAAGAAACAATTTAAATAATTTTATAAAATGTTTAGTTCTTTTTTAATAAACTATTATAAATATATAATTATAAACATATTTTCTTTAACAAATCAATCAATCAATCAATCATTTAATAAATCAACATTTAAATATTAATAAAATAATATTAATAAATAAAATTAAAGAATTGGTGCTCCACTGAACTAGAAAATGAACTATTTCATGATTTGAATTATTTCAGAAAAGTTTTCGATTTATTATTTACGAGTAAAAATATTTGTATGAATTCAAAAAATAATATATAAAACCACATATTGAACAATGATTTTGAAAATTATAAAAGAAATATTTAAAATTATAAAATTTAGAAAAATGAGATCAGAATGAAATAAAAATTATTTAAAAATTATTATTAAATTATTATTATCACATTTTAGACATCTTATCTTATTATGACCTAGAAAATCTTTGAATAATAATAATTATTATTATATATAACTCATATTGGATGATTAAAATTATACTATTACAAATAAAAAATTTCTGTTATATATTTAAAAATAAAAAAAATATTTAAAAAAATTAAATTAAATTACATTTAAAAGAATAATAAATAAAGAAAAAAGATGTGAAATATACAACTGCACTTGACTTTATCTTAGATTGGGTAACCTTTCAGACTTTGGTTTTGTTATTTCATATATGAGATGGCATTGGTAGGCTTTGTGAGAATTAATTTTCACTTGTATTATTTAAATACAATTTGAATAAATCACAGATATAATCGTAAAAATTGTGGAATTTTAAAATGCAATTAAATATCAAAATATTCGCTTTGAAAGTAAAATTAAAATAAAAATTAACATTTAGTGAATCCCTTAATTAAATAAGACCTAGTCGACACTCTTATTCAGTATGTTTGGGTGGGTCTATAAATATTAATCGTAACAAAATTAAATTTGAAATTTAGATTTCTTGGAAGTTATGTAGATGAAATGACAAGATTTTAGTTAAAAGGAAAAAAAGTATCAGAAATGATCTTAAATGATTTTTAATTTTATTTTCTTTCTTCTTTACAAATATGATCCGATTTTACTCAAATTATAATAATATTAAATAAAAGATTTTTTTTTAATATGTGTTTGTGTGTTTTTAAGTTTATTAATTCTTGAAAATAAGATATGATATATGAATAGTCATTTCAACACCAATTTTTATAATGAATGAAATGAATTTATGATATCTTTATGAAATATGCAGGAAAAAATGATATTAATTATTGATGTAGTTAAATGATCAATAATTATTGGTCTATAGGGAAATTAAAAATCAATTTACAAAATTTATAAATGATTATGAATGAAAATGAATATTAATTTTCATTTTTCATTTAATTTAAATTCAGTTAATTTTAAGAATTGAAAATTTAGCATCATCTTATATATATTATATTATATTTATATATATGTCTAATGTTTTTTTATTTGCCTGTTGTGATACCGCAAATTGACACACCTTCAAGGTTTGTGCTATCACTCTCACGTCTGTGTATTACATCATTAGGAGACAAGAAAATGTTATGAAAAGACATGAAAGCCTCTTGGACAGTCAAATATTTCATCTCGTTACCACTAAGATAACCAACAACCAACTCTTTATCATTTCAACCGCCCTTTTGATACATGTATATAAAATTAAGATTCATTTTCCAAGTTTTATCAATTTCATTTAGGTATTTATCTTTCTCTCTCTCTTTCTCTCTTTCTTTCACATTTGTAGATTTAATGAGCATCGGTCTCGCTTCTTTTTATATATCTTCCTATATAGAAAAATATTATATCATAATAATTTATTCGAAAAAATAGGTTATATGATAAGATAACTTTGAAAAAACTTAATCTATTTTACTAATTATCGTATATTTAATATACATTATATTTTTATCCATTATTTTTAATTATAAATCATTCATTAATGAGATTGGAAGTTAAAGAAGCTGAAGTTGAAAAAAAAACACTACATAGTAATTACTCTTTTTGTAATTGAGTATATGGATCATTGCTATTTAAAAAATATTAATTAATTAATATACATATTGTTTCTTATTATTATACTTTTTGTTAGTGTTTCTACAATTTAGTTTTCGTTAATTATATACAGTTTAGGATTAAAGCAATTAAAAAAAAGGAATCTCTCTACTGGTAAAATTTCATTGATATTCTAAGGGGTCCATGCTAAACTATATAACTAGTTTTCCACTATGTCAAATCAAATTAATGACATTTAAAATAATATTAATATAATTATTATATTTATATATAATTAATTAAGAGCTTATTATGCATTGCAAAGTCAGATAGATTATTAAACTATTTAAATCAATACACCTATTATCTGATTAATTAATTTATTAAAAGAAAAAAACAATTAAAAGGTATTTTGTATAGATCGAATCTTCATCAGAATGATTTTCCGTTCAAATTATATTATATACCTACATGGTAATTCAAAAGTAGTGTCGCAAAGCTTAACTCGTGATATGGGGTAAAATTCTGATACAGTATGAGATAGGAAAATGAGACCGGAAATGAAAGGGAGGGTGAGTAGAACCCAAATATTATGTCAATCTTTTTTGAAATAACTAACTCTTTTTAAGATAAAAAGTAAATTTTATTTTTTGAATTTTACCTTTTTTAAATAAAATCTGTCTTTTTCTAAAATGGAAACATAATTTAAAATATTTTGTTTTAAACTTTTCGGAAAAATGAAGAGAAAAATTTAAAAAAAAATTATTCATGCAACTTATTATATTATAAATAAACTGATGCAAAAAATATATTTTGAGAAAAACCATAAGGAAATACCTAGAACGCAGTGGTTAAAGAGAGTAATGATGATATATCATATATAATTTTTTTAAGAAAGAAATATTTTTATTTTTCTAAATAAAATGTAACCAAGTGTAAATGGTATTTTTTTGCTTTTTTTCAAATAAATATGCATAATGAATTTATTATCTTTCCAGCTAACCCTTCTAAATGAAAATTTAATCCCTAACCCCTTTTGTCTAATTTATATAACATGGAGTGACCGCTGGATGGATCGATTAAATCAAACATTTACGGCAATTCTGCCTGGTATTCCGATGAGAAGTTGAATCAAGTACATTTACCGTCCCTATAAGGCATCCGGGATTGTTGTCTGAGGCTGCATTCCGCCGAGTCCGGTTTGAAGTTCATCCTTGTTGTTCACTCCAAGCCCTTTTTACCCTTTCTCAAATGCATCAACTCAGTACAGCTATCCTTCAGGCTTACTCAAATGCTTGTTTATGAAAATAGACCAAACATTTATTTAATATGGTAACAAATGCTCCTGAACAGCTTCTCTCTTTTTCATCCGCACCCTCTCCACTCATGCTTATTTTATTTAACGGCGTCTGGCATTTCAGCTTTAACAAAAATCAAATGAATTCAATAAAATTAATTATCTATATTACATTAAAAGATACAATTATTTTTTCTTATTATATTTTTGTCATTGAACTCTTTATTTTATTAGTCATTTTGTTTAAGACAATTTGAAATATTCTCTCTAATAGTTAATTTGAATTAATTTTAATTATATTATAAACCAGAGAAAAAATAATATGATATTACTTTAATCGTTTATTAAATCTTAATGTGAGGTCACTTTTAAATTAAATCAGATAATTAATAATTGGATGGTTTAGGATAGAAATAGTTGGAGGAATAAGGTTGTTAAATATTGGTAAAAACTGTTGTGATCACTAAATAGATAGATAGAATGATGAATGAAATAGAATAGATAAATGAAAAATATTATTTTTATTTTATTTAATTAAATATTTTTTGAGAAAAAAAAGGTATATCACGTGTATTACATTATGCATGAACGGACGGTTCTATCTTCCTTGAAATATGCAATTTATTCATATCTCATCTTCATTCCTTTGTCAAAATTTCTCCGTTTTTTTTTTGTTACAAATGGCATTACCCATTTGGATGTTATCAACACACAAATATTTTCAATATGCCAGCCGACATTTACCAATCAAACAGGAAATCATTTTGATTTATCTCGAACAGATCATAGCTAAAATGAATTTTAATTCACCGAAGAAGAAGAGTGTTTTTTTCTATAGATTTATCAATGAAACACCTTCGTCTCTTTTTTTGAGTATAAATCGTGGAATATGAAAATAGTAGCATAGGAGGCAAATAAAAATACATCAATATTTAAGTATATTCATCCAAAACAAAAAATAGATTGTAATAAAAAATAGCTACTAAAAATACTATATAAATATTGTTTTCTTATATTAATATAAAAAAAATTTATTTTTGTTTTTAATATTACAAATCTCTAGAAAACACTTGGATACCAAGTGAATAAATATTAACATTATTAATTAAAAAAACATAACACATTTTTTTTAATTATTAGTTGAAATTAAAACTCAATAAGCAGTAAATATCTTAAATAATAGTATTTTTAACCATTACTATATAATTATATCCAAGATTATTTGTAAATTAATAATGTGAAGTATAATCCAAGAAAAAAAATCATACTAAATCTTTAATGTATTTTTATTATTTAGTAAAAATCATTGTGAACTCATTAAAAAAATTTTTGACTCCCATTAAAAAAAGATCAGAGAAGAAAGGGGTTTAGAATTTTATTTTACAATTGATATAAAAAAAACGATGATTCGTCTATATATAATTTCATTTTCTAAAGAATTTCTTGTCAAAGAAAAAATTTTATTTGAAATGAAGATATTTGTAAAAAAAAAGATTAATCTATTCATTTAAAATAAAATTATATCAGATTGGAAATGATTGATGATGAGATAGCACCTTCAATGAATTCAAATTCTCTTATTATTATTGTATTTTAACATTATTGCTGTTATGATAAATTAATTATGGTAATGATTTTAAGATTGGTTGTGCATAGAGATTATGCAATTCTTTTTTAAATTCCCAAATGATCATTGTCATTGATTTTTCTTTCAAAAATAATGAATTTATTTTCATCTAATAATATCTAGGACCAAAACTCACCCTGCATATAACAGAATAATAAAATTCTTATATATATATATATATAAGAATATATACCATATATTATATATATAAAAGCCATAATCATCATATGTATGTATCCTTTTCACCTAACCACTTAAGTTGCCCCCAAAGACCCACTAGGTGGCGTCTTTGTACTTTCAATGAGTCTTTCGTAAAAAACAAAATTATTCTATAAATGGTATAAATGGTAATTTGATTTTTATGTGTTTTAAAAAAAATGTTAATTGAATACTAGATTTATGCTTATATTTCATTCTTTTAATCCAATTTCATCTTGGCGTTTGAATTTGTTGATAAATTAGTTCTTATTAATATATTTATCAATAATTTGTATTTTTCAATATTATGTATTAGTATAAACTATTATATTATTATATTATATAAGTTTTATTTGTTATAAAATAAATAATCTTATAAATAAAAATGAATCGCAAAATGTGTTGGTAACCGCATCACTCAATAACGCCTGGACCAATTTTGACAATTCTTTTTTTAAAATGTTCGTTGAAGTCCAAGGATGGCGAGAAAAAATCGAATAATTGCCAGGAAAACCCTAAAAGCAGCCTTTTTTTCCCAAACATCTTTTTCAATATTATTCAATATGTACATAATTACTATTTTTCAATATTATCTAATATGTAATTACTAATTGATAAAAATAATACCTGATAATAATGACCTGGGATTGTCATCGGAGTTACATATGTATGCGAAATTTCAGCTCATTCAAACATTTGGATGTGGGTCAAATTCACGTTGGAAGATATATATATATATATATATATAATTAGAACCTCTCTCTCTCCCTCTATTTAAAATTTTAAAAAACGGAGCCAAATTAAGAAATTTAAATGCCTTATGCAACATGGATAGGTAAATGAATTGGACTGGAAGACATGTGATTAGAGAAATTGGGGAAAAATCAACCGAAATGTAATTAAAAAAAAATTCATGAATTATGCTACGGATACGACTTAAATATAATAGGAGATTCGGCAACTGCAATAAAAGACAGCGTAAGAAAATTAATCGAAGCAGGAAAAGAGACAGGGTTAGAAATTATAAGTGCTAAGACAAAGTATTTAGTAACAGAGAGGAATAATATTAACACACAAAGTCTTAACATACAAAATGCAGAATTTGAAAAAGTATAAATATTTAAATACTTAAGATCTGTAATCACGAAGGATAATAATATTCGAGAAGAATTTAAATCGACGTTGTAATCGAGTAACGCCTGTTATTATGCAGTAAAGGGGCTTATCTCATCAAAACTATTATCAAAGAGGATCAAAATTGAAATATATAAAACAATTATTTTTCATGTTGATCGATGACTAGGGTGACCATATTTCGAAAACACCAAACCGGGACAAACGGTTTATCTTTTTTTTAGAACTAAATTGAAAATATTTTGAAAAAAAGTACGAAATGTTTAAATCTTGAAAAAACAGGACAATAGGCTGTTCCGAAGACATTTTTGGGGACGCCGGGACTGAGCACCTAAAAACGGGACGTTTGGTCACCCTATCGATGACCCTGGGAGACGAGAGAAGATTTAGAGTATTAGTGAGATTAGTATTGTTCGCAGCATTTATAGGCCAAAGGAAGATGAGGTCACAGGGGGATGGCGGAGTTGGCATAACGAAGAATTGCATGATCTCCAGATATAATTATGGTTATAAAATCGAGAAGGCTGAGATGGGAGGGGACGTGGCTGGAATGGGAGAAGCTAGAAATTGGGAGAATCCGATTGGGAAACATCCTGTGGAAGACCAAGGACCAAGGTAGGTGCACAATGAAGGAAGGGAAATGGTAGGATTTGGTTGTAGCTCAGTATAGGGACGCTTAGAGAAATGTGGATGCTGCGGCTAAGAACTTTCGAAAACTGTAGAGACACAGAGTTAGATAAATATAACATATAGAATAATAATAAATAATTAATTTACTGATTAAATTAAAATATATTTTACAAGAAAACAAATAAATGTCTTATCTACTTATACTAATTGAAACAAAATGGATGAAAACCTTTTACATACAGACTTTCAACCAAATACAATGTATCTCTCGGGGGGTACAGGATGCGGAGTCCCCGTCTAGGTGTGAAGAGCACCGAAGGCGCTCGGAGCAGCTAGTATATAAATATAATTATTAAAACAAAATATTTAATTAAATATTAAATTAATTGATTTTTATTTAAATATTTAAATTATTATTTAAATTATATACTTATATATATACACAGGCAGTGGCGTAGCGTGATCTATTATGTTGGGAGGGGGGGGGGCAGGGGGGATTCCAGGGGTTTCCCCCGGAAAAATTTTTGACAAAATAAATTATTTATTTATTCATAACTTTTATACTATACTTATACGTAATTTAAAGATGCTTTTTTACATTTGGATTCTCAGTTACAAAACTAATCACTTTTAAATTTATTTTTTGCACAATGTTTGGGGGGGTACGAGCTTCCCTCCTGGCTAGACGCTACTATACACAGGTAACAGCCCAAAGATTAGCTCAACCAACAAATGTCAATATTAAACATGAACTTATCGTTTTTAAATTTTTTAATATCCACGACCAGAACAACATCAAAACAAAAATTAAAGAAAATCCGCTCAACGAAGATTATTAACAAATGATCATTAGGTATACGAAAAATATTGATTTCAAAGAACTATTTAATTAATTGTTGCAAACCACGATAAATTCATTTTAAACTGAAATTGCAACCACCGTTTGCAACGGGTTCAACTAGTATATATATAATTTTGAAATCGAACATGATAAATTTTAATTTGAAATGGGATTTATTTAATTTTTGATATCAAGTTATAAACCGAGTAATCATAGAGATTGTCTTATACCTATATTTAAAATTTTATAGGTCAATAACCCCTTGTTGTGCCCTATTAAATACAGAACTGAGCTTTATTAGTTCATCATCATTATTGTTCCAACACTTATTTATTAAACATACCTTGCAAACAAATACATATATAATATATAATTTCACCTTTCGTTTATGTTCTGCAACTTAATTGTTCCACCAATTAATACTTGTTTATATCACCATTATTTAAAATATTGATATAATATAGCTAATGGTTTTATTCAAAGTAAACATTTTCATTTAAATTTTAATTATATTTCACTCACCCTTCTGCAACCAGCCCTCTTTTCAAGTAGGTATATCACTTTCAAGAATATTCATAAAGCCCTGGTGGGGTAATTTAATGTTTCTAATTAAGATGGCTGATCGATCACTGTAGTGGGAAATGAGGTGGTAGTCATGGTGGTGGGGGTGGATAGAATTTCATGACAAAGCTCAAACCGGAAGACACACCTATACACATCAGTGATGCTTCCTGTAATGCATCATCCTGTCTTACTGCTGCATTACTATTTCAAATCTTCTAGAATCTAAACATGATCTATACTTGATAAGATTACCTTTAAGAAAAAAATTAAGAAAGTTTTTTTATTTGTATATTAATCATTTCTGTCACCTATAAATATACAAAAAAAGTTTTATTTATAATCCTAATAATTGCTTTTTCTTTTTTTTTTATTAACTTTAATATTTTGTTATTTTTTTATAAAGTAAAAATTTGAATTCTTTTAGATTAGATTTATTAAACTTCTCTTAAAAAATAAAAAATTATATTTCAGAGGTACGGAACTGTTACTTTTCTATTAAAGTCATATGGATAGTAATATAGAATATATTACTAAATAAAAGTAAAAATTTACTTATAATTTTAAATGATTTATCTTAGAGAAGAATTGGCGTCGTCTTCTCTCTCTCTCTCTTTTAATGTTTATTTTTGTACCCGATCATAGTGATTAAATGTGGTTTGTTTGTTTCTATTAAGTGGGAGTCTAAACACGCAAACTTCTCTAACTAAAATCATTTGCTATTCGAGCTATATATATAATTATATAGAAGTTTCATTTTTATTTTTTACTGACTTCCATGAAGATAGTACTTATATCTTTCTTTCTATTTATAAATACCGATAATATAAATTAAAATTTAATATAAATAGATTGCATTCGTATATATATATTAAAATGATTTGCCTCTTTTTAATATTATTTTTTGATTGATACTATTAAATAATTTCATTATTAATATGAATGGATTAATTTCTTTTATTAAATATTCTGACTATTTCTTAAGTAAAAAGTAATACTAAAATTGTATCTTCTTGAATATAAAATATAAAATATATAATATTAAGTTATTATTAAATAAAGTATTATAAGTATTATAACATTAAGGCTATTTTAAGAATTACAAACATTTACAAATATTTGATGAATAGCAACAATTGTCTGTTTCTTTTGATCCCTCCTTTTAAATTTTTCTAATAAAATATTCTAATATATTTGAAATATAAATATAATTATTAAAATTAAGAAAAGTCAATAAAATTAACTTTTTCAATCTTAAAACCAAATGTTAAAAAAAGGTTTTTTAAATTAGATTTATATATATGTCTATAAGTTATATATATATAATATATATATAAAATATAATATATAATTAATAATTGAAATAAAAACAAAAATAATATAATTTAGCCATTTTAATTGACGTTTTGAAAATATTTTTGTATTCATAAAACATTAAAAATAATATATTCTGTTTTTTATATTAGACAATGATAAAATGTATATCCTTCACTTTCAAATAGAAAAGAAGAAATATTTAAATATATAGAAAGAATAAATAAAAACTAAGTTAAATATGATCTAAATATTTTATTAAATTAATTAAAATGAGAACTTTTAGAATAAGTTATCTAATTGAAATGATATTTGAATATTAGAATTTAAAATAAAAAATTAAATATTATAATAATTCTTTGTTTGGGACTTCCTATAATAATTAATATATACACATTGTGAAAATGATTCCGCTAGGGTCAGTGGGCCACGCAACGCTCTTGAATGAACAACACGGAGAATTATATAAACTTTAAAAAAATAATTTCTGCGGTAATAATAAATAATAATAATATTAATAAATAAATAATCCTAAAGTCTAGATTCTAGAGATCATGAAACGCGAAGATATGCAAAAAATTTTAAATTCTAAGCAATGTGCAGACAAAAATCTTTTTATATATATAGATAATAAATAAATTTAAAAAATGAACAAACAAGAAAATATGGTGCAATTGCCACAATTTAGTTTATAAAAAAACCCTTAATTTATTGATTTTTTACTTATGTTTTTCTAAAAATTAAGACCGGTGCAGATCAATCGAACTTCTAAGAATAACAGTGAAGAATGAGGCGCGACAATTTTAACATAAATATAATATATAATATAATAATAATTTATAAATCAACATTAATAAATATCAATGTATAAATCCATATTTAAAAATTTTAATAAATAAGTAGAAAAGAGTAACAAGCGGCAATCTCGTCTTTAACACAAGAGATTTAATAATAAACATTCACACAATCATCTCAGTAAACGCTAACATTCGTTATTATTCTATAAATTTTGTATTCTTTTTTTTTTTTGTTCATATTAAATAGTTAAAAAATGTGTTTATTATTATTTTATAATACACCTATCCCCCGATTTACACGGTAATTGTTTTACACGTTTTCGCTTTTACACGGTTTTCCAAATAAGTTTTTTTTTTTGTTTTTATCGCACTCTACTACTGTGTCTGTATTTCTTCGCATAAAATTAAAGTTTTATCTACGGAAAATTGTATTTGAGTGAAAGTTTCACAGTTTCAGAAAGATTTAATTTTCCATATTCGTAAATTACAAGTGAGTGCATAATTTAGATTATTATAAATTAACATTAATTAAAAAAAATTATAGGCTTATAATGTCGAAAGAAGTTAAAAGAAAAGTTATTTCTTTAGAAACTAAAATCGAAATTTTGGATCGCTTACGATAGGGAGATAGAATAGTAGATGTTGCAAAATCATATAGCATGAACGAAGCTACAATAAGAACTATTAGAACAAATGAAAAAACAATTAGAAAGAGTGTTGCAGCTGGCAATACCACGTGTATGGGCACAATTGTTAATAACCGATTTTATTACCACCTCTCAGAATGTAAATATTTCTGCTTCAAACATCGAATCGGCACAAATAACTTCGAGTGATGAAAGTGAATTCCAAACTTCGATTCCGAAAAAAAGAATGAGAGTAATTTCTGATAGTGATGAAGGATAATAAAACACCTTTGGTTTTATTTTTTGTTCTTCTGTTTAATGTATTGTAATTAAATAAAAAAACAGTGTTTCCGTAATATATTACATATTTTAACCTGTCAATGCATTTTATTTTTATTTCTGTGTACACCTAAAAAAATTGAAAAAAATCACAACTGTTAAATAGCAAAATTATGCATTTTCTGCAAGCTTTTCGATTTACACGGATTTGACTTGAAAATTTTTAATTTTCGATTTACACGTTTTTCTCAGGAACGTATCTACCGTGTAAATCGGGGGATAGGTGTATTATATTAGAAAGGAGAGGTGGAGCAATAATTATAAATGGTGAGGCCTGGGAACTTACTTATTTTAAAAAATTAATAAAGAACGAAAAGTAATTTTCCTTTACATTTAATTTTTTTTTATTGCTCCTTGAAAATTATATCTTGAAGATACTGTTTACGTCAATATACAATTGGAATATTTTATATATTTTTTGACAGAAAGTTTAGAAATATCTGATCAAAATTAATTTAATATTTATATAAAAATTAAAGCTTTGTTCTATTATATTGTTGTCGATGTCCTAAAGAGTCACTAGTATCATTATAATATTTTGATTTTAATACTTTTTGATATTTATCCAATAATGATAATAAAATAGATCGATTTCTAACTAAAAATTAACCAAAATCTTTGATTCTAATTTAATACTAAAAAGATTTTCTGATAAACATTTTTTTCCTAGTATAATTATATTTATATTTAAGTATATTAAATTTATTTATTTTTATGTATTTATTGTGATTTATCTATTTTCGATCTTAATGATACTTTATATTTTCATTTTTCACAATTAAAATCTATAATTATTTTGTATGTACTAAACATTACTAAAATTTTTTTTCTTCATCTTACGTAATTTTTTTTTTATATTTCACTACATTTTTTGTTTAGAATGAATTAAAGATAGAGGAACTTTTTGGGTAATCTTACGCCAGTTTCTTATTGATTTATAAAATATAAGAGTATATAAAATAAAAATTAAACTTAAACACAGACACACTTTAAGTTATTGATTAACACAAATTATTATAAGTTAAAAGTCGTTTAAAGTTTTATGATTGTAAGGGTTCTCTTTAATGAAAATAAATCATTCATTTTTATAATTTAATTAGAAAAGATTTATTTTACTCTTAAAATTTAATATATACTATATCATTTCAATTATTTAATTATTATAAAAAAGTAATAAAATACAAAATACAAAAAAAGCGATCCCAAAAGGTATTTTTTATTTTATTTTTTTTTTTTTTTTTTGCTTTTTGCAAACCCTTTTTTAGTGTTGTAGGTATGAGTTGGATATATCTTAATTCAGTTAAATCTATCTTTCTATTAAGTTTTGAAGTCATTCAATTAATTTTCATTTATATTATAGATTTTATGGGTTCTCACTAATTTTATATTGTTTTACTTGTAAATTGATTTATTTTATTAATAATGCATCTAATAGTATGAAATTTTAGACATATCAAAGATTATTTAACATTCCCATTTAAAAAAGTATTGATTTTATCAAACTCTCAATTCAATGTATGTCATCTTATATATTTTACTTATTTTTATCTAGTATAAAAAACGAAACGAATAATACTTACAAATACAAGTGGAGTTTATTATTATATGTAATTTTAACATTTGCTAAGGACATATGAATGGTCTTCTAAATCAGGGACCGATCATCCTAACCCCTTTGCTATGCCTGACAGCCAACCATCCGGTCCAACTGTTTTAGAACTCCCTTCCCGGAGATCCTCAAGCAATGTTATCATAACATATAACATGAAATGAATTGGGTGGCTAAGAGGAAACGCTCTTTCCATATTATACAAAGCAAATCCATTGTATTCAAATAATATAACAAAAAAATTATATATATATAGGTATATACATGTATATTTATATAAACACCCTCCATTCCAAAAGAAACCGAACTTTTAAAAAAAAAATAGTGCCACTAATGCCATCTGTTGTAATATTTTACACGTAGATGGCTTAGTCCCTCATTGACAACTGGTATATATTTCATGACATTTGGATGCATATAACAAAAGTTATTGCGTTTTAAATGTCAGTGTGTTTTGCACATCGGTCGGAAAATGAGTTTCAAACAAAGAGCTGCAATTGATTTTTGTGTTAAACTTGGGAAAACTTTTACTGAAACGCACCAAATGCTACAAAATGCATATCGTGATGATTGTCTATCCCGTACGCAAGTTTACGAGTAGTTCGGGCGATTCAAATCGGGTAGAGAGACACTGGATGATGACGAAAGATCAGGCCGTCCCAGAACCGGATTATCGGAAGAAAATATCGAATTATCCACAAATAATTTGTTCCACTCGGCCAGACAGTCACTGGAGAGTTTTACTTGGGCGTCATGAAGCGTTTGCTGGCAAGAATTCGTCGCATTCGGCCAGAATATCGAGAAATCGGCAGTTGGACTCTTTTGCACGATAATGCACCATCACATCGTTTGCGACTTGTAACTGAATTTTTGGTCAAAAATCACGTTATTCCTTTGCATCATTCGCCATATTCACCAGATCTGGCTCCGTGCGTCGTTTGACAACTTATTGGAGCGTGTAAATTTGTGTATCGATGCAGAAAGGGAATACATTGATTAATAAAAATGATTTGTTCCAAAATATACATTGTTTTTTTTAAAAAGTTCAGTTTCTTTTGGACTGGAGGGTGTAAAATTAAAAATAAATAAAAATAAATGTTATCAATTCAAATGAAAATTCAATGAAAATGAGACAAAAATAGAGTTAGAGTAAAAGAGATATAATAAATAAAATTCTCAATCAAATCCACAATCAATTTTTAGATAGATATTTACTATATTATGTATAAAACAAAATAATCAAATATTATTTTGACGAGATTAATCTAGAAGGATAACAGATTAATATAAAATAACAAAAGTGACAGAAAAAAATAACAATTCATATTGAATAGATTTATTTATTTATTTTTGTTAACTCAATAAAATATTGTAATCTTTTTATTTAATATAAAAAAATTGATAAATAATTTACAAAATGAAGAATAAATTCTAACGAATAATTTTTATTTGAATTTACCGTTTTATAATAATATAATGTATTTATCCAATTAAAATTTTATTATTATCATTATTTATTTCAAAAGTAGATGTGAATGTTTTTTGTTGTTTCTTTAAAAAATTTAACTTTGAAGGATAATTGAAGCTCGTTAGGGTTGCCAAACTATGAATTTTCACTTTCACCATTTAGAAAAGCTTTATATTTAACGAAAGTAATTATATGAGTTTTTTTCATATTTACTATCATAACCCATTTTAATTGACATTAATTATGGTAATATAAACTTTAATAACATTTAACCTTCCATATAATAAAATTAACAATTGGATTAACACTTTTTTAAAGTAAATAATAATTATAACATAATATAATTGATTGAAGTTATGAATTAAATTTTTTTTTTGTAAAGTATAAGAATGAACAATTGTGTCAAGATAAATTCAATCTCTTGGAAATAATGTTTATATTTTAAATGAATCTCATTCGTCTTTTCTATATTTTGTCTCACAACTGTTCTCAAGTTGAAATTACCAAATTTTATTAATGTAGAGAAGAGAAAATATCAAATTCTCCTAAAAAAATTAAAAACAAATAAAGGATTTATTAATAAATAGAAATAAAAATAAAGCATTACCTTAGACAAATAAATATACATAACCATTGACTAATTATTTAATAATATAAACCAAACTTTTCTATGAATATTACATAATCCAAAAATATTTTTTTAAAAGTACCCTTCTTTTAATTCAAAAACTGTCCAATAAATCAATATTTTTTAATATAAAGAATAAAATTCAGATATTTTTCAGCTTCTACACCTTCAACTTCCCTCAATATAAAAACTGCAATGATTATACAGTGACGGAAAAAACTAAACACCACTCTAGCTAGTCCATCATCATTCTTAACGGCACTAATATATGAATCAAAATTAAAGAAATTAATTTTTAATACGATACAAACATAAAACTGCCAATCATTTAAAATTAATTTTTAATTAAAAAATAATTTCTTTAATTTTAATTTACATATTATTGCTGTTGAGAATGGTGCTGCACTAGCTAGACGGGAGCTTGCTTTTTCCGTTACTATACTTATATTTACTAAAAGTTTTAATAAAAATGAATTAATCTAGCTGTTTATCATAACTTTTCCATTTTGAAAAACATCATCTAATTGTTTCAATTTTCAGCAGTTGAACTTTTTGAAAATAACATTTTATTAAAATTTGAATTTTTTTTTAATGAAAAGCATCAAAAATGTATCTATTTTTCAAATCATTCTTTTTTTATTCTTTAACTAGCTGCTCAGAGCGCCTTCGGCGCTCTTCACGCCTAGATTATTTTTATATATACATCTATATATATATAAAAAGGTTTTTGTCTGCACATTGCTCAGAATTTAAAATTTTTTGCATATCTTCGCGTTTCATGACCTCTAGAATCCAAAAGTGACTTTAGAATTTTTCATGTCTGTCTGTCTGTCTGTCTGTCTGTCCGGAAAATTACTATTTTATAGACTCAGAATTGGCTGAACCGATTTCTATGAAATTTCATCACAATATTCTTATATACCTCTAGAGTAACATAGGCTATAAATTTCATTTATATCTAAACAATAACCGCAGAAATTAATTTTTTAAAGTTTATATAATTCTCCGTGTTGTTCATTCAAGAGCCTGGCGTGGCCCACTGGCTCGAGCGGAATCATTTTAAACAATGAATTATCATAGCGATTCTCAATAAAAGAATTATTATAATATTTCACTTTTTATTTTAAATTCTAATATTTAAATATCAATTCAATTAAATCATTTATTCTAAAAGTTCCCATTTTAATTAATTTAATAAAATATTTAGATCATATTTATATTAACTTAATTTTTATTTATTCTTTCTATATATTTGAATATTTCTTCTTTTCTATTTGAAAGTGAAAGGTTAAAAAATCTCGCTAAGAACATTCAATATTTCTATACACAAATTATTCAGAGTATTGGCAAAGCGTATCACTCACAATCAGTGTAAATTGAAATTTATATAAATTAACAAAGTGAAAATTTTTATTTGTTTAAATTTTATTATAATGAATCAAAAAAATTAAATATCAATTGTAAAATGTTAGATTACCCAGACGACTTAAATATAATAGGAGATTAGGAAATTGCAATTGCAGATAGCGAGGAAAAATTAATGGAGGTTTGAAATTAATAGTGATAAGAAAAAATATTTAGTAACAAAGAGAAAGAGTATTAACATACAAAATCTTAAGATACAAAATGTAGAATTTGAATATGTAGAAAAATTGAATGTAATCACGAAGGATAATAATATTTGAGAAGAATTTAAATCGGGGTTGCAATCTGGAAACGCCTGTTATCTTTTCAATAAAGAGGCTTATCTCTTCAAAATTATTATCAAAGGGAATATATAAAAAATTATTTTGCCTGTTGCATTATATGGGTGGGAGGCATGGTCTATGACCCTGGGAGATGAGAGTAGATTCAGAGTATTTGAGAATAGGATTCTTCCCTGCATTTATTGGCCAAAGAAAGATGAGGTCACCAGGGAATGGGGGAGACAGCATAACAAGAAATTGCATGGTCTCTCTGCATCTTCAGAAATAGTTAGGGTTATAAAAGGGAAAAAGCTGCGATAGGCAGGGCACGTGGCTATAATGGGAGAGGAAAAAGATATTGGTGAGGAGACCGATTGGAAAACGTCCGCTTGGAAAACCAATGACGCGTAGGAAGGGACGTAAGAGAGATGGGACAAGGGCTCAGGATAGGGACACTTGGAGAAATGTGGTTGTTGTGGCCAAGAACTTTCCAGTATCTTTGAGCCACATAGATAGATAGATATAACATATACAATAATAATAATATATATAATTAATTTACTGATTAAATTAAAATAGATTTTGAATAAGAACACAAAAAGAAATGAATGTTTTATGTAATATACGGATTGAAATAAAATGGATGAAAACCTTTTACTACTTTCAACCAAATACTATGTACCACTCGGGGGTACAGGGGGCGGAGCCCCCGTCTAGGTGTGAAGAGCGCCGAAGGCGCTCTGAGCAGCTAGTAGATATATAAAAAGATTTTTATCTGCACATTGCTCAGAATTTAAATTACCGCCAAATTATCGCCACCAGCGCCTCTATGATCTAGTATGGTAACTAAACTATTTTTAATTAATATTCTTTATAATTTTTTTAAAATTTTTCTAATTAAAAAATCGAAAATCGGGCTTCGAGGTCTGGTGGCCAGCCCCTTTGTGCTTCCGTGTAAAAAATTCCATGTCCCTGCGTGCGATAGATTTGCCTGGAGAGCTCGGTCAGACAGACAGACACATACATTACATTTGCTTTTATTATTATAGATATAAAATAATAACTAAGGCATATATACGAAAAAATCTTAAAACAATCAATTTAAATTCTAATGATAATGTAATGTAATACGAATATATATAGAAGCACCGAGCAGCTGCGCTGTATACACAAATAAAATAATTGCACTACAATTTAGTTTGTAACAAATTTTGTTTTTTGCACATTTCGACAATAATATCGTTATCAAAAGTTTAGTGTTAACTAAATTTTTATTGATGATTCTTGTTGTTGATTTATAATTTTAATAAACAAAACTTTATTTGAAATTTAACGGATTGGTTTTGATTTAATTGCCTGGTTTGAGTATAAAATTTAAATGTTATAATATTAAACCATGCTATAAAATCAATAGTTATTGATTCTAGTATAAATTGATTTTCTATCTAATAGTATCACTTAATTAATATAAATCAGGTGGGTGTTTATGGAAAGTGGATTTTTTTCTTTAAATTAAGAATAGTTCCTTTACATTCTCTTTTCAGTACTCAGAACTTCTTCTTAAAACTCACTTTGTACGAAATTACATTAAAGAGGAATTAATATAAATTATTGATTTTTTCTCATTAATTTTTAGGCCAAAGCCGTTGGACGAGTGCTTTTCGATCAAGTATGCAAGCAGCTTCATTTGCTGGAAGCAGACTACTTTGGCCTGGAATACCAAGATTCAACCGGGACTAAGGTAATTTAGAAAGTTAATTTTTAAAATAATTATTTTTTAAAAACATTTTAATATCACTAGTATTTTTATGAACTGCCATTAGCAAGGTTTGAAAATTAACAAAGGAGGTATGAAAAATGAATAAAAGAATATTTTCAACTGTGCAATAAATTATATATATTAATGTAAATAAAATACTTAATATAGTTTATTATAAAATCTAATTAAAATCATTCTTTTAGAAAGGAAATAAATCAAAAACTTTAATTTTATCGGTTCTTTCAGTATTTTTCTTAGGAATTTTTTTTTTTTAATTTTGGTTGAATTATGTTTATGTGTTTAAATGTATGTAACTGTGTTTCAAAACTCTGCAAGGAATTTTTGGGAATTCTGGTATTTTTGAAATTTTTTATAAAGACCCAGAAAAAATTCATATTCCCCTTAGTAATTTTTTATTTCAATACTCATTCTCAATTTATCACGAAATCATTCGGTATTTGTTTTCAAAAATCAATTGGAGAAATTACATTCGCTATTTTGAATCCGTGTTTTACATTCAGTTTGAAAAAAATATTTTGAGGATCAGTATTTAACTTTCGCGGTCCTTCAATTACTCAACAGGCAGTAAAAGTAAATTCAAATAAGAAGGGAAAATATCGTCATTTATTTTAGATGATTGCTACCTCCTCCCCCTCACTGTAGTTTATCTTTTACAACTATAATCAAAATAATTCACTGTTTATATTATGTCATACATAAATTAGTAATAAAAGTTGAAGGGATTTTTATTAAGACATCACATATTTGTATAATTTATTTATTTAGTTAAATAAATTATACATATTATACATTATTTATTTAGTTAAAAAAATTATACAACTATGTGATGTCTTAATAAAAATCCCTTTAATAATTATAAAAACCACAAGTTTTAATAAATATAGTAGTAAAAGAATTTTTAATTTTAGAAATTCTTTTCTATCTATATTTATTTTAAACCTTTTTAAAATAAATTATCTCTCTAAACAAATAACTTAAATATTTATATTATCAGTATCAAATAAAGTTAATAATTTAAATAAAATAACTTACATATATCAATTGTGATGAAATGGATTATTCACTGATATTGAAAAAAACAATAATAATATCTATTGTTATATAGGTATACATGTATATAAAGAGGTATTAAATTTCATTAACTTATTTTTTCTGATTTTTTTCTTTTTTTAAATAATTTTAATTTAAAAGCATATTTTGAATTTATTAAGATATTGGAAAATATTATTATTCCCAGTTTTACTATCTTTATGTATAAATTAAATTAAATTAATATGAATAAATATTGAAAATTTTGATTAAATTACAAAAATAATTAAAGAGAATGCTGATGGTATTTTCATTGGATTTGTTGTTAAAAATCACTCCAAATAAACAAAAACATACTTAGTTGAAATCATTCAAAAGTATTTAAAACAACATATAGTAGTTTATCTACATTGAGGAAGTATAATATTTTCTTTAAGTGGGAGGCTGATGGAGAGAGGAGGGCAGTGGAGGCAAAAATCAGAAGGTGATAAAAACATTAATTAATAGATCAATAATATTTTATCATAATATATAAAGAAAATATGAGAGAAAGAGAAATATTTTGTATTAATATTAAAATCATCCATATATGTGTTTATAATAAAATTTTCTTATATTAAGTTGACGACCGATTTAACAGCTGTCAAGTGATTTATTCTCAGTTTGGTTTGGCAATTCATCATGCAATTCGCCTGAACAACGCTTGCAAATAGTGCAATTTTATTTCGAAAATAATGGTTCTGTGCGGAATACGTATCGTGAACTACGTCCATTTTATCGTCGACAAAATTGTCCATCAGAGCATTTAATTCGATTAACCATGGAACGTTTTCGCACCACGTTTACTCTTATTGATAACTCGCATCCCCAGAGACTCCGTACGGTGCGTACAGAAGAAGCTATTACTACTGTAGAGCGTAGCATTGAGGAAGACCCGAATGAGTAGAGAGCCATGATTACTAACTTTTTCGTTCCTGAATTGAACAACCATGATGTCTAGGAGCTGTGGTTCTAACAAGACGGCGCAACATGTTACACAGCTCGTGCCACAATCGATTTATTGAAAGACACGTTTGGTGACCGCCTAATTTCACGTTTTGGGCCTGTGAATTGGCCTCCAAGATCTTGTGATTTAACATCGCTAGACTTCTTTCTGTGGGGCTATGTAAAGTAATTGGTCTATGCGGATAAGCCACAAACGCTTGACCATTTGGAAGACAACATTCGCCGTGTTATTGCCGATATACGGCTACAAATGTTGGAAAAAGTTATCGAAAATTGGACGTCCAGATTGGACTACATCCGAGCCAGCCGTGGCGGTCATATGCCAGAAATCATATATAAAATGTAATGCCACAAGATTATCTTTCGTATAAATAAAATTAATGTCAATCGAATAATCCATCGTTGTTCTATTGCAATTTAAAGTTCTATACCTCTAAAAGAAACACCCTTTATCTTTCGTATAAATAAAATTAATGTCAATCGAATAATCCATCGTTGTTCTATTGCAATTTAAAGTTCTATACCTCTAAAAGAAACACCCTTTATAATTAAATGAATATTAATTAATTAATAAAATTTTAACTTTATTTATGAGTGAGAGTATGTGTGCTTACTTTGCTAGTAAACGAGCACGTGTGGTGGTGGGTGACTATTGACAGTCCAAGTCAAGTGAGAGTAACTGATTGGCATTGAGAGAGGGACGTTAAGATGAAGGGGGAACGATGCGCGCAAATTAATAAAACATACTTAGTCAATTTTTCTAAAATTTTAATCCGATAAAAAACTAAATAATAAAATTGTATTCCTATTATTATTATTAAAGATTAATTTGTATTTGTTAAGATATAACCTGTTCTATGATTAAATTAATTAGTTATCTTACTTTAAAATAAGTTGACTAGTGGCCAAGCGCAGAACCGACCGACGGTTTGAAATAAATTAATTTCCAGCTACAGAAACAATTTCAAATAATTTAAATGTATCTATTAATGCAATAAAAACAGATATGGATATAACTTAAATATTTTTAATTTTATTTTATTTATAATATATAAGTAGGAGCTGGCTGTGATGTCATGAAGGGCTGGGTGACGTCATATAATTTTAAATTAAGAAAATGAAGATGATTTTCTCGAGGATAAAACCAATACAAAGTGCATGATTTGTGGAGATATGTATAAAAAATTTCCTCATGTGAAATTTGGTGTGAAAATAACCCTTCCCTTCCTATCTTTGGTCGGTAATACTACCACTTCCGGTTTCCGGATATACACCAAAAGTTGATCAATTCATCATACTGATGCATTAAGTAAATATACCAAATTTCATCAAAATCCGTTCAGCCGTTCAAGCTGTACACATCTATACAGACACACAGCGGACGGACAGCCATCATGCTAAAAATACTTTTTACTGTTAAGAAAATGCATGATTCGTTGAGATATGTAAAAATCTCCACTTGTGAAATTTGGTCGTCGGTAAAAAAATGATATTTCTATCAATATTTTTATTTATCTATTCTTAGAATCAGTGCAGGATTAAGGAATTTTCGGGCTCTAGGCAAGGACGGAATTCCAGCCCCCCATCCATAAAATAACATAAAATCTATTATTTATTTTATTTTTCATTTAAAAAAATTATTATTGAAGAGTACTTTTTTGAAATAATATAGCAATAATAATATATTATATATAATATATTTAATATAATATGCTTAATAAAAAAATATTAAAAGTATTTTTTTTTAGAAAAATAAACAAAATTTAAAAGATGAAAACTATTAGTATTTTTTTCGTGACAATTTGTCTGAAAATGTCGGATATACATAATATTTTTTTTAATATTGATTAATTATTTAATTGGCTAATCATATTAATTTTTACTATTAAATTTAAATAGTAAATTATCACTAGACTGTTTGAATATTATCTTTAAAAGATTTAAACTGTTTAAAAAAGGTATTTGACAACTTATAAAAATTTATAATAATAATTCTAATATTAATAATCGTCTCATATCACTATTTGCAATGCCCCTTCTCTCTTGCTATATACGTCCCTGGCCCTGCTTAGAGATGTCAATCTTAATGCACAGATTAATGGGAAATTTCCAGTAAAATTCTTTAGGTGACAAAATATAAGAAAATATTAGAAATTTTTTCCTATCCTTCTAATTTTTTATATACTCGTATGTATGTATGGTAAATATTGAAGAGTGGAGAACCAGACATTGTTTTAATTAACATTTTCGTTTTGTTCGATAATTTTATTCTTCTCATAATTTTTTTGTAAAAATATAAAATTTATAAAAGATTATTTCTAAAAAAGAATACATTTATTTAATGTAAATTTATTTTTTTTAATCCAATATAGAAAAAAATTCTGAATGAATTAATATAAGTGTACTGAACTGATAAGTGTTCAGAATATATTCCAATTTAGCAGAATGAATATACATGATGGGACAAATTATTTAGCTTACGCAAAGCGGACGACTTAATTTCGGTAATGGTCCTATAAAAATTAATATCCAGTATAAGTTTCAGGATCTCTCGGGACATAGGTCAACCATAATTGTTAAAAATATTTTTAAATAATTGATATTTTATTATTTTAGTATTGGTTGGACTTAGAAAAGCCACTTTCAAGACAAGTTGGACTCTCATTGGTGGACACCTTACTTCGATTTTGTGTCAAGTTTTATACGCCTGATCCGGCACAGCTAGAAGAGGAATTTACACGTTATCTCTTCTGTTTACAAATAAAACGAGATCTTGCTCAAGGATCACTGCAATGTAACGATAATACTGCTGCCCTTATGGCATCCTATATAGTACAAGGTAATTCAACATTGCCATAATATTAATTGAATCCTATAATATTTATTACTAAGAACAAGTTATTAAATTTTACTTAAATTAATATAATTCAAATATGTATATTATATATAAAATAATATGGATTAAAAATTAAAATATAATTATACAAACGTTAGTTTTATTACATAAATAATTAGTAATGTATTAATATTAAAATTTTTAATAATAATGTTTATATCAAAATATAATAAATACTTTATTTTCTAGATATTGATTTTAATGTAGGATATTAATTGTATTTATGTTTTTATTAAATATTAAAATTAATTATATCAGTTTTTATTGATTAATTTTGTATATTTTATCTTTTTCCAGCCGAATGTGGAGATTACGTTTCGGAAGACTATCCTGATCATACATACCTCTCTTCTTATAAATTCACTCCCGGGCAGGACCCGGATCTAGAACGAAGAATAATGGAAAATCATAAAAAGCATGCAGGACAATCTCCAGCAGAGGCGGATCTTAATCTATTAGAAACAAGTCGGCGTTGTGAACTCTATGGAATAAAAATGCATCCGGCTAAGGTTTTTATATTAATTAACTTTTATCCCCTCTTCATTGTTTTGAATGTGTATTCATAAATAATAATATTTTCAAATTTATTTACTTTTTCATTTTATTGATTCTATGGATTAAATGCAATAGCCAGTTTTATTTATTTTAATCATATTACATTAAATATTAAATTTGTGTGAACTGTGTGAAGTTTGAATCTTCATCCTCAACTTCATTTGTTCAGTATTTTACCGTTGATTTAAATTTAAAATATTAAATTAATTATTAATTAATTAACTAATTAATTAGATTACATAGTAAATATTTTTTTAATTTTATAATTATTTACTTATAGTTCATTTTTTATTTTTTTAAACTGTTTGTATATATATTTAAAATAAAAAAATAAAAAAATTTATAATTATTTTTTATTTATCATTTCAAATTATTTATTATCGATTTAAAATCAATTTATAAAATTATAATTATTAATGATTTCCAGGACCATGAAGGTGTACCTCTCAATCTTGCTGTTGCTCATATGGGCATATTAGTTTTCCAAAACTATACCAAGATAAATACCTTTAGTTGGGCAAAAATACGTAAAATAAGTTTTAAAAGAAAACGATTCCTTATTAAACTTCATCCTGAAGGATATGTGAGTATATTTTATCAATATGTTTTATTTTTCTTTTGTTTTAAATGTTTTTTTTCCTCAAGAGTAAATGGATGCTTCTCTCTCTCTCTCTCTGTCTATTTTTATTTTCATTTGTCTTATATTTAAAATGATTTCATTTGTTTTTATATTAATATTATTAATCAGTCATCATAAAAAATTGCTTTTAGACAAGTGAAACCCGACTTTTTCATTGTTCTGATAAAAAGTGTGAATTGTTCTAAAATACTTGTATTTTTTATTTATATATAATATTCCTCATCTCCACCGTTTTCTGTTCAATCAATTGATAATCTTTCCTATCAAAAAAGTATTTTTGTAATTTCTCTTTCTAAATTTCATCTATAATTTAAAAAAATTCTCTACAAAACATTAAATATTATTTTGTGAAAGGTAAATGCTAAATTAAAACAATGAAATTATTTATTAAAAAAATAAAATAACAAAACAAATGAAATCATGTTTGTTTTTAATGTAAATGGTGTGATGTCAGTGCTTTTTATAAAAGTATAAAAGAAAAATTTCATTTAAACCACTTTTTCATAAAATAATATTAATTGATAAGTTTATAAAAAAAAAAAATTAAAAATATTTATAAATATTAAATATTGTGGTTGTGGTTCTTTAACTCATTCATCATAATTTCTTTAAAATATTGTTAAATCATTAAATGTTAAATGATTAATTATTTCTTATTTCTACAATTATTCTATACAAATCATATGTATATACATATATTTATTTAAAAATTTATACATATTACATTTAGTAAATAAGAATTTTAAGCGGTAAGTTAAAGAAAGAAATTTTTCTGCTATTAAATATTTGTTTTAATTCTTCTTGATGTTAATTTGTGTTCTTTGTTGTTTCGTGGTCGACTCTCGTGTTATGCCCCTGGTGACACAGTCGGAGGTAAATCAAAATAAAACATTTTCTCTGTTCCCTCTTTGTATGAAAACTAGATCATTTTTATAACTATTATATTATCATTTTATTACTTTACTATTTTATTATCATTACATATTATTTATTACAACAGGATCTCTATATAATTAATCCTCTTGTAAATTTCTAAGATTTATTTTATTTTTATTTTTGCTAAACGTTTTAATAATATTTTTGGAGTGATTGAAAGGGTTTGATATATTCATGTTTTTTGAAATATTTAAATAATTAATTATTCATATAACAATATATTTTAATTTTTAATTTAGCTTCATTTATTTATATTAGTAAGATTTTAAGTATGTAATTGAATGATTTAAAAAAAAATATTGTACATATATTAATCAATATCTATTGATTATATATATATATCTAATTTTAATTAGAATAAATGAATAATTATATATTTGTATAAATGTAATAAATAATTGCAAACATAGTTAGGATTTAATGTATGTTTGAGTCCAATTTTCGAAATTTCCAACATTAAAAGACTTTTATGAAAAAAAAAACGAAATTTCCCCAAACTTCTTCTATCTAATATCATATCATCTATCATATTCAGCAGGGGTCGGCAATCTTTTTCAATAGTCGGGCACATTTCTGAAATAATATAACAGGGGTGGGCACACTTGGTGATACTTAGAGCCATATTGAAAATTCGAAAATGTTTAAGAGCCTGATCGCAAAAACATTAATAATAATTAAATACTTAGTAATTTGAATGCAGGCACTTGAAAATGCTTCGCGGGCACCTGTGGTTGCCGACCCCTGATAGAGAATATATGATTTTCATTTATTTTTAATTTTTTGTTCCTCTAAATTAATTATTTTTAAAACATTAACATTGAAAATTGAAAATTTAATGAAGATATTATTTTCGTTTCATTTAAAATTTAATTTTTATTATACTATTTATTTTTTTTTATTTTTATATTAGTAAATACATATACATATAAAATTATGCTAGATTTGTTTTTATTTAAAAAAAAAGTAATTTAGTGTTTTAATTCCACATTTTAAAAAAATAAATAAATCTCATAATGAATGAAAATCCTGAACATGTTTAAATCCATCACAATATAAAAAAAATATTATTTTGGTAATTTATTATAGCTTTTTTTAATTGTCATTAATAGAAAATAAAAACTATTATAAATTATTGGACAAATAATTTATAAAATAAAATATTATATCCTCTCAATCACCCACAATAATAATAATAATAATTTTGTTAGAAATCATCTTTTATTAAATAAAATAAAATTAATAAATATTATCGCAATTTCCTTTTACTAATTTTTCAGAATCATTCAAAGGATTTTAAAACTAATATAACTATTGTTTTGTTAATACGTATTTTATTAATTTTTATAAATAATTATCATAGAAATTATATGTAGAAATAAATAATGAACAATAAGATATTTAAAATATATAGTATTAATATATAAATAAGGAATGTGCATGGAAATATTTAAACTAATTACGTTTTTTATATTTGCATGTTGATTGATGAAACTAATTTTAAGCTTTTTGTGATCATTTTAATTTTATTTTAGTATTATTTAATAAATAATATCAATAATTATAATTTAAGATGATATTTTATTTAATAAATTTAATATATTAATTTATAAATTAAAATTATAATATAGTTTTATTATTTTTTATTTTATTTTATTTATTTATTTATTTTTTGACAGGGATATTATAAAGATACGGTCGAGTTTTTCTTCGAAGGCAGAAATGAATGTAAGAATTTTTGGAAAAAATGTGTGGAAAATCATGGATTTTTTCGATGCACAGTTGTTAAACACGTTCCTCGTCAAAAAACTAGAGTTCTTAGCCGTGGATCAAGTTTTAGGTAAATATTTTTGTATTTACAAATACAAATAAATTAATTGTTTTATAATTTAATGATTTTTTAATAATTATTTATTTAAATTATTGTATTAGTATTATAATAATATAATTCAAGTAAAGAATTTAGTTACTAAAATTAGATTATTTTTTAATACATTTAAATATTTAAAGAAAATGTATAAATTTTTAAAGTAATATGCAATTTCTTTTATAATTATTACTTTTATACTTTGTTTTATCATTTAAATTTAAATTTATTTTAAGTATTTTTTAATAATTAACCATTCATTTATTTAATTCATTAGAAATTAAAAAAATAGTACTTAATTAAGAAGCAGTGAAAAAAAAATTTAATGATTAGTGAAATTTTGGCCAGATTGACTATTCCTCATTGATTAGGCCTGTTTAAAAAAAAAATAGTTTAAACTTATTAGTTCCAAATTTAATAATTTTAATAATTTATTAATTCATTTTAATTATATATATATTAAAACATCAGTTTTTTTTTAAATTCATAATAAATTATTTAAGCCTATACTAAATAAAAGGATATATCCATTGTTTGATTTATAAGATTCCATATATAACTTGAAATTCGTTAACTTCATAAGCATATTTCATTTTTTATTTATTTACCAATTTATTTTTTTTTTTTTAGATATAGTGGAAAAACACAAAAACAGATTGTGGAATTTGTCCGGGAAAATTATGTTAAGCGCACTGCATTTCAAAGGTATTAAATTCAAAAAAACTATTATAAATAATAAATAAAAGAACAAAAAATAATAATTTTAACAACGAAATGTTTTGTAGATTAGTATTTAGATTATTTCCTTAACTTACTTTCTTAACGACCTAGATAAAAGATCAAAAAATTAAAATTATTAATAATAATAATACTCATATAACCATGCATTTATTTTTTTATTTTTTATTTATTCTTTCTTTATTTATTTTAATTTAATTTTTATAATTTTGATTATTTTTTTATTGATTTTATTAATTGATTAATAATAAATACATATATAAAAATATAGATAAATAATAATGACTTTAAATGTTTATGAATTAATGAATTAGTTTTCATACACTCCATATTTCAAAGATTCTACCTTTTCGCGAATTTAAAGTGCCAGAAATTTGCTTGTTGCTGAAACTATTCGAAAATGCAAAAATTAAAGCAGGCTATCGGTTTTTATTTTAGCAATTTAGATTTGTCGCACTGACTGCTCTTGGCTTTGTAAGTATTAACCGCTTAATCGTGAATCGGGCATGTTTCTATTTTTTTCAATTTTTTTTTTTTTTTGTTTTTTGTTTTTTGTTTTTTTTTTGTTTTCCTATTAAAATGTTTCTCAAGCATGATCTTTTAGTTAAATAAATCCTTCTTAAATATTTCTCTCTCTTTCTTATAAAAACAGCAACACATTAATAAGGCACTTAATTGTCTTCGTTAGTAAAAGTAATTTATAAATTTTTTAATATAATTTTTAAAATCTACATTTATATATATATATAGATATACACCTTATATATATATATATATATTTAAGGAAAAATATCAAAATAAAAATTGAATTAAATATATATAAATTTCTTTCATATTATATTTAACTTGAACTTATACCCAAATTTATATTTAGTGTTTTCTTAATTTCGAAAAAAATAGTATATATTTGTATTTTAGTCTTGAATGTATTTTCTATAACTAAAAAAAATAGATATCTTATATATAAATTGTTTTGATGCGCATGTTTAACTTTTCAATAATTCGAATAGATGCATTTTCAAAGTTATAAAATATTTTTAATTATAGTTTTTTTTTAATTATTATATTTATATAATATATATTCTATATATAATATATCTTATATATAGTTATATAGTACATATATATAATATTGTTTTTATGCATTATTTTTCTCATATTAATTCTTATGTTAATGATATTTTATTTTTACTTTCATTCTATATTGTAGAAATATATTAAAACTAAAAGTTGAGTTTTAGAGGTTTAGAAGAATAATATATATTCATATATATGTATTATACCTCTTAATTGTTTTTAAATTTATTTATTATTTTTTATTTTTTTAAATTTCTATTTTTACATATATTATATAGATATAGATATCTTATAAATAATTATAATTTTTCTTATTGATGTGTTATTTTGATCATTCTATAAAATTTTAATTATACTATTTGCAAAACTGGTATTTATAAATCTTTAATTTGATATAAAATAAAAAAACAAAACAAATCTTCTATTCAAATGATTAAAGTTTATTCTCGAAATTTGCATGCAAATATAAAATCACAATCATTTTAAAACCTTTGATCAAGTAAAATAAAACCCTATTATTTTAACAGACCTGTGCCGGAGCGTTTGGCAAGATCACAGTCATTCCGGCATACTAGCGGTCATATGTCACACCATGCAAGTGTGTCTAATGTAGTCGGTAATAGTATTTCAGCGCATCCACTTTTACCCCTTGGCGATAATGCAGTCAGTAAGTATCTTTTAAATTTCAAATTATAACTTATAATTAATTCTTACACACATGTAGTACGAGTTTATTTTGAAAGTAATTAATTAGAAACACATTTTTTGTTTGCATTCTCTTACTTGAACTAGAAAAACTTAAAGAGCTTTCAAAATAAACAGTTGTTTCACTAAAAACCATAGATCATTAAAATTTCCAACGCTTATTCTTAGTTGGAACACCTGCTTCATTGTCCTGCGGCTCAATGACTCTTGGATCTGATCGTTATCATCATCACCATCATCATCAGAGTTTAACAGCAGCAAGTACCCCAACCCATGCTTCAGCTGACATTCATGATCATACGGCTTTATCACCTACAAGTCCTGGACCTTCAACGAGTATGTCTCCGGGCACTTCTGCAACCTCAAGCCCGCAACATTTTTATCCCAACAGACAAACAGGTCAGGCTTCATCTAACACAGTTACATCTATTCATACTGTTCCACATTTAACAAGTCCTCCTTTACCACCACTTCCTACTGTCGCTTCAACTTCTCTTATACATAATGAAAAACCAATTACAGTTACCACTGATGAAATTGATTCTATATCTTATCGTTCGTACCGTTCTAGTTCTTGTCGAAATTTACAACCACATTCAATTAGTGTAGAGGCTACGTGTTATGATCCAGGTCAACATTTAGATGCTCCAATTACTCGTTATGATGATCGAACTTGCTTTAGTGCGGCAGTTTCTAAACATAATAGTATCGACCGGCAACATGATCCAGATACAAAAATATATAGTTCAAGTTATCCAGGAACGACCTCTAGTCTCTCAACTGAGTCTGATGATATGTTAGGGGTAATGGAATCCGCTGGAAGTGAACGAGTTCTTCTTACTGAAGATATGGTTTTTTCACATGATGATTTATCACATGATTCATATGAATTACTTGAAAGAGAGGTAGACTATGACGATGATGGACTAAATTTACATAATTTTAATACTACACGATCTGGATCTTTGGAAAGTGATCCTCCAAATGACATTCAAAATATGACTGAAATATTTGCTTTAGAAGATGATTTATATGATAGAGCTGTTCCTATTATCTCTCAAAGTCATTCTGTAATTACCAAATATAATAAAGATATGTATAATTTCACAAGAATTATAGATTCTACAAAGGAAGATAATGTTTTCAGAGAGATAGGTTTTAGACAAATTGAAAGAATTGTAGATTACAAAGGTGAAAAAGACGAAAAAAAGGTTCATTCTGCAGGACCTTTATCATCTACACCTATGGATTGGTGGTCAACTGAAAAACGTGAAACACCTACTACAATTCCTTCATACTCAGTGAAAAAATCTCCTGAAATGCCTAAAAAACCGATTATAACAGATAATAAACCTATAGGTGTTAATGATTTCAAAGGAGATTTACGCCCAGGCGTTATCGATCTATCAAGCCCTGAAAGACCTCTTAATAAGGAAAAAATGGATAAATCTATGGAAGAATTAGATAGACTTATGGCTAGGCAACTTGACAGATATGATAGAGTTACCGATCGTCCTGGAGAATGGAGTCTTGATAGAGTTATGATAAAAGCAACCGCAGCTGAAAGACAAAACCAACGATCAGAATTAAATAGATCATTAGATAGAATTGACACTCTGCCTAGTGAACGTTCACCTAGAATAGATTTACCTATGTCAGCTTCAAGAAATATTGAAAAAGAAAAACTTGCAATTGAAAAGAAAGATTTACCTAAATTTAATGAATATATTCCTAAATGTGGCCCCGGGATGGTAATTGGTTTTGAAGAAATAACCACACCTGTTAGCAAAAGACATTTACCAGTTGAAAGAGCAAAAAGTGATCCTTCACGTGCTAGACGTAGACTTCTTACTCATCAAAAATCAATAGACGTAACTCCTCATGATTCAGATGATTCAGATGAATTAGATGATCAACAATTAAAAAGTTGCAATAGTGAATTAAATATTCCTTATGTTTTACATAAAAGGCATGCTATGAATGGAACCGCTGCAGGTATGTCAACTATTAATACCCTTAATTTAACTGAAACTTCAGACTTTTTACAAGATAAATTATTTGAAGAAAAGAAAAAAGAAAATGAAAAAATATCAGAAATAGATTTGATGGAAGATTTTACAGATACTATTCCAGAACTGGAAGAAGATGAAGTAGAAAAAATAAATATTGACCAAGCATCTTTTGACGATCAGAAAGTTCCATCATTTGATTTAGATGATAGTGAAAAAGTTGATAAAAGCACTTCAACTATACATTCTCCAAAATCTTTACCAAAAACAAAATCTTTTGAAGAAGAAAAACAAATTGATCATCCTAAAGCTCGACGACAAAAATCAGCAGAAGAAGTAAGAAGACAAAAATCTGCAGATGAAATAAAAAGACAAAAATCAGCTGATGAGATAAGAAGACAAAAATCAGCCGATGAAATGAAAAGACAAAGATCTGCTGATGAAATGAGAAGGCAAAAATCTGCAGAAGAGATAAGAAGACAAAAATCAGTTGAAGAAATTAGAGAAAATATTTTACAAAAAGCTGATAGTTTAACTGATGCTAGAACTATAGCAAAAATTGAAGATTCTATTGCTAAAAATCATGAAGTTATCGCAATCGAACCTGAAGAAGATGAAAAAGAACCTATAATTATTATAGATGACAGAAGAAAATTTTCAAAACAAAAAAGAAGATCTGCTGAATCCAGATCAAGTGAAAGTGTTTCTCCGATAAGATTTGAGAGTATTTCACCAAGATTAGATTTTAATTTTTCAGGTAGAATTGAATCAAATTCCCCAAATAGGCTTGATTTTGCATCCCCATCTCGTTTAGAAATAAACTCACCCGGAAGAGTAGCTTCACCAAACAGACTCGACATTTCTTCCCCAAGCCATATAGAAACACCTTCTCCTAGCAGAGTTTCTGATTGTTCATCACCAGCTCGTCTAGGTGATGTTTCCTCATCTCAAGCAATTTCGAATGTAGATGTATCTATATCCGATGTCTCATCTGCAACTAGTCGATTTTCAGATACTCCATCACCTGCTCTTTTAAGAAAAAGAGATAGATCTCCAATATTGTTTGCAAGAGGGAAATTAGGAATTTCTGAAGGATCTACCTTTTTACCAAAAGGTAAAACACACTTATCACCGACTTCAGCACGTCGCGCAAAGTCTTTAGATGCTCCTGTGGTATCTCTTCATCGTTTACCACCTGCTGATTCATTTTCAAGTAAAGATGATACTTTAGATGATGGTGACACATCAGTGGATTCAAGAGCTCGTTCTAAACTTACTCAAGATTCATCTTTTACTGATGATACAGGACAAGATTCAAGTCAACGAATCTCTAAAGAGGATTCAGGGGATTATCAAAGTTTTGATGATGTTGATATGCCAGATGATAAAAACCAAGAGACAACATCTAGTGGAACAAAACCACGATCTGATGAATCTTCAACTTCATCTCGCCAAACTGAAGAGGATGGTTCCACTTCATCCTCAAATCCACCAAGAAAAACAGGATTTATGATAGAATCTTCGGGAAGTTCAAGTCTTGAAGAAGCCATGTTTCCTCCTGATGAGGATAATACATTTCATGATGATTTAATAGATTTCCCTACTGGAATTGGATATCCAAGTCTTGATTTAATGGTTGGTTGTTATAACAGTCCATTTTCTTTGTCTAGAACTTTATCAAGAATTTCAGAAAGAAGCACAACTTCAGAGCAAGAGCGTAGTGATTATGAAGAATCAACTAAAAACTCATCCAGGACACCATCTATGGATGATGAATCTTTACTTTCATCTGATCATCAGCCATCGTTATCATCAGATCCTCCTAGTATTCCAGAAATTAAAAGGCCTGAAATTGACATACCACCTCCACCATTAATGCTAAATGATGATTGGCCTTCTCCTCCAACAAATTCTTCAGCCTCGTTATTAGACGTAGGTCCGGTGGTTAGTCATGTTGAGACATTTTATATGGAACTTCAAGCTCCTGAAGAAGCAAGCAAAGTTGTTCTTGACTGTGCTGATAGAGAGGGTAGTTCTACGGACGAAAACCAAACTCTAGATGATGATTTGGCATCGGCATCTTCGGCTACAGTAGAAGGTACTGTTCGTTTGATGTCAAGCGGTGGACAACCTTGTCCAAGACGTTATGGAAGTTCATTAAGTGAAGACACTTCAATGGGCCTTTCATCTGATTGGGATTCAAGTACTAGTACTGTCAAACATCACCACTGTAAACTTCATTTTCCTGATAAGTCTACAACAACTCGGTACTATTCAGGTGCAAAAAGTGACACTTGTCTTGAAGAAGCCGGGGCAGAGCATACTGTTTTAGTTACAAAACCGAAAATTATATACTCTTCAACAAAGAGTCTTGATGCTAATCTTGAGGATAAACCATTTATGGCATTTGATAGAGGAATTCGTCACACTCGAATTCATTATATCGATAAAAAAGATATGAGAAAATATTATGATCATTCACCTTCTGCCAGTGATGATGATACTAGTTCGTCTTATGAACGAGTAGCAAAACGTAAAAAATCACAATCTAAAAGACGACATCGCGTTACAGTGGATTTAGAAGTAAGAGATGGTCAAATTTTACCAGCACCATCTGGATCTACAACTGCTGGCTCTTCAAGTGGCCCTGACAATGAAGGACCAATGTCACCCACAGGGGATCGAACTGCATCTGTCTGATTGAGGTCCCCGGACCGGTTTGCCCCGGTAGATATTTAATGTTTTAAACATTTCATTATGTGATTCTAGAATTATCTAGTCCATATAACGCTTACTTATTTTATTTTGAAAAAATAATTTTATCTCATCGAAACAAAAGTTATTCTTTTTCAAAAACAAAAAAAAACAAAAAAAATAAAAAGTATACAATTTTTCTGTTTTCGGATTTAACTCAAAAAATGATTCTAAATCATTATATAAAGCATGATGCTTTTGAAATGTGATAGACTTTAAAAATAAGTATGATTAATTTTTATTAAATACAACGAAAAAATAATTTAAACATCAATATTGAAAACTATAAATACTTTATTAAAAAACACTGTTAAAAATAAACTTAAAATAATTGTAATGTTTCTGATAGAGTCAGAGTCCAAATATATATATATATATATATATATATATATATATTTATTAATCATAATATTAAAAAATACATCCAATTAATATAAAAAAGGAACTCTTAGAAATTAAACAAGACTGACGAAAAATAAAAATAAAAAAAAACCTTCATAAAAATCGATATTTAAATATAAAAATTAATAAATCATGCCTTATCATCATTAGTTGTTTTCCCAAAAAAACAAAAAACAAAAAAAAACAAACTTAATAAAATAATAATTAAAACCAATGTTTAAAAATAAATAAATACAATTTCGAGTTGAATGTTCAATAGTTAAAATATCTTATGGGTTTGAGGCTCTTCCATTCATTAAATAAAAATGTTTAAGGGACGTAAAATAACTAAAAGAATCCATAACTCTAACTTTTATATATAATAAAAAAAAACAAAAATTAAAAAAATAAATATAAAAAAAATGGTTTGGATGAGCTACTTGCCCAACCAAATTACTTTAGGCCTATTCTAGTATTCAATGTATTATATTTAAAAAAAAATTGTGTAAATTACAATATATTAATAAAAAAGTGAATGATGATCACAATAGTAATAAAAAATAATTCACCATTGCTCAAAAGTATTTAATCTCTTGTTTAGGATCGGTATTGGAAAAATTAAAAAAATTGTAAATGATTTTGAAAAAGAAACGCTATTTCCTAAAATTGTTTAAATTAAAAAAAATAAAATAGCGATTCTTTGTTTAATTTTTGAACATGATTTTTCTTAAAATTTTTAAAAAACTAAATAAACAAATTGTGTTTTTTTATTTCATTGAATGTATTATTTATTTATAAATGTATATATTTAATTATTTACTTATTTTTTATGTATAATCTTAATATTCAATCAATACCCTTTCTAGTCTAGGGAAAATTTACTTAAATCGAGCCATATAAATATATATATATAATAAAATTGAGATCTCCTATTGCTCTTGTAATTTTATAAGTCTAAGTCCTTCTGAATAAAGTTCTAGATAGACAAATCTGTGTCAATTCACTGTTATGCACAGCAATGTTTGCATATCATTTTTTTTTTAGATTTTTTTATGTGTTTTTATAAATATAATAAATAAAAATATCTAATATTATTTTGTTTGGCCATTTAAATATTTCTATTTTTAATTTTTATGTCTATCTCCAACTTTTTCAAATAATTGTGCTTCCCTTGTTGTTCCTTAATGTTCTGACTCGAATGCAAATGTTTTTTTTTTCGTATAGAAATTCCTTTATATTAAAAAAAATACATTTATATATATACTGTTTATAAAATACACATAAAATACATTTTTGAAACTTGTTAGTGAATCCTTCCGCCTGCCAATTATTATTAAAAGTTGTTCGTTTTAGAATGCTTTTTTCACAGTCCTATAAAAATAACAATTTCGATTATAGAGCTTATTATTATTTCTCGATTATACTTATCAAGAAAA
This sequence comes from Labia minor, assembly GCA_963082975.1. NCBI lineage: Eukaryota > Metazoa > Arthropoda > Insecta > Dermaptera > Spongiphoridae > Labia > Labia minor. Next base: position 64,068,108 of record OY720344.1, on the reverse strand, counting down.
AATATTTAATGGGCCCTATAATCATTGAGGGTCTTTTCATTATTTATTTATTAATTATCTGGCATTTTTTATTTTTAATTATTTTTATATTTTAAAGATGATATATTAAATGTACTTTCTTCTTTAAATAATATTCAATTTTTTAATATTCTATTATTTATTTATTAAAAATTAATACCTTAAAAGTTCTTCACTTGAACACTGATGAGCATGTTTAAAACATTCGTTTAAAATTCGATGGTTGTGCAATTAAATTTTAAGATTACATACTTAAATGATGGTATTTTGGTTGCATAAACATTAGGTTAGTTGTTTCCCTTGGAGGGTGTTTTTTAAACACGCACCTTTATATTTATTTTAATTTAATTTGGAATAGTAAGTAACAAGATGAAGGTAGATTTTAAATTCTAAAAAAAAAGTTTCTCAGTTTATATTTTTTATTTATTAATAAAATAATGTTTTATTTGAGTAACGGCTTCAAATGGATTTAATTTTCTAATCTAAAGGCCAGAAAAGGGTTTCTTAGTATGAGAATAAGAGGCTCTCTTTTTTTTTTAATTTTTTAATGTGGAAAAAATAATATTTCATTTTATACTCTTTGATTAGGTCGTGCCAGGCGCCATTTTATAATTATTAAGAATAATGTCTAGACCCTCAACCTCTCGTTGAATGGACCTAGGCTGTCGATGTTGTTTGTTGATGTTGTTGTTATCATTTCGAAAGAGAGAAAAAACATTTTTTTTTCTTAATTATTCTCTGAATTTTAATTTTCGACTGATTTTTGCAGCGATTTTGGACATGAATGCTTCCTGGCATTACCGCAATGGCCTGCCGACTTATCTTGGATAAAAAAAAAAATAATCTTTGCCTTATATGGTAAGACAAGTTCTGGCCGAAAAAAATTATACATAAAAAAATTCTTGAGCCGTTTTGAACGATCTTTATAGCACATTTTTTGACTTTACATTTGCAAAACACGAAGCACTCATTCATAAAACAAACAAATAAAAAATAAAAAAAAAAAATAAACAAACATTTCTAAGAATATTTTTAATCATTAAATGTATCTTATCTTTCTCGGTTTCATTCAACTTTTCCATTGTCATGATTGATCTAGTTTTTTTTTTAGAAGTTATATTTTCGCAATTTGAGAGTCGCGGGTTCGATTCTTCTTATTGAGTTGGAATTTCTAATTAAAAAAAAAATAAAAATCCAAATCATAAATCAATGGAAAAGGTTTCTTAGGTCAAAAACATACGTTTTAAACTTTTCGAATACAAATCTATTAATATATTGAAAATATCACTAGAAAAAAAAACGTAGAAAGACATGTGTGCGACATTTGGCGCCAGTAGTTGTTCTGTTCTCTTGTTTTTTATATTATATTATATTATATTATATTATATTATATATTGACAGATCACTCCCCCTCCACTGCCCTAAGTTGAACACCTCATAATTGTATATATCAATATATTTTTCATTACCACTGATTGATTCATTTATTTTAACTGTTGATTGGTACTAAGGCTTGTCTTACCATATTGAAATGGACGCTGACTTGATTTATTTTTTAATTATTATTTTCGGTTTATTTTTATTTTTATTTTTTTTTTTTGTTAGGATTGTAGTTTCTCTCCTATGATGCACGTCTTATTTTTTCGCCTAGTTTTATTTATTTATGCATTATTTTAGATATTTTTCTGGTACTTACAGTATTTTGCATGCACGTTGTAAGTAGTTTTTTGGCTTTTTTCTTGTTGATCCTGTTTAATGCAAGGCGAAAACCCAAATGTTGTGATAGTGTCAAATCCTCGAAAGATAAGGGACATTAACTTTTTAAAAATTGGAAATATTATATAAATTCTATCCTAGTGTTAAATATTTTATAATTTTTCTGTGTGAAAATACATATAACGAATAGTACAAAAGTAACATTTTAACTAGGTTTGGAATTTTATAATTTATCCAATAAATAAATAAATTTATTTCTGATATTAATATGTTGTTCTCTTTAAATATTTTCATGGACGATTTCATAATAATTTGTGAAAAGCTCGATTAAAGTATTGTTTAGATCTTCGTTTTTTTCATGTATTTCATGAATTATACAAATAAAATAATGCCCTTCCAAACGTAAATCTTTTAAATCATGTTGCTAAATTTGGTACAATTATATATTAGTAACTAAACTTATATCTATCTATATATATAACATTTCTCAAACTATAATTTTAATAAAATATAGATAAATGTTGTTTTTGTATTATTTATTTGTTTATCTTTTAAATTCACTTAATCTTAAGATCTAGCAAACATTTTTAGATAAAGTTTAGGCTCTTGTAATAACAAATTCATAAAACTATAAATATAAATAAAAACAGTCTTTTTTTAAATGTAGCTCAAATTAATTGTATGCTCAAATATTTTTTTTCTTTCTTTACTTTTCTAAATTATTTTTTTGAATTAAAAATTATTTACTTTAAGTAATTATTAAATTATAAAAATATATTTTTTTTATTATAAATATATTTTTCTATTTTTGTTAAATGTTCATTATATTATTCTAAATAAATACTTTGATATTTCTAAATATTTGATATTTCTCAAAATTCAAAATTTCTTGTGGTACTTGTTAATTATGGTATCGTTAAGTTGAATGCGCCGCCATTTTTCAGTCGTTAAAGGAAGAAGGTGTTAGATGTTAGAAGATTATTATTATTCTCTTAACACCCCCCCCCCTTTCTACTTTTGAAAATTAGTGGAACATCCAACTTAAATGCCGATACGATAATTAACAAGAACCTTTTCTATTTTTCTGTTCGGTTCATAAATAATGATATATAAAAAAATATAAACATTATAATCAAAATTATAAAGAATTATTTTGTACTATGAATGTTATTTTTTTTTTTTTGCTTTTAATAATAAGTAATCAATAATGTAATTTATATATTAATTGAGATTATTTAATTATTCTTTAGAGACATCTTTAAGATCTTGTGATTTTTATTTCTTAGCAAGAGAAGAAAAAAATTTTTTTTCTATTAAGTTGTATTTATTTTACTTATATTTGAGAGAATTGAAAATTTATTTATTTATTTCTTGTTGATCTAATCTTTAATAAGAGAACAACTGACTTTTAATAAGAAATATTTGTGCTATTTGTTACAGTATGAATAAAAATATTAATATTAATCATAAAAAAAAGATTGAAAGAAATACTGATATCAATTTTAAAATATTTTATTTTATAATATAGACCTACTCAGGATGTGTGTTAAGGGGGTGATTCTGAATTCACTTAGTTAACTTCAGATTAGACTAGAATTTTTAATAGGATAAAACAAATAGTATCAAAATAATGGTTGTGATGTTGAAATGAGATCCTTTTTTTAATGATATTTTAAAAAATTGACTTGAGTTTAAAAATATTTTCAAGATCATTTTAAGATTAACTTTCATTTGAAAATAGTGTATTGTAATATTACTATATTATTTTGAATTTCAGAGAAAAAATACATAATGTTATTTTAACGTTAGAATAACATTAAATTTCTAATATATGAAATAAATACTCAATTAAACGTGTAATTTAAATGAAAAATTTAGCTAAAAAATTAAAAGCTAAGATCATACATGCATCATAATTACATGCAGGAGTGACTCAATATTTAATTTCATCCTTATACATTCTCACACTAAATATACATAATTATAATTAGATATAAATCCCTTGGCATGGAAACCATTTTTACCGACCATTTTCATATATATAATGAAGATTTAGCGTTTTATATTGTGAGATTTAAAAGAAAACTAAGAAAAAATGGGTTACGAAAAAATATTAGTTGTTTCAAATCATAGATTAAATCTGTATTGAAAAGTGAATGAAAAAATTGTTGATTTAGAAATGAAATTGAAAATAAGAACAAATTTAAAGATGAATATCACTATTCAATATTGTAATATATCATTCAGTCATGTCTCTTGAAGTTTTTGATTTCAATATTTTTGGATATTTTAAGGTGGTCATGAACAAACATCTCATCCTGTATAATATTAAAATAATTCAAATTTCTTAAATTCAATAGGACAATTATTTAAAAAATAAAATAAGATAATATAGGTATAGAATATTTATTCATTTTTTAAGAATATTTTTTCTTCCGTTTAGAAAATTTTTATAATAAATTTAAAAATAGTTCATTTTTTTATTAAATCATTTTCTTATTAACAATTTTCAAAATATATTTGTTGAATATAGGATTTCATTTCAAAAAAAAATTAATATAATAATATTATTGATATTTAAGGTACTATTAAAACAATCAACATTAATGTATGTAATACTAATCAAAATAATGAATGATTCAGACTCACCCCTTAATAATAAAGAGAAAGGAATGGGAATAATTATTATTTTCTTTTTGTGCTTTTTCTTTTTTCTACTTTTATCCTAAACGAATTCACGCACAAAACAATTTTTATAAATTTGCCTAAGAACGACCAGGGCCCTAACACTTAAAAAAACAACATCTAATCGAAATAACCATGTTTAAAATTATGAAAATATATCATTTAAGATCCTGGCTTTGACTGAAAACTTAAAAAAGTCTTTCAGAACAAATAAAAATAAAAATGTATTTCTATTGATTGTATTTACTAGTTAATTATTGTTAAACAAATAAAAAAAACGTGTAAAAATGTATTAAACAATTTCTTTAAAAAAGAAATTGTTTAACACATTTAAAAAATAAATTTTAATCAAATTATTTATTTCAAAAAGAGATATATGCTTATTGTGTATGATTTTAATGTTTATATAAATTGAAGACTCTCAAATTATTAAAAGAGAGAGTAAATCTTTTTTTTTATTAATATCCCCTTTAATAATAATTTATTATTTTGCAAATATTTAATGTTAAATTATATTATATTAAGGATTGAAAAACTGGCGGTTTCAAAAAGGATTCAATACTTAGGTATCATTCAAATCATGTATGATAAATAGTGATATTGTACAGTATCATTATAAAATAAATAATTCTACTACTAAATCAATGGTATTAATTAATTTTAAATATGTTTTTTCTCAGCCTATCTAACAAAAAAATTATTTTTCGTTTTCTAATTGATATAATTAAGGATTATTTGTGAGTAATCATTTTCATTTTAATATTTTAAGCACCCTTTTGTTAATCCTCTGCCGACATTTTTTTAATTTATTATTGTGAAATAATTTGTATGATAATTTTACTTCTCCAATTATCACCAACATAATCTCGAAGATATTAATTATTTCTATAATTATAATCCAAATAAATAATGTTTGAAGGTGAAATAATGAAATTTATTTATTTATGCAATCTTATCTGTTTTATTCAATATTTTTATTATTAAAATTAATCAAAATTTTACTTAACTAGTACAGATCACAATTCTATTCTCTTAAAATATATTTTTTTAAAAATGTATTGAACCTTTATATTAAATATGTTTGTATTATAAAATATTAAATTTTCTTAGTTGTATTAATTAATAAAAAAATTCAAAAATTATTTTCTTCGTTATTTTCATTATAATAAAAAATTATTTTTGTCAATATAAATAAAATTGTCGGCTAAGGATAAACCTGTTTAAAAATAAAATCGTATGTTTTGCATGAACTTATAAATTTATTTGATTTTAATTTTCACTTTATTCATTTAGAGTATGTGTTAAAATGATTTTATTTCTTAAACATTATTTATTTGATTTTATTTTAAACGCACATTTTTAAATATTCTTCAATATAAAAGTATATTATATATTTTTAAAACAAGTAAGTTTTTTTATTCACATTCTATATTATAGGTTTGTTTTTAAATAAAAAAATATTTATTATTTGATATCTTTCAATGATATAGCATGATATTCTTATTTATTTCATATTTTTGTTTTTATTATTTGTATATTTAATTAGTTTTAGTATTGAAATTTAGCATCCTTCAATTTGGAAATTTCTTAACTAGTAAATAGCAAAATGATCAAACTATTTAATCACTTTTTGAACAGTGGCGTCGGGCCGGGGGGCACGGGAGGGAGCACGTGCCCCCTCCCCCAAACATTGTGCAAAAAATAAAATTAAAAGTGATTAGTTTTGTACCAAAAATAAAAATAAATAATTTTTCTGGGGGAAGACCCTCAGACACCCCCATAGATCACACTACGCTACTGCTTTTGAATAAATTCTCTTGATTTCTTTGCTATATACAAATACTGAAACTGATTATGATATATATAATTTAATTATATTTCAATATTATGCACTACACAACTTCTTTATTTAGTTAAATTTTAAAAGATAAATAATTATTAAATTTCTTTAAAATTTTCAGGCGAACAACAATCAATCCATGATTATACAAATATGCCTTCTCCAACTGGAGATATTTCCGATGATTATACTCCTGTTCCACCACCAACTGCTGTTGAAAATCTTCAATATACCAGTGTGCCTGATAATCTTGGATATACCAATCTTCCACCAGTTAACAATCAACAACTACATAATAATATTATTAATAATCAGTCGAATAATAAAGAATCTTTGACAACATCAACTCCATCAGCACTGATCTCTCCCACTTGGTCTCAAAATAATGAAGGAGAAGTTGATTTACGAAGAAAGGTATTTGAATTCATTTAAGCTAATATAAATAATATCTTATATTATGATATGCATATATAATTTAATTTCATTCAAATTTTATTTTAATTTTTATTTTAGAAATATCCTACTGATAAAGCCTATTTTATCGCCAAAGAATTATTAATGACTGAAAGAACATATAAGAAAGATCTTGAAGTTATTAATTTAGTAAGTATTCAATTTGTAGTTTAATTAATTTAATGTTTGAATTTTCAAATAGAAAAGTTAAGATGTCCTCCTTATACAAAAGTTCGTTTTTATTTTCGTCATAGTATATATCTTCCATATCTTTCATCTTCAGCCCCCTTCAATATCCAAAGTGCTAAATTGAATTTTTAATTTATAATAAATAAATTAATTAGAGTTATATAAACTTGTTAATTATATATAAAATTTATTATAAAAACTTTAATTCTATTTGCCAATGTCAATAGAATAGCTATATAATTTGTTTTTAATTTAGAAAAATACATATATTACATTATTTTAAATTAAGGTAAAATATTTAACTTGTACATTTTTTTAATTTTTTTAACACTAACTTAAAAATTTCTTTTAATATTTTTTTAACTAATAATATTTGCTTGTTTCTTTATTTCTTTAGTGGTTCCGTGAAGAATTTTCCAAGGATGAGGAACTTGGTGGTGCTGGAGGACAAATTCCAGCCGTCGGTCGTCTTTTGGCTTTATTCAATCCGATTCATGAATCCCACTGCGCTTTTCTAAGAGATATCGAAACAAGACTAACCACTTGGGAGACTCCAAGAGGTCAAACATGTCAAAGGATTGGCGATGTTCTGCTAGATCATCTAGATTCTTTGCCGGTATAAAAAATTATTTATTCATTGATTTTTTATATTTACCTGATTATGGATATAATAGAATATATATATATAAAATAACTTTTAAGAAATAAATATATAATTTATATTTAATTAAATTCTTATAGATTATTTTTAATTTATTCAGAGTTGTTTTATTTTACTAATAATATAATCTTCGAAAATGAAAATCAGAGCTAAAGAAGAAGCACTACCATACATAAATAATGTAGGAATCCAGATTGGAATTAATTTTACTCCTCTTTTCAAATGGGATTTAAGACTCATTCTAGGCGGTGCCTGCTTATCTAAAAAAACAAGAAAATTTATAATACACTTAAATATAATAATTACTAATTTTATTTTTCCAAATATTACTACTATGCTAGAAACAGGAACACATTACGCTTGCATCAAGTCAGGTTTGAAAGTCAAATAAACTGAATAATTCCAAATTTGGGTGATCAATATACCTGCTAAGTTCGGAATAACTTTAAAATTAGTAAATATTTGAAGAAAAAAATTAGATTTGGTAAAAAATTAAAAATTTATACCAGACGTTTCTAAGTATTGTATTACTACACTTCCCTTAAAAATAAATATAATTATTGGGCCTCCCGCGCGCGTGCGTCTATTCTAATAAAATAATATAAACATATTTTTGGATATTAAAAAATGTATTAATACAAACAAAAAATAAAATAAATAATTTAAAGAATAATAAGGAATATTATGAATTAATAAATGAGTGTGTTTTATTAACTGGTGTTTTATTAGCACAAAGTTTCTATAAACTTTGTTATCTTAGTGACGAAATTGCCACTAGCAGCTCTTTTTCGCTCCATATATAATATAAATATAAAATTGTTTTTATATGTCCACTATATTGGAAATAATTGTTCCAATTGACTTTTAAATATAAAATATATGTAAAAAAAACTAATTTAACTCACTATTTTTATAATAGAAAAATTGATTATCGTCCATAGTCTTGATATATATTAAATTTCTTTTTTAGTCGCGTTTAATATTCTAATTCTCAATTTTTATAAAATAATATTAACAATTAAATTTTAATTAATAAAATCACCAGTATTAAATTATTCTTTCTTAAATGAATATTTTGTATATAAATATTTAGTTAATAATGAATAAAATATTTGTTTTACTTTAATTATTCTTTGAAAAAAAAACATTTTTTTTAATATCCTGATTTTTATTTTATATAAAGTTTATATAAAATAAAAATCATTATATTATATTAATATATTATATTATTATATATTATATTATATTATAAACATCAAATAATTATTAATCGATGATTTTCTTCATGGAGTAATAATACTCTCATAACTATAAATATACTAGCTGCTCAGAGCGCCTTCGGCGCTCTTCACACCTAGACGGGGGCTCCGCCCCCTGTACCCCCGAGTTGTACATAGTATTTGGTGGTTGAAAGTATTAAAAGGTTTTCATCCATTTTGTTTCAATCAGTATATTACATAAAACATTCATTTCTTTTTGTGTTCTTATTTAAAAAATATATTTTAATTTAATCACTATATTAATTATATATATTATTATTGTATATGTTATATCTATCTACCTATGTGGCTCAAAGATACTCTAAAGTTCTTAGCCGCAACAACCACATTTCTCCAAGTGTCCCTATCCTGAGCCCTTATTCCATCTCTCTTACGTCCCTTCCTACGCGTCATTGGTTTTCCAAGCGGACGTTTTCCAATCGGTCTTCCCACCAATATCTTTTTCCTCTCCCATTCTTGCCACGTGCCCTGCCTAACGCAGCTTTTTCCCTTTTATAACCCTAACTATTTCTGAAGATGCAGAGAGGCCATGCAATTTCTTGTTATACAGTCTCCCTCATACCCGGTGACCTGATCTTTCTTTGGCCAATAAATGCAGGGAAGAATCCTATTCTCAAATACTCTGAATCTACTCTCATCTCCAAGGGTCATAGACCATGCCTCCCACCCATATAATGCAACAGGCAAAATAATCTTTTTATATATTCCCTTTGATAATAATTTTGAAGAGATAAGCCTCTTTATTGCAGATAACAGGCGTTTCCCGATTGCAACCCCGATTTAAATTCTTCTCAAATATTATTATCCTTCGTGATTACATTCAATTTTTCTACATATTCAAATTCTACATTTTGCATCTTAAGATTTTGTATGTTAATACTCTTCCTCTTTGTTACTAAATATTTTTTCTTATCACTATTAATTTCAAACCTCCATTAAATTTTCCTCGCTATCTGTAATTGCAATTGCCGAATCTCCTATTATATTTAAGTCGTCTGAGTAACCTAATATTTTACAATTGATTTCCGCATCTTATTCTTTCTTTACTAACTTCAAGAGAAATTTGAAGATTGAAAATTTGAAAAAGTTTATCCGGATCTATTGAGTTATGCGTATGTTTTACTAAAGTCTACAAATAATTAGTGAACAGAAATATTGAATTCGCGGTTTTGTTCCTAATATCTGTCATAATGAAAATATCTTAATTAATGTTGGTCGATTTGGCCTGAACCCGCAATGATATCTCCTAATATTTCCTCCGCCTATGGTTCTTAAGTATTGTATATGTTATAATAGAGTATAATATTTCTTGATCATTACATTTTGGTATTTTATTTTCATTGCTAGATTATTATTGAATATTTTTAATTATAATGAAACTTGAGAAAATGCAAAAATAGAGACTTGAGACAATTTATAAAAATTAACGGTATAAAACTATAGATAAATTATCAATATATACATTCATTAATAGTATTAATTTAAATTAATTGATTTATTTGTTTTTTTATTATTAAGTTCATTTATTAATTTTTTTAGATCATAGTTATTTTCCTTAAAAGAAACTTAAATTCTGTGGTGCTAAGGGATTTGAAAATTATTCGTCGCAATATGAAGATTTCGCTTACAGTTTCTGTCATGTCCGACCTCCATCCAACAGTTATTTTCTGTTAAGTTTTTTGCTTCTCTTAATCATGTGATCTATATATTTAATTTTTTTTGATTCATTATAATAAAATTTAAACAAATAAAAATTTTTACTTTGTTAATTTATATAAATTTCAATATAAACTGATTGTGAGTGATACGCTTAGCCAATACTCTGAATATTTTGTGTACAAAAATATTGAATGTTCTTAGCGAGATTTGATATAATGTTGTACGATTTGTCCTAAATCTGAATTAGAAGAAAATTATAAATTGCATTAAAATGAGACCTTTTAGAATAAATTATTTAATTGAAATGATATTTAAATATAAGAATTTAAAAAAATATTATATTCTTTGTTTGGCAATTGTTATTTAATTATGTGCAACATGATTCGACTTGCACAGAGCATCGTTATTTTTTATTAATATCACATAATAAAAATGAATCTTTTAAACATAATAAATAAAAAAAGACATTTTAATAAATTTAAAAAATATACCCAATTTAAAAATGTCAAAAATTTAAAACAACTTTATATCATCATATTTTAATTTTTATATAATATATATATATTTAGTAATTAATAATAGAGTAATTAAATTAAAATAAAAAACAAAGATAATATAATTCAGTCATTTTAATTCAGGTTAAATAATATTTTTTTTTATTATTCAATGATAAAATTTATATATTATTATATATATATTATAGAAAAGATGAAATATTCAATTAAATAAAAAATAATTTAAGATAAAAATATGATCTAATAAATATTTTAATTAAATTGAGAACTTTTAGAATAAATTATTTAATTGAATTGATATTTGTATATTAGAATTTAAAATAAAAAGGGAAATATTATAATAATTCTTCGATTGGGAATCTCTATGATAATTCATTGTTTGAAATGATTCCGCTAGGCCGACAGTGAGCCGCGAGCTGCTCTTGAATGAACAACACGGAGAATTATATAAACTTTAAAAAATTAATTTCTGCGGTTATTGATAAGATATTAATAAAATTTATAGCCTATGTTACTCTAGAGGTATATAAGAATATTGTGATGTAATTTCAAAGAAATCGGTTCAGCCAATTCTGAGTCTATAAAATAGTAATTTTCCGGACAGACAGACAGACAGACAGACAGACAGACAGACAGACAGACAGACAGACAGACGTGAAAAATTCTAAAGTCACTTTTGGATTCTAGAGGTCATGAAACGCGAAGATATGCAAAAATTTTTAAATTCTGAGCAATGTGCAGACAAAAACCTTTTTTTATATATATAGATATATATATATATATATATATATAGCTAATAAATAAAAAATTAATTATAATTATTTACTACTTTTATTTCAGATTTATGAAACTTATCTTTTAGAACATATTTCAATTCTTGAGGAATTAAATGATGCATACAATTCAAGCATTAAGTTTCAACAACTTTATCGAGATTTTGAACTTCAAAAAGTTTGCTCACTTCCTTTAAATGCTTTTATTTTAAAACCGCTTCAACGTTTGGTACATTATCAAAAAATACTTGATCGTAAGGAAAAATTTTATTTTATTTCGATTTATCTTAATTATTTTCTAATATTTATAAAATATTACTTTTATTAATTTTTTATAAAATATTAATCCTATAATTTGTTAATTACCTATATAATAATAGAAAAATGTATGAAAATTAAAACATTTAAATAGCATAACATAACATTTATCTTATGCAAAATAAAATGAACTTTTCTATCTTTAAAATATTTTTTATTTCTATAATAATAATTGTATTTTTCTCTTATTATAAATTTTTTTCTGTAATTTCACTAAAAAATGTATTTATTTACTTGTGATCAATCAAGAATTATTATAAATGAGATATTCTAAAAATTTTATTGTTTTCTGATTATTTTTATTTATACTCTAGTATAAAACTAAAAGATTTTACCTTCTTTTTTAAAAGATCAATATTATTGTATATTTTTATGCTAAAATAGAATGGTTAAATGAAATAATAGTTCCAGCTTTCTTACAATTTTTACAATTATTATAATTTGTAATAAAAATAATATATTGAAGTTTATGATTTATTCTAAATTCTAAATATTTATAGAAAATAATAATTATGTTAAAGGTTTTCTTGGCCATTATACCAATGATCATCCGGACTTTTACGATTGTACTGCTGCTAAGACAAAGATTTCTGATATTATTAATGAAGTGCCTGATGCTCTTCGAAATGCGGTATTATTCTAAATAATAAATGAAATTATAAAAACTTTATTTTTCAACTTTAATATTTATTATTTTAAATTTCAGGAAAATCTTGTGCAACTTATTGAATTACAAAGGGATCTAACTGGATTTGATCATTTGGTTCAACCTGAAAGAGAATTTATTCGACAAGGATGTTTAATGAAATATTCTCCAAGTAAAGGATATCAACAGAGAATGTTTTTTCTTGTAAGTTTAATATTTGAATATAATATATTTAATTCAACAAATAATTTTTCTAAAATTAAAACTTAATTTTTTCTGGAAGGAATAATGATATTTCCTTAAATAAATGTAAATGAAAAACAAAAGGAATCATTATCACCTTCTTCTTAGCTAAAATTCATACAAATTAATAGTTATTTCTTTATGCTTTATGCTCTCACAATAAAATACAAATGAATCATTTTTGTTAAAATATTTTGTAATTTGTAATTTAATAATTTAATAATTCTTTGCTTTGACAAGCATTTGATTAATAAATTACCCCAATCATGTTTTAGTTCTCTGATGTTCTTTTATATACAAATCGAATTACACAACCTTATCATCAATTTCGGGTTCATGGCCAATTACCTCTTCGCGGAGTTATGATTGAAGACGGCGCCTCTTCTGGACCACCCTCTTCTCCCTCTCCTCTTGGATCTGGACCTGAATTATCGTCTTTAACAACTACAGCCAATTTCAGTTTTTCAATTTATGGTGGAAATCGAGCTCTTACTGTAGCTGCTCATTCACAAGAAGAGAAAGATAAGTGGCTGGAAGATCTTACTTTAGCTATCACTCAAGCTAAAGAAAAAACAGATACCCGGTTGAATTATTTGAGTTTAAAATCATGTGGTATGTTTACATTGATAATGTATAATTGATAATAATATTAAATTAACTATTTCTATTATTTATATGATTATTGAAATAAATAAATAGTAATAATAATTGAATTGAACTAAATAATTGATTTATATATAGGTTCATCTGATGAAGTAATTGATAAATCAGGTACAAGTGCTATAACAGATGATTCTAATAATAGTAATAATAATAATAATAATAATAATAATAATAATAAACCAGCTACATCAACCTCTCAAAGGAGTAATACTACAGTTCATGTATGTTGGCATAGAAGTACTAGTACAGGAATTGGTGATCATTTACGCGCTGTAGAGGTAATTTTCTTAATCATTATCAATTTAAATATTATACCAAAATATAATTCATTCAATTAATAAATAATACAAATAATATTTTAATAATTGAATCGTTATTATAAAATGTTAATTAATAAATAAATTAAAATCTATTTCAGAATCAACTTAGTGGATATTTACTAAGAAAATTTAAAAATAGCAATGGTTGGCAGAAATTATGGGTTGTTTTTACAAACTTTTGTTTATTTTTCTATAAAACTTTTCAGGTAATTTTTCCTAATAATTTTAAATATAAAACTAGTAGTTCTTAATTAAGGATTCTCTATCAAATTATTTTATTTCATTTTTAAGAAATAATTTGAATAATATTAAATTTAAATATTTTTGAAAATATTTTAGTATAGAATACGTTGGTTTGTTAAATTTTAATTAGAAACATTAAGATGATAAACAAAATAAATATAGTTTAACATTTATTTATAATGAATATTATTAAGAAATAATTTATTTAATTTACTTTTAATTAAAAATTAATGAATAAAAAGTAAAAATTATCAAAATACATTTCAAAAATTTTTCATTTAATGATACAAAAGAGATGATATAGAAGTAAATTATTTAATTAAACATTCGAAAATTAAATTTACAGAAAAGTGTTTAAAAAACAAAAGTTAAAAACAGTTTTTAATTCAGAAATAATTTTGGGTGTCAATTTTCATGATAAATTAACTTGGAAAATATCAACTACTAATACAAATTTTATTAAATATAGTTTTTATTTTCAAAAAAATGACCTATATTAATCAACTAATAAATTTATAATACATTATAAACATTCTAAAATTCGTATGTTTTAAGTTTTTGATTTTTGAAAGCTATAAAAAACATAAGTAATTTATTTCATTAATCTTACACCTTATTTTTATTTTAGGATGATTTTCCACTGGCTAGTTTACCTTTGCTTGGGTATTCTGTCACAACACCTTCTGAAAAGGATGGTATCCAAAAAGAGTTTGTTTTTAAACTCCAATTTAAAAATCATGTATATTTTTTTAGAGCTGAAAGTGAATATATTTTTGCAAGGTAATTTACTTGATCTTTATTCCATTTCATATATATATAACAAAATTAATATATTTATTATGATTATAGATGGATGGATGTTATAAGTAGTGCAACACAAAATTCCAAACGAATGCGTCTCTTTAGTCGTCAAGAAAGTGTATTAAATAACTAAAATTTATTTTAATTTTTTTTTAATTAAAAAAAATCATTGTTATAAAATTATTATTATTTATATGGGATGAATTGTGCCTTAAAAATTATGTATGCTACACTTAATATACAATATAACAATTAATAAACAATAAATTTATTTAATAACGATGAAATGATAATGAAAATTTCTGATAAAATATTTAAATATACCATATATATTTAATTAATTTTAAAATTGTTTTCATATTTTTTTTAAATAACATTCTTAAATTGATTTCCTTCAATTTTGATATTAACCTTTCACCATCATTTATCGCGTGATTGATTTTAAATATAAAATTATTTCTATTTATTTGAATTAAAAAATCATACTTGCTGGGATATAAAAAATATTCTTCTATGTATATAATATATTTATTGATTTGAATAATTCAAAAGAATAAATTCATTCAGTAAAAAAATTTTAACATTTATAATAATTTATTTATTTAAATTTTAAAGATATAAATTTTTAATTATTTTGTGCAATAAAAAAAACTGCATTCTAAATTCCTATTATATATTTTTAATATTTATCTATATATTGATGTATATATAGGAAATACATTTATTTAATTGAAAATTTTTGTAATAATAGTAATAAAAATTAAAATATTTAAAAATAAAACCAATTGAATTCCAAAATATTATTTCTTTTTCTTTTTTATTTGAAACAGAAGAGAATTTTAGATTTTCAGCGCGCGCTAAAAATTAATTTGTACTTAAGCACAGACCATCCGTATACATAAACCAACATAAACAAATATTTTATCTTCAAAAAAAAATTTTTAAAATAGCATCCTTTAAGACGGACGTTACATTATTTTTATTAAGGAAAATATATATTTCAAAAAGGTAGATAATAATTATATATGCTTTATAATTATGATAATATTTATATAGAAGATTATTTTAATTTATTTATATGTGAATATTATTTATTATAATTAAATTATTAGAATTTACCCGTTATATTTTTAAAGATACTTAAATCTTAAAAAAAGCGTCTAATTTAAAAATTTAAAGTAATTTAAATGTATACATTTTGGTATAAATCGTGCAATCTAAGTACAGTAGTTTATATTATATTGTAGAGAAATTTCAGCTGATAAAAAAAGAAGAAAGTCAAATAGTTTTTCAAGGAAGTTCTGAACATTTTTTTATTGATAATTTTTGAAAATATTCATCTTTGGGTCTATTCAAAACTTTTATTTGAAACTTACTAAAATCTTAATAAAGAAATGACTAAAAAGATAATTAATTGTTTTAAATAACTAATATTTAATCAAAAAAACAAAATGTATTCAAATTTATATAAAAATTTAAATGAAATTCGATAACTTTTTTATATTTTCTAATAAATAATAAATATTATTTTAATAAAATATTAAAGTATTAATTTGAAATAGAAATATTGTAATAGTTTTTTTTCTGAATTTTTTTCTATATATATTCTTAATATAAATCATAAATAAAAATTTTAAATTGAATAGGTTTGTGGTCAGTTTATAATTTAACGTCAACCTGAGTCACGTGATTGATATGAACCAATGAGAGTAAAAACACATTCAAACTTGATAGTTAATGGCATTTTTTAAAACTGTCTAATTATATTTGCAATCGTATAAGTTTTAACTTATATCAATGTTTTTTAAAGAAATTTCTTTATGTTTAATCAAATTTAAAGAAAAATGTTCAATATATTAATAAGTTTTTAAATAATTTATAATTTATAATTTTTACCAATTTGTATGTAAAATTCAATTTTAAACGGCCAAGATGGACGAGGGAAATGTTGATTTCAATAATGATCAATATTTATCTCAAAATAAAAACGGTTCAACAGAGACATTAAATAATAAATCACGTAAGTACATATATACTTATATATATATGAATAAATATTTAAAGAATAAATCATGAAAATAAACAGATTTAATCTTTCTATTCATATGCATTAGGTTAACCGAAACAAACAAGCTAGTTTTAATAAAAATAAACAAGGTTAACTTTAATTTTCAAACAATTTTAAAAAATTTTTATTTCTATATTTTTAAAACTTAAGATTTTATTATTAATAATAACATTGTTTTTTCAAATTTTTGAATTATATTTTATTTTTTTCTTATCTTATTATATTCGTATTTTGATTAACACCTGATTATAATCACTTATATAAACTAAACAAATATTTTTTTGTATTCAAGAACAAGATAAAAATTAGATAAAAAAATACCTTCATTATTTTGCATAAATTTTTATTATTTATAAAATATCTAATGTTGTAATTATTTAATTAAATATATCAATGTTTTTATTTTCATTTGTTCAATCGTTTTTAGGAAATAATGACTCTCAATTAAGAATATGTCTTATTGGCGATTTAAAAGAAGATAATAGATTGAATGAAGCTGCAAAGGTATTTTAAAATAATTTAATTTTTTTTATTTATTTCAAAAATCTCATTTTTATGATTTTATTTAAATTCTAGAGTTTTGGGTATCCTGTTTTGTACTCTGAAGATGGAAAAGAATATATTAATGATGGATCATTTGATACAGTTTTTATTTTTAAAGAATTTTCAGGGCCATCATTTGAAGCCATTAATAATTCAGATCAGAGGTTTGTTATACTTGAAGTTTTTTGTTTATTTATATAAAATAGATTAACATTAATTAGAATATTTTTTTATTTACTTGGAAGTTTATATTTTTTCTAAAAATTTATAAATTTTTTAATAATTAATTTATTTTATAGAATACTCGGACCCACAGCCCTATTACAATGCAAAGAAAAAGGTATTTCATTGCCTGAAAATAGTCGACCTTTATATTGCTTAGCCATGTCCGGACTCGTGATTTGTTTTACTGGTTTTCGAAAAAAAGATGAATTGGTAATAATAATAATTTATTAACAAAATCAAATTAAATCTAAATATACATATAGTTAAAGGAATAAAAGCATATCAATTTTTGTATATATAATTCATATAAATATTCATAAATCATCTCTTCTAGCAATAAGCTAATTCTTGCGATAAATGACTAATTATTTGTTATTGTTATTTGATATATATATATATATATATATATATATTTATTTAAAGTTGAGCTTATTAAATTAAATTTAGTATAACTGAAAAATTTGATTAAATACTAATTTATTTGAATTTAGTTTAGGATATGTTTACATATCTACAAAAATATTATGTCTAAACTAATTAATATTAATATTTAATTTTATATCTTAAAATTTATTTTAAGATATTTTTAATACATTTACGATTTGAATTTCAGAATGAATTGATCACCCGAATACATCATATGGGAGGAAGTATTCGTAAAGAAATGGCCAGTAAAGTCACACATCTTGTTGCAAATTCCTGCGGAGGGAATAAATATCAGTATGCATTAACATTTCGAGTCCCAGTAATGACTTCTTCGTGGGTGCACAATTGTTGGGCAAAAAGAGATGAGGTCGATCTCAATGCTATGAGTGATGATTTGGTAAGTTAAACTAATCTTATATTAACATTTATCTTAAAATAATCTTTTTTCTTCTTTATTAAAATAATAAAAGTAATAAAATTAATATTTTCTTTGTTTTTATATTTGTATTTAATACTAAATAATTTTTTTTATAATTATAATATAATTATAATCTTACTGAGATATGCTTTTCTTTTAGATTATTTATAAACTTCGACCATTTCAAGGTGCTCGTGTAGCTTTTGTTGGATTTCCTGATGATGAACATCATCATATGAGTGAAGTACTTGAACAAAATGGGGGTTTTGAAGTTTCTCTGGATGATAAGTCTTGTACTCATGTGGTGCGTAATCAATTTAATTATATATTTGAATTTGTTTTTTTTATTTTTTTTTATTTTAACTCTCATATCTCCAAATATTATAATTTCTTGTAAGCATGTCTCTTTTACCCCTTTGCTTTCAAGGGAACGTATGTCATTTATCTTTTTAGCACTACCAATAATACCGATAACCTCTGCTTTATAATATAATTAAGTGACGCATATAATGCAAATTTAAGGGATTTAAAGAAAATCTTATAATATATATTTGTCCATATTGTTTTTTATATATTATATTCTATATTAAAAAATAACAAATATTATTATATATCCTAGATAAATATTTTAACGTTAAAAAAAATTTAGATTGTATAAAATAATTTTAAATATCATTTGAAATATAAAATTATTTAAAAAAGAATTGACATGTAAATATGTAATTTTTATTCGTTATACTGAAAGACCGTGAACTAAAAATTAAAATTTGCTAACCCGAGTGCACTGGTCTTGGCTTGCTTCTAGGTTGTGGACTCTGGTGACACTTACTATTTACTTAAATCTAACCTAATTGAGCCAGGCTTAGAACGCCGATGGTCGCTCACTCCTAGCATGTCAACGCTCCCTCTTTTGAATCCATCTTCATCTTCACCAAATTCCTCCACACCTCATATAAATGACCGTCAACCTCTTAGATTATCAATTCGTGGTAATCAAGATGAAGATCTTGAATTATCACCTATTACAGAATTACCTTCTCCTCCTCTTCATCCTCCAATCACCACCACTCCAACAACTCGTCGAGCGAGTTTCCGACAATCCTTTTTCAAAGTGCCATCAAGTGTCCGTCGACTTAGTATGAGACGCAAGAGTATCAAATTATCAACGGCCCCGTCACTGCCGTCTTCAGAGCCATCAGAACCGGCGTCTATGGTGACCAAGACTGATGATTTCAACCTTGGCGAAGAAAACAGGCCAATGGTACGCCTCTTGCTTTCCTCTGTCTCCAT
This sequence comes from Labia minor, assembly GCA_963082975.1. Classification (NCBI taxonomy): domain Eukaryota; kingdom Metazoa; phylum Arthropoda; class Insecta; order Dermaptera; family Spongiphoridae; genus Labia; species Labia minor. Next base: position 64,048,115 of record OY720344.1, on the reverse strand, counting down.
TTCATTGGTTCCTTTTTTATTTATTTTTTCTTACTAACCAGAGTAGATTTTATATTAACTAGCTTAACTTTTAATAATTTCTTATAAAGCTTTTATTTATTAATTTTCTAAATATTGTTACTATTATTACGTAGTAGTTATTATCAATTTTTAGTTTCGAATTCCTAAATTTTATCTAAGTTAATTTATAAAATTGTTATTTCATTATTTACTTTTTTTATTATTTCAATAATAAGCGAAGAGGCAAGCAGCTTCAAATAAAAATAAATTTAAGAAATAAATCAATCAAGAACTACATGATTGTGACAACAAAACATTGCAAATAATTTTTTACCAAAATATTCTATAAAAATATATTCTGTTTTCACAATCATTTAGATCCTGAAGAAGGCAAGAAAAATGATGTTGAAACTGGTCGACAGAAAAATAAATTTGAACGTATTTGTTAATTTATTTTTTTTGTTACTTGCTTCTTTAATTATTTATACAATGCCATCTCGTATATATTCAAATTATTTTTAGTTATATTTTCTTGTGAATTTAAAGAGTTATTTTTTTTAAATATTTGAATTTTTAGGTTGTAGATGAATCTTCCGTTCAAACAGTGCCTGAACATGCTCCCCTTCGAGCCCCTATCGTTAAAGCTGAATGGTTTTGGGCTAGTGTTCAAAATGAAGGATGCGCTGAAGAAAAAGACTATTTATTTGAAGATGTAAATATTTATTTAATTAATTTGAATTTTTTTTATATTTTTTCAAATCTCGTTAAATAACCTTCTACTTTTCATTTTTTTTAGTATCTTGAAATGGCGTTTAGTCCCACTGGAAGAAAGAATTCTGCTGCAGCTACCTCAACGCCTACAGGCTGGAGTAGTAGTCGAAAAAGAAAACGAAAACGACTCCTGGAAGCTGTAACTTCGAGGAGTGGAGGAGCTTCAGCCATTGGACATCAAGATTCCCCAGGCCATCACAAACGTCGAAGTAGTGTTAGTGATGCTGGACTTCTTAGTGTTAGTGGTTCCTTTCTCGACTCTACTGCTAGTCCAGATGTCATGAGCAATGATGGTATTATTTCATTTATCAATTATTTTAAATTTGAATTTAATCTCTAAGTCTAAGACACATTTTTTTTCTTAATTATTTTATCAAAAAATCTGAAAATTTTACAGAAACTTATAAATATATATTAATTTTTGCCCACAGAAGTTGAAGCTGTGGTAAATTCTGAATCATCTCGGAAAGCTCTTAGTCCAAGACACCAAGTTTTTCTTGAATTAGTTCAAACAGAAAGTAATTATGTTGGCATTCTACATACAATTATGACGGTACTTTTTAAATTTATTTTTAAAATATTATTTTAAAAAAATGTTAATAATTTTACAACCATTTTAGATGTTCAAGCATCCTCTTGAAGAAATGACAGAATCAGAAAATGCCTTACTTAATAATACAGAATTAAAAATTATATTTGGCAACTTACCCCCTATATATGAAGTTCATAGAAAAATGCTCGATGATTTTAAGTGGGCTGCTTCTCATTGGAAAGAAGATTTTAGTATAGGCAATACTATTCTTAAATATTCGCCAAATCTTGTTGTAGCATATCCTCCTTTTGTTAATTTTTTTGAAACAAGCAAAGAAACTCTTGTAAAATGTGATGAAACTAAACCTAGATTCCATGCCTTTCTCAAAGTTTGCCAAACAAGACCTGAATGCGGGCGACAAACCTTGCAGGATTTAATGATTCGACCAGTTCAAAGACTTCCTAGTATTTCTCTTTTGTTAAATGGTAGGTAACCTTAATGAATTATATTTTTATTTCTTTTTTAAATTTCCTTAATTTAAATGAAATTTTCTTTTTGACAGATATTTTAAAACATACAGGAAAATCTAATCCTGATTATGCAGCACTTGAACAAGCTTTAAACAGTATTCGCGAAGTTATGACTCATATAAATGAAGACAAACGTAAGACTGAAAGCCAGCTTGTTATGTTTGATATATTTAATGAAATAGAACATTGTCCGGTAAGAATAAAAATTGTTATTTTTTAATAGGAACTATATTTATCATTTGAATTAGTATTTGAAATATATTTATTTTTTTTCATTTTTAAAATAGCCTCATCTTGTTTCATCTCATCGGAGTTTTATTACACGTTGTGACGTAATGGAATTATCTGATGGTCTTAGTGGTCGGGGTGACCAATTAGTTTTCTTTTTATTTTCTGATGTTATGGAGGTAATCCATGATTTCTATTAATTATTTGATTATTTTAAAATTTTTCAACCTTATAATTTTTTTAATTTTTTATAATTAGGTTTGTAAAAAAAGAAGTAAAGCATTCAATTCACTGAAAAGTCCAAATACCAATGGCACTCATTCACTAAAATTGAGTAATGCAAATAACATTAAACCTTATAAACATATTAGATTATTACCACTTTCAAATATTAAAAGGGTTATTGATATTCGAGAAACTGAAGGTGACATATAATTTAATTTAAATATTTTTGAATTGATTTTACTGTACTTCATTTTAATGTTGATCTTGGATGAATTTCTTTTGAGATTGATTCATTCCATGATAATAAGTTCTAAAATTATTTCAAAATTTAAAAAGTATTTACAATAAATTTATCTAATTTAGTGTGTATTTATTTTTGTTCTCTTGTTCTAGAATGCCAGCGAGTTTTTGCTTTAATGTGTCGAAGTAATCAAGAATTGAAGGAAAAAGTTTATTCCTTTACTTTAGCTGGAGATGATGAAACTGTTGATAAATTGGTTTTATTACGTACTCTTTGTCGACAAATGGCAAACACTGTATGTAAAGCTGACGCAGAAAATTTCCTTTCATCATTAGATCCACAACAATTGGACATTGAAACAAGCCTAGTTGCTCCTTTAGGAGGAACACTTTCAAAAGCAATGAAGTAAGTAATATGTAGAAGATAAGAGTTTATATTTTTTGTTATATTCTATTTATTTTTTCTATTTTTCTAATTGTTTTTGTTTTTTTTTAGTCGGCTAGCCAAAGGAACGCGTCAAAAAGTGGGTCGAGCATTCAGCTTTAATAAAACACCTAGTAAGTTAAAAAGGGCTGTTTCAAGTATGATGTCACCTTTTGGAAGTACAACAAGTCTTACGCCTGCCTCTCAATTAGCTCAAATGAGACTTGCTAGTTGCAACAATCTCAATGTGAGTCATAGAAGAAATACACATTCTAGACTACGATTTTTTTCTCTCAATATTTTTCGTAGTTAGCACTATATTGTTAAGTTAAATTAAAATCCAAAATTTAAGCCACTTTTAATTTTGTTTAAGAATTTTTTCCTAATTGACATATTCATTGAAATTCATTTGAATTAATTACTTCTTTCGCTATATTCTAAATAATCATTGATCCTTGAATTTTATATATATTTTGTACAAACAAAATCAAATTTGTATAAATTCTAACTTGTGTAAATTTTTTAAGACATTCTTTTACAATAAAATATTTTTAAGATTTATTATAAACTAATTTAATTATCTCTTTTCGTATAATAGGAACTAGGATCACCTGCTAAAGAAGAACAGCCTACATATGTAGCCCCACTGTCAGTACAACCAATTCGAAAAAATAAATGTGCTTCACTAGGGATGTCTTCTTTGAAACGATTATAATAGAAAATAAGCATCTATGTTTTATTAAGTTAATTCAGTTAAATATTTATTATGAGATTTCAACAAAATAGTTTCATAAGATATATAGCCATTTAAAACTTATTTTAATTTAAATACATTATAGTTGCAAGTATTTATTCCATTTAATAATTATTATAAAAATATAATCTTGTTTAATTTGTATTATATTGCTTTAAATAATATTTCCTAACATTTTAATTAATGATTTAGGTAAATGTAAATGAAAAATAGCTTTATGATGAAATGATAAATTCATCTATTAATTTTATAATCAAACTTGATTTTTTCAAGCATTGAAATGATAAAATTAATATATATATATATATATAATTTTTTCTAATTATACCCTTCTCTTTCTATCACTTTTATAAAAACAAACCGAAAATATATTTTTTCTTCAAAATGTCATTTTTATTCATTAGAAATAATTTTTTTTTTACCTTAAAATAAACATTTTTTTTTTAATAAATACATAATTTTTTATTTTTAATTTTAAAATAGAATTGTTTATAAATTATTATTTAATATAAAATAAAATTTTATGTTTGTAAATAAATTATATTAACAAAAAAAGTGATAAATTTTGAATAAAAAATTAGTTAAAAAATTAAAAAAAATCCAAAAATTTTGAAATTTATTTTGGATTTTGTAATTAGAGAAAAATAAACATTTAAAAAAATATAATTGTTTTTAAAAATTCCTTCTCCTTATTTTCAAATTTCATATTGTACCTATTTTACTAGTAGATACATGTAAATAGATACAAAATTGTGTATTCTAAAATGTTATTGGTATTTATGACTATTTCTTGCAAATATTTTCTTTTATTGTATAATTTAAATAATTAGCTAATTAAGATTATTTTTATTGTAAATCATTTTTAATAATTTTAATGTTATAGATATAATAGGATATTAAATGAAAGATTATTAAAGAATTATAATAATTTATTTTTAAGAATATTTTACAATTTTATTCAAATGTGCGATTAATACTATACATTAGACAGAAATTTAATTTCCTGCAGGCAATGCCCAAAGTTTTTTTAACGAGGCAACAAATCCAATATCATCTTTAATTAGTTTAAAAAGACCAGCGAGAGTGAGAATCGAAAAGATATAGCATAAACCAATTGCTCCTTTACTTAAAATTGGTCCAACAGTATTGGGTCTCAGGTAATCTGAACTGACAGCTGAAATTCCCCAATGATTATGTAATACTACAGATGTAGCTAATAGGTAATCCATTGGTTTTGATGGAATTAGAAAAGCAAGAGGAATAATTCCAACCAGAGCAATTGACACTACTCGCTCAATGGTCCATAAAGTAGTATGATTATGGCTTAAATGAGATGTATCTTTCGAATTTTTGATAGCAGTCAAATATAATTGCCTGCTTGGTTGAAAATTAGTTAGATTCTTTGTCAATGTCAAGTTTTTTAACGGTTGTATTAAATTTTTTGAAGAAATTATTCCTTTACCATTACATACAAGAGATAGTTTTGAAGAGTTACGAATTAAATGCATAAGTGCCATTTTGAAGCTCTAAAAAATAGAAAAATGATTATATAAAAATTAAAAAAACAAAAATAACAAATATTTTAAAATACTTTTGCAATTAACTCTTATTTCGATTTTTTTTTCTTATTAATAATTTTACCAACATTAAAACATCTTAACTAAAAAAAATATTATATAATTTTCTTTATTTTTACACACCTTATATTATTGAATTACTTGAAAAAGTCAATAAATATTTATTTTATTAAAATATATAATTTTATTTACTTTAAGGTTTCCTCCTTGAAACGTGAATTTTGACTCACGTTGTACAGGGACAAGCTAAGAAATATATATTGAACAATAACTAACATGTCTAATGTTATATTTGTCGGTTTATTTCAATTATCTATAAATCGTATAATCTTGACAAATGTGAATGATTTTTAAAAAATCTATTCAAAGTAAGTAAACTATTTATTATTTATCATAAAGGATTATACTTTAAAAAGTCATAAAATATTTTCTATATACATTTCATCTAATTTGTATTTATTAAATATTACAACATTTTTCAAATTAAAATCGATTATATTAAATAATTTAAAAATAAAATAAATTTATTTATTTAATTTTTTTATGAAATAATATGATGTTATTTAATATATTTCAAGTTCAAAACCTCCAATATATTGTTATATTTATAAATCAAATAGAACGTACATATAGTATTCAAAATAAATTTGATGAAAATATTTGTCACATGCTTACATTTATATATTTATATATTTTTCATTTAACTCACTTTATTTACTTAATTATCTTTTCAGATTTCACGTTTTATAAGCCACAACAAAATGACTGGCAGCCACAATCGAGTGGTGCAAATCACCAACATTGCACCACAAGCTACCAGAGATCAAATGCATACACTTTTTGGCTTTCTTGGTAAAATAGAAGATATTCGTTTATATCCGACTATACGGGATGTGGCAGTCCCTGTGCAATCAAGAATATGTTATGTTAAATTTCAGGACCCAACTTGTGTAAGTGTAGCCCAGCATTTGACTAATACTGTATTTATTGATCGTGCCTTGATCGTTGTACCATACACAAGTGGAGAAATCCCAGATGAACATAGAGCATTAGAATTAATAAATCAAGGTACAATTGTTCCTGGATTATTGCCATCAGAACCCAAATTACCAGCCCATGTCTCCAATCATCTCGAAGGATCTCATCCTAATCAAGTAATCAACACATATGATCCTAAACTTAAAGAAAAAAATCTTCCAATTTACCCTGGATTACCAGCAAGTTTAGACAGTAGAAAAGTAGAAGAAATTCGTAGAACTCTAGTAGTTACAAATTTAGATGAATCTGTAACCCCTCAACATTTAATTGATTTTTTTGCGCCAGCTGGGGAAGTTAAATATTTAAGATTTTGTATTAGAGAAGGAGATGAAGCAAGATATTGCCTTGTTGAATTTACGGATCAAACTAGCATCGTTACTGCCCTTGAAATGAATGGTTCAGATTTACAAGGATTACCTGTAAAAGTATATCATTCAGTAGTCGGAATAGTTAAACCTCAAGCAAAAAGCAATGAAGCTGCTCAAAGAGAAATTGAAGAGGCACTTACTCGAGTTAAAGAGGCCCAAAATATGATATCTGCTGCGATAGATCCTGTTATTGGTCTTCTTGCTAAAGATAAAAAACGAAGTAGAAGTGGATCATTAAGTCGACGATCTCGTTCAAGATCACATGGACGCCGGAGATCAAGATCTCGTAGTAGAGGTTCTCGATCTCGTAGGCGGCGATCACGTTCACGTCGCCGTTCACGTTCAAGGTCACGAGACCGTAAACGAAGTCGTAAATCTCGGTCTCGCTCAAGATCACGATCTCGACGTCGTTCTCGATCAAGATCTAAAAGATCACACTCTAAAAGTAAATCAAGTAAATCCAGTCATTCAAGAAGAAGTCATGAAAAAAAGGATAAAAAAGATAAAGAAAAAGATAAATCTAAAGAGAAAAAAGATACTAGAAGAGATGATGAAGAAAAAAAGGCTGATGATAAAATAAATGAAGAAAGACCCAAAGAAAATGGATCCAAACTTGAAGATGATGACAAAATTAAAACAGAAGTATCAGAAGACTGTGAAAAGTTGAATTCATCTGCAGAAAATTTACAGGAAAAAGACAAAAATGACACCACTTCTGATAATTTAGAAAAATCAGATAGATCGGAGATAAAAATTGAGAATGAAATAGAAGAAGAAAAATATAAAAAAGATATTGACAAAGATTTAAAGGAAAAAGATAAAGAGAAATTAAAAGATAAAGAGAAAGATCGCGATAGAGAAAGGGATAGAGATAAAAGGGATAAAAGTTCCCGCGATAAGCATAAATCATCGAGACGTAAATCACTTTCCCGATCACCAATTAAATCAAGAAGAAGAAGTCGTTCACGTTCACGAAGGAAAAGTAGAAGCCGGTCTAGATCGCGGAGAAAGAGCCCTGTACATAGTAGTCGCCGCAGAAGTCGTACACGATCTCCTAGGAGAAATAAAAGGAGTAGAAGTAGAAGTCGACCACGAAAAGATTTAGATAGAAAACGTGAAAAAGAACGTGAACGTGAACGTGATAGAGATCGTGATAGACGTTCTAGGGATAGAGAAAGGGCACGTTCGAGAGATAGGGACAGGGAGAGGGAAAGAGACAGAGATCGAAGGGATCGAGATAAGGAAAGGGACCGAAGGGATAAGGATAGAGATCGCGATCGTAGATCACGCGATAAAGAAAGTCGTAAAAGAGATAAGAAAGATTCGCCTGAAAAATCTGCTAAAGTTCCAAGAAATTATGATGAAGAAGAGGAAGGATTTGAGAAATCGTCTGAACAAGAACTTGACCGTAAAGATAGATCCAAGGGTGAGGATAATCATAAATCATCTAGAAAAGTGGATGATGGATCTGGAGAATCAGCTGGGGATGATCCATGCCGAACACCTGACTCATCTTCTAGTTCAGAACGTCATGCTAGAAGTGAAGATTCTTCTTCTCCTGACAGAGAAAAAGATCAACAAGATATGGACATTTCAACATCTCCTTGAAATAAATAATATTGAAATAACTATATTTAGGCATTTAAAGAAAAAAAATATATTAGAAAAATTGTTCTCTTTTGAGAAAGAAAAGATAATTTTGAAATAATTATTTTAAAAAAAATACAAATTATAATTAAAATATGTATTTTAACTTGAAATTGTACAAATTATAATCACAAATTTAAATACTTAAAAAGATGTAGTAGTATATTTATTGTAATATTAAAATAAAATTTCTTACTATTAATAATAATCTTTTTATTATTTATTTTTTTAAATTAGTAATTCTTCAAATTAAAGATTAAAACTATGTTTTTTAAATTAATGAAATAAAAATTTTCAATTCTTAAAGAACAATTTATTCTATGCAACCCTTGATCTTTGTTACAATTTAATTACTTTTATCAATATTAAGGGAAAATTTGAATACAAACTTTTTTCTCATTTCATAGTAGAAATCTTTTTCGAAATTAAGTAATACTTCTAAATAAGTATCTAGATATATAAAAATCATCGGTCCTGTCACATTAATTATACATATATATTTCCATGCAGATTTAATTTATCAGGGCAGTTTTATAAGCAAGTGATTTTTGAAAAATACTAAATAAATTTTATGTATAATATAAAAATATAGATTTCTTTTTAAATTTTTTTTCTCAAAGGAAAATTCATTTAATAAATTTTCACTATAAAATTTGAAATAAGAACAAATTATAGTAAATATAGTTAATGATTTAGACTAATTGAAATTTAGTTTTAAAAACATACAATTTTATAATTAAAATATAGGAAAAATTTTAATTTGGACATTATCAGAGGTATAAACCACAATTTTATTTATTTTACAAACCTTTTATATGGTTTTTTAAGTTTAAACATAAATTTTCAAAACCAATGAATAAATTTCTTATTTTTTCCATTTCAAATAAAAAAAATGTTGAGATACTTTGAATTTTTTATAATGAAAATGTACAATATACAACTAAATATTTTATTTTAAATTCAATGAATCAAATATATTACATTATAATAATACATATATTCAGAATTAAGAAAATGATAGACATATAAAATTAACCGTAAACTTAATATAATTAGAAAACTAAAAAATTAGCACATATAAATAAAATCTAATGAATTCGAAAGTTCTTGTTTGCAGTTACCACATTCCTCCAGCCGTCCCTATCATAACTTTCAATTCCTTTTCGATCCCAATTTCCGCATATCTCTCTTTATATTGTCTGCCTACTTCGATCTTATAATTATTAAATAAATAAATTTTATTTAGTATATTACTAAATTTATTGGGGTGACTGTAAATGGACCACTCCGACCTACCTACAATATTTAAGTTTCTTATAACTTATATCAATTTTGGACACTTCACTAATTACAAACTGAACCAACAAAGGTGTCTCTCAACATTTGTTAAATAAAAAGACCTATATTTATTAATAATTTTGAAAATTTCTGAATATTTTTAAAGATTTTAAATTACTCTGTTACCATTAAATTTTTAAAAATATTTTTAGATAGTTCATTTAGATTTAGATGATTAAAAATTTTGATGTTTTCCAATGATTCTCTTTGAATGCAATTCTTATTTGTAGAACATAGGGGTGTCATTTATGAATAAAAAAAATGAAAAATTATTTTTAAGCATTAATTAATAAAATTATACATATATATACTATATTACTATATATAAATATTTTTTAAAAATTAAATTAAATATTATTAATTTGTTGATTTAATTAATACTTATTTCTATTTAATAAAAATATATTTATAATTTTTATTAATCACCTATTAAATTTACACTTAATTTAGATTTAAAAAAAAATTATACTTTTTTATCATATTTTCTTAATAACATATTTAAATTGGATTAATATACTTTTCCAAAGGTTAATATTTTTGGAATTAATAATTTTTTTTAAAGAAAAACACCTAATTTAACTAGCATCTCTCTTCTTTTCTTAATCAAATAGAGAGCAATGCAATAAATAATTTTATAAGCCAAATATGATGAAATCCTTAACGATTATATTATATTTTTAAACAAATATGATTCAAAATAAGTTATAATTTAATAAACAATTTCAATGTAAAATTTCGCCTCTCCCCATATTTTAATTATGTTACTAGATTTCTATAAATATTTGATATAGTTATCATTTTTTTTATTGTTCTTTTTTTTTTTATTAAAAATAATGAATATTTAGATATAAATCAATAACAGATATTTAAAATGGATTTTTAATTATACTTTTAATTTTTATTTAATATGCAATCTCCTTTAATAAATATATTTTGATGTAAGATTAAAATAAATACATTTAATCTAAATATTTAGTTAATTTAAAATAAAATCTATTTGAAAAAGTATATAATAAAATTTTGTTGTAATATTTTTCGTTTAAAGTAGAAATGAATTCAAGTAGGGGAAAAAAATGGATCGATTCCAATTTGAGGTTTAGTATGTTTTTTTGCCGCATTTTTTTCTCGTTTATTTTTTTTTTTTTTTTTTTTTTTTTTTTTTTTTCTTTTTCCTTTTTTTATTATTTTTTTTTTTTATGTAATTTCAGGGGTTGAGTATTGATCTCCCCCAACCAACTTTGCCTGCTGCTCAAAAGAGCATGTTATTAGTTTATTAATAAATTCGCGCGATATCTAATATAACAAATTGTCAAGTATGCAAGTGTTTTCTAGATCACGAAAAGGTGAATGACCCGCTAAATAAAGTTTCTCCAAGGTCAAATGCAAAAACTATATAACTGTCCTAACTGTAATTTCCTGTTCTTTGCTTAGACCCAAATGCAAGTGCATTCATGTTGAATCCAATTTGAAAATATATAATTTTTGAAATCATATTTATAGATTTTTAAATGTTTTATAAATTATAAAATGTATAATGAAACATATTGTACTAAGAAAATATATATATATATATATATATATATAAATGAATAGGATTTTATTTTAAATTATTTTTTTTTTAAATTTGTTTTTTTTTATGACAACACCCTTTCGAATCATGACTCCCCTTTTGGAACCTCTAAAGGGATATAAAAGCTAACTATAAAAACATTTATGACGCAACTTTTTTTATGTTACGAATATTAAAATAAAAAAATGAATGTCCTATTTTAAATAAAGAAAGATGATTAAATATTTAAATTTTATTTTTTTTATATTATATTGATGAATCGTTATGATAAATGTAGACAAATTTTAAATGAGGTAGAAGAAAGTAGAAATTATAATGAATAGATATCAGGAGAGAAGGATTGGGCATTGAGGGGAATTTTAAAATTGCGTCAGCATTTTTTTTTTTTTTCCCAAGTTTGTAAAAGGCGGTGAGCTCGTATCTGGCGTCTATAGTGGCTATTTCAAAATTGAATCGTTAACCACGTCATAGTGTATATGGATGTTGACGGACAGGGGGGGGGCGCTTAATTGTGAAGGGGGGGAAGCAGATAAGCCTCTAATGAGCGAGTCCCGAAAGCATTTGTTTGTGTCTTCTTGAATCCCCTCCCAGTCAGACCGAAAAAGCTAATTGGACGCCCATCATGGCGATGATGGCGACCAGAGAACGGCGGCGGCTTTGCAAATTCATTCCCGGTTGGATGTCAACTGAGGAGTTTTCTACGTGGTTGTGTCCCGTCAAAGGAGATAAACATAAAGCCTATTGTCGTCTGTGCAAAAAAGTTTTCGCCGTGAGCCACGGCGGTTTGAACGATGTGAAAACGCATTATAAAGGCAAAAAACATATCTTTCTCCAACAACAGGAAACTGAGAGATCTTCCAAACAATTCCACACTGGATTGTGGGAGGGATCCCCACTTAAACTCAACACGCTTATATTTAATGTAGAGGTATTGTAACATTTTAATTGATTTTTCAATTCCTTTCAAAAAATTTTTATGCAATATTCTAGAACTAATATTCCAACCTATTTCTAACCCTTCGCTCGATAATGCCGGTCAAAATTCACAATTATGTCATAGGAATTTTCCAAAGTGCTGCGGCCATTTTCCGTTTTGATCCAAAATTTCTATAAGTGGGGAAACGAAAATCAAGGTAGATTCCTATTTATTAATACTATTTAAATGCATTTTTATCCAAAAATTGATATTTTCATAATTTAAAATTTCATTAGTTAATATTTTATTGGGTTTCTTTATTTTTATTTTTTTTAATCAAAAATGTCTTTTCGAAAAACATTTTCGAGTTCAATTTATTGACTAACCTAAATGAAATAATTTATAAATTATAAAATCATTTTAGAATTGCTTTTCTTTTCTTTTCTTATTTAATGATTATATTTTGCATGAAAATATTTTAATTTTTAAATCGTTCTTAGAGAAAAATATATTTATTTTTTTTACAATCAACCTTTCTTAATTTTTTTTTTTTTTTTTTTTGTTTTTTTTTAGACGAATGAATTAGAACATACTAATTTTTCATTAAGTTCATATTATGAAGAATCCCTAGAAGACACATCGTTTGGTAGTGAAATATCTAAGCCTCGATCAATTGATTCCGAAACTGAATTGGAAGCATCTCATCTCGAGATGAATTCTCATCAGAAATTATTTCCTCAACAATATTGTTTGAGATGGAAATATCATACAAACAATATGCAAGTGATGTTTAGCCAGTGGTTAGAGAGAGAAAGTTTTTGCGATGTCACATTAGCCTGCGAAGGGAGGACTATAAGGGCACATAAGGTCAGTATATTTATTTTATTTTAGTTTCATACCCTCTATTTACTTAACTTAAAAATTAAAATAATGTCTGAATTCATTCCTAATCTCTCTTTATATACTATATTTCCTTCCATCTGTTAATTTAAAGCCGGTTTTAAAAAACTTTGATTTCAATTATATATATACACATATATTTATATATAAAGATGATATTAAAGATGTTTCTTTATTTATAATAATTACTTAAATCTAACAAATTTATTTATTATTTTAACTTGAAATTCATTTTTTACTGTCAGTCAGTGATTTTACATTTAATATTCTTTGAATTTAAATTAAATTTATATGTATTATAATTTTCTTAAATATTAATAAAATATAACTAAATCTTTAATAATTTAATTTATATATATATTTATATATATAAAATAAAAAATTATCTTATCTTTAAAAAATTTCCTAGATATATCTTGTTACTATTATTCATTTTTGAAAATAAAATATATATAATTTTTTCCTTATTTAAATTTTATTTTTAAAATTTTTTTTATCCTATTAAAGATCAATAATAGGTATATGTATTTATAATTTATAAAAAAAATTATATTTTAATAAAATAATATTTGTAATAATCTTAAATATAATAAAAGAAAAAATAATTGTTAATATAAAAATATTATTTGAATACATAAATTTTTTAAACTAAAAATATTTTTCTTATAATTATTCATTAAATGTTTAAATTTTAACTTAATATATATTTTTTTATTATCAAAATAATTATTTTATACAAAATTATAAAGTTATATCCTCTTTAGTTTAGCACATTTTATAATTTTCCACTAGAATGCAATCAAATACGGAATGTGCTTTAACTATCTATTCTAAAGATCAATCATCCACATATATTTAATCTTATTAATAGCTTTAAAGACTTGATAATCTATTTATTTTATGTATATATATTAGGAATATATTAAATTGACAAGATTGTTTATATGGGTCTACTAAATATTTAAAATATCTTATGGCCCTTTCTCCAAAATCTATAATTATTAAATAACATAAATAAACTACATTAAAATAAAAATTAAATTAGTTTAAATAAAAATTAAATTAGTTTAAAAAACTCCTTTAGATTTTTAAAAATTTTCACTAAAATTAATTCTCATTTTTTTTCTCAGGTTGTATTGTCAGCGTGCAGTACATATTTTGATGCCATATTTTCACAATATGAAGAAAATAATCCAATTGTTATATTAAAAGACGTAAAATTTACAGATATTAAGGCTCTCGTTGAATTTATGTATAGAGGAGAAATTAATGTTGACCATGTAAGAATTTCTTTTTATTTTATACTATTATTATTAAATTCTAATTGAAATTGTTTTTTTCTTTTTCAGTCTCATTTAGCATCTCTTTTAAAAACTGCTGAAGATCTTCGTATCAAAGGTCTTGCAGAAGTTTCATGGCGAGCAGATAACCAAGAGTCACCATCAAAACCAGACCCCCCAGTGACAAATGACGATTCCGACACTGAACCACCTCCACCTAAAAAAATTCGCGAACATGCAACTCCTAATAATTTTACACCCAAAGTTATGAATGTTACTGGAAATGTTGGATCCGAAGATGCTTTTACGGTAATTAAATAAGTTCTTTAAAATCATTTATTTAAGAATATTTTAATTAATCATATCTTCAGATTAAATTTAATTAAATTTATTAGAAAAAATGGTCTTAAGAATATTAAATTTAACATGTTTTCAAATCATCACTGTTTCAATTATATAGAAATCAATCACAATCTCTATGAATACATATTGATTTAGAATTAATGTTATTTCATTAACTTATTATTAATTGAATTCGTCTTAATAGTTAATTTTTTTTAAATTTTGAAATATAATCAAATTAGGTCTAATTTAAGATTAAAAATATATATTTATTTAGTTTTTAATATATGTATAATTCTTGTATTAAATAAACTGTTTTCAGGAAGGTATTTCTGAAAACGATGTATCAGGATGGGATGATTCAGAACCTGAGGTTCTTCCTTCAGAGTATGAACCTAGAGTTCCAATATCAATCAAACAGGTAAATTTAGTTATATGTATATAAATTTTTTTCTCTGAATTGCTTATTGTTTTTATTTGATATATAATAATTTTAAATATTCAATTTTCGAAAAATCAAATTAATTAATTATTTACTTAACATTTGAATATTAAATTATATACTTAAAATTGTTTCTATATTTACTTTTAGAAATAAAATCACTATGAAATATAATTAAATTGTTTTGGTTTTTCTTAGGAAAACGAGATATGTAATTATTCAGAAACACAAGAAAGAAATTTTAACATTAATACAGAAGGATCGACCACTAATACCACCACCACAACACCTAATTCAGATGGTAATATTTCTTTTAATATTTTGGATATTTTTTTATCTTAATATGATTATTTATATTCAAATTTTTAATATAATATAAATACTACTTGTATTTTAAAAAATATTTAATTTAAAAATGTGTTATAGCCGTAAGTCAACGTTTAGCAGCACAATATAGTGATGTTGTTAAACTTAATGATTATTTAACAACTGGACGAAGGCAGCAGTTTTGGGAAGAACCATTTACAAGAAGGATAATGGAAGCAATAAAATCAAAAGAACTTGAAATGAAAGCTGGAGCTGAATTATTAGGAGTTTCATATGGAACTCTCTATGGACGTTATAGAGATGCCTATGGTTGTCTTAAACATCCTTACAGGTAATCATAAATATATATATTAATAATAAATTGTTTCCTATTTATATATACTTTTTTTTAACTTAAAATATTATATATTACAATTACAAAGTTTTTTTAGAATGCGTGACTTTTGGTCTGAATCTGGTCCTGCGGATGTCTTAGCTAAAGTTCAGCGAAAAGAAATGACTTTATTCCGTGCAGCTGAAATGCTTAATGTAACTGTGACGACGCTTGCTAATTATTTATCAACTTTAAGACAAAGTGGAAGTGGAAGCGGTGGTGGAGCATCATCAGGTGAGGACAATGGTAAGTATAATTTTTTTAATTAATACTTAAAATAAACAATTAAGAATTTAAAATTAATGATTAAAGTAACATTATTTCATTTTGTCAAAATCTAAACTTTCCTTAATGAAAAAATAAAATTTCATTTAATTAATTTTATATTAAAATATAAATTTTATATTAAAAAATTCATCTAAATTTGTTTTAGTAGGAGAGGATTCCCATGATTCGCTCGTAGCTGATGGACCACCACCACCCCAATCGCAACAATCTCAATCTGCCTCACCTGGTCAGACTCCTAGCTCTCAACCAACTCCACCGATGCCTCCTTTAACACCTGCTCCAACTGCAGCTGCAGCAGCTGCTGCGTCAGCTACAGCAGTGAAATTGGCAGCTTTGGCAAACAATCCGGATATTTCAATTGTAAAACACGAGGTAACTCCGCGACCAGAAACGGATAAATCATCACAAGATGAAGATTTAGCTGAGGATGACATCCTTGATGAAGATGATGAAGATGATGATGATGAAGGCTCAGAGGATTCTTTGGTAGTTTCTAATACTAATACAAATGCAAATGGTTCCATTGATCCCAAAACAGATAATTAAATTAGGTTAACATTTTTAACTAACGATTTTTAATCCAGTGAACGCATAGATTGATATTTTCTTTATGATTTCTATGAATTAATTAGAATTTATTTATTTATTATTTAAAGTGCAATCGGTCTGTCCTATAGACCAAATGGTATCTTGAGTTTAAATTTAATTTTGATTTTTATTCATTAAAAGTTATATATTTTATAAATTACAATTTTAGAAATTTTTTTTATTGTTTATGAAAAAAATGATAAATAATTTATTATATTATTTCTTATTCCTTGTCTTTAAAATATTATATTGTTTTTCATAAATATATACACATGTTCATATGGTATATATTCTCTTATATATATATTTAAACTCTAGATTTTTTTTCTATAACTTTTAGAAATTGGTTTCACTTATCTTTTCAAATATATCCACTCTATTTATGTTAAAGCTTGATGCCAGTTTGATACATTATCCATTTTAACCCCTAAAATAAATTATTTTGTAATAATTATAATTATTACTATTTAAGTTTAATATAGCAAAGTTGAATTTTATATGTAGAAATTTTAATATCACTAGTGAAAATTAGATTGGGACCATTCTTTTTCAAAATAAAATAGAATATATTATTAATTGAATCTCTTACACTGATAAATTTGAAATTCATATTAAACTTATAATTAATTTGATTTTTTTTTAATATTATTTTAAACAATTTAAACTTTTCTAAAAAACAAGAATTAAATAATAATTGGCTATTCTCTACATCCACAAAATAATTTATAGTAATAATAATAGATTATCTCACTAGTCTTAACAACGTGACATGTACATTAAATATTCCTAATGAATAAAATGACCATAAAATTACTAAAATTTAATAAATTAATTAATTAATATATTTTTTCCTAAAATTGTAAAAAAATTTAAACTTATTTTATTTAATTGAAATGTGCAATGGCAATATATTCTGAATTATTAAAATATATATTTATTAATGTGTTTTTATTTATTTATTTATTTTATAATAATAGTTATGTTGACAATTTTATTCATTTTATATACATTTCTGAATAATTTAAATTGACAACAATTCAGTAACTGGTATTTTTTAATGGAAAAGTAAGTGAAACTATTCCTATCAATACAATAATGAAATCTTAAATAAGAACATAAAGAAAATACTTCAAGTATAATTTAAATTTAAAATATATATAATTTAAATTAGCCCGATTATATTTTATGTCAAATCTCATTTATTATCCAAGATGTGATTTATATTTTTTTTATTGAAATTTGTTCTTCATGAACCGCCTTAAATTTATGGCTTATATAATGCATATGTGACCGTGGATTCAGATGGAAAATCTTATTATATTTTCTAAATAGAGCAAAATATGCCTTTAAAGCACTTAAAACATATATCATATAAGATTTTATAATTATGCTTCTTTATATATAATATGAGTTTTAAATATTCACTTTAGCAAATGTTTGACGTGCTAGAAAATTAGCTAAAACAAATAATAGTATATAAATTTAATAATTGTCTAAAAGACTTTAAATATATTTCTACATTTTGGTGCTAAAATCGCTATGTTTAAAAATGTATCTAGATTCTTTCATAATTAAGTTTGTTTATATTTTTTTATTTTCTTATAAAGTAATCTAAAATTCACTTTCATATTGGCCTAGATCTATTTTATTTCCTAAGACTGTTTTTTTTTAGGGATGTGAATTAAATTAGCCAGTTAACTATTCATAAACTAACTCTATCTCTCATTTAGCGGATTTAGGCAAAAAAATTTTTGAAAAAATGATATTCTTTCATGACATTTTCTCTGATAACAACCAAACTTCTTCCTCACTTAAAACATCTCTAATTATGATATTATATATTTTGACAAATTCCATATTTTTGGTGATAAAAAATTTCTGTAGAAAGCATATCAGATTTATATAGGCCATTTGTTTTATTTATTTATTAAGTTTATTCTTTATTTTAGATATCTTAAAATTCATCATGATCTGAATATTATTTTTTTTTTTTGAGGTATTTCTTATTTCAAATATAACCAATTAGAAAATTTAAACTTTCTTTTTAATATACTTCATTTATTATTATTTTTATTTTTGCTGTAAATAGCTTTTCAAACAATTTTTTCTTCAATTTCTTTAATTATTCATTTCCATCATTTTTTTATTTATTACATTCCACTATTCATCTATTTCATTATCTGGCCATAATCATTCGCATCCCTTATTTTATAAATAGTATTACATATTGTCCCCTTTGTGAATTATTTTAAGAATTTATTTATTTTGAAAGAGAGGTTAAAGGCTCTAATTAATACAATTAATTTTTATCGATCTGATAAATTGGAAGGCCATGTCTCCTTTAAAACGTTATTGATTTTTATTAACTTTATCTTTGTAATATTTTTCCTCTAATAATAGAAATAAAATTAAATTATACTACAAAAAGAATATTAGCATATTGAAAAACGATTTTTGTTTAATTTATTATTTTTAATAATTTTAAAATCTCAGAGGAAAAAATATTAAATTTTTTTGAAAGAATACAAAGATGTAATTAAATAATTTTTAGTAATGTTAAATAATGAAAATCTCATCAATATCAGTATATATAATAAAATAAATAATTAAGATTATTCTCTCCTAAAAATAAAATATTAAAAATTCAATTTTTGTTCTACATAAAATGTTTATATTAAACAGTATGAGGAATAATCAAGACTCATTGATTTATTATATATTCCACAAGAAACATTATTTATATTTATAATATATATATATATATATATATATGCTATTCTCGGCAGTAAAGTTAATAATTTTTGAAAAAAAAATGTCAATTTACAATTTTGATTTCAAAAGATATTTAGAAAATATTTTTTTTTCACATCATTTTTATTTTAATAAAATTAATTAAATGACCTCTTTAAAAATATTTGAAAAATATCAACTTAAGCACAAATCTTTTGAAAAAGTATACAATAAAATCTGCACTTTATATATGAAGTCAGTGATTGAATACTAAATATTTGCTACCTAGATAAATAATCAAACCAACCAATTGAGTTCCTGTTCTACAAAAAAAGTTCTATAAAATGCCTTAGAATTGTACTTGATCAACTATGCCTTGATTGTATATCAGAAAGTGACATGATGTGCAATGCTTTAGAAATGTGTGAGTAGATTTTATATGTCTTTGGTCCATAGTATTAATATATCCAAATATTAATTAAAAATATTACATTCTATTTAATGAAATAAGAAGAAAAATAATTATTTTAATTAGTGCGATTTGTCTTAACCAAATAAAGATTTTTTTTTCATGTGGTTAATAAAAAAAAACAAAACAGATAAATTATCAAGAAATGTAAATAATATAAATATCTCTCTATAAATTATAAATAAATATATATATATATTTTAATCGTTATAGCAATTGTATTTAAATAAAAAAATAATTGGAACATTGCCAAAGTAAAAATCAATCAAGGGGCAATTAATGATCTTTTGTGTTTGTCAATATCAGATCAATTAATATTTAAGCTAATAATTATTTAAGATAACCAGATAAATCAAGCCGTAGAATGGTGGTTGATTCAATCCTAGATGAGTTAGGACCAGAGAACCCCTCTTGTAGATTATATATATATCATCTAATAAATAAATATTTTACTTAATTGCATCTGGATTTAAAGAAAACTACCAATCTATGGCTTTTAGAATTTATGATTATACAAATTTATTTGGGAAATGATTATATAATGATATCTCCAATGTTGTTTTTAATTTATTTTTTCTTTATACATGAATCTTTTTTTATTTTTTTTTTTTATTATGTCAAATATATAAGACTTTAAAATACCAAATAATATAGGATATTTTATTTATATATAAATATATACAATTATATATGTATGTATATAGTATATATATATGTATATATATATATTATATATATAAAATATTGTAAATGAAGGTTGAGGGGTGACATATCAAATAAAATAATAAAAAAGAAAAAAAATAATACCGGTAGAAAATTTTACACAACTGTGCTTTTTATAAGGTGGATGGATGAACAGGATTTGGTGTATAGAAACATTTAGGACTACAAGGAATTTCTTGTGAAAGGATTTACATTATCATAGATCTTTTTATATAAAACAACTGTCATAAATTACTTATAAAATAAAAAAAAAAAAAAAAAAAACAAGAAAAAAATTCTACGATATTTCTAAACAATCCATAATGTTAACTCCCACCGAATTTTCGATTGCATGAGTGCATTATATAAGAAAAATATAAAGAATTCATTAGAAATTTAAAAAAAAAATCTATTTTTAGGCTGTATTTTTTTTTTGTTTTTTTTTTTTGTTTTTCAATAACTTTTGCCGTTTTTTATTTATTTTTTTTATGCAGAAGCTCATTATTTTAGAGAAATGTTAGCATAATCAAATAGAAAAAAAAGATATATTTACGAGACCAAATAATTTTGTTAAAAATGAAATTTAGAATGAGTTTGAAAAATATAAGATTGTAAAGTGTTACATTTTATTCCTTTATGCAAAATATATTAAGATTTAAAACCTATTTATATAATTATAATTTTGGTGTTATTAAAAAACATTGAAATATTTACTAAGTAGAAAATTAGACCTACCCCTCAAATATATTATTTTGATAAAATTGTAGTGATTATAAAATAAAGTTATAAAAATTTATATCAAACTTGTTTCAATTTTTTTATTTACTTGTCTTGAAATAAAATTTAATTACATTTAATATTAAGACTCATAATTCCTAATTTTTTCCTTTAAAATTTTCCAAATATTATATATATATTTTCTTATCAAATTTCAGGTAAATATACTCTGTTTTTTCATTTTAGAGATACTTAATTGTGAAATTATATTTGTTGAAAAACTAAATCGAAGGATCTCCATAAAAGTTCTTTTTCAGTAATTTTATGTTAAATGTTTTCTGCTTTAAAACCTTAAACATAATAGCAAGAATTATTTTAAAAAGTTGATACACAATTTTTATTAATTGTTAAAGGTTTTTAGCAAATATGTTGACTTTTAACATTTTATTATATATTTTGAATCTCTATAAATATATAATTATATTATTTTAGATTATTTTTAAAAAAGCAATTTAGAAATAAGTAATTTAAGATGCCAGGTGAGAAAGTTTGTGAAAGATTTTAATGAGAACATTTATATATTTTTATAATTTTTTTTTATTGCATTTTAAATTAAAAAAAAATTTGCACTTTTAAATTGAATTATAATACTTTGAACATATTTTTCTTGTAATAATCTTTATCATTTCGACTTTAATATTAAAAAAAAATTATCTATTCTTCATCCGTTTGTGGTTAAATCTTTTTATTTCTCAATTTTATTCACTATCATATAATATAAAAACACATAAGTGTTTAATAAAATGTTTTTTATTTATTATTTTAAGAATTCTCAAAATGTTGTTTGATTTACGATTGATACGTTTATTTCTAATAACATTTTTTTTATTATATAATTATATTTTAAACATAAAATGTTCCACATCTTGTACTTGTTTAAAATATTATCTCTGTCCCTCTGGGATACTTAACACAAAAGGAATTGGAATAATAGATCGAAAACGAAGGTCCATTAATTCAATTTTTGTAGACAGGTATTCTTCAATTAATATTAAAAAAAAATCATCCTTAATCATAACATCCGATATACACAAAGATGAAAATTGATTAAATTAAAAACGATTTTATTAAAAAATTTTTTAGTTTTATGTTTATTTTTACAAATTAATTGAGTCATTGTAGGATGGGAGTCCAAATTTCTCTTTTAATTTCAAAAAAGGGGAAAAAGCGAAGTGATGATATAAAAATAAAATAAAATAAAAATAAAATTGTAACTTAAATTTACAAAAATAAATAAATAATTTGTTATATTATTATAAATTTTATATATAAAATTCACTATTTTAGATAAATTTTCTTTAGGTATAATCACTATATAGACTAAAAAATATAATACATGAAAATAATTTTTCATAAATTTAATCAGTTATTAGTATATATTTATTAGAAAATTTCTTAATATGTATCAATTATAATAAACTTATCTAGATGTTTCCCTAGTATTTTTTATAAAATAGACTAATTTTAGTAAATTTCTTTAAAAAATACATATATAATTGACCTTGTAAAAAATATTCAATCTATCTATGTATTTGTGCATACAATATTTTTAATTATTATTTATTAATTTATTTGTAATTTTAGAATTGCAGATGATCGATATTGTCCCGGTTATTTAGATGTATGTTGCGAGAATGTACCTAAACTTACAACGCCTTCAGTCAAAAAAAATATAACTAAACCAAATACTACATTAAAACCATCAACAATTACAACAGAAATTCCATATATAGATGAATATTTATTGGTAATTGATTATATTAGTGATTTGTTGGAAAAATAACCCCCCTAACAATATTTTTTTAATTGATCTTGAATAGCGGTCGGGGAAATTTTTTAGCCATTAACCCAAAATAAAATTTTTACTCAAAAAAAGCAAGGTAAATTTATATTATTTTTATTGAATTAAAAGGGATTTACATGAAAACTATGTGTAAATAAAGCAGGTGCAACTGATTGTTTTTTAAAAAGATTTTGCAATTTTTATCAATTTTCTAACTTTTAATGATTTTACGAATTTGTATTCCTAGGAAAACAGTTTTCCTACAAATTAACCTATTATAGCAAAAATATAATTTATAAAATAGAGAATATGAAAAATATCCTTATTACCTCTTGTAGTTTCATTGTCCCAATTGGAATAATTTACCTTGGTTCCTGGACCGCTGATCTATAGTAAGATTTATTTATTTATCATTATTAGATAATTTGTATTTTCTCTTTAATATATTACATTAATAGATTGAAAAAGCATTATAATGAAAATTGTATTATTAATAATGGTTGAATAATCAATTTAGAGTGAATTTCCTTGGACATTGAAGATTTTCAATGGGAATCAAGAAATAGGCGAATGCACTTTAATTCATTATCAATTGGCTATTACTACTGCTCACATAGTCAGGTAAGATTTTTATATGATTTTATCATAAATTTAATTTTCTAAAATAAAAATATTTTTTTTAGAAATAAATATAAATTATATGTTCATTCAAAAAATAATGGAAAAAGAAAAGTTCAAACAATTATAATACATAGAGATTATGAAAGATATACACATCGATTCGATGTGGCTTTGCTTATTTTGCAGAAACCATTTACAAATAAAGATAAAGTGAAAATTATTAATATACCGAGGAGTTTAAATATGGATAATTTTGATAATTGCCAGGGTTTGAGAAAAGGTATATATATATATATATATTATGAAAAATTATTTCCGGGTTATTTTCACGTTTAATTGTGAAATTTGTGTCTGGACGTTTCGAAGCCCATTCTTGAACCATTTTCAAGAGTATTTATTTAGGAGGGAATTTTTTTTTTGGGATTCTGGGTCGAAGTCTGACTTACTGAGTAAATCCAAAATCTTCCATTCAATCAAACCAATATCTCAACATCGTCTCTTGGTCAAGCAACCCACACTAGGACCTAGAATCCCATAAAAAATATAATCCCTCCTAAATAAATTCTCTTGAAAATTGCGATGAAAGTCGAGACTCAAATTTCACAATTAAATGTGAAATAATTTTTCATAATAATAAATACTTTTAAGGAAACCTAAACGAACAAATATATATATTTTCTTATTTAATCCATCGTTAATTAAAACTTCATCTAAACTTATTTTCAACAATTTTCTAATAAAAAATAAATAATTCTGAATTATAATCAATTTTCTTTTTATTTTGTAATTTTGGAATATCTAGAGTTGGGTGTATTTATCAATTATTTTTTTCGTTGAAATTAGAATGGCTTTGCTTTATATTTTTATATTTATTATAAGAACTAATAATTTTATTAATGATATTTTCTTGATTAATCTAACAATAGGAAGTTATTTAATATAATCATTTTTTTATTATTTCTTTTTATTTAGAAGCCGATGGTAAGAAATATATTAGAAAAATAGAACTTTTAGACTGGGATAAATGCCAATCAAACATAATGTATCAAAAATGGAAACATATATTAAATTTTAAATTACATGAATCCTTTATTTGTGGAATTACCAAGTGTGACAAATGCAATGTAAATATTATTATTATTATTATTATTATTTTATTAGATTATAATCAGTAGCGTAATTAGAGATTATTATTAGATTAAAATAAGATTTCTCCATTCCCTCAAATTACATATTCATTATCACTATTATTGTAAATGAACAGAAAATGATTTTAACATCTTTTATTGAATAATTACATTTTAATAATCTTTGTTTATTTATATATGACGTCATCTATAACATTATCCCTCCTTAAAAATACAGATAATTTTTAATACAAAATATCTTCAAAATAAAACAATAATAATTTAAATAGGAACACAATAGAATAAAAAATTACCTTTACCCTTTCTAAAGTTGACATAAAAAATTTTAATTTACTTGATGCATCTTATAAAATGAAACCAATAATATAACTTGATAATTATTTATTTATTTTTTTCATTTATGAATATCATTCATTAGTTACCATTAATCGTTCTCAGAAAAAGTGAATCTTGGGTCGGTTTTTTAATTCTCTTGGACCTCCTAAAATCAGGATCAGGTGGACTACTTTGAGCCCCAGGTTCGAATGAACTGTATCTTACAACTGGTGTATCAATCACTGTCTCGTCACTGTTTTCTATCGACTCAAAACTATTCTATTAGTACTTGTATTGATAGAAGAAATATCTGTGAATTCATAATAACTTTGCATTGAATTTGATTCGTCATTTATTTGCCTGTAATTCAGACAGATTTGATTTTTATGTCTCTTAATTTCCTTTTCGCTTTATCTTTAATAATATAGGTCACAGCACCCTTTTGATCCACAATCACTCCTTCCTCCCATTGACTTTTGTTTTTACCATAATATTTTTATACAATATTTTACTATTTATTTGAAAACTATTTGAACTTTTACCATGATAATTTGAATGTTGATCATGTTGTTTTTTTAACACTTTTTGCTCTACATTCGGAAATAATATATCCAACCTAGTCCTTAATTTCTTTCCAATTTGTAATTCTGCTGGTGTTACATTAGTTATTGAATGTGGAGTTGTGCGATAATTAAACAAAAAAAAAAGGTTTTTGGAATGTCACTGGTTTCTAAAATTAACTTTTTGTTTGATTTTTTAAGATTTTTCACACAGATTTCAGCAGCCTCATTGGAATACGGACTGTAAATATTGATGGTAATATGTCGAACTCCATTTATTTTTAAATAATTTTCCATATCAAAATTACAAAAAGAAGTTCCATTATCTGTAATTAAATAATTAGGCAGTCCCCATCTAGCAAAATATCACCTAAAAATTCCAATTGTATCTCGACTTGTTATAGTCTTCATTTGAAATACCTCAAGCCATTTTGAGTGAGCATCTACTATAATGAGAAATATTTGTCCTTTAAATGGGCCAGCAAAATCTAAATTCACACAGAATGGAAACAAACTTGAAATAAAGAATTCACTAAGAGCCAAAAAATTTTCTTGTTGAAAATCACGTGTTGAACTTTTAATTTAACCTTTTTACCATATATGATAATTTGCTTGTCGCCAATATTGTAAATGATTAATAATAACACACAGAAAATGATTTTAACATCTTTTATTGAATAATCTTTGTTTATTTATATCATGACGTTATCTATAACAACTATTATTCAATTTCTTTTTAAATTTACTTAAATATTTAGAACAAATAAAGATATAGTGAAAATTATTAATATTTCAAGGCTCTTTTCCAAGATTCCGCTCCAGAAGTTTGGAGATGTAGTACCAGTATACTGAGAGAATGGATTGTTAAAAACTTATCTAGAACTTAGGAATTCGATATCAGAAAAAACCTTTATATTATGGTTCTTACCTTGAATATCTACCTAAAACCTGTTCGCTACTGATTATAATATAAATTATATATTATGAGGGTAGGTCAATAAGTCCGTGACTTTTTGAATGAAACAGGTTTTTGGATAAAAAATTATTTTATTTTTCAACGTAGTCTCCTTTGAGCTCTATACACTTCGTCCAACGTTTCTTCAATTCTTTTTATATTTTCCAAAAAATAAAATTTGTCGAGGACATCAAAATAGATTTTTTTATGAGATGATTTCATCGTTGGAGTCAAATCTTTTTCCGCCGAGCCATTTCTTCAGGTTTTGAAACAAGAAATAGTCAATCGGGGCTAAATCTGGAGAATAGGGCGGATGAGGGCAATTCGTATCCCAATTCATGGTTTCATGGAAATTCACTTTTTTCTATTTTCATCTCATATCACGATGTAGTCTGCTATTAATGGATGCTAAAAAAAACTAAAAGACTCAGCTGGTTCAAATTTCGACAGTAGTTAGCTGATATTTGCCTGCTGACAGGAGCAGTCTAGCTATTTCATTTAAGAGACGGGAAATTGAAAAAGTCACGGACTAATTGACTTGCTCTCGAATTATAATATATATTTGTTATAAACTATTTTTTTATCTAAGTGTCTTTATAAGACATAAAAATATTCCATCTAGTATGTCTAAAAAGAATTACACCTTATTATTTGAATTGAAGAGTGATAAATAATTAGACGATATAATAAGATTATAATCATTTATAATCGTCATGAATAAGTTTTTCTTTATTTCCCTTCAAATAATAAATATTTGGAATATATTTGTCAAGTATGAATACCTTAGATTTAAGTAATATATATTAAAAGAATATATAGTGTATAATATATAGTGATATATCTTTCAGGTGATAAATGAAATGGTTTGTTTGGATAAATCAAAAAAGGAATATTTAATTGGAATTTATTCTTGGACTTTTCCAGACGAAGAAAATTTCCCATTTATTTATATAAACATCCCCAAATTATTCGATTGGATTGATAATATAATATATGATGAACTTTAATTTATACATTAGCAACATTATTACATTATATAATTTTAAAGAAATGTTTTATTTGTTTGTCCATATTATAATAAAAATTTTATCTTTAATTATAAATATTTTATTTAATCAAATATAAAAATTTACAAACATACTTAAATTGAATTGTTTAAGTGATAATTAAAAATGCTTCAATATATTTAATATTTATTATGGTCGTCTGCCATATTGAAAATTATTTGGCTGAGTCAATTGTAGTCCGCTGATATTATTAAAATCAAAACGTTTGAGCATTTCTTTTGTGTCTGGATCTACTTCAATAATATCTTGTTCGAGTGCAGATACTTCCGGCACATAATTATCTCTGCGTTCTCTTTCCTCTTCTTGCAATTTAATAGATATACCACGCACCTGACTATACCTTAAACGTTTCATCAGGTGAGTAATAAAACCAGCAATTTTATTTCTTAAAGATTTACTCGGTATTACAGCAACCTCTTCACATATTCTTTTATTTGTATGAAAATCAATTGTTAATCTTGTATAATATTTTTCAATTATATGACGAGCAGCTTTTTTTACGGTTTTAGTACGAACACGTCCCATCTTTTAAAAAATAAAATTTAATTGTTTAGTGTATGTTTTGTTTTAATAACAATAAAATATTTTAAAAACTTACCTTAAATTAAAGATAAGACCTTTTAATGAACAAAACAAAAGATCAACTTTTTGATAATTATTAATTAATAAAATGGTAAATGGAATGAAAACTATAATTTTAAATTTATTATTTATAGTTTGTTTTAATTCTACAAGTATGCACTCTTCAGGAAAATAAATGTAATCACAATCGCGGATGGTCTGTGATCACAACATTGTTTTAAATATATAATTAAAACAATGTAGTGTATATTATAATCAAATATTTTATGCTAATCTAACTTATATATAAAAAAAATGTTTTGTCTACACATTGCTCAGAATTTAAAAAATTTTCAGGTGTGAAGAGCATCTAGTATATGTATATATATTTTAAACTCATACAGTACACCCTTTAATTTAATTAAAGTAAATTTAAGGTGACCAATCGTCCTCCATTAGGGAGAACAGTCCTTCATTTTTAAGCTGTCCTTTTTGATAGCGGTCTCGTTTTTTGAAATATTTAGAACATTTCGTACTTTTTTCAAAATTTTTTAAATTTGCTTAAAAAAAAGGTCAAACGTTTTCTGGACTAAGCTTTTGAAACATTTCCGAATTTTTTCAAATTAGATCTTAAAAAAAAAAAAGGTAAAATGATTTGGTGTTTTCAAAATATGGTCACCTTAGTAAATTTATAAAACAGATATTATATATTTGATTATTTTAGAAAATGAATGAAAAACTAACTTTTTTATTAAATTTTCAATTTTTAAGTGACCCCATACCCTTTTTATTAATAAACAAGTGATTACTATCCAAGTGTACAGAAAATTATTTTTAATTTTATTCATCTCTTTTAATTGATCGTCGAATTGTGTGATAAATTAAATGATTTCTATTAAATAATTTTATTTTAATTTCAATTATTTTTTGAATATAAAATTTGTTTTAATATTGAAATAAATATACATACTTAATTATATTTATAAATTGATTAAAAATGATTATCTTAACATTTTGATGAATACATAAATATAAACATTTTAACCCATGTTTTCTAAAAAATTTTATTTAATATAAAAAATATAATCAAGTTAGAGGTAATTAGTTTAAGAAAAAGAGTGATATTAACAAATCCTTTTTTTATTTAAAAAAATATTAAGGCTACAATTAAAATTAAATAAAATTAAATATATAAAAATAAATTATTTTTTCATTTATTAGTTTAATATCTTTTATACATGTAATGTTAATATTTTTTTTTGAATTTCCGTGGTTTGCCTCACAATTTGTAATAAAAAAATTAAATAAAATGAAATTTTTATAAATATATAGAAATAAGCATTTTTTTTCATTTATCAATTATTTTAATGTTTTATACATGCAATTTTAATTTTTTTTTTAAATTTCCGTTGTTTGTTTCACATTTCTATATATATGTCCTTTTCTATTCTTCACAAAATTTATCTTCTCTTCACAATTTTTATACTTCATCTTCTTTGATTCAAGTCCTTCTAAACTATAATTTGAATAATCATCTTTTCTTCAAACCCCTGAAATTTTTTTAAATGATCCTCTTCTTCATCCCCGTCGTAATTTATTTTAATTATCCTCTTCTTTTCTTCATATTCTTCTTTCTTCACACCCGTCGTAATTTATTTTAATTATCCTCTTCTTTTCTTCATATTCTTCTTTCTTCACACCCGCCGATATTTATTTTAACTATCCTCTTCTTTTCTTAATATTCTTCTTTCTTCACAACCGCCGATATTTATTTTAATTATCCTCTTCTTTTCTTCATATTCTTCTTTCTTCACTCCCGTCGAAATTTATTTTAATTATCCTCTTCTTTTCTTCATATTCTTTTTTCTTCACTCCCGTCGAAATTTATTTTAATTATCCTCTTCTTTTCTTCATATTCTTCATTCTTCACTCCCGTCGAAATTTATTGTAATTATCCTCTTCTTTTCTTCATATTCTTCTTTCTTCACTCCCGTCGATATTTATTTTAATTATCCTCTTCTTTTCTTCATATTCTTTTTTCTTCACTCCCGTCGAAATTTATTTTAATTATCCTCTTCTTTTCTTCATATTCTTCATTCTTCACTCCCGTCGAAATTTATTGTAATTATCCTCTTCTTTTCTTCATATTCTTCTTTCTTCACTCCCGTCGATATTTATTTTAATTATCCTCTTCTTTTCTTCACACCCGTCGAAATTTATTTTAATTATCCTCTTCTTTTCTTCATATTCTTCTTTCTTCACACCCGTCGAAATTTATTTTAATTATCCTCTTCTTTTCTTCATATTCTTCTTTCTTCACACACGCCGATATTTATTTTAATTATACTCTTCTTTCTTCAATCCGTCAATTTTAATTCCTTAAATTCTTCAAGGTGTTCAAATCCTAAAATTAATTTAAGTTTTCCATTCGGATAATTTTGAAAATAAATTATTTTCTTAATATTCTTTGTACATTTGTTTTCAAAATATAATCTTTTATTCTTCTTTTTTTTAATTCCTTTTCAATTCTTGTAGGTGGAGTTGATATTTTACTAAATCCCCTTCATTTTGTTACTTTCGAAATACTTCTCACTTCGTTATGCTTTTCAAAGTTTTCTTGATTTTTCAAGTCCTCTTTATTAATTTCCTTTATTTCCAATTTATATATTGTTTACATTTAAATAAAATTAATTTGATCATCTCAATTTATTCCTTTTCAAAATCTAAAAATTATTTATTTTTATTTTTTATTTTTTTATTTTTATTTTTTTATTTTAATTTTTTTATCTTTGCATTTTTTTTATTTTTATTTTTTTTTCTTCATTTATTTTTTCCTTTTTTTTAAATTTTTTATATTTAAAAATTATTATATCTATTATTTTTTCAACAATTACAAAAATATGAACATTTACATAAATTATAATTATCAAAAAATTACAAAATATTTTAAAAATAAGAA
The DNA here is from genome assembly GCA_963082975.1 of Labia minor. Lineage (NCBI taxonomy): Eukaryota > Metazoa > Arthropoda > Insecta > Dermaptera > Spongiphoridae > Labia > Labia minor. The sequence goes on along the minus strand of OY720344.1, from coordinate 64,016,770 downwards.
TTTCCTGAAATAAAAAATAAAATAAAATCACTTGCTGAAAAATTACAAAAAACAGCTTAATATTTAATCACTATCACAAAGACATCTTTTCAGACTGTTTTTGCTCTGTCATATGTTTTTTGTCCACAAAGTTAATTATAACACTCTTCACAATCCTATAAAATAAAATATATGATTTATTAAATTATTAAATTAATAAAATAGCTTAAACAATAATCGTAATTACCTAGTCCTTGATCCTGGGAATGGTGATTATATTTAAAAATTTATAAATTGTAAATTTGCTAATTTTATTTATCTTTAAAAAATGGTGGTGTTTCCAATGAAAAAAATATAAATATTATAAACTTAACAGATATCTGCAAATTATTAGAATTTTATAAAATATTAGAATTAAAATTTTTTAAATTTTTTTACAATTACCTAATCAGATCCCGTAACAAATCTCTTCGAGTTTATACTAAATCAACTATTCTAATTAAATTTCTTTCGAACACAATAATTTTAAAGATGAAACAACATTTCAACTATCAGGGTGTAAATAAGGATATCCTAATAAATTTCTTCATTATAGAATTCCAAAGAAGAGCGGCTGAAGCAGGCTCTGCAATGCAATGTGATAACGAAGAAACTAGAAGGAAATTATTACCAGAAATGATTCTTCGGTTTAGTTTTAATAGAAATGGTGCATCTTCATAGAAATTAATTGTGGTTCCAAGTTGAATTAATTTGTCTGAACTGATTTTAAATTTATATTCTACTTTCCAAAACCACCATTATTTAAATTTAAATAATAAAATATTTTTGTAGGTATAATATTATCGAGTCAATGGATCGCCTATTTTTAGATTATATTGTTTATTTTTCATGTTTATCCTAAAAATAGCTGTAAATAAAAGATTCCCAGGTCGTACAAAGCATATATTGTATTGTTTTGATGTATGTACTTGCAGTTGGTTAACAACATATTGATATTTCATTCAAGAGAATTCCAATTCAGTTAATCTTTGTTCAGTTTTTTTATTCATTCTGTAATCCAGGAAAATGATGATGATGATAAAAACAAAAATATATTACCATTTTTAGTTTTTTTCTTGCAAATTTTTGTTTCTTTATATTTATAAAATTTAAGTTTCCTTTCTCTTACGACGACAGTTTAGTTATTTGATTTTTGACGAGTTTTTATTTCTTATTAATAATCATTCATATCAAGTCTAGTTGCTTTTGTCTTGTTTAATCTTAAGTTTAATGAATAAGCCAAAGTACCATTTTAATTCTATATTTCAAGACTTAAAAGGAATATTTGTTTTTTCTTTTAAAGTTGAATCAGTAGTAAATATGAATGGAGATGACTAATCTGCAACTAAAGTTGAAAATCCGAGGGCCCACAGAAGGGCCTGTAAAATAAATATTGGTTTACCAGATGATATTTCCTTTTTTGTGTAATTTCCATGATACTACAAATTGTGAAGATATTCTTAATGCTGTAATTATGTTTAAAATCCGAAACTTGATGTAGGGGTTTAAAAAAAGATGTGTAGATTTATGAAGAAAATATCTTATTAGACATGATCCTCTCCAAATTTGAAGTAAAAAGACATTTGTAGACAAATTTATTTCTAGAATTCAATATGCAAAATCCAAAGCCCCAAAAAGGAGCATAAAAGAAAAATGTATGCTAGTTACCAGATCAAATTTATATAATTATGAGAACTAGTTTAGAAGTATTTAATAGTGAATTATCAGTAAATTTCATATGCAGATGATTAGAGAATGGAGATAAATTCTCTAACTCGAGTGAAAAATTCCAAGGCCCTTTAGTGGGGCATATAAATTTTATATTTATTGATTTACCATAGTAAGGAGAGTATGACTTGCAATTGTTAACAAAAGGCCCATATGTAAAACTAATTTTTTTCTTTATATATATAAATCTGTAATATAAAACTAAAAATAATAATCCTAGATAAATAAAAATAAAATAAAAAAAAAAAAAATGAAAATAAAAAACACCTTTACCGTTCAATGTGATTACCTGATATTTTGGAAATAATTCTTATTAATCTAGTTACCTATGTTTATTTTTGTCTTTTTCTTAACGTTAACATCAATTTCTTAAATTCTTAAAATTGCAGTTTTAGAAAATGAGCAATTTTAATAAATAATTTCAAAAATAAAATTGTTCTTAATTTAATATTTAAAGATGAATTCTAAAATTTCTATATTAATTAAACAAATAGAAAAATATTTATATAAATACCACAATAGTATATATTTTATCCCTCAAATGTTTTTATATTTCTAGTAGTTTCATATAAAGCCTTGTATATATATAAGATGAGAGGAGATAATTTTCTGAAACTTAGGTGAAAAATGCCAAGCCCCCTTATTGGGACATAAGTTTAATTTATCAATTTACCATACTATATGGTGAGCATCAAATCATCAATGTGATGTCAGTAATTAATGTCCTTGCGTAAAAAAATTTCTTTTAAATTTCAATATAAATATAATTACTTGACCGATTGAAGTACATTTTAAAATTAAATGTTATCTGTAAATAAAAAGAAAACAAAACCTACTTTTGTAAAAAAAAAACAAGAGATTTTAACTCTTCTTTAATAATTAAAAGTCGAACATTTATTCCACTTGTGTTGTTTCTTTAAATTAAAATTTATCTGTAATCAAAAAAATCAAGCATATATTTGCCAGCTATCACTATTATAACTATACCTCATTGACGATGTAGTTCGTATCAAAATCGATTAACCCACCAAATCAAAATATGGTTTAGTAGTTATCATTATTTCTAAATGTTTATTGAAGTAAGCTTTTCTTTATAAGTGAAAATTGCTACAAATATTCTCTAATAACCTTAAAACCTTTTTCCAAATGAACATACCTTATTTTCTAATTCAATAATAATTGAAACTTATTTTTCTTTTCTAAAAAATTAATTAAATAAAATATAAAATATGGTAAGGTGTTAATAAAATTCATATCTTAAATAGCTCGAGGAAAATATATAAATATCTAGTTATTTGCTAAAATAAATATATTATTTAACTACTATCTATTAAAAATAGTCATGCAAAACAATAACAAAAACCTACCGTTTGATGGGGAAATATTCTTGTACATTGTTTAATAAATTAAATAATTAAAATAATAATCGATTTTACAATATTTTGTTGAATCCAAACATCAAATGTATTTTTCGATTTGGGGACCCATTGGATGAAGTCATGAAGACTTATTCATTCTATTTTATTCAGTTAATTAATAAATTCTAAATCTATGTTAAACAAAGTGTGAATATACATCTGAAAAGAAAAACTATCTTGCCTGTTTGGACCTCTTACAACCTAGTTTAAATGATTTTCTTTATTGACGATAATTCTTGTTTCAACATTTATTAATTTATTGATATCTTGTTGATATTTTTCAAGTGATGTCAACATATATATTTTACTTCCATTAATTTATTTTCTTGATAAGATTCTATTTTGCTAGAATGAGGATGGAAATCTTTTGGCCTAATTTTTTTAAGGACTTACTAATGATCCATTGAAAATTTTATTTAGATTGATGACTTCATTAAATGTTATTTTGCCTTTCATCATGTCCGATGGTGTGTGGTGTTGCGAAAGATTTAGAGAATGATCACGATTGGTACGGCTCCAACTTGAGTAAGTTATTTTGGGAATAGTGAATATGCAAGTTATCTATTTTTAAATTATTGTCTAGATGGTCGTTGTGATGAATCTGTCAAATGGGAAGCAAACGCAGTAATTCATTCAAAAAAATAAAAAAAAAATAATTGAATTTAGAAAATATTGATGCGAAAAGGAATTATAAAGTTATAAATTCATAAAAAGAAATAAAATATTGCATGCTCGATACTCTGTACTCAAGAGTTTGCTTCCGTCTTGTAATATTTCATTTTCATGGCTGCGTCGCAAATCCTTACTATTTTGAAGAGGTAAACGTAGTCTTATTTTCAGTTGAAGCCTGTTGTATAATATAAAAATTATAAATTTCATGACAAGAAAAAAATCGCTAAATAAAATTAATTTTGAAAAAATTTATAATTTCAATTTCAAAATAATATAGTAAAACTATCACTATAGAAAAAAATTAAAATCTAGTAAAGATATATAGAATAAATATGATTACATTTATTTAAAGATATTCCTTTTTAAGATTTTATTAATTAAATGATGATAGATTACTTTTATTAATTTTGAATTAATATTCTTTTGCTATATTTACTGTATTTAAAACAAATATTCTGATATTTCTTTGTCCTGAAATCTTAATAAATATGGTGGTACCCCCTGAATTCGACTTCATATGGCATCTCGAGAAATGTACTGGATTTTGGGTGAGTTGGAGAGATCAATCAACTAAGTGCTATACGATGACGCCATTTTCTGATAATGACAAGTGCAATCACAGCCCAACATGGAGATCAACAGGCAGCGGATGGCAAGTCTAGTAGTAGTAGTAGTAGTAGTAGTAGTAGTTGTAGTAGATGTTGATATCAGCACAGCAGCAGGAACGTTGATATGTAAAGAGTAGTCAAAATAATCAATAGTAATGAACAAGGAGAGGAATAAAATGGAGAAAAAAATTTGAATTTTGTAACAAATAATTTATTTTTTCTTTACTGGTTGTTTTTTAATATATAACAAAATTCATAACCTTACTATCTTACCAGAAGTGAAGTTAATCTTTCTTGATCAGTCTCAGGAATGATCCTATAACATGGCTCGATAGCCTTGACAAAGCATTTGTTAAAAAGAACCAAAATTCTGGTTATAAAAAAATATTCAACTTCAAATATTTCAAGCCTTTCTTGGATCTGGATTTATATTTACAAAATTTGTATATTTAAATTTAATAAAGAATTTATTTTAATGTAAGATTAAAATGCAAATCCAAAAATAGCTGGAAAAATAGAAAATGATTTTCATAAATATTTTATCTTTATATATAGAAATTATTAAAAAAACTATCAACCAGTATTTTGGTTTTTAATAAAAAACATTTTTCTATATAAATATATTTAAATAGATTTTTTATCACATTTTTTTCAATTAAAAAATGACTAGTAAATTATTAAGAATGTATAAAAATATTTACATTATTTTCTTTTGTTTTTAAAACAAACAAATAATTTTTTTTTCATAAATTAGAAATCCAATATGAATTAATACATAGTAATACAGATCAGTTATTTTAAGTGAGTTCAGTTACAAACCAAACGTGTGGTGCTCAAAGAAGAGCCTCTCCCCCTCTCTCCCTCCAACTTCCAAACTCCACCAAACCACTGATGGCGCCCCAATGGTGATGGTTAGCATTTTCAATTGGAGGGACTGGAATGAAAAAATAGTACAATAATAACATATTCATTCAAAAGAGGAAAGGTAGTAAGAACCTAAAAAAAAGGTTCGTCATCGTTCAATGGTTGTTTTCACTTCTTTTAACATGGACATAAAACTATGGATGCTGTTTATGTCCTCGCGCGTTTTTGTATCCCACTTATCAAATTCAAGTTCTTGTGATTTAGGTGTGTCACTTGGAATAATATTATTATTAAGTAGTTCATATTTTATTAATTGCCATTTTTTATACCGTTGTTGTTGTTTGCATCTAAGTTCAGTCTCGGATTTCGTTACTGCACAATTTAAAATGGCTTCGATCCGTAGGTTGCGTTCCCTTTTTCTCTTGAAGATATTTCTTTTACACCGAAGATTTGAAATCCAACTAACTAATTCTTCAGTATGTCCATGATATTGATTAAATGTTGAGGTAGATGTTTTAGGAATTATAGCCACACCCATTGTATAAATATAAATTTATGATAAATTGGGATTTTTAGAATTAATAAGAGCGCGCGTTGTGAAAAAGTGGTTATAGGTTTGCTCACACACCTGATTCTTAAAAATATGCGAAGCTCCTCCAATTTGATGATGCAATCTTGGGATAGGCAACGCCTCGAGGTCTGCAGCAGAGACGAGGTGAACAAGCAATAACTTTCGAACAAATATGACGCGTCCCAGGAATGCTGCCTTTTATATCGCCCTAGTTCCAGAAATCAGTGTTCCTACGCCATGTTTTAAAAAAATAGTTCCATACAAATATATTATTTTTAAGAGTTTTTTTAAAATAAAAAGATTATTTAAGTGTTTAATTTTAATTTAGACCTTTAAAATTTAATTTTAAACAAAGTTAATGTTTCTTAATTAAAAATAATATTATTTAATCGGATCAATAGAAAGCTATAGCCTGCGTAAGAAGGAGTAATGTGGTTGTGTTAATGATCGCGTGACGTCAGGGGTATTTTACGATTGACCTTTCCCTTTCCTTGTCTATTCTATGTAAAAGGAAGAATCGAAGAATAGTGTTAAAAGAAAATAATAGACCTAAATAGGAACCTAAAACATTGAAATAAAATCATTGTTTTTAATAAAAAAGTATTGAATTTTTGCAGAATGATTCGTTTCATATGAAAATGAGTGATAATGATGAATCATTCTATATAGTTTCCAAAGTGCAATCATGTGGTATATTATTTAAAAAATCATTTGCAACCCATTCTAATAAATGGTCAAAAAGGTAAAAAATTTCGTAGGATAGAAAAGTGTGGATTAAATAAAACACAATAAAAAATTTTTCGCCTTAGGTTTTTTCTTGTAAAAGATGGCTTTCTTCTATATTATTCTGAAGGTGAAAAAAAATCCTTCGATAAAAAAAGATATTTCAATATTCATCCGAAAGGAGTAATTCCTCTCGGTGGCTGTCATATTCAGGCATATTCGGACTTATTTCATGAGTATATAATACAAATATATAATGATAATTTTATAAATGTGAGTTTATAGTCTTATTGATTGATAAAACATAATTAGATTACAGAAGAAGACTTATCACTTGAGATATATATATATTTATTTATTTATATAATTTCATTAGTTAAAAAATAACACAAAAATTATTAAAAACAGTTATATATTATTATATTCTTCAAAAAAATTTAATTCTTCCTAAATATTTCTTAGTAAATGCAATTATGATTTTTAACACACACAAATCCTTAAATTATTATTATTTTTATTCATAAAAAAGAATCAAAATATTAATTAAGAAACCAGTTTAATTACTTAATGATAAGATAATATTCTAAATTTATTTTAAATCATTAACCATAATGAACCATTTTTAGATATATTCATATCTATTTACAAATAAGATTTCCATATAATATTATAATGAGATTCAAGAAATTAAGTTCGTAGAAATTTTAATATAATTAAAAGATAAAATTTATTTTTCCATCTCTTAAGATTAAAAACAGAATTTTTCGGTTCCGGTCACGCAATCAATGCAATAAAATTAATGAATGGATTAGAATTTCTCAAACTTTTGCTAATTAAAAAAAACATAATTTAAATAAATTAAAAGGTTGATTAATAATTGACTAAAAAAATTTTCAAGGGCTGTGTATCTTTAGCTGCTGAAACACGTTATGATCAAGAACGATGGGTCCAAACATTAAAAGAGGCTGCAAGGATGTAAATATCATTTGTATTTGATTTTTAATTTCTTTATTTTTTCATTTATATTTAATTATAATTTTATTTTATTGCGTTTTTTAGAACTTTAGAGAATTCAAAAATAGGTGAATCGATAATAAAGGATTTAGAAAACCGTGGTTTGGAATTGAATCGGGAAAAACAATGTTACGTTGGTTAGTCATCTTAATCTCTTCATTATCTCTTTAAATCTAAAAAGCGGATGAATCATTCGACTGATTTATTTTCTTATCTAATTAGATAAATTACATGAGGAGACAATAGCTCTACAAGATGAAATCGATAAAAATGAGGTTTGTATATTTTTCTTTTAATAAAATTAAAAAAATATATATAATATAACAATTATATAATATTGTAATTAGTAATTAAATTAGTTATTAAATCTTTTTTATTCTATTATCTTTGTTACTATTCTTATTTCATAATATTTATAATATTCACATTCACTTAAGAAATATGAATGAATGGAAAGGAAGGAAGTGTTTGTTAAAGCATTTCTTAATCGTAGTTCATTTATCAATTAAGAAATATAAGTTAACATTTTCAGAAAATTATCATTCATAAAATTTAGACCAAAAAAAATTTTGGTTTAATTTGTTTATCTTTTTATATTCCATACTTTTAAATATTAGCCATATTCGGTTTATTTTTTATTAATAATCATTATTATTTTTTTATTTTAATTGCTTTTAATTTTTTTTATTATAATAACTATTAATAGAATGTATTATTTTGAAACTAGTTTTATAAGGGATTGATGAATAATTACAAAAAGACGGAAATCGTATAAAGAATTTTTCGGAAATAACTTAGATAATTTTATATAAATTAATAGGAAAATAAATTATATTGCTTAAATTATTTGTTTTTTAACTTAATTACTCCGTAAAAAAAAATTAAGTTTTAATTTTATTTTAGTTGGCAGATTTTCTATTTTTAATTCATTCTTGTCCATTTCTGGCATACCCTTTTTCAAAGCTCTTACCTATTGTTTAAATTCAAAGGGAATGTTTTATTCTTTCAATGTAGAAGAATGAACAATAAGAAAATACCTTTTTGTTTTGTATATTATTTTAAAAAATATATTTATTCACTTTCACACACACAGATTACTGAAATGCATTTTAATTTTAAGGAGCTGGAGCGCCTTAATCATGCGTTAGATGAAGAAAAAAATAGACTTGAAAAAATGATAAATGAATTTAAAGAAAACCATAATAAAATGAAAAAAGAATATGAAGAAACAATTGCGGCAATGGGTGTTGTTCAAAAAGATAAAGAAACTCTTGAAGAAACTACTCAAAATTTACAGGTTCTAAATAATTGAGTGTATATTTTTAGAAAACACGTAATGAAGTATTCCAGAAATGAATTTACTTAAAAACATTTTACTTTAAATATTTTCATTTTTCTAAATATATAACACATATTATTATCCCAATTACAATTATATATATAGAAGATACTTATATATATATAATTAAAAATAAAATTTAATCCTAAAGTAATTATTAAATAATTACTTTTTATTTATTATAATTTTATAAAATACTTTCTACTTGTATACAAAATGTGATTCATATAATTTGATAATAATTTTTCTTAGCAATGTTTACAAGATCTTGAAAATGAAAAATTAAAAATATTAAATAATATTGAATCTTCGGATAAAGAATCAAATTGTTTAAATAATTTAAATCAAAATTTGGAATTGAATCTTAAAGAAATTGAAGAAGAAAGAATATTTTTATTAGAAGAAAAAAAGGAAGTAGAAGAAAGGTAAGAATTAATGTATTTATTATATTTATATAAAATTGTAATTAAAAATATTTTTTAGATATCAGGAAAATGAATTACGTGCCAAAATTTTACAAGAAGAAAAAGAAATTATATCTCAACAATCTGATCAAATATTATCATCTTTGAATGTAATTATTATATCTTTTTTAAATTTTTGTGAAAAAATCAATTTTTTTAATCTTAATAGTTTACAGTCTGATTTTTTTTTATTTTAATTATAAATATAAATTCAATATTATTTAAGTAAACACGTTTTAAACCGTTAAAAGTCTTAACCTTTTTTTATTTAAATCTTACGAAGGGGAGAAATTTACAATAAAATATTTATTTCCCACGATATCCCCTTTCAATTTTAGTTGAATGTGATAGGCACAGAGCATCCGTGATAGGTATATTAAAAAATGGAGTGGGAAATTGCCATTCCCTTTTGAAAGGATGGCGAACCGTCTCCTTGTCCATGTCACAAGTGTATTCTATAAATTAATATATCTAACGAACGAATGAAATCAAATGAAAAACTATTTAAAATAAAATATGAAAGAAATAATTTAAAAGCTATTTTATTTGTTTGATTGTAAACAAAAGTATGAAATAAAAAATATATTTTAATTATTTTTTTTTATATTTTTAAAATATTTTTTCGTCATCTATAATAATAAAAGCAAGTGTAATGTGTGTGCCTGTTTGTCTGTCTGTCTGACCGAGCTCTCCAGGCAAATCTATCGCACGCAGGGACATGGAATTTTTTACAGGGAAGCACAAAGGGGCTGGCCACCAGACCTCGAAGCCCGATTTTCGATTTTTTAATTAGAAAAATTTTAAAAAAATTATAAAGAATAATTAATTAAAAATAGTTTAGTTACCATACTAGATCATAGAGGCGCTGGTGACGATAATTTGGCGGTAATTTAAATTCTGAGCAGATAAAAATCTTTTTATATATCTATTGATATTTACAATATCTCAATTGATCTTATTGGCCTTTTAAACTTTGAAAACATTCACATTACGGCTATAATTTAATAGTATTAATTTTTAAGATTATGTGAGTAAATTATTTTAATTAAGAAAATTTTATCTCATAATTGGATTTTCACGTAAGATTTTAATATATAATATATTTTTTAATATTATTTTTATAGTAGTTTAGTGTTATGCTAATTTTATATTTTATTTTTATTTTGTTTACTCTGATTTTTTTTTAAATAAATTAATAACATTTAAAGTAGCATAAAAAAATTAATCGAGGCAGGAATATTGATGGGGTTTGAAATTAATAGTGATAAGACAAAATAATTAGTATCAGAGAGAATAATATTTGCAAAGAATTTAAATCGAGGTTGCAATCTGGAAATTATTATCAAAGGGGATCAAAATTATTAAATTATTAATTGTATTATATGGGTGGGAGGCATGGTCTATAACCCTGGGAGATGAGAATAGATTCAGAGTATTTGAGAATAGGATTCTTCCCAGCATTTATGGGCCTAAGAAAGATGAGGACACCGGGGAATGGCGGAGACTGCATAACAAGGAATTGCATGACCTCTATGCATCTCTAGATATAGGTCATAAAATAGAGAAGGCTGGGATCGGCAGGGCACATGGCTAGAATGGGAGAGGAAAAATATATTGGTGGGGAGTTCGATTGATAAACGTCCGTTTGGAAGACCAATTGTGAACAGGGCCGACAATGTAGGAAGGAACGTGAGAGAGATGGGACAGGGTAGGAGTTAGATGGTTATAGCTCAGAATAGGGACACTCGGGGGGGGGGGTACAGGGGGCGGAGCCCCCGTCTAGGTGTGGAGAGCGCCGAAGGCGCTCGAAGCAGCTAGTTATTAATAAAAAATAATAATATTTTTGTGGGTATGATTAAATATTCTTACTTGACATCCATGACATTTATTCATCATCTTTGTTCTATTGTATATAACAGGGGTTCTTAAACTGTGGGTCGCGACCCCCAGGAGGGTCGCGAGACTATTGAAAGGGGCCGCAAAGATCTGAAACTTTTGAATCATTATAAATAAAATTTTAAAATTATTAAATTATATATATGTGAAATTAATGGGTATGTATTCTTTAATCCTTATTTTATTTACATTGTAAAATAGTGCGATATTACATCTACATCTACGGTTAATATATATTTCATTATATGGAGGAGGGGGTTGTTTAAAATTTCCTAAGCTTGAAGGGGGTCGCTATATAAAAAAGTTTAAGAAGCCCTGGTATATAACACATTATAATTATACATGTAGTTTTCATGAATTAATATTATTTATATATATGCTAGGATCTTATTGGACATCGTAGCTTAGCAGAAGATGATCTTCGGGCCGAAGTTGCGGCCCGACTTGAAGCCGAAAATCGATTAAGACAGGCACAAGATTCTGTTCATCAACTCGAAGGAGTTCTTGAAAAAAATAAAGATTCTGAACAGCTTCGAGATAAACTTTTACCTGATGTTAAGAAATTAAGACGTAAGAAAATTTAACAAATTCTATCACCACTTGAGCTCGAAAGTTCCCGCCTCCTAAACATTCCGAACTCATCTCACACCCAGTAAAATTATAGTTTTATAAATTTTAATTTTGATAAAATGAATAGTGACGGAAAAATGTCGGGCCTTTCTCAACTTGATTGCCCGATAACATTTGCTGTTTATTTCCCGACAACAGCTCCAGATACATTTTTCCGTCACTGTACCTTTTTATTACACAATACCATGCGCACCATTCTTCTCTATTATCATCTCTTCCATTTTAAAATTTTATCTTGTATTTTAAAACTTTGTGAATTGACTCGATTCCTATTTGGAATTTCAAAAATCTGATAGTTGATTCACGTATCCTCTACCTTTACTGCCTTGGGACACGAATAATAGTAACTAATTTTATCACTGTTAAAATTTGAAACCAATTTTTTATCTATTGATTCATCTACTTTGGTAAAGTTTAACAAGAATTCTTTCTGCGATACTTTTTACATGACTGAATACGCTTTCATTTTGTTATTATTTTAAATTTCTATTTAATAATTTTTCAAAATATTCTTACTTCTTAGATAATCCATGTCTTTTTAAAAATTATTGTTATCATATATAACTTATCAATCTCACCCCCTTTGTTTCAAAATACTGTTCTTTTTGCGGCAATTATCATCTATTTCTAATTTTTTTGCTATCTCGTCATATTCGAAGTCAAAATTTGGATGTTTTTATACGTTTTGAAGGTTCCTGAGTCATTTTCACTAACAAAAGGTTGAGAAAAATGCCTGTCTGTCTCTCTCTGTATGTGTGTAGACAAGATTACGCAAAAACGGTTTGAGCTAGAATCATGAAATTTGGTACATGGGCATTATTCAAAATTCATAGTTTTCTATCAACTTTTGAGAAATGTAGTTCATTCGGAAGAGGACCATTATCTACCACGTTTTCATTTTTTCTCCCTAAACGGACCGTAAAAATAAAGATATTTGTTTGATAGTTTTTCACATGACACAACAATTGTAAAACACTGCTATATATAGAATTTCAGCTTGATTGAATCGCTGAAAGTACCGGAACTAATTTTTTAACACGTTGACTCAATCACGCTCCACCTCCAAAACAAGTAAGGAGTTTCTCCAAAAAAAGATTTGAAACATTTTTATAAAATTCGTAAGTAATTCTGTCTAGACCAGGAGCTTTATTACTTTTAGCTTTATTCAACACCTTTACCAATTCAGACATTAAAAAAGGGCTATCTAAATATTCAACAATTATAAATGGCTCCGCATAACTTACACTTGAACCCAAAAGCGAAGGGTTTAACAACTTCTTAAAATAATTCATCCACGCAACCGGCGGAATATTTTTATTTTCCTGATAATAATTAACTCTTTTAACAGATTAATAATTTTTGTTTAAATGTTTGTAGAATTTTTTGAAAAGGTAGCTGAAGAGGCGAGAATGGATGCTGATATGCCTGTGATTATGAAAAACGCTGTATATGCCCGAAAATCGTTAGCTATTCGAGGCCATGCCCAAATGATTGAACAAAACCGTCAAGATAAGGCACGCAGTTTGGGTAAGAGAAAATTTTACCATTTAATTTTTAAAACCAAATACAAATAGTTCATTCTTTCCACAGGTTTAGATCTTGGTTCTCCAATTGATGGTCCTCTAAAAAGATCACTATCAATAATGATAACTAAACATAGTTTAACTCCTAATTTACCTCGTACAATTGCTTCTCGAGTAAATAATGGTTAGTATTACAGATTTTATAAATATAACATGACATAAAAAAGCAAATATGAATTGATCAATTTTAATATTTTTTTAATTCTTAAATATAGACAATTTAATAATGAAGTTGAATATTCGATTCAAATTTACAAATAGAAAAAATAGATATAATATATTTTTTTATAAATTAATTTAAACATATGATTTTTTTTCAAATATAGGATCACTTCTTCGTAGAAGTCAATCTGGAAGTGCTCTTCTAAGTCCTGTGGATGTATCAAATTCATCAACTTCCCCCTAATAGACTGACAGTACTTATATATATTATAATAGTTATAAAGTATAAATATTTTGGTAGGTCTATACATGTTAATGTTAACACTTTTATGTATAATAGGTTAGTACAGTAAACTTCAAATTGATTTATTGAAATTGCTCAAAAATCAAATTTGACTGATAGCTTTAAAACTATTTATTTAGCTTTATAATTTTTTAAAATCTATTACTTTGACCTATATTATCTAATCTAAGAAACATTATCAGTCAAATTTATAAATTTGATCAAAATTAAAATTTGATTAATTTAAAATTAATAAAATATCACAAAATGTTTCACCAAAACTTTCAAATTTTGTTCTATAGATTAATATAATCAATCAATAGGCAAATTTCTTAAGGCAGAGTTGAATATCGTCTGTGATAGGATAGAAATATCTCAAAGGCTTGGTACTTTATAAGAAAATTGCATTCCTTTATCTTAATTTTATCTAAAATTGTATATTTTAATGAAGTATTTAAAAGGTGATAGATATTAAAGGTTCATAATTTAAGAATCCAATGTTTATTAATAAAAAAGTAATTAATATTTTTAATAATTCTGTGAAAATATAACATTCCAGTATTTATTTGAATAATTTTTAAAGCATTCCCGTCCTTTTTATTTTGTTATTTAATTTTAATAGTAACATTTAAACAAAAAACAAAAATTATATTCTTTAATAAATAAAAATTTAATATAAATAGAAAAGATTTTCAAAAGTTTTATCTTTTCTATTTATCGTAAACTGTAATATCATAATTATATGTTAAATAAATAAATTATTTTTATAATAATTTAAATTTCTTATGACATGAATAATTATCTCACATGTTCATATTATATATATTGTAATAATTACCAGAAAGTATAAAATTTATCTTATCTTTATTAAGAAGCATGCTTCATTATAGCTTTCTTAATGGGATCTAAACTATTGATAAAATTAACACCTAATGAACGAAGAACAACTAAAGGCATCCATGTTGAAGAATAAAGCAATTGAAGTCCATGAGTAGCGATTATAAAGCTAATATTTTGTCGTTGTCGTTCTGTTTCATACTGAGCAAGTGTACTAAGATCCTCTGAATTAGAAAAACAAAACAAACATTAAAGAAATAAGATTAACCTAAATAAATACATTACTTTGAATTAATTAAAATAAATTAAATAAATTAATTAAATAAATTAAATTCATTTAGAGAAGTTGTCCATTTTTTTATTTTTAAATATTCTTTATATTAATCTAATATTAAATGGCCAATTATTTATAAAACAAAATCTTATAAATCACTAAATAAACTAAAATAGATAGTGTAAATATAACACAAGTTGCTTGCATCAGGAATTCAATTTTCAATATTTAGTAATTTGAGGCAAACAATTGTAAAAATACATGAAAACTTGAATGGAAAATAAAAAGCCTATCACAAATTTAAATATATAATTATAATTCTTTTCTTTCTTACCTATTCGTTCTCCTCTTGAAATACCTTCTGCTAAATGTTTTGTGAGAGCTTTAATATCGCCAAACCCTAAATTAACTCCTTGACCAGCTAATGGATGAATTCTATGAGCAGCATCTCTAAGAAAAAAAAACAATCTATTTTGAATATTTTCAAGAATTCTAATTTTTTACATATTAATTTATTATTGCCTAATATAAATATCAGAAAACAAATACTAACTGAAAAATATGTCCTATCTATATATTTTCATTCAATTTATAAATACGTATTAAACTCGTACCCTACAAGAATTGTGTTTGGTTGAATATATCTGGAAGCATGGCCAAGGCCTAAAGGAAATGCAGCTCTGGATCCTGGTTGAATATTTATAATACTCGGAGGCAATTGTCGAACTGCTCCACTCACATTCTCTCCTAATATCTTAGATGATACTTCTGAAAACTTTTCAACTACAATTGATTTTTGACTTGGTTTCCACTAAAAAAAAAATTCAGAAAAATTATTTATATTCTCTTAAATATTTTATTTATTTAGATATAGAATAATTTTATTATTATGCATTATGTACATCTAAGAATAAATAAACAAAATATTCATTCATTGATTGATTTAAAAATATAGAGCAAGTAATTAAATTATAATTCTTACAAAAGCATCATTTACAGCATCCACAAACTCATCATCAGGAAGGGCTAATAATTGCTTAACTAAATCTTCATTTGCAGACCAGACCAAGGAGGATAATTCATCATTAAGCTGAAAATTCAATCAAGACCAAAATTAATTTGAATTAAATTAAAAAATTAATAAATTCTTACCGGAAGAAGTGCAATTGGTCCAGTGGGTAGGAATCGCTGCCAAGCAACGATATTTTCTGTTGGCTGTTTGAAAAAAAAAAGAAAAAGAAAATTATTTTAAATCGGAAATAATAATATTAATTTTTTCTAAAAATTATGCTTGTTTTGAAATCTTTGTTAAAAAAATATTAACGTTATGACATATGTCCAGGTTTTGAATAAATCTATACTATCTTCTAAACGACTTATATGAGATGATTTTTGGCCTATAATCTAACAATAAGTGATTTAACATTTTTTGATTTTTTTAATTTTAATTTCTTACATTTAAATTACTTAAAAAATGATTCCTTTATATCAAAGTTTTATAATTGCTTTCTAGATTTATAAAGATTCATGAATAAATCAAATTATTTATTAAAATGTGACAAATATCAATAAGAGGTTTGGACTGTCCTCCCCCTTCTTTAACAGTAATTGTCAGTGCTCATATGAGTCAATTAATCCCTTACAAAATGATATCCATTGACTTGAGATTAATCAGATAGTAATTTATTTACAATTAAATAATTGACGAAAATTCTAAAGTTTTTTAAATATTCACTTCAGATAATTTAAGCGTTGCTACGATGCCGCGTTGGTTATAATCCCAACTTAAATGTTTTATTCCCATTGCTTCTCTCACTTTAGATTGAAAACCATCAGCACCAATCTAAAAATGAAAAAATAATTAGTTAATTTAAATTAATCGATTACAGATTTTTTCAATAAAAAAAATTATTCATTGGGAGAAAAAATATTAAATTAGTTGGAGTGTCTCCACTCGACTATCTCGCAATTTGAATTGGATTAAATAACATAATATATTATATTTAAATTAAATTTAATTAATTATAAATTATAAATAATAAATAATAAATATTAAACCAGTGCATGTTTGGCTTTTTGTTGATGGCACCACGTCACGTGTTGGCGCGTGAGATTTGCAGTGTTAAAAAATTAATTCTGATACTCTCAACGATTCAATCAAGCTGAAATTCTATATATAGTAGTTTTATACAATTTTTAATGATGTGAAAAATTATCAAACATATATCTTTATTTTTCCGGTCACTTTAGAAGAAAAAAATCAAAACGTAGGTAATGACCCTCTTCCGGTTGAGCTACATTTCTCAAAAGTTGATAGAAAACTACGAATTTTGAATAATGCCCATGTACCAAATTTCATGATTTTAGCTCAAACCGTTTTTGTGTAATCTTGTCTACGTACATACATACAAACATACATACACACACACACACAGACATTTTTCTCAACCTTAGTGAAAATGATTCAGGAACCTTCAAAACGTATAAAACATCAAAATCTCAACATCGAAAATTTTCGTGATCGCAATACTATCTCTGGCGAGATAGTAAAAATGCATTTTATATTCATTTATTCATCATCTATATTTAGTCTCTACACACATATGAAATCTTATTCTGTTTCCAATAAGCTAAGCTATTTTAATTTGTAAAAATGTAAATATTTTTATTTAAAAAAAAAATCAAACAAAAAAAGTAAAAAAAAGAAAGATTAAAATTTAAGATTTAAAATATAATTTCAGTGTTGAGTGGGAATTTATTAAGGGGAATTTATTTATTTTTCCTTTTATCTTCCAGTTCAACTTGTCACTTGATAAGATATGTCTTGGCATACGCTAACTACGAGGTATGATGATGTGCCCGAGCTATATATAGCTATGGAAGAAGGCAGAGTTAACGAAGGGGATTGGGGAAAAGAACGCCTTCTCCCCCACTTCAACATATCTTAAGTATTTGTTCACCAGCAGAAAGGAGTTGGGCCACGAATCAGAGTATTCTTGTGGTCAAGAGGGGTAAGAATGGAAAAAATATTAATTATAATATATATATATATATATATTTAATAAATTAAATTAATTTATCTACAAAATAAAAAAATACCTTCAAAAAGTATAGAATTAACTCAATTCTAATTCTTAGCATTTCATTTTAAATGTATGTGAGTTGATGTATTTTATCTATTATTTGTTTTTTGCTTTTGATATATATTTATTTTATATTAACATATATAAATGGCAGATCTTGATTTTCAATTTCTATCTTATAATTTTAAACATTTTGAATTAATTTTAAAAACTCCTAGCTTAATATTTTACCAGGTGAATGAATATGAAAGAATGTTAAGGAATCATTTATCCATTATCAAATTAAAAAAAAAAATGTATAATACAATAATTTGATTTTGTGATTGTCTAATTTTTATTGGGAAGTACGATTTATAATTATATTATATTTTGGTTGATATATTATAATTAATTAAACTAATTCTAAATTTTTAAAATTTTCAAAGAATGCCACAATTATTTATCGTGTCTATAACTTTGATAATATATTAAATAAAACTGAAAGTAATATAATAAAAATTACAATCCTAAATGATTTCTATAATATATATACACATATATGATGTATTTATTAGCAATGTCGGAAAAAAGTAATACAAAGAGCCGCCGAGGAGATTCGAGTAAATCAAGACATTCAAAACAAAGCAAAAAAAGCATTTCTCATTCTCAGGTGGGTTGAAATTTAATTTATTTAGGTTTATAATATTTTTTATTTTTTGAATAATAAATAACTCTAAACTTTCCTTCACAAACGGCCTACAAAATGTAATTGTCGTTTCATGATAAAAGTTATGAGAATGTAGAGACGGGATAAAATAAAATACAACAACAAAAATATACCATTATATGTGCCACTCGGAAGCCAAAGTGATTAACTCCACATATAAAAAAACTGAGAAAATGAAGCCCAAAGTTCACAGCTTGTATTAAATTCACGGTTATTGATTACAGAAAAATGTATATTGCATTGCAATATTAAGATTATCAAGTTCATTATTCACTTCATATGTTGCAGATTACATTACAATACATTAGTAGCAAAATTTTAAAAATTGGAGTTAATCGGTTTGGCTTCTGAGTGGCACAATGTCGACGTGTATGGGTATTCTTTGTAATGTGGGCTTCTTTGATTGTTGATTAATAAATTAACCATTTATATTTTAATTTCTTGATAATTTTGTGAAAAAATGGGAATTAGATACCTTAGATATATATAATGAATATAGATGTTTTCAGCTTCTATTAAAATAAGTATAAATTATAAAATAATCATTTTCGGTAATATTTCGGTCATGTTTTAATCGTCACTATGTGTATGATTTTTCCCTTTATCTTTTTATTCATACATATCTTGTATCTTATTGATATATTGTTTACTAATTGTTCCTGGAATATAAACTAAAATCATTATAATGTTCCAAGATAGTATTAAATTTGTTGTATGCTAATTATTTTATAATCGAATTCATAGTAAAATTATTAATTTTTTATCAGGCAAAATTTTAAGAAATAGAGTTACATTTTTATTTTAAATTTTACCACTAATAAATTAATTTATATTAAAAGAACTTGATCCTATTAAATAAAAAAGTTAATGGCCAATGTTAAGTTCCCATTTAAGTAATATTATTATTTTATAGAAACGGTGGATAGATGATGATGATATATGTGAAGATCCAATAGATGATGATAATTCTGAATCTCTTTGTGATGATATTTCACTTGATGAGAGACGAGAATCAAGTGAAGGTTTAATTTCGAATCGAGAAATATCTACATTTGGACCTGCTTTATTTTGGCCACGAGAAGAGATTGAAAAGAATCTCAGGGAGCTTCCATGTGGTGAAGAGTTTTTTGGTAAAATAGAGATTAATTATTGATAATTAATTATCCACAACAAATAATAAAAATAAAATCTTAGGATTAATACGTTTACACAACGAGGCAGCTATATTAGCTAATAAACATGCTTTGACTTCAGCATTATTAATTAGTTCATGGATTGGCGAAGTAAATATTTTACTTCCATTATTAAAACATGAAGGTGTTAATATAAACATTTGCGATCAACATGGAAGGTAATTTTTTTAATGAGTATTTGAAAACTATTGATTTTCCAAAAATGATTTTAAATAATTTAGTTATTATATGATAAACCTAAGAAAATTTAATGTCAAAAGTGCAAATCTTACTAATTTAATTTATTTATCTAAACGATTTCTTTAAAAAATCTTTTGCTAGCTTAGATAAAACTAAAAAAAATATTTTTAATCGATCTCATCTCTTTTACATAAATGTTTAAAAATTAATTCAAACTAATGAATATTTTGTAATGTCACCTTTTAAATGAAATATTTATATGCTTGCCTGATACCATAGGTACGAATATGATGAGAGGACCATATTTATTGAAAAACCTCAATAATTTTTTGAATACTTATTAAATATTGTTTTATTTTTTTAAAATATATATTCTTAAATTCTTTGAGATATAATATATTACAATTCAAAATAATTTAATTAATCATTTGTTTTTTAAAGAACTGCTTTACATTTGGCTTGTTGTGAGAGTCATGCACCCTGCATAAGTGCTTTACTTTCTCATGGCGCTTTGTCTTCCATTTGGGATAGAGAAGGCTTAGCAACTGCTTTACATTGTGCGGCAGCAGCAGGAGATGTAATTTGTCTTAATATTCTTCTTCGATCTCCTCAATGCGATATAAATGCTGGATTGGTTGGAAGACGGAATGAAGGAGGTGGAAGAGCAACACCTTTACATTGTGCAGTTAATAGTGGGAATCCAGCTTGTGTAGAAGCTCTTCTAAAAGCTGGAGCTTGTCCAAATACACTCCAGGTATAAAAAAATTCAATCTCTCTATATATAATATTATAATATTTTTATTTTAAAGATTTTAAACAAAGCTTTCTTTTTAAGGTATTTACTGAAACTCCACTTCATGTGGCAGCGGCTTTGGGTTCAGCGGAATGTGTGCGTTTATTATTGGCTGCAGGAGCCGATGTTCGTTCCCAAATGGGAGTTGAAAGAACTACCTCACTTCATTTGGCCTCTGAAGATGGCAACTCAGAATGTGCTAAATTATTAGTTGAAGCTGGAGCAGATTTAGATGCTCGTAACTTAAGAAAGTGAGTTATAAAATATTTTTTTTTCTTAAATATTTAAAATTCAATAAATATTTTATTTAAAGACAAACTCCATTACACTTGGCAGCACTTGCACAAGCAGCAGGAACATTGGAATTACTTTTGAGCAGGGGAGCTAATGTAAATGCCGCTGATGCCGATGGACGAGCACCATTACATGCTGCTATAGTTAAAGTAATGAATGAATAATAAAATATATCATAATGATACTATAATTTTGAAAATTACTTCATTGTATTTAGGTATCACGTACATGCGAATGTGTTCGATTACTTCTTGATTATGGTGCACAGATCAATTTAGCTGATCGTTTTGGATATACACCCTTACATTTAGCAGCTCTTAATGAACTTTCTTCATGTGTACAATTATTAGTGAGACGAGGTGGTGATGTAACTAGAAGAACGCATGGAGGAGTTTCTGCTTTAGCTTTAATTACAAGAAGAACTCCAGACGCAATTCCGAAATTTATTGCTGCTCTGGATAATGCTGTTCGACTACATGAGCATGAAATAGGGGATATCGATTGTGAAATAAAATTAGAATTAGGTGTTTTAGTACCTGGACATAATAATCGATGTTTAAAGGAAGCTGGACAAGTTGATCAGGGCGAAAGTGCACTTTTACTTACTTTTATTGAGGTAAATTTATTTATTTAAACATTTCTTAAACGGAAAGATATATAATTATTAAGAAGAATCGAACTTCACCTAAAATCATAAATAAATATAGCCATTAAACCAAAAAAATGTTCACAATAAATGATTACAGAATTTTGAAAATTAATTTTCATGAACCTAAATAATATAATCTACTAAAATTTTTAGTGGTTGACCGAAAAAGATAATACTTATAATTTATTTTTACATTTTTATAATTGGGATTTAAAATTAATTTAAACATTGATTTATTTTATTTAAATTATCATTTTTTAAATTAAAGTCAAAAAAAATTAATTTGAATCGTTTTTATATTTTAGGTGGGTCATCGAGAGCTTCTAAAACATCCTTTATGTGAAACTTTTTTGTTTTTAAAGTGGCGAAGAATAAGAAAATTTTTCTTACTTGGATTAGTATTTCATGTTGTTTTTGTTTTATCTTATTCCGGACTAGTAATCTACCATGTTGGTTCAACATTATTACTATTTTTAAATCTAATTTTATTAATGAAAGAAATTTTTCAAATGGCTCATAGCTGGCGAGGATATGTTCGTCATTGGGATAATTGGCTACAATGGTTTATTCTGATAACTGCATTTATTGTAGGAACATCAACATTAGATCCACCTATTTTTTGGGAAGAGCATGTAGCAGCTGTTGGAATATTTCTTTCATGGCTTGAATTAATGCTTTTAATAGGGCGTTTTCCAATGTTTGGGTTATATATTCAAATGTTTACAACTGTAGCATGGAATTTTGCCAAGTTTCTTCTCGCCTATTCTTGTTTATTAGTGGCGTTTACATTAAGTTTTACTGTTCTTTTTCATAACTATAAAGCATTATCTGAAGTAGGTCCTGGATTTATGAAAATTTTAGTTATGATGTCAGGAGAATTAGAATTTGAAGATATATTTTATGAAAATAGTGTACAATTTCCAATCACAGCACATTTATTATTTACTGCATTTGTTTTATTAATAACTGTGGTTTTAACAAATCTTTTAGTAGGATTAGCAGTTAACGACATCCAAGGACTTCAACGATCTGCTGGCCTCGATCGTTTAGAGAGACAAGCAGAATTAGTAGCGCATTTAGAAAATATGTTATTTTCAAGATTATTACACTGGGTTCCACGACCGATTTTAATTTTTCTTAGAAAGAGTGCATTGCTCCTGGCAGCTCCCTATCCCTGTGCCCTCTATATAAGACCAAATGATCCAAGGGATAATCGATTACCTCGTGAGTTGGCACGAGCCGCATATAGACTAGTAGCAGAAAGAAGAAGAAGGGAACCATCTCGATCATGTAGAGTCAGAGATTTTGCTAATTTAAGTTATAGATATCATTTAAATACTCCTCAATCATCTTCAAGAGATCCCATTATTACCGTAAAAGAAATAATTAGAATGTTAGAAAATACTAAATTAACAATTCATGAAGGAAATCGGCATCGCATAACACTTGATTTAATTTTAAGTCAATTAAATGAATTTTCTCATGATCTTGAAATACCTTGATTTATTTTATTAAAATAAATTTGGAAAATAAATACGAAAAAAAGAAATAATATTTCGTCTTGATTACGTATAATTATAAGTTTTATTAAAATTTTTTATCTAAATAATGAAATTAAAGTTTTAAATCAAATTATTAAATGTAAATTTTCAATTTGTTCATTTACTGATGCCAGTAAAGACTTTGATTGAATAAATTTCACTTAATTTTTATAATGTATAAATATCCTTTAATGATTCCTTTAAAAAATATTTGAAATATTCAAGTAGAAATGTTAATAAAAATTTTGTTAAATTAAAATACTATTATATATTATTATTTTCAATAGAGATTATTAAAGATTTAATTATAATTAGAAAAACAATTTTTAAAAACTTAATTTATTTACTTACTAAAAGATCACATGTATAAGAAGTTCCATCTTCTTTTAAAATTTGAGGTTTTCCTTTTGATGGATTCAAAGGGAAATATACATCTTTTATTTTTGTATTATATTCAATATCTAGACCTCCATTTAAATTTTCAATTTTTTCATTAAGCGATGCCAAAAGTAGATTATTTTCTACTATATAACTTATAGGATCCGACATATTCTCTTTAATAAATTCTATAAGAGCATCAGAATATGATTCCCAAACCTAAAATAAATATTTATTTTCAAAATATAATAATCACATAATTTAATTGTATTATTTTTTTTATAATAAATATAAATGAAAAAATAATTTAGAAAAGTTAAAGTTCATTATTTCTATAAGAGACCAACATTGCTAATTATAAAAAATAATCTCCCAATTTTTTCATAAATATATATATATATATATATATATTTATACATTTTTAATTTCAGAATTTAGATAAATTTTTAATTAATAAATTTATACAAGATTTTAGGGTCCACTTACTCAAAGAAAGTTTGAACATTTTTTAATTAAGTACTACTGTTATTTAATATTAAAAAAATAATCAAACTTACCTCAATAAAATATTAATTTTATTACTTTTAGAAATAATTATAATTTTTAGTAAAAAATATTAATTATAAAAATTAATTAGTAAATAAATATAAATAGAAATATATTTTAGATTTACTTTGAAAATAAATGAAATATTATTAGAAATTTATGGGGTATTTATCATCATAGAAACTCCATCAAAGTGATCAAAGAACAAATTTGCAAAGGAATGGAATGCATTTCACCTTTATTTTGGTAATTCTATACGCTATGTATGTAACGTTATATTAAAGAATATACTATATTTATTTAATGAAATCAACTTACAATCATTTTTCTAACAGTCTTAAATCGTGTTTTTTCTATTTTATTCCAAACACCTAATGATTCTAATAAACTTTTACTCTGTTCATTTAAAGATACAACTCTATTACTATAAGTTGTATTGACTTTATAATCAGGTTTTGGGCCTAGTTCTAAAATTAATATTTTTTTATTTGAAATCCATGAATTTTGTGCTGGAAATAAAAAATACATGTTTAAAATTACTAATAAATTAAAATATTTTAAGTATTTAATTAAAATAAAATCAAAAATAAAATTGGGTTACCTAGAGAATATCCTAATGTTAATCCAATCATACCTCCACCAACAATAATTATATCATAATTTTTTATAGAAGTTGTACATGATCTCGTAAAATGTATTAATGAACTTTTGAACAAGTTAATGTTATTTTTTACAAATTTATTTAATAACGACATAATTATAAAGAAGAAATAAAATAAACAATAAATAAATAAACGGATGGTCTGTGTTATGTATAAGGATCACAGAGCATCCGTATGATAAGGATGCTCTGTGTAGGAAATTATTTAATATTTTAATGTCAAAAATTGGACCATTTACATTTGTAGAGAGCGTTGTAAAATATTTTGAATTTTGCGCATTTAAAAGAAAAGGGTTGAATATTTGAAATGGAAAAAATTTAAATTTATTTTTTTATTATAAAAGCACATATATATGTATAGTTTCAATAGTCAAAACATGCTAAAATAATATAATAGATATAATGATTTGATGAATTGAATAAATATATTATACGAGTTATTGAATTTGTATTAAATAAAAATGGTTGGGAATTATTTATTTATATATATATAATTATTTTATCTCAATAACTTTTTCATTCTATTAAATACACAAACAGCAGCTGTGTACTTGTAAAAATGTAAATTTTATAAAGTAAATAAATTGTTTTATGAATTGACATGATAAAATATAAAAATATTAATTTTAATAATTCACAAAATGATTAAAATAATTAAAAAATTTATTTTATTAATTCTAATAATTGAATCGTTGCAAATTAAAAGCTTTGTTGTCTATTTTTTCGACAGTTTGAAATTATTGGCTTAACATTTATAAAGGATAATGGGGCGGACAAGCCAGGCGACTGCCCGGGGTGCAAAATTTTGAGAGTCTGATATAAAAATAAAATATTTTTTTACATTCATTATTTTTTTAGATTTTATAATAATTTTATAATCTATATAAAGTATAACAATAAATTATTTGGGTATATAAAGGTTTAGTTCTTTCCCCATTACTATTCAATTTGTTCATGTCAAATATTAGCAAAGTTATAGATCCTCATACGAAGATATTACAATTTGCTGTATGTATATTTATTTCATCCAAAAATAGTCTAGAAAACTCCGAAAATTTAATTAAATCCATCCATCGATGAACAAATGGTTGGATGATCACGGACTTGAATTTGAATTAAAGAAATCTCATATCTTCTAGAACAGAGGTTCTTAAACTGTGGTCCGCGGACCCCTGGGGGTCCGCAAAGCCATCGTACAGGTGCACGAGAAAATGATGAGTCAGTTAAAACTTTATTTAATATAAAAGGAGCGATGGCATGGCTTTGTGAGGAAACAGATCAAATACCCAAATTCAACGAAATGTGCAAGAAAATTATTGCTACCGTTTCCATCTTCATATTTAGCTGAATTTTCTAATAAAATCTGTTCTACAATATGCAAAAAAATCGTTATTCACCAATCACTGTTAGAAATATTCACCATATATCCTTGTTCTTATGAGATCTTAAGCCAGAAATTAACTATTAAAATGACGTAAAGTACCTAAAGTTGGGATGGGGTCCGTCAAAAAGAATTTTCTCAAGTGGGGGTCCGCGGAGTACATAAGTTTAAGAACCTCTGTTCTAGAAGATACAAGCTTCCAAATTTAAATTCTATATCAGCCAAGCGTCCTCCTTTTGTAAGTGTCCTACTAACTGTCCTCAATTTGTCTCTAAAAAAAAGTTCAACCGTTTTTTGGACTAAGCTTTTGAACATTTCCGAATTTTTTCCAAAATATTTTTTAATTTGGTTTCAAAGGGATGAAAATGTCCTGATTTGGTGTTTTCAAAAAATGGTCACCTTAATAATATAAATATCCAAATAGTTAATAATACAAAGTTCTTAGGGATTCGAAGTTAAACTGGGAATTACAAATTAATGAAGTAATTAGAAAATGTGAAATGAGACTTAATAGCATCCGTTATTGTTCCAAGATATGGTGGGGAGCTCATCAGGATATATCTCTATTAATGCACAAAAGCCTATTAAGACCTATTCTAGATCATGGCAGCTTCGTATTTGGTAATGCCCCTCAATCGACGCTAGTAAAACTGGATCGTATGCAATACAGGGCCCTAAGATGTTGCTTGGGTGTTATGAAATCAACACTTTTAGTAGAATCATGTGAAATGCCTCTTTACCTGAAGAGATCAATGCTTGTGGACAATTAATAATTGTGCTATTAAAGATGAATTAGTTCTGAATTCTATTCAGTGTTTAATAAATAAATTTGATAAACACACATATAAATGAACTAAATATATCCAGATGACAAACTCGTTCAAGAGAGTGGAAAATTATATTAATAAAATATTTAAATCTGAAGGTCATTTGATCTACAATTACAAATTTGATTGAATCGCTGAAAGTAGGGGAATTAATTTATTAACACGCGCCAGCACGTGACGTGGTGACATCAACATAGAGCCAAACACGCGCTGGTTTAATAAATATTATTGATTAATTTTAATTTATAATTTAATTAATTAAATTTAATTTAAATATAATATTTGTTAATTAATCCAATTCAAATTTGCGAGATAGTTGAGTGGAGACACTCCAGATTTTTTTTCGATGATTTTGCCTTTTTTTTTTGTTCAGGTGGACTGAAATAACATCAAATGAATGAATGAAAGTATATGTATTTCTTAAATATAATAAAATACCAAATAAAGGTCACAAATCTAATTATTTTATTATTACAAATTTATTAATAAAAATAATGAAAGAATATTTTTTTTTTATTTTTATCACACAACATTGATGGATAAAATGATTTTTAATCTCTAAAAAGTTTATTTTTATTTATTAACAACACTTGAGGTGCTTTAAACTAAAATATAAAAGGTTTTGTTACCTACTCATTGTGAAATTAATTAATTTTTATTATTTTTACGTTTCATAAAACCCAATAAGTAGATATCCACATATAATAAATACAATTAATTAATAATTAAATTTATTTCTTTATCGTGTAGGTTTGATTTTTTTCTTTTTGAAAAAAATTTGCAAGTAAATTTGTATTTCTTGTAAGGAGGAGCGCCAAATTTTGTTTAAGAGCAGAGAGCTTAAAACCCTGCCCCGACCCTGCATTTACGTATATTCTAATACTTCTAATACTTATACTAAAGCAATTTCCTCTCGAGGGTACTTTTCATTATATTGATTAAACGTTAATATATAATATTCATCTAAATAAACGCATAATAATTTGAGAGGAAATCTGTTTTTAGCTCCTGAAAAAATTGCTTTAACGGACATCAAACCTTTTAGTTTGCAACGATTCAATTAAACATTAAACTATTAATTTATTAAAATTTTAATTAATCTAATATTACTAGTCATATTTAAATATTTACTGCTCAGACGACCTTCGGCGATATTCGCTTCTAGAGAGTGGGCTCTCATCCCTCTACCACTGAAGTGAGGCATAGTGCATATTACATATTTTGATGAAAGTCTATGTAATAGATTATTTTATTTCAATAAGTATATATGTTAAAACCTTGATTTTCTTTTTGTTTTCTTATTTAATTTTTAATTTAATTATATATTTTATTATATAAGTTATAATGGAATATAATATTCCTTAATATTCATTTTATTATGCGTTTTTTGTTATAATTGAATGAATGCTGTATAATAATATGTAAGGAAATCTAAAGTTAGAGATATGAGACATTTTATGACACTAAAACTTACTTTATTAACGTTATATAAAACTATAGTAAAACAAAATATCTATATATTTAATACGACAGTGTCCGTCTGTACGCAAAAAACTCCAGAGCCTAAAATACAAGGAGTAAGATAACCAAATTTTTCTGAGGTGAAGGGTACCTCAAATGATGAAAAATAAAAAAGAAATTAGAATCTTAGGTAACTCCTGAGCTGAGCTGAGGGTGTTCCATTTTCCAGAAATGTTACAAAATAAATATATATGTTTGTATGTATGTAATTTGTTTACTTTTTTGCTGTCATAGAAACAGAAATTAATAATAGATGGACTATTTGAATATATATATATATATATAAAAATTGAAAAATTTTGAAAAAAAAGTACGAAATGTCCTAAATATTGAAAAACGAGACGAGACGTTTGGTCACCCTATCAATGACCCTGGGAGACGAGAGTAGATTGAGAGTATTTGTGAGATTAATATTGTTTGCAGCATTTATAGGCCAAAGGAAGATGAGGTCACATGGGGATGGCGAAGAAGGCATAACGAGGAATTGCATGATCTCCAGAAATATAGTTAAGGTTATAAAATCGAGAAATCGGGGATGGGAAGGGGACTTGGCTGGAATGGAAGAGGCTAGAAAGTTCGGCGAAAAATAAATTTGGGAGAAACCGATTGGGAAACATCCGGTGGAAGACCAAAGACCAAGGTGGGTGGACAATGAAGGAAGGGACATGGGAGAGGGTAGGATTTGGTTGTAGCTCAGAATAGGGACGCTTAGAGAAATGTGGATGCTGCGGCTAAGAACTTTCGTAAACTGTAGAGACACAGAGTTAGATAAATATAACATATACAATAATAATATATAATTAATTTACTGATTAAATTAAAATATATTTTACAAGAAAACAAATAAATGTCTTATCTACTTATATTGATTGAAACAAAATGGATGAAAACCTTTTACATACAGACTTTTAATCAATTACTATGTATCACTCAGGGGTAAAGGTGGGCGGAGCCCCGTCTAGGTGTGAAGAGCGCCGAAGGCGCTCGGAGCAGCTAGTAATAATTTAATTTAATTAATATTTCATCTTTCCGAAACTCCCAATATATATTTAAATCGTCCGCGTAACCTAAAACTTAAATTTTTTGTCAAAATAGATTTCTTTCGACTTCTCCCAAATTTATATAATAATGTATTTCAATGCTAGATTAAATAAAATTGGTGATAATCCACTCCTAGTTTTAATCCATTCTGTAATTCAAATGTTTCTGATAAATGATTCCCTCTTCTATCTGTACCTTTACTACTTTGAAACAAATTTGAATCAAACAAGCTAATTTATTCGAAATTCCCATTAAAATTATAATAAGTAAAAGTTTTCTCTATTTTATTCAGTCATATACTTTGCTAAAGTTCATTTATGTGTACTAAAATTACATTTTCGTTTTTCTCTATGGTCTATGGCTTAAAAATCATAATAACCGTTTTCAAGGGAGTCTGCATGACCTTTTATCAAGTTAAGTTGTATATGGTTTCCTCTGTCAGTGATGACTTTAGTTACACAGATAATTTTTGTTTGCATATATCCAATTTCATTTAGTGTATTTATTTGTATTGTAGGAATTGAAGTGTGTACTTTTGGAATCGGAGAAGATATTGAAGATTTAAAATCATTATATTTGATATATGATAATATGATAAATGTAATTGCTCCGAGTTAAGGAGAAAATATGAAGTGGAATTTTGAGTTTATATAGGACGTATTCCAAATTATGTCCAAAGGCAATAAACGATTTTTTGTCATAAGACATGGTTAAGTAAAAACAACCGTTTTTTTTTACTTTGAACCTAGTTTTGAGCGCGCACTTAGAAAGAAGAAAAGCAGAATCACATAAATGGTGCAGACAGTTTTATCTGAAAATATCGGTGTATCTGTAAATTTTAACTTATTTCTATGTGGATAGTATTTGTGGGTAAAGATTTAAGATATTCTATACAACTACGCAAAGCATAAAATGGAATACGATCAAGGTTGATGAGAAAAGTGTTACTGTGAATAATTTTCAAGATCAGAAATATATATATTTCTATAAATATTATTGTATATATTTTTACAACTTTTTCTAGAAAAGTGTTCTTCAAACTGGGTTCCGTGAACCAAGCCCAAGGGTTCCGGGACTATCGTTATTTTTTACGTTTTCTTTGTATACATAACTACACAGACTACACAAATGTAATTTTTTAACATTATCGTTCTTTGGTATAATAATAAAAGTAAAATACTGTAAGAATTTTTTTAAGTATTAATTTAACATTAATATTAATTCTATAGGGTTCCTTTAAAAAATATATTACTGTATAGGGTTCCGCGACTTCAGAAAGTTTGAAGACCACTGTTCTAGATTAATATGATAGATAGATTCACACATAACATTATAACATAATATACTGTGATATTTTGTTTACTTATATTGAAGAATATTTTTCAGTCTATATAATTATAAATCAAGAATTATATAAAATATTAACATTATATAGGTTTGTAATTAATTTAATTTTATTTAATTTTTATTTATTTTAAAAAAGGAAAAAGATATGATTATTTAACATAAATAATTTTTTTTAAAGAAAAATTAATTCTATTTCATTAAATAATCATATTATATTTTATTTTTATATTAAGTTTTTTAAAATTTGTATAGATGACCTGATATGCAAAAGAGACAAACTTTCAGGAATTCTTATTTAATAATCGAAATTGATCAGATATCTCGTTAAGAGAGGTTTATAATCCGGGCTTTTTTAAAATAATATAAAATTTTACTCATAAATATAATTCTAAATTAAATTAATCTATTATCCTCTCTGTAATAATTGGGATAATTTAATTTAATTTAATTTTTCTATTTTTCATAAGCTTAGTATTTGAAATTTTTCTATATATTATTGTAAAATATTTGAATTTGTCATATTTTATATTTTATGATTCTGAATTTAAATTATTTAAATAATTTTAAAACAAGTAAGAAATTAGTTATTTTGGTATAGAAACATGTGATAATATTAATATATTAAATAAAATTGTTTTTGTGGTTGTTATAAGAATTTATTATGTGACATATTTTTGATAGTGATAATTGGTACCCCTGTTTTATATGTGTTTTAATGCTCACTCTGAAATATTCCACCTCCCTGATTGAATTCAACCCATCAGAACATCTCGCGCAAATGCTTTCATTTATGATTTTACTTGGACACTTAAAACGTCGCTAAATTTTAATTATTATTAAAATTATCAATTATAGATTTTTTTTATGTTTTACAATAATCCTCGTTCCAACTAAAAATCGGTTAAAATGTAAATATTACAAATATATTATAATATATTATAAATATAATTAATAAGTTATTAATTGATATATAAACATTTATTTATTTTGAATTTTCAGATGTCTCAACATCGCGGTAGAGGCAATAGAGGCAGGGGACGATCTGTCAGCAAACCTCCCCAACATGAGGGAGGATTTCCAGAACTTCGAAGACCTGGATCCCAGGAGTCCAGCCAACAACAACAGCCACGGGCATGGGGGGGCAATCCACCTCCCTCTGGTGTTTGGAGCAGGGTAGGAAATTTTTTTATCATGTTCTTAAGTATTCAATTTTGTTTAGAATTAAATCATTCTAATAATTTTAAATTATTTATTAATTGAATTAAATTTAATATATTATTATAGTTTAATATGAATTGATATATATGATTATATTTATATAAAAATTAATATGACACTATAACATAAGTTTAAATACTTTTAAAAAGTAAAATTATCGTTTAATATATTCTAAGATTTGATTTATTATTTAATAGCTTTTTCAAACTAATCTAATTTTAGAAATAACAAAAAATAGTTGAAAGTTTATTATCAAAATAGAGAATTTGATTGAATTAAATTTAACATTTTTCTCTGTAAAATTTATTAATTTTTCTAAGAAGACTTATTTTACATATTGAGTTTCATTTATTTTATAATAGATTAAATCTTAAATTACAAAATGACTGGGATAAAGAAAAATAACATCATGTTAAACATAAACATTGTTTTTTGGAAAAAAGTAATTTTTTTATTTTAAATTTCTAACAGCAACCATCAAATATTTTATGGCTTTATTTGTTTTACTTGTCAAATCATTTATATATAATTTTCAAACAAATAAATTTTTCTTTTTAATTTTTTCATTTGAAAATCGGCAACGTTGGAAAAAACTTGAAATGGGCTCTTTGTGATATGTCTATAAAAGTTTTTTTATTCTCCAGGTCAAAAAAGGCAACATTGGCATACAAAAGAAATGTTTTAAATTTACAAACAATTATTCTAACAATAACTTTGACAATATTTCTTTTTTATATCTCTAGACAAAGTTTATTAGGGTCGCCTTAAAACACGATAGTAAATCATTCATTCAATTTCTTTTTATCTTTTTATGGTAATTTTTCAAATCATTTTTTCACTATTAATAAAATATATATATATAGGTATATAACAACAAAAAAATATTTATTTTTATAATTATATCATTAATACAAAGAATTGATTTATTAGAAATTGTCTGATTATAATTCGAAGAAGGAAATATAAAGAATAATAATTCTTTCAATTGTTTATAAGAGAATTGATAAAAGTATCTCAATAAAATAAACAAAAGAATATTATGAATCATACATTTAAGGAGATTTATTTTTATTTGTTTAAAATAATTATTGGAATTCTAATGTTTATCTAATATTGAAAGCTTTGTTTTATTTCTTGATGAATATATATATTATTAGAGAAATAAAAAAAATACACGAATTTATTCATATATTCGAATAATAATAAAATAACATTGTAACTTTAGGATCAAAATGTATAACGGAAATTTATAAATACATTGTCTATTACATTGAGCCCGCTCCAATTAGATTCAAAGGCAAACGATGATTATATTCATAATGTCAGGGATTTTAAAATATTCTCAAAGAAATTAGTTAATAGTTATTAACTACTTAATATATTAGAAAACTTGAATTATTAAGAAAAAATATTTTATAAACGTTTTTAAATGGTAGAAATCAAAGTTTAACAAACTAAAAAATGTTTTTTTAATTTTCAAAATAACTTTTCATTAAAAGTTTTTAATTTATTATGACCATATAATTTGTATCAGAAATTTAAACAAATATTTATTTTCATAAATCCTCTTTTATTAATTTTTTTTATAACTTTAATTTCATTTTGTGAGTGTTGAAGGAATTTTATAGATTAAGCCAAACAAAAACGACACACATTGATAAAATATTGTCTCAATACTTTTAAATAAACTCCTACCAATTGATATATATTAAATCATATTTTATAATATGACAAAAGCATTGTCATTTTGTATAAACAAGCAAGCTTGCAACTGGCTAGTTACAGGCATTTTTTAACCTTAATCAAACAGGAAATGCACCCACACAAATTTTGCTTTAACGCTTTTTTAGTTTTAAATTTTTATTATATAAATTAAATAAATGTTATTTTTTTCTCGTTTAAATGTTTCCTTATATATAAATATAATCTTTACATAACCCTTATGATTGTGTGATCATATGAAATTTGAATTTGTTTTCATAATATATGAAAAACCTGATTCCTTTCCCTCATTGAATTCATTCATGTTATATTAGATATAATTTCTAAGAAAAAATGCTTGCTATTTCTTTTTTCTATGATGAAATATAATCTTTTTAAGTGTCTGAAATAAGATTGAATGAATAAAGCTCTTTATTCTCGACTAGTCTACATTTTTATTATGATTAGTAAAGATATCCAATGTATTATTTATCAAAATAACTACTCTTTTTATTCTATATAATTACTTATAAATAAAAATAATCTATTTATACCGATTAATCACAATTAGCATAATATTAAAATGAATAAAATAGACTTACTAGGGAGAAAGTGACAAATTTTACTTATTAAAAATTAATAATATATATGTACAAATAAATAAAATGAATTTTATAATGTAAACTAATGTTTATTTAAATATAAAAAATTTTAAAACTGATTCTATTAATTATAATTTCTTTAAATATTATATTTTTTCTGTCTACTCTTTTGGATCGAAATAAACTGAATAGTCTTAAACCCTATAGAATTTCGCCAATTTAACAGGTGGCAGATGATGATCTATACTTGGTAGCAACTCGTTCCCATTTAGGAATCCCTCTTGATTTAATTGAAATAGATTATTCAATAAAGGCAACTCCAGCAATGCAATCTCTATTTAGATAGAAGTCAAGCGATCTATATACTTTTATAAAATTTAAATTTTAGCGAGATTGATCTCATCTCGTTTCAATCAATATTAAAAATATATCTTAAAAAACTATTATTTATAGATATTAAACGTATAATATAATAAATAATTAAATAGATATAGATATACGAGGGTCATTTCTTTGTAACCATATATTAGATATTAGAGACAATTGTATATAAAAAAATAATTTTATTACCAAAAGTTACTTACACTTATATTTACTTTTCAATATAATCGCCGTGAAAATTGAGGCATTTGTCGTACCTTTGGACCAGCTTACCAATACCCTCTTCATAAAAGGTTACCGCCAATTAGTTGAAGTGGGCTATATCTTGAAGCATCCATTGATGTGACTGTCGTTTTGCTTCATCTCTATTGTTACAGAAAACTTAGGCTACAAAAAAATTTGTGATCACTGGGTACCGAAAATATTATCAGATAACCACAAAACTCGCCGAATGGTGCCCATTTTGACATTCCTTCACCGTTATGACAATGAAGGGGAAGAATTTTTGAAATCAATTTACAAGACAACATCATAGTCTACTTCAACTCATTGGCGGCAACTTTGGTATATATATATATATATATATATATGTTGCAGTCAAAGCGTTCATTTAGTCAATGTATACATTTACAAGCTAAAATCCGTAGTTAAAGTATTCATTTTGACCGAAATGAACACATTTGCTAGTGGATGTATGCATTCACGGACTGCTTATAGTCAAAGTGGGAAGTGGGTTAAATTTACCGGGAAACCTAAAACCTAACCACTTTATTGATTAAGTCATTAATAAAAATAATAAATTTGTTTTTATAATTAATATTATTAAATATTATTATATCTATTTATTTTATTTGAATTCAAATTGATTTCCCATACATGTTAGGTGTTTTTGTATTTTTATGTTATAACACTAGCTCTAGTGCAATAATCATCGAGTCATTAATTAATTTAATTATTTGCATATATTTTATTTAATATTATAACCTATTTTCATTGTTCAAACTTATAATTATTATGTGTTCTAATTTCAAACTAAAATTGTAACCATTTATATTCACTTTTATTTAATATAACCTATTTTCATTGTTCAAACTTAATTATTGTGTGTTCTAATTTCAAATTAATTCCCGATTCAACTTTTGTTTTATTTAAATGTTTATGTTGCACAGACGAGAGGCTAAATCTAGAACGGCGATCATGGTCCTGCGCTTGTCAAAAAAAACTTGTTCCAACTAAATTTTATTTTGAAATTCATCAATTAACGCTTTGACTGCAGTTGGTTAGTAACTGCATGCATTCACTAAGCAAAGTGTTCATTCTAAGAGTGAGGAAACAGTGACTTAAATGGGAAGTGAATGTATGCATTGGCTAGTAAATGTATACATTGACAGGAATGTACACTTTGACCTCAACATATATAAGTACACAGGGTATTGGTAAGCTGGTCCAAAGGCACGACAAATGCATTAATCTTCACGGCGATTATGTTGAAAAGAACACATAAGTGTAAGTAACTTTTGGTAATAAAATTATTTTTTTATATATATTTGTCTCCAATATATAGCCTATCGGAGGTTGAAAAAAAGACCCTCGTAATTAAGGTATTGTTGTTTCTTGGACCCGCCTTGCAACATGTTTAGGCAATAGGCGATATTGATTGAAACCCATCATAAAAAAATCGAATTCAATTTTTTCTAGGTAATTAATAAGATGATAACATAGCTCCTTATTAATATATTAATTTTCTGGTAATTAGTAGAAGAAGAATTATATATATATATCAGTCGGAAATAAAATAATTTTTATTCATCCACTCCAAGTTCAAATATTTTTTTTTAAACTTGTAGTGGAGTCATGTCAAACTCCCGGCCCGCGACAAATATTTTTGCGGCTCGGCCAATATTTCGGCAAATATTTAAATTTCTTTGTTTTTCGCGATCAGGCTTTCGACTTTTTTAAAAAATTTTCAATTTGTCTTAAAAAAAAAGGTAAAATGTTTTTCGCAATCAGAATTTTAAACATTTCTGACTATTATTCGAAATAAATCTACCTTTCTATGAATATTGATTTTTTTTTTTCTAAAGTTAAACTTGTTTGGCCCAAGTGTACCTATGAGTTTAACATCCCTATTGTAGTGGATGACACTTGATGTTAATAAAAGGTTTTTTCAAATATCAATTAATTTTAATTTTATATGAGTCTTAATTTATCTCCTAAATCAAAATTTATCAGAATCAAACTTGTCTTGCAAAGTTAAATAGAGCGTCGGCCTGGAATCTTCGTTTTGGGATCGAATCTCCTCAAAGTATAATGTTTTTTATTTGATTTTCAAATAATTATTAATACTTTAACTAGAATTTTAGAAGTTTGTAATGAAAATTTAAATCAACCAGCAGTAGCTCAATCGGTAAAATGTAATGATTTCAATATTTTTCATGTGAATGCGAGTTTAATTCTTGCGCCAATAGTCAAGAGGAAAAATTGTAAGGAGCTTCGTTTTCTATTTTCCCACTTACATTGTTTTTGTCATTTTATAATTATTTAATAAAAAGGAACTAAAATAATTTTTTCTTTGTTGATCTCTTTAGGGATTTAAATTGCTTAATTTTCATTAAAATAAGCATTTTTATAAATTCAATATATAGTTTATTCATTATTCATAGTATTTATAGAAAACATTTAAATAAACTGTATTTTAGATCACTCAATGTTTCAAAATAAAATTTTATAATGAAACAACACTGGTCAAGAGTGGTTTTGGTGCCAAAGATTTTGGAGGTGATTTTATATGAATTTGATGCCATGAATTCAAATATGCCATTAGTTTTTGACTATCAGCTTGAATTTTTAAGATATCAAAATTTTAGTAAATAAATTACACTGTTTTAAAAGAAAAAAACATGGTTTAAACCAGTGTTTCTCAACCTTTTTGGACCAAACGCCCCCCTTTGTAAGACCTGCTTCTTAATTCGCCCCCCCCCCCTCCTATAGATTTTTACAGATAAAAATTTCATGATAATCCCTAATATAAGGTAGGTACACTAGGTGATACTTAGAGCCATATTGAAAAATCGAGTTTCAGAACATGATTGCAAAATCATCTGACCTTTTTTTTATTTTTATTTTTAAGAACCATATTGAAAAAAATTGAAAAAAGAGGAAATGTTTAAAAAGTCTGTTCGCAAAATCATCTTACCTTTTTTTAGAGTTGAAAATGATTTCGCCCCCCAAAAATAACTTATCGCCCCCCAAAATCGTACAATCAAATAATCGCCCCCTTTAAGATTTCGATCGCCCCCCAGGGGGCGATATCGCCCAGGTTGAGAATCACTGGTTTAAACAAACAAATTAAACAGGGAAATTTTATTATATTACATAGATATTACTTATTAATACAAAATAAAACAGATAAAGTGTCATCATTTAAACCAATTACTCTCATTTAAACCAATTACTCACTGAACATTTCGGAAACTTGAATTTATTTTGGAACATTCCCGTTTTAAAATCCAGCAGTAATCTGCTATCATGTGAGTATCCCATCTTCCTTGATAGCGATCCTCCATACATTTTATATCTTTGTGAAATCTTTTACCTTGCTCCTCACTAATGTCTCCTAAATTTTCTGGAAAACGGTCAGAGTCCCTCTCGCTCCGCAAACTTATTGAACAACCTAGTATTATAAAATTATTATTATTATACAGGAAAATCGTTTTATATTCTAAATATTTAACTAATAAGTTAGCAAGAAATATAATTCCATGTCATATTTTTTTTAATATTTATCTGCAATCGACACTTATAAGGTTAATTTGCCATAACGTTGAAACTCCAAATCACCAATAAATAACAAAAATCATTCCTAACAGAAATTAAAAATATTAATCTATAATGAATTTTCAAACA
Organism: Labia minor; assembly: GCA_963082975.1. Classification (NCBI taxonomy): domain Eukaryota; kingdom Metazoa; phylum Arthropoda; class Insecta; order Dermaptera; family Spongiphoridae; genus Labia; species Labia minor. The sequence continues at coordinate 63,977,737 of OY720344.1, read as the reverse complement.
ATCAATCAATCACCTAAATTTCTTCGTTACAATTCATTTACTATTGGTGCGACAAACCGTATTCATGCTACCTGCCGTTTCAGCAGCGCTTGCTCTTAACCCCTCAAGCCGGGAACCCGAGTACGTACTCGCGCGACAAAATCTATCGTAACAGCGGGACCCCGAGTCCGTACTCGCCGGCTTCCAGCGTTTATATAAATATGCATATGGCATAGGAAAATTTAATTCCCAGCTTGAGGGGTTAATTGGAACTTTTAGTGTTTTTTAATAATTCTTTCTTTCTTCGGAAAGCCACGAACCTTCAACGATGGTGTAAATATATTTGTATTTAACCCCTTGCACTCGTATTTGGAAAGGACGCGTGGCAACTCGGAATTGTTTCTCATATTTGATTAAAATAAAAATATTCTAGTCTGAAAATATAATAAAGCAATTTACTATTATTAATATTTTTGACGAGTCCAATGATAGAAGGTGGTGGCGACTATATGGCGACGTTCGAGTGCTAAGGGTTAAATAATATTGGTGAATAAATTCGTAATTAGATAAACATTTTATTTTATCTTAATCTAATATGGAACATTATATTTAAAAATTCAGCAACAAGGAGGCCAACAACAACAGCAACAGCAATATCAACAAGGCGGTCATCAGCAATATCAACAACGTGGCCAACAACAATATCGACAACAGGGTGAACAACTACAACAGTATAGTCAACAACAGCAATATCGTCAACAGGGTGAACAACAACAGTATAGTCAACAACAGCAATATCGTCAACATGGTGGCCAAGAACATAAACAGCAGCAGCAATATGCTCAAGGAGCGATAAGTCGTCATCAAGGAAGCAAACCTAAGGGAGTTAGTGGAAGTAAATCAACAGAAGTAATTAGAGAAGACATGGCGAAACTATCCATTGGTAAATAAATAAAATATCTTCCTAATTTCAAAATTTATCCTTTTATTGAGAAGTATATATCCAGCTACTATTAATGTACTTATTATGAATTGTAAAAATTAAATTAAATTTTATTTTTAACCTTTTTTATCTAAATAATTTTTTTAAGGTCCTTCTTCAATTGGAAGGGGTTCTTCCAGAGGAACTCATGGTAAACCTCAAGATGAACAAGTGGAATTTATTGTTACAAGGCCTAAGGATCTTAATACTAAAAAAGGTTATTTTTTAATATTTCTTAATCATTTTCTCTATTTATAATGTTATATATTCTTTCATTAGGAGAGGCTGGACATGTAACTAGATTTAAGGCCAATTATTTTGTGTTGGAAACTCATACCGATTGGTGTTTATATCATTATCATGTGGATATTTATCCTGTTGAAGATAGAACTGTAGTAAGAAAAAAACTTCTTCGTGTTCATAAGGACAAAATTGGCGGATATATATTTGATGGTACTGCATTATTTACCAGCGCACGCCTGGCACCCGATGTGAGTAATACTTTTTAAATAATGAATTAATTAATACCATCTTGTCTCTTTTGTATTTTTTAAAAAATAATTATTTTGATTTTTTTTTTCTTGTAAACAACCTTGGTCCTCGTTTTAAGTAAATTGAGAACACTATTTGTTGAAATTATTTTGAAATTTACCGTTAAAATGAAAATATTAATTCATTATCAATTGTGTATCATATTAATAATTATTAATATAATTTTCTTATTCTTTTTATTTAGACTCTTGAATTATTCTCAAATCGAGAAGAGGATGACACTAAAATGAGAATTAATTTAAAACTAGTCGCCGATCTCGCAATGGGGGACCATCATTATATACAACTCTTTAATATTTTAATGAGACAATCAATGGGTCTTCTGAATTTAAATTTAATTGGACGTAATTTCTTTGATGCACTTGAAAAAGTAATTATCATTAATTTTGTTGTTTTAAATTAAAACAAAATTATTACCATTAATTTTACATATATAAATATATATTTTATTTTAGACTACTGTACCTGAATATAATATGGAAATTTGGCCTGGTTACGTTACATCAATAAGACAGCATGAAAGCCAAATTTTAATGTGCGCAGAAATAACGCACAAGGTTTTGAGAACTGATACAGTTCTCGACCTGTACAGGAAAACTAGAGATATGCATAATGGCGATACCGTTTTCCTTAAATTAATAACGGGTCAAATTGTGTTGACAAATTATAATCAACGCACCTATCGCGTTGATGACGTAAATTTTACAACCACCCCTAATTCAATATTCAATCTTAAATCTGGCGAAAGTATCTCCTACCGAGATTATATCTTAAAAGTATTTTATTTTTATTTTATTTAATCTCATTATATTATTTTATTTTAATAAAATAAATATTATAATTTTATTAATAATTATTTTATAGAAATATCAAATAAAAGTTACCGATAATAATCAACCTATGTTAGTATCTCGTCCAAAAGCGAGAGAAATCCGTGCTGGAATGTCTGAGTTGGTTTATCTAATTCCAGAATTATGCCACATGACTGGTTTAACGGATGAAATGCGAGGTAATTTCGGTCTTATGCGTAAGCTAGCCGAGACAACCCGCGTCTCTCCTGATGTAAGGGTTGGAAAACTTTTGCAATTCAACAAAAGACTAAGAAATTCCAAATCTGTGAGTAAAAACAAATTTTCTATAAATATTCTTTTTAATTTATTGTCAAGACCTATATTCAAAGTATAATGATTAGTAACTAGTGCTAAAGAATAAATATCATTTTAGCTTGTTGAACAATTTGCTCAATGGAATCTACGGATTAGTGAAAAACCTGTTGAGTTCTCTGGTCGCGTTTATGACAAAGAAAATATTTTGGTAAATAGAGAACCATTAAAATTGGACCCAAAATCGGCGGGTGGTGATTGGTCGAGAGAAATGCGAGGTAATATTAATAAAACTGGTGCACTTAAATACATATATATATATATATATATTGAACATAGAGGAGATAAACGCGATAGGTAGAGAGATAGCTAAATTAACTTATCGTTTTAAAATCTATATTTTCATTTTTTTATTATATTTTTTTCTCTTTACTTATGATCAAAAATTTGTTAATTAAATGACAAAAATAAAAAATATATTTAAAAATTAAAAAAATATAGCACACATCAGAGTTTACTTATTTATTTTTTTAATGAAGAATGTCTTTTTTTAGGGAAACCAATGTTGGTTTGTGCAACATTATCAAATTGGGCTGTTATATACCCAAAACAATGTAGAAACGCCTTAGATAACTTTATATCCTTAATTATGAAAACCTCGGAGCCAATGAAATTTCGTATAGCTCCTCCAATTCTGTAAGTATTTTTATAACGTTTTTATCAACTTCGTTTCATGTCTGTCGTTTCATGTCTGTTCGCTCTTATGATAAAGTGAAATCGATTTTTCATCAACTTTAAATTGATATAGACTTTTGAAAATTTTTATAGATATTTCAATAGAACCCTAGAAGGTATGGAAGAAATATAATTGAATTATAATTAAATAATCTAAAGGTAATTAACGATTTAGTGCTTTAATATTTGAATTTTCATTCACGCCATCTGACGTATAAATATTTAGTTGGTTTTCGTTTTGAAAAAAATTCAAAATAATTTATAACATTTAAAAGATAAATTTTTAATTAATATAATAATAATAAATATATTTTAAAAACATTACTTCAATAATAACATTTATTTAATATAATTATAATCGATTTTTTTTTCTTTTATTTTATTTGCAAGTAACTACCTCCTTCTGTATTGCTCCGATTAATTTTTTTCCAAAGAATTCTGAAGCATAAATATTGATTTTAGGATAGATTTTATTTTGAAAGTACTTAATTAAAAATATTTTATAGTATTAAAATTAATGATGAATTCTTATTAATCATTTGTAGTGCCAAGTAGGGGTAGGTTTCCCCTCAAATGGCATAGAGAAAAGATATTTATTTTATATATCTCCCAGAGAGAAAATGAAACAAAGCAATAAAACAAAACCCTTTTTTATGAAGACAATGCGAGTACAATATCATTTATAAAATCTCATATTAATATTAATTATTTATTTATAAATATAATATAATAATTATATTCAATAATAGCCCATTTACTTAATATAAATATATAAATTTTAGAAGATTAATATTTTTTTTTGTTTTATTCAATTTGCAAATTTTCGTATAACTATTTTCTATTTCTCTTGTTATATTGTAATTAACTGTTTTGGATTTGATTGATAATATGTATCTTTAAGAAAATAATTCTTTTAAATTTGTTACATACTTTGATATAAGAATATTACAGGGAAAAATAATAGATGAAATTCTTAGCTCTTAATCTATCAATAAAGAAATTTGTCAGTATTTAATTAAATTTTTATTATTACAAAAATTTGACTTAATGTATAATATAAATAAATAAAACTAAATGCGCCCAACGTTTTTAATTGAAAATGAAGCAATCCATAAACTTTGTCAGTCTTATTGAAAAATTATTTTATTCTTTTTAGTCCATGAGAAAAACGTTATTTTATAAAAAACATTTATATTTATATTATTTGATTTTAATTTAATTATTTCATTAAATTTGTATTTTTAATTTTAAATATTTTATAGTTATGATGTTCAAGATGATAAAGCCTCTAATCTAGTAAATGCTATTGAAAGAGTCATTTCTACTAAAAATCCACAATTAATTTTTACCGTAGTCACTAATAACAGAGGGGATAGATATAGCGCAATTAAAAAGAAATGTTGTGTTGATCGAGCAGGTAATTATCTAATTTAAAATTAAATTATTATAATTTATCTAAATTTTATATAAAATATATATATTTTAGTTGCAAGTCAAGTAGTTTGTTCAAAAACAATGCAATCTAAAAGTGCCTTGTCAATTGCTACGAAAGTAGGAATACAAATGAATTGTAAATTGGGAGGATCTCCATGGTGTGTTGATATTCCATTATCTGGTACAATGATATTTGGATTTGATGTATGTCACGATTCAAGCAATCGTGCTAGGTCATATGGTGCTCTTGTGGGTTCTTTAGATAAATCACTCACCAGATATTTCTCAGCAGTATCTTCTCATACCACAGGGGCAGAATTAAGCAACGATTTAGTCAGTAATGTAATAAGTAAGTAAAATAATTCATTTTAAAGAAAAATAAAACATTCAAAGTTAACATTTTTTGATATTTTCAGAGGCACTCCACAAATATAAAGAATTTAATCAAAATTGTTTACCATCTAGAATCATTATATATCGAGATGGAGTGGGAGATGGAAATATTCCATACGTTATGAATCACGAGATAGAAATTCTTAAAGTATGTTTTCATTTAGATTTCATGTTATATATTTAAACTTTTAATAAGATACCGGCTTCTAGATTATTGTACTATTACTTTGGCTTCAATTATTAATTGTTTCCTATCTATACAAATTACATAAATTTAAAATAAAAATAAAATAATTTCTTTCTAATCTGAGAGATTGAAATATTACAACTTGGTTTTCCGAAATTTTATTAATCTTCAACCTTCAAAAGCCTTTAATTCGTACAGCTCTTTATTATGATATTATTTTAAGTTAAATTAATTATTTTTATTATTTATTTAATCGTTTTGTTATATAGGATAATCTAAATAAAATATACACTACTCCAGTTAAAATGGCTTTTATTATCGTATCAAAAAGAATTAACACCAGGATTTTTACAATGAGAGATCAAAATCCAGCCCCTGGCACAGTGGTTGATGATGTCATAACCCTTCCGCATAGGTAAATGCAAAATTAACTTGAATTAAATATAAATTACTTTTATAACATTTAATACAAGTATTTTTAATTATCTTGAATAGATATGACTTCTTTTTGGTATCTCAATCAGTTAGACAAGGAACTGTTAGCCCCACATCTTATAATGTTATTTATGATACATTGGGGCTTAATGCAGATAAGATACAAAGATTGACATATAAATTAACTCATTTATATTTTAATTGGAGTGTAAGTATATTTTATTATTAACTAAATCTGTTTTTCTTATTTATAGTTAATAATGTTATTTTTTAGGGAACGGTGAGAGTCCCCGCACCAGTGCAATATGCTCACAAACTTGCATTTTTAGTTGGACAAGCATTACATGTTAATCCTAATGAAAATCTTAATGATGTTTTATATTTCTTGTAAACTCACTAAATGATATTTTTCTTCTACTTATTCTTTTTTAATTAAATGATTTGTACCTTTTATCTAATAATAAATGTTCGCGATTAATCTACTCGATATAGGTCATTATTTTTTTCAAAAGATATATTTTTTTAAAAAAATATATATAATTATTATAAATATTTGATAAGAATTTTTATAAATTTTCTAATGAAAATCAATAATTAAAAAAAAATGTTTAATGTAAGAATTTAATTTTTATTTAAGTTGGTAACATAACTATTATTAAAAATAGTTGTACATTGAAACTGGAATAATTATCTTTATTCTTTTGCACTTAATATTTCAAAATTAAAAAAGGTTTTTATTTTAAGCATATAAAAGCATTAAGGTTTTTATAATTATACATAAAAAACCAAACTCTAGGCATATTTAAGTTTTTTAAAATCGTCAACAAAAAAGTTCATAGACCGATACAATTTTTTCATTCCTCTTTCTCTATGATAATGATCTTTGATCATTTACTGTCTTCCAAAAGTTTATTCACGAAAAGTATTATCTCTTTTATACTAGTTTATATTTTCATTTTGTTATTTTTTTATTTTTTGAATTTCTTTATTTATATGATAAATATCTTGTTAATTTAAAAAATAAATTAACCAACCAATAATTTTTTTTAATATATCTTGAATAAAAGATAAAAAAAATATATATATATTCATTTTATATTTTTTTATTAAAATTTATAATTGTTATAATGTAAATAATATTAACATTGGAATTACCAATCATTCTATATATTCATATATATTGGTTAAGAAATTCTTGTATGGCAACTTTCAACAGCCTTTTAAAAAACTTGTTGACCTTGGATTTTTTTTTTTTTTTTTTTTTTTTTTTTTTTTTTTTGAATAAATTTGTTATATCAATAACTTTTGGTTTTATTTCTCTCTCAACCTTCATGATGAACTTTAATTTTATCGGATCTGCAGGTAATTTATTATAATTACTTTAAAATTATATAGTATAATTTTAAATTAAAAAGGGTTTAAATAGATTTAATAATTAAATTGTTTTCATTTATTCTATGCTAAGAAATTTATATGAATATTATCCTAGTCAGAAATAAGGTAATTTATATTTATTTTTAAAATGTGATTAATTATTTTTCTATAATATATTTTGCTACTAGTCTTCATTATTCATTTAAAAACTTATTTTATTTTTTTTATAAAATTTAAATAAATTCCTCAAGCCACCATCCAATTGTTTTTATATTTTCCGTATCGTATTCGTTTAGTTGATCCAATTGGTTACCTGCAAAAAACTCCTTTATATTTAGATTGGGTATTGCCCATCCTAACCTATTTTATTTCTATGCAATTTAAATTCCTTTATAGAGCTATAATTTATATATACAGTATCGAACAGATTAATTGAAACAAGACGAAAATTTGTATAAAATCTTTTATTCATTATTCATTTCAATAATAGAAACAAATTATTACGATTAATATTTTATGTGGCCTCCCTTGGCCTCAATTAAGAGTTTGATCCTCCAGTATCCACAAGTTTTTGCTGAAGCATCCTTTCATCTCTAAACCATATATTGATAATAGTGGTTTTTAATTTTTACACTGTGGTACAATCCAATGTAGGCAATCGATTCTTGCAAATTGTCTACAGATTCTTTATCGGGTTGATGTCTGGTGAACTCCCTGGCCAATCTAATATGGTGATATGGTTTTCCGAAAAAGATTTGACCATTTTTTTCGAAGTATGGCATGGAGCAAAATCCTGCTGAAAAACTCACTCGACATTTGGCCACTGCTTTTTCAATTCTGGTATTTTTTCTACCAATATGGACTGGTACTTTTCACTATTCATCATACCTGTCACTGGAACAACACGCCCTACTCTATAATTTGAGAAACACCCCTAGAACATTTTTTTAAGGTGTTTGGTGGTTGAGATGACGTGTGAGGAGTTCAGTTTTTCTTTTCCCCTTCGAATAAACCAAAATTATTGGCCTTGCAGGATGAAATGACTCATAAGAAACCAAGATTCTTATTCAATATTCAGCCATCCAATTTTCATATTTTTTTGGTCCATATAAGTCTTTTGGCTTTCATTGTTATTGTTAAAAGATGTTTCCTTGCTGGTCTTCCCGCTTGACGAACAATCATGGGAGTTATGAGGACACCAGTTTCAGCCAATTCTCGAGCAAGGTCTACTACAGTTTTACGGCAATCATTTCGGCTAGAATTCAGTAATCGCTGGTCATCTCGTTTATTTGTCGTTCTTTTTGCGCCACATTTCCTCTTCCTCTTCACTGAGATATCCCCTGATCCCTTATGACGATTGAAGATCCAATTTACTGTAGCCAAACTTACTCCAATGTTTTTGTGGTATGCTTAGCCATTGTCACGTTCATTACTCGTTTATTCATCGATACATCCATCTTTGTAAGTACGGACAAAATGCTGAAATTTAACAATTTTTATTTGAAATAACAAAAAATAAGAAAAAATCACTCAACCGATATTAAAACAAGTGTTGCACACTGAGCAATACTTGCTAGATTGTGTCAAAAATAAAAATAACCACAGTATTGCCATTACAAATACTAACAAGGGCGACAAAGTGCAGAAAATGCAAAAAAATGTGTTTGTTTCAATTAATCTGTTCCTTCCTGTATATACTATATATATATAGGTAAAATTGAAATGGGCCCTCTGTTATTTACAATTATAATTGAAAGACAAATTTTGTTTATATTATAATTTAGGCTGTTTTATACTTACATATATAGTACTTATGTAAAAAATACATAATTTTTACTGTGGTCGCCGAGACCCAAAATTGATTATTTTTTCTTAAGTTAGTCGGGGTTCAAACACGACCGAATAAAGATCTGTATCAAGAATAACTTGTTTTATTTAAACTCCGATTATCCATAAACTCAACAGTTTTTTTAAATTTCTTTTAAGGAAATATTTTTATTTAGGTTTCGGTGGGCCCCCCTCGGGCTGGTGGGCCCCGGGCGGCCGCCCGGCGTTTAATCCGCCTCTGCTTACGATACATACCACACTAAAACTTCATTAACAAGTAACACTATTTCTTCTAATATAATCAACTGTTTGGGATTTGATTTGATAATATGTAAATTTAAGAAAATAATTTTTTTTTTTTTTTTATTTAGCGTCCATTTATTTTGTACATCTGCCGAAGGCAATAATACATGGTTTACAATAAAGAGTAATAAAAGGGGGAGGGAAGTAAAAGGAAATTATAGGGCAGGTTAAGGAGAGTGAGTCATTGGAAGTGTGGGTAGGAAAATAGTCGAGGAGGAAGAAGGGAATGTCACTGAATTATTAGCCTGATGGCTAATCCCAGCAAGGGCACCATCGCGGGTCTATTTTAATGTCTCTTGACAAGTCCTGTGGTTTGAGTCTTTTGAGTCGTCTCAGTTGTCCTTGTGTGTCTAATAGTTGTCGGGCTTTGGGATTAGGGTGTTTAAGGAGTTTGTAGCGAAGGGGCTGTAATTTTTAATTTCCATTTCGATTGTATCTATTGCGAGGTCTCTATGAATCAGTCTGTTAGGGACATACCAAGGAGCACCGACTATCAGTCTAAGTGTTTTGTTTTGAAACCGCTGAATCAGGTCTCTATTGGATTTGCTAGCGGATCCCCACATCTGGATGCCATAGGTCCAAATGGATTTAAGGATCATTTTGTAAATTAGAAGTTTATTGTCTATCGTCAGTTGAGATTTTTGTCGGAGCAGCCAGTATAATTTGTTAAGTTTAAGTCTCAGTTGTTATAAGAAAATAATAATTCTTTAAAAAATTGTTACATACTTTGATATAAAAATATTACATTGAAAAATAACAAAATATTAATTTCTTAAATCTTAATCTATCAATTCTATTATTACCGCATACTTCGTATAAGGGAAGTATTGGAATCGTCAAAAATTTCGACTTCGAGATTTCGATAGATCTTGACGTTTTAGACCTCCTGAGTCTGAAAATACCATTTTTCGAATTATGTCTGTGTGTGCGTATGTATGGATGTATGGATGTATGTAATGTTTGTCTGTGAGTAAATTTACTCAGAAACTAATCAAGCTAGGACTTCGAAATTTGGTACACCGATATTATTCACAGTTTGTAGAATTCTATCAAAATTTCGTAAAAATCGGTTAACCTGAAGTGGTACTTTACCTACACTGGTTGCGTTTACCTTTCAAGTAAAGTACCAGTTTGCTTCGAGATATTTGCTTCATATTTTGTATATAGATTTAAAAATATGAAAAAAATTCAGATACCAAATTTCATCATGATCTGATTACCGGAAGTGACATTTTACCTATACAAGTAGCGTTAGGTGTAAATTATAAATATATATAATAGTGTTAAACCATTTTACTTTATAATTTAAATTAATTAGTTTGTTTATTTTTATTGTTGTTAAAACATAATAATAATAACCTAATTACCTATTTATATGCGGGAAAGTCTAGGGGAGGACACTCCTGATTTTTGCTTTTGCACTTAAAAAAAGGAGCCCAACCTATATATCATTTTATTGCCTAAACCCACAGGCCATATATATTGACCAAAACTTCGATTATTCGTTTATTTGAAATTTTCTATATTTTACAATTTTTTTTAGTATTTTAATGTTGCCGAGTATTTATGTAATTTAGATGCAATTATATTCAGTTTTTTTTGTTAATATCTGTTCATTTCTTTCTGTACTTATAAAATTCATCTTTTTTGGTTTTTTGATTAATGCGTTAAGTGGTTTTAATAGATATAAAATTTTGAAAATGACAAATCTAGTTTGAGTAATTTGTAATATTTTTTATTAAACATTATAACATAAATAAATTCTTAATTTTTTTTAGGTTTACTATGGAAAACCAATAGAAGATTTTATAGTTCTCAGGCATTAAAATCTATTATTTCAGAACAATTGAATTCTATTGAAGCAGCAGGAACTTTTAAAAATGAACGTATAATAAATGGGAAACAAGGAGTTAAAATCAAAGTAGACGGCCACAGTGGAAATATACTCAATTTCTGTGCTAATAATTATCTTGGATTATCTGTAAACATTTTCTTATATATATATTATAAATCTAAACTAATTCCTCAATTAATTTAAATAAAAAATAATTGTATTACAATATTGATAAAGAATGGAATATATAATTTAAACTTAATATTTCAAAATAGAGTCGGCAGATATAATATAATAATATAATATATAATAACTACCACCACCACCATCTTTTAGGTGAATTAACACAAAATACTACTAGCAATAACCCATATATGTATTTATACATATATATTGTTATTTCGCCTTCATAAGAAAAATGGAAAAACAGCGTCTTGATAAACTGTTGTTCTCGAAGGAGCAGATGTAACATTCCTGCAACCACTGCAATGATTGTTCACAAGTTTTTCCCATTAATAAACAATGTTTAATCAAGACGCGATATTCCAGTTTTTTCATTTTTCTTATGAAGGCGAAATAACAATATATATGTATAAATTTCTTCTTGAATGGTTAATGTAAATTAATCGAAGGTCCGAGAACTATGTACATCTCTGATTTAAGGACTCTGACTTTATAGAAAAGTCACATATTCTTAAATAAGGGGGTTATTGTACCTTTAAATATATATCTTGCAAAATTTCATTCCACATTTCTACATTCCAAGCGAAAAGACATGATTTTTGCAGAACTCTTTCACAGCTCAATCGAAACCCTGCATTTTATAAACATCGTGGTGACTTTCATTTCAATTCTGTTCCCGTAGTTCTTACTCTTTGAATCCACAATAAAATTGTTAGAAGACTTTTAACAGAATCGCGGGTAAATAGCTCTCTGGACTGCAGTTAAATATTAGCCATGTAATTTTTTTAAAAAAATAGACTCCATCACATAGTCAAAGTCTGAATACTAACTAAAAACATTATTATTCATTATGTACACTGATCTAACCACATCCCTCTATTTACTCCGAAAATTTCCCAGCGAATTTCCAAAATGTATAGGTTATTTGTGCTCCCTGAAAATGTACAAAAATTCTTTAGGTTATATTTTTGTCTCTCCTCTCCTTACCTAAAATTTGATTATATTATATAGATTATTGATTATTTTATTTATTTTTTAACAAAATTTTAATATTTTAATTTATATTTTTAAAGAGCCATCCTGCAGTTATCAAAAAAGCAAAAGAATATTTAGAAGAATTTGGTGCTGGATTAAGTTCAGTTCGATTTATTTGCGGAACACAAAATATACATAAAGTATAATCATTCCATTTAATAATAGCGTTCCCTTTGTTAATTAATAAAATTTACAATAAACTATTTAAGGAATTAGAATTGAAAATTTCTGAATTCCATAATCGCGAAGATGCAATTTTATATCCAAGTTGTTTTGATGCAAATGGGGGACTCTTTGAAGCACTATTAAATGATCAAGATGCCGTTTTTAGTGATGAACTCAATCATGCTTCTATTATCGATGGAATTCGATTATGTAAAGCACGGAAATATAGATACAAGCATCGTGACTTAAATGGTAATTCATAGTTAATACAATTTTTCTTTATTGATATTCAAATTAATTTTTTTATTTTTAAGATTTGGAAAATCATCTTCAAAAAGAAATAAATGCTAGAATTCGTCTGATTGCTACCGATGGTGTATTTTCAATGGACGGAAATGTTGCACCATTAAGGGATATCTGTAACTTAGCTGAAAAATATAATGCTATAGTTTTCGTTGACGACTGTCATGCCACAGGATTTTTTGGAAAAAATGGAAGGTATAATTAAAGAAATTCTATCTTAATATTTTTTGTAGCCTTCCATATGTCTTAAGATTTATAAAATGAACTGAAATAAATATTAGATTATAATCAATATTTATAATAGATTTAAAAAAATTGTTAATACATGTTAAAAAATAAATTTTAAATTATAAATATTATATTTTTTTAGAGATTATATAAAAAAAGAGGGGACAGAAAAAAAATGATCTAGAAAAAGTTTTATTTGAATACCGAACACAAAAAAAAATCAATTTTATACCAAAATTTTTAAGAGAATAAACAAAACCAGCTGGTCAGAGCGCCTTCGGCTGGTACATCGTATTTGGTTAAAAGTAGTAAAAGGTTTTCATCCATTTTGTTTCAATCATTATATTACATAAAACATTCATTTCTTTTTGTGTTCTTATTTAAAATATATTTTAATTTAATCAGTAAATTAATTATATATATTATTATTGTATATGTTATATCTATCTCTATTTATATAACTCAAAGATACTCGAAAGTTCTTGGCCACATTTCTCCAAATGTACCTATCCTGAGCCCTTGTCCCATCTCTTACGTCCCTTCCTATGCGTCCATGGTCTTGATTCCCTTTGATAATAATTTTTGATAATAATTTGGATGAGATAAGCCTCTTTACTGCATGATAACAGGCGTTTCCCGATTGATACCTCGATTTAAATTCTTCTCAAATATTATTATCCTTCGTGATTACATTCAATTTTTCTACATATTTAAATTTTACATTTTGTGTATTAAGATTTTGTATGTTAATACTGTTTCTCTTTGGCACTAAATATTTTTTCTTATCACTATTAATTTCAAACCTCCATTAATTTTTCCTCGCTATCTGTAATTGCAATTGCCGAATCTCTTATAATATTTTAGCCTAACTTTTCAATTTTTTTGTTTAATTGCATTTCGAGTGATTTTTTCCCAATTTGTGTAATCACATACTCACAACATGCAACATATAATTGGCCGTGGGAAAAACATGGGGATTGCAAATGAACTCCGCAGCACTTGAGTGTCTGGCTCTGAGCTTTTTTGATAGTATGTTTGTTTCCTTAGAACCTTTACCTCCACAAAACATACTCACATTGCACTTTTATAATATATACCGGGACCCTGAGCCTTGGCTCGGTACTTAAGTTGAAAAAAATGATTCATTATTATTGGATTTGGCTGGTAATATTAATACCTGGGACACCGAGCTCCGCTCCACCCTTTGAAAAATATTGATATACAATTCTTTAATTATTTATTACAATTATTAAATGTTACACATTTGCATCAATCTGATTAAAATGAATGAACGTGTGCTCCTCAATAATACATAAATATATAATAAATACATATATTTTTTTTTCTATAGTGTTTTTTTGAAAAACTGTTTAGTTATAAAACAAACAATTTTAGCTAGTATAATAAGATTATTCCAAGTAATATCGTCTATTTCTATTCGACACTATTTTCACTCCTTATGGTAGCGGCCCAGTCGATGATGTTATATGGATCGTTAATTAACCATTAACCATTCACCGAATCGCCATTCAAATAATAACATACAAACAGAAAAGTAGGCGTGTTGATATAAAATATATACCTGTGTGACAACGAACTATCACTCGACCTTTTAACCACACAATTTATACAATTTATTTTTATATACTATTTATTATAATTGTTAAATGGAATTTCTAAAAATGACCCATTAAAAATTTGTTTCCTAAAATGTTTCAAAATAATTAAAATAAATTTCATTTATATAAATATCTATTTTTATTTTCTCATTCAAAGAATATTTTGTTTATCATTTTATTTTTTTAATATTTTATTTATAAAACACGAAAACATTTAAAATTATATGAATAATTGATCTCATAATTAGATTTTCATTTTCAATTGACGATCCTACTATATATCGAATCGAATATAAAGATAAATCTTCTTTTAAACGTTGTGTGAAACAATTTCAAATAATTTAAATGTAAAACTATTAATGAAATAAAAAAAAATCAAATATATGAATATAATATAAATATTTTTAATTTTATTTTAAGAATAGATATGTATATATCTCACAGGCGGTGGTTGTGACGTCACATATATACATTTAAATTTAGAAGAAAAAAACTAATAAAGTTGTAGTTTTCGTGAGATGTGATCAATAAAACTCAATTTTTCTTTATAAATACTATCTCTGGTGTGAATTTCAAAAAAATCGTTAGAGCGGTTTTTGAGAATAATGAAACAAACAAACAAACAAACAATTTTTACTCGTATAAGAAGATAAGATAAGATAAGATAAGATGAATAGAAACGTTAAATTATAATTTTAAAATTAAAACTTTTCATTAAGGATTATTTTAAAAGATTTTTAAAAAAATTTTACAGAGGAACGGAAGAATATTTCAATTTAAACAATAAAGTGCATATCATCAACTCAACTTTAGGTAAGGCCTTAGGTGGAGCTTCGGGAGGCTATACTACAGGTCCTAAAGAACTTATCTCGTTATTACGACAAAAAGGACGACCATATTTATTTTCCAATTCTCCGCCACCACCTGTAGTGGGTGCAGCTGTTGCGGCTTTCGATCTTTTAATGAAGGACATTTCTTTTTTAAAAAGAATTCTAAAAAATACTAATCAATTTAGAGAAGGAATGACTAAGGCTGGTTTTACGTTGGCAGGAGACAAAGAACATCCAATTTGTCCAGTGATGCTTGGTGATGCACGTCTGGCATCTGATTTTTCTGATAAAATGTTAAGTAAGTAAATTAAAAAAAAAATTATAAATAAAAAATCTAAAATAAATTAAAAATATTAAATATCAAATAATATAATTACTTATTATTTTATTTTTATTTATTAGATCGAGGTATCTATGTGATTGGCTTTAGTTATCCGGTTGTGCCTCAAGGAAAAGCAAGGATAAGAGTTCAGATTTCTTCAATGCATTCAGAACAAGATATACAACATGCAGTAAACTCTTTTATTGAAGTAGGAAGAGAACTTAATCTTATAAAATAAAATATTAAATATCATTACAAATTACAAAAAACAATATATAGAAGTAAAAATTTTTTTTAAACTTAATTAAAAATTAAATTAAATTAACTGACTAAAGGGAATATAATACTCTTTAAAAAATATATTTGTTTATATTAATAATCATAATCTAACTTAAATATCTAACAAAATATAATTTCATTAACAAAATGAAGAATTTTTTTAACTTATTCTAATTTTCCTAAACTTTTATTTGCTTAAAGATAATATATTTACAAAAATTATAATGAATTATTATGTAATTTTTACATTTGTTAATTATAATCTTGATTCTTATATTAATATATATGATAATTGTTTTCAATATGAATTTTATTTCTAATTTATTCCTAATTCTTAATTCTTAATCAAATTTTAATTAAATATAAGTATTTATATTGTTTATAAAGCTTTTAAAAGTATTAAAAATTGTTTAAAAAACTAAGAAATGAATTAAATGTGAAAATAAAAACAGTGATAAGTATATTTTTTAAAATTTTTACTTTGTTATATTATATTGATTACTTTCTTATAAATAATTGATAGTTAAGTGAGATCTAAGAGGTTATTTTTTCAAAATGTAAATATAACAATGGTTTATTTTTAATCATGTGCCGCATTGTAATCTGGTTATCTATTGTGAGAAGGCTAGAAAGTTCATTAAAATTAAATTTTATATATAAAAATAAAATAATATATTTATAACTTACTAATGAATATAAAATATATCTTCATAATTGCTTCAAATCACTTGTAATTCTCGCCCAACTTCATGAAAAGTTCTTAATGCTCTATCAATATCTTCATCACTATGCATCGCTGAAATTTGTACAACGATACGAGCTTTTGTTTTTGGAACAAGTGGATGATGAAAAGAGACTACATATATTCCACGAACTGTTTGAATGAAATATATAATATAAAGAAATTGTAAAACTAATTTTTTTATATTTATTATCAATAAGAATATGAAATTAACTTACATAGCATTTCATCAGCAAATTGAAGAGAAAGTTGTTCATCACCAAGTAATATAGGACAAATTGGATGGTCTTTATGTCCAGATATTTTAAATCCTATTTTTGTCATTCCGCCTCTGAATAATTCTGTATTATGATTGATTTTTTTGATTAATGAAGTATCACACATGAGAAATTCAATAGCTCCGAGCGCAGCGCCTATTTCAGCTGGCGTAGGTGATTTTAAAAAGAAATAAGGTCTACTTTTTTGTCTTAATAATGCCACAATTTCATTTGGTCCGACTGTGTAGCCTGAAGATGGGCCACCCAAGGCTGTTCCTAATGTTGAATTTATTATATCTACATTATCAAACAGTCCGAAATATTCTTCTGTGCCTCTGATGTTAAAAAAAAAAAACACAATCAATTCAAATTTAAATTTAAATCTCATAATTATTTTCTTTATTTGAAAGGCAAACTTGTGTTAACCTAATACTAACCTTCCACTTTTTCCGAAAAATCCAGTCGCCAGACAATCATCAAGAAAAATAACAGCATCATATTTATCAGATAATTTACAAATTTGAGGAAGTGGAGTAATATCACCATTTAAAGAAAATACTCCATCTGTTGCAATTAGACGAATTCTTGCTTGATCTTCAATTTGTAGAAGCCGTTCTAAATCTACAAATAATATAAATTTATAAAAATTATGTTTTATAAATTTTATAATAATGTGGTCAGAGGTAAATAAGAGAGAGAAAATTACTAAGTTTATTTTGTTTTAATTCCTTTCATTAGAATATAATGATTGAATGAAATTTTTTTTACATTTTTATTAAAAGATAATTAAAGAAATCAATAATTAATCAAATTAACGTTTCAATCCTCAGCACATAAGATCAAGAATGATTCCAATTTGAGAATAAAAAATATCTGGTTTAATTAATTGTTAATAAATAAATAAAAAAAATCATTAATTAAATATAATAGCCAAGATTTATTATTTATGCAAATAGAAATTTAATAGTATGCAACTAGAGATATAAAATTCTTTGAACTCATTCTGCAAGTTTTACTGTGTATATTTAAGTGATTGTGAATACGATATACCAGGGGTTTCACTAAAAGACCAACAATCTAATTAATTTCTAACATTTTCGGTAATACATTATTTCAATAAATTGTTTTATCTACCACCATTTATGTTGCTGTTCTTTTTCTTTTGCATCATAGGTCAACAGCGAAATTTCCAACCTAGTATTCGTATGTGATAGTGAGTATACCCCCTAAGCATTTTGTTGGGCTGATAGTGAAACAACTTTAATATAAGATTAAGCTTTTGAAAATTTGATTTTAAATTTAATACCTGACATATCTCGGTGTTTATATTGGTATTTTCTAGCTTTACATAATCTAATTCCATCATGAATAGAACTATGATTTAATTCATCACTAAATACAGCATCATCTTCAGTTAATAATATTTCAAAAATCACACCATTTGCATCAAATGAACTAGGATATAAAATAGCATCGTCCCTGTTATGAAATTCTGCAATTTTCTCTTCTAAATGCTAATTAATCAGTAAAAATATGATTAAATAAAAATTATGAAAAAAATTAATCAATAGATAATATAAGTAGTTAATAATAATTTTAAATATATATAATTATATAATATTTATCTAACCCTGTGAATACACTGAGATCCACAAATAAATCGAACTGAATTTAATCCAGAACCATATCTTTCTTGATATTTTGTCATCTGTTCAATAATAGCTGGATGATTCTAAAAAGTAAATAGAAGTAATTTAAATAGAAAATATTTCAATCTATAACACAAAAAGGAGAATTAAAATATGTATTAAAAAATATATCCCAACAGAGATCAAACCAATAGAGATATTTTTATTTATTTACTTTAGCAATTGATTATCGAATATATTGAAATTGAAATCTTAATTATTTTTAAAAAAAAAGTTATTAATTTATTATATAAAGTATAAATTGAATGTACGAGAATTTCTGACTTGAAATTGTCTAATGAATTCACCCTCCATTTGCATGTATGGATAAATTAATAGGTAAAAACTTACCGAGAGGCCAAGAAAATTATTTGAGAAAAAATTAAGAATTCGACCATCGTGATTTCTTGATTGAAATGTTACGCCTTGCGATGATTTTTCATTTATTTTTAAAATATCCGATTGTAATTTCTTGTAGCTGATTTTCTTCTCGGACGATTTTAATACTTTTCCTCTCAATAGACCTGTCCATCATGAAGAGGAAACTGGTTTTTATATTTTTTCTTTTAACTACAGGTGCTTCCAGAGATCAGAATTACCTGGACCAATAACATATCGAAACATTTCCTGAAAGTTCTAAAAAAGAAAGTTATAAAAATAAAATTTTGAAAAAGAAAATAAAGCCGAAAAAAATAAATGTAGCTAGTAAATAAATCTTACATTATTCTATATTGATCAAACTAAGCCACTTGAATTATAATTTCCTTTTATAATTGATGTATATATTATATATTACTAACAAGTCAATAAATTTTATTTAATTTTTATTCATACATACCAAGTGAATTTTCACTTAAATATATTATTCGAAAGCTATAAGTTTAAAACATTTAAAATGATTATAGAATAATAATTACATCATATTTTATTAGGAAATAATTTACATAATTTTTTTTTTTGGAACAGATTTTGACAACTATTTTGAAAATTGCCAACAGACTAAAATAAGAAAATGTTAATAAATTAAAAGTAAAATTACACCAATTTTTTTTTTTTAATTTTAGTTAAAAATATAATTATAAAGAAACTATATAATTAAAGAAATTATAATTTATTAATATTTTTTTAATAACTTTATTTTTAAACTCATATAAGAATATATAAATCTTAAAAAAATGATTACGAAAAATGTTTTATTTATTAAAAAATATTAAATAAAATTTTTTGAAAAATAAATATTTTAAAATTAATAATATATATCATTTTGACATCTAAAAAATAAAAACATTTACAAAAATAGTGTAAACTTATTTTATTATATATTTGAATAAGAAATGTTTTACACTTTTATGAGAGAAAGGAATTTTTGAATACATCAATGTGTAGTTGATTAGAATTATATGAACTTTATTTTTTTAAGTGTGAATTGGTGTAAATTAACTGAAAATCAAATAAAGTGACAATTCGGTGAGGTGAGTAATCAATTATGCCCACTAATCATAGGGAACAACACTTAGTGTTGTTTTATGTTCAATAAGTAGATACGTCAATAAGATTTACATAGCAGAAAATGAAAAAGAATTAGTTTAATATGAAAAAACAAACAAACAAAATTCAAAGATTCTAAAATCTTTGGTAGCAAAGGCGTCAGGTTTGAAAATATTAATTTCTAAAATCAAAAATATCTAAATTACAAAAAAAAAATATATATATATAAATAAAAATATATTATAACTAAAAATATAGGCCGAAACTTTATAGATATACATTTTTTATCCGTTCATTGTTAAGAATTTAAGGTAATTGTGCAGTTTAATGTATGGATGGATGAGATTAGAATTAAAAAAGGAATCTACTGGTAAAATTGTATCCAAATCCATCATACATTTTTAGTTGATTTTAATTGATTCAAAATTTTATTGGTGACCCGAGAACGTTAAATTTTATAAATCCGAGATCGTATAATAAAATTTTGCAATAATGCCAATCGAAGACGAAAATCAGGAGCCTCAAACCTTAACGCATACTTTGCATTCACAGGTAAGTGAAATATCACACATTTCTTTTAAAATACCACCTATATGGAGGAAAAAATTTAAAGTCTGGTTTATCCGAGTCGAAGCGCAATTCGCTACGGCAAACATTACAAGGGAGATAACAAAATTTAATTATTTCATTTATTTCTCAAATGTATATAGCCGCATTTGGCATACATAACAATTTAAAATATTGAAAACATAACAATTCAAAATATAAAGTTCATCAATCTACTTCGTCGTTTTCTTCCTCGGAGCGTATCTTCTCATTCGGTATCTCGATATAACCACATCCGCCAGAAAATCTTCATACACCCCAAACAAAACCATCTCAGAGCACCAACACCCAAAAACCACCACCACCACACAGACAAGACCAACACATATCAACAAAAAACACCAAAACAACACAACAAACAAACACCACAACATCCATCCCACCAGTCCCACTCACACCACACTCATTCAGAACAAACGACCTCAATCTGAGAGAACCCCCAATCATAAAATATAATCTGTTCAACTCCTGTGTTGATAGGTCGCAGCAACTGTGTCCAAGGAATACTCTCGTCTATATTCAGGTTATCTCGAATACCACTATATAAAGGGTACTTGTAAATAATGTACTCAAATGTTTCAAATTCTTTCAGGTTGCACATTGTGCAGATCACATTTGGGTTAATCCTGTGTGCACATCCATTCAACCAAAAGTAAATCGCATTTTGATTTGTTAATCGGGCCTGGTGGATAACTCTCCTCTTGTTAAACGAAACCGTCAACGCCAGAATACCACCCTGACCGAAATCAATAGTTTTATATAAGGCACAAAGGTTGACTCCCTAATTCTATCACTGTCCATTTTATAGTAATAGAGTTTTAGGCACTTCGTCAAAGAATTTATCCTCTTTTTTATCAGAGGACTTTGTTGAGAATCCCAAAGCTCACCTTAGTCAATTAGAAGAAAGTACCTCCTTAATTGCCCTGCCCAGTTGTAATCGTCCTGGCTGTTCGCCGAGTCGTTAATTAAACTAAACAATTTGTCATAACAGGCCCTAGGCAATCTATCGGATTCCATGTCTAAAAGTTTACAGAGCCATAGGATGGCTCTTCTCACTACCTCTACAATTAGATTGTGTCTCTGAAATTCTCTCCTTAAGGCGTATCCTGGCGTGGATCTGTCCAAAAAAACATCGATTTGAAAAAGCCTGTCTGGATCTTTTCAATAATGTCATGGTATCGGAGTGCCTATATTTCCGCTCCATACAGCAGAACGGACAGGACCGTAGCATCGAAGAGCTTCACTCTATTATCACGACACAAATGTCGATTGTTCAAAGTGCCCTTCAGACAGCCGAGGGCACGACTCTGTCCAACGCTGCCTCTCTGAACAGTCCCGACGTACTTAATTTTATACCCAGATAAGTGACTCTTTACAATTTCGAGAGGCTTATCATTATACCTGAATGTCAGCCCACCCCGGACTCTCCCTCCCTTTCGAAAAACCATTACTTTAGTCTTATCCTCGTTCACCTCAAGTCTATTGTTCTTACAAAAGATCTTCAGGATTCGGATGAGGCTTTTCAGTTTGATAGGGGTATCCGACATCAGCAACAAGTCATCAGCGAAAAACAAAGCCGATAAACTTCGCGACCCATCCGCATAGACACCCTCCACTCCACGCTCCTCGATGCTCGAGTCAAAGTCGGAGAGAAACAAAGAGAACAGAAGCGGGGACAGTGACTCTCCCTTCAGGACGCCACGGCCCACCTAAGCCGGCCGTTATCTTTCGCCATCTATCTCTATCACAAAGTTAGCGTCCTTGTAAAGCGACCTCAGAATATTTATGATCTTTCTGCTGAGACCCACATAGAGTAGTTTGGACCATAAGATGTTGTGGTCCACACTGTCAAAAGCACGTTTAAAATCAACGAAGGCCACGTACAACTACCCTCCACCGATTCTCAGCTTCATTCCCACTAACGAAGACAAAACAAATTGTCTCGACATCCCCTTCCCCTCTGAATCCCGTCTGACTTTCCGGGATCTTCCCTCCCTCCGAAGCCCACAAACTCAGTCTCCCCTTCAAAACTTAGGTGAAGATTTTGCCAAGTGAATTAGTATCCCCCTGTAATTACTCTCCACATTGTAGTCGCCATTTTTGTGAATCAATTTTAATAATGACTTCGTCCATGAGGAGGGGACCTTCTCCTCTTCCATTATCTTATTAAAACATTTCAGCACAAAGCTCCTTCCTTTCTTCGACATATTCTTAAAATATTCCGAAGGAATACCGTCAATACCTGGGGCTTTACCATTTGCACATCTACTTAAGACTGCGTCAAGTTCCACAAGTTCAATATTGTTATCCAAAAAAGGGTCGTTAATAGTCCCAACACCATACGGGATGTTCCTCGTTATGTCACTACACCCAAATATTTTATTAAAAAAAGTCACCCATCGGGTCAAGTCAATTGTGTTGACTCTGTTGGGCTTATATCTCATCCTACCTATGGTCTTCCAAAAATCCGCCGGAGTACCAGGTTTTAAAAGCCATTTGTACTTCTCTTTATAAAAAGTCTTCTTGCATTCAGCTGTGTACAATTTAAATTTGGACTTTAAGTACCTCCCAGCGTAAATGTCTCGGTACCCATTCTTTCTCATTGTCCAATACGACTCCTTTAGTTTCCTTTTCATCTTCAGGCACCCATTATCAAACCAAGGTTTACTCCTTTTGCCGGTCCAACCAAAAGAGTTCGACTTACCCCTTCTCACGCATTCAATTATATAATCACACCACCCCTCACTCGACATCTCTCCCACCCCACATTCATCCAGCACCCCATTTAACCTCTCAAAATAAACATCCCTCGCACTCGAACACCAACGGAGCCCCCCTCACTCCACCCAACATTTAATGCGGCAGAAGCTCCATCCAATAATAATCTATAGGGGACATGATCTGACCCCAAAACATTCTCCACCACGACCGCATCCTTAACCACCTCGATGAAATCGGCATGCACCCAACATTGATCTATGATGAGCTGCTTATAAATGTATAATTCGCTGGGCGATCGCGTGGTGTGCGCCCATTCAAAACAATAAACCCTCCCTCCTCCATAAATTTTACCAGCTCTCGACCTCTCCGGTTCACCACCGAGTCCATCGATACACGGGAACCGACCAACCCAGTCCCGAGCACCGCCTCCTCCTCGAGCTGGTTCAAGTCACCGATCCTACCGTTGAAGTCTTCCATCACAATCATACATGGAGTATTAGAGGCCTCATCGTCTCTCCCAGAAGACCCAAACAAACCCCAATGTCGCCGTCCGGAGGGAAGTAATACATTCCAAGAGAAACTCTAGAGTCACCCATCCACACTCACGAAGACCCACAAATTGGTCGACTCCACCAGGCTGGCCCTCAAATGTTAAACTAACAAAGCGATTGGTCTACCTCTCGACTTCGCCTTGACAGCATCAGAAAAGAACAAATCGTATCGTCCAGAGACTGCATCATCCAACACCGCGGCGCACCAGTCAACCAAGTCTCACAGAGACCAATGACGTCACACTCTCCCGACCAGAAGTGACTCTCGTGGAACTCGCTCTCTAAGAAATTCGCAAGTCCCTGACGCAAACCCCAAGCATCTGTAACATTGGACAATATATACATGGTCGCTAATGGGGCAGGAGTACCATCCCACACACACTCTCTCCAGTGAGAGTAATATTCTCCTGACCACCGGAGAACACTCGATCACGCATGACGTTATCCTCACGATCCCTAACTGGGTAAATGTATATCACCTTTACTTTTTCATTCTCGGCAAGATTACCAGCCAGGGATCTCTCCAACTCCGGCCCCTTCAAATCCGACGGGATGTTCCTCACTAACAATCTGGGCCTTCTCTTCACCCCTTCCTTAAATTCCAGGCAAAGCCTTCGAACTCTTCACCTTGTCGATATTGACCGCTGTAGCTTCAATATGTATTGACCTGTTAGGTGCATTCCTGATTCTATTCACCTTCAGGTCCAGTTGAGAAGGGGAGATGGACTTCATCACAGCTTCCCTTGTATCTTCCGAGATTTTGAACCTATCATCATTGCCAACACTCGGACCTATATAAAAGTCCACAGTCTTTTTAGAAGGCGAAATGGTCAAATTGCGGTCCAAGACTATTCTCTCCCCACGGCTGGAACCAACAACGGGAGAGTACGTACGGGTCACAGGGGCTTTATCCCGCCTATCCCCTCCCCCCGGAGTCATCCCCACAGAATCCAGCGTAGCACTCAATGTCTCCCATATGATGTCCTTTAAATTCTTGTCTTCTTTGGCCAATAAGGCATAGGCCGCTGTTATCTTCCCTAATCTTGGCTAAGTTCAGCTCGAAAACCCCATTTTCGAATTGCGCCTCCTTCGCCTTGTCCCGACAGCCAAGAGAAAACAAACTAGACATGTTGTACACTATTCCAGCAATTCTCTGTGACAATAAATCAACATCTCCCAGGGAGAGAGAGGGGACAACAGCTGGGGCCAAATCAGCCGCAGCCTCAGACGACATCTCATAGTCCCTAACCGGACCCGGGCGCACGATAATGTCATTTTTTTTATTGAGAGTCTTGTGGAGTCGACCGCAACTGGGATGGAAAAACTTAGAGCAGAGATCACATCTTACAATCCTTTGCTTAATAGGATTCATATTATATACATTGAGAACACTGCATATTTATTATTCACCAGGACCAAATTGTCAGAAAACAACCAAACAACACAGAATAAATAAATAAATAAATAAACGAATCAACAAACAAATCAACTTATATATTTATATATTGATTTATATATTTAATTATAATAAATTTATATATTAATATAATTTGCTTAAAAGAGTCAAATTAATTAATTAATTTCCACGGCGATTCTGATACTAATCACCGCCACTTACCCCTTCCCCAGTGAAAACGTCGAGGAATTTCTTTGAAAAATGCACAGTTCTTCCGGAGCGTTTTGTGGAGTATTTTGGCGTTGGAGTTATATTCTGATTCAGTGGAATTGTAGCTGGTTTTTGGGGCGGTGTAGGTGAAGGTTGATCCTGCGCCTGTGGTCTAGGTTGAACTTCTTGAGGTCCTTCATCAAATTGACTTGATAGTAGAAAGGCTGGTTTCAGTCTGTCGATATTAATGGTTTCCTCTCGGTATGTCGATATCGAAGGTCTTTTCACCTTCAGAAGGTTGCGAGTTGACGTCGGGGTCACGAATTTAGTTGATTTAAATTAAATCAAAATTTTATTTTATTAAATTTATCCATGCATATATTTAAAGAAAAGTATTAAGATCTTTGATAAAAATATATTACATCAGTAGGTTTAGTTAATGATAATTTATTTGTTAACAAGAAAACAAACAAATTAATATTAAAAATTTACAACAAAGAATGTTTATATTTATATAAATTGATTATAATTAAATTATATATTTATATAATTTGCTTAAAAGAGTCAAATTAATTAATTAATTTCCACGGCGATTCTGATACTAATCACCGCCACACATACATTTAAGTGGACAGTTACCGTGCATGACTTTGCAAGTTTAAACTTAAAATTGTCTAAACCGTTTATTATAAATATCATCCACAGTATTATTTTCTATATCCCGAAAGAAAATTTTATTGGTATTTGAACATAGACTTAAAATTTAATCAAACTCTATATGAAAAAACCTAGAAAAATTAATTTTTTATATTTACTTTCCCGCATACTTCGTATAAGGGAAGTATTGGAATCGTCAAAAATTTCGACTTCGAGATTTCGATAGATCTTGACGTTTTAGACCTCCCTGAGTCGGAAAATACCATTTTTCGAATTATGTCTGTGTGCATGTATGTATGTATGTATGTAATGTCTGTAAGCAAATTTACTCAAAAACTAATCAAGCTAGGACTTCGAAATTTGGTACACCGATATTATTCACAATTTGTAGATTTCTATCAAAATTTCGTCAAAATCGGTTAACCGGAAGTGGTACTTTACCTAGACTGGTTGCGTTTACCTTTCAAGTAAAGTACCAGTTTGCTTTGAGATATTTGCTTCATATTTTGTATATAGATTTAAAAATATGAAAAAAATTCAGATACCAAATTTCATCATGATCTGACTACCGGAAGTGACATTTTACCTATACAAGTAGCGTTTCTTTTTTACCGACCGACGATAGTAAGGGAGGTATTGTTTTCACACCAAATTTCACCTATGGATATTTTTAGGTACATATCTCCACGAATCATGCATTTTCTTAACAGAAAAAAGTATTTTTAGCATGATGTCTGTCCGTCCGTCCGTCCGTATAGATGTGTACAGCCTGAACGGCTGAACGGATTTTGATGAAATTTGGTATATTTACTTAATGCATCAGTGGGATGAATTGATCAACTTTTGGTGCAAATCCGGAAACCGGAAGTGGTAGTATTAGCGATCGACGATAATAAGGGAAGGGTTATTTTCACACAAAAGGAGATTTTTTTATATATCACCACGAATCATGCACTTTGTATTGGTTTTATCCTCGGGAAAATCATATTTATTAGTTTTTTCTTGATTTAAAATTATATGACGTCATCCAGCCATTCATGACGTCACAGCCTGGTCTTGCATATATATTATAAATAAAATAAAATTAAAAATGTTTATATTTATTATTTATGTATGCCTATCTGTTTTTTATTACATTAATAGATATATTAAAATTATTTGAAATTGTTTCTGTAGCTGGAAATTAATTTATTTCAAACCGTCGGTCGGTTCGGACCTGGCCACAGGTCAACTTATTAGGATGATGTCTGTCCGTCCGTCCGTCCGTCCGTGTAGATGTGTACAGCCTGAACGGCTCAACGGATTTTGATGAAATTTGGTATATTTACTTAATACATCAGTAGGATGAATTGATCAACTTTTGGTGCAAATCCGGAAACCGGAAGTGCTAGTATTGCCGATCGAAGAGAGGAGGTGAAGGGTTATTTTCATATCAAATTTCACGTGAGGACATATCTCCACGTGTTATGCACTTTGTATTGGTTTTATCCTCGAGAAAAATCATCTTCATTGTTTTTTCTTAATTTAAAATTATATGACGTCACCCAGCACTTCATGACGTCACAACCAGCCCTTATATATTATAAATAAAATAAAATTAAAAATATTTATATTATATCCATATCTGTTTTTTTTACATCTAAATATTCATTCACAACTCTTTATACCTATTTATATGCGGGAAAGTCTAGGGGAGGACACTCCCGCTTATTTTATATTAAAAGCTTAAACGTTATTAAAAGTCAAATGACTTATATTCATTTATCTTTATTTTTTCATTGTAATTGTTATTTCCCTGTGTAAAATACATAAAAAATTGTTTTCTATTACAAAATTAAATAAATTAGATAATAATAAAAAATATATTAATTTAATTTATAAATTTAAAAAAAAGAAATTGAAATTTTTGTTTTAATTTTTACTTTTCATTGTTTTTAAATATTTTACCTTAATTTATTTATAAAATATTATAGTAAATTTAAACTTTATTTATTTCTTATAACAAAAATTGTAATAAACAATGGGCAAAAATATATATTTATTTATTTTAAAAATTAAATATATTAAATTCAATTATGAAATCATTTATTTATCTATTAATTGCGTATGGACCGTCTTGGATCACGCAAAGCTCCATTCTTCTTCTTCTATTCATTTTTCTAATTAATCTACATATTTTTCTTTGCCCGCCAGATTTCTTTCATGTTTTCACTGTGGGCCTTTTTTCGTTCTTCAGACCATTTCGTTCCCGTTCTTTTTACTATTTCTCTTTCTGGCTCGATCTTCCATTCCTCGATCTTTCTCCGGTAGACACTTCTATCAGCTGCTTCTGCCGGGTCGATTCCTGCTCTTTCAAGGTCTTTGTTCACCTCTTTTATCCATTGGACATTCTTTAGTTTTCTGGAGTAGACCAGGATCTTGTTCGTCAATCTTTCCGGAGAAGTCTTGATATATGGCCATAGAACCTAATTCTCTTTTTGCGCATATCCACCGCTAAGTTGGAGAGTTCGTCCGTTTCTTTCCTAGATCTCATTCAATACCCTTCTTCTGTTCTTACAGGACCGAGTATTTTCCTTATTATTTTTCTTTCTTCTTTCAATATGTTCTCTAGGTCGCCTTTTCTAATGAGGGAAAGGGTTTCGCTGGCATATAGAATTCCTGCTTTTACGACCGTGTTATAATGTCTAACTTTCGTTTTCTTAGATAACACTTTTTATTATAGATGTTTGGATTTTTCCGTACGCTCTCTTGAGTTTCAGTAGCCGACTTTTTAGTGCCTCCTTTTCTTTCCCTGAAGGTTCAATTATTTCACCCAGGTATTTGAAATATGGCACTCTTTCAATTCTCCCGTATTCCGTATCCAAACTCTGAAGATTGCTTTTAAATGCAAGGAATTCTGTTTTTTCAAAGGAGATTTGTAGGCCCACTTTCTCTGCACACTCTTTGAGGACATTTACTTGCTTTATTGCCGTGACTTCGTTCTCGGCCAGAATTGCCAGGTCATCTGCGAATGCCAAGCATGTCATCTCGATGTTATCCCTCTGTCTTCCTAATCGTATAGGCTGCCAGTAGTTCTGATTTTTCAGCTCTTTCTCCCATTCCCGAATGACTTTATCCGAGACTATATTGAAGAGAAGTGGCGAAAGCCCATCACCCTGTCTGACACCGGTCCCTATTATGAAAGCCTCTGAGATTTCTCCCGTAAACTTTACTTTTGAGCCGGTGTCAGTGAGTGTCTCCTTGATGATGTTGAATGTCTTGGAGTCAAGTCCTTGTTCTTCTAGAACTTCGAAGAGAGATTGCCGATCAATCGAATCGTATGCCTTCTTGAAGTCCACAAATGCGCAGATGGTTGTTTTGCCTCTTGCTGCTCTGATCTTTAGAGTCGTTTTTAGATTAAAGACTTGTTCTGCACATGACCTCCCAGGACGGAAACCCGCCTGATATTCACCAATTTTATGCTCTAGTTGTTCTTGTTGTTCTTGAGTTCTTTTGAAATCATTAGTTAAATAAAAATAAAAAAATCTGGAGTGTCTCCACACGACTATGTCGCTATTTGAATTGGATTAAATATCATATATTATATTTAAATTAAATCTAATTAATTAAATTATAAATTAAATTTGTAGATTTCTATCAAAATTTCGTCAAAATCGGTTAACCGGAAGTGGTACTTTACCTAGACTGGTTGCGTTTACCTTTCAAGTAAAGTACCAGTTGCTTTGAGATATTTGCTTCATATTTTGTATATAGATTTAAAAATATGAAAAAAATTCAGATACCAAATTTCATCATGATCTGACTACCGGAAGTGACATTTTACCTATACAAGTGGCGTTTCTTTTTACCGACCGACGATAGTAAGGGAGGTATTGTTTTCACACCAAATTTCACCTATGGATATTTTTAGGTACATATCTCCACGAATCATGCATTTTCTTAACAGAAAAAAGTATTTTTAGCATGATGTCTGTCCGTCCGTCCGTCCGTATAGATGTGTACAGCCTGAACGGCTGAAACGGATTTTGATGAAATTTGGTATATTTACTTAATGCATCAGTGGGATGAATTGATCAACTTTTGGTGCAAATCCGGAAACCGGAAGTGGTAGTATTAGCGATCGACGATAATAAGGGAAGGGTTATTTTCACACAAAAGGAGATTTTTTTATATATCACCACGAATCATGCACTTTGTATTGGTTTTATCCTCGGGAAAATCATATTTATTAGTTTTTTCTTGATTTAAAATTATATGACGTCATCCAGCCATTCATGACGTCACAGCCTGGTCTTGCATATATATTATAAATAAAATAAAATTAAAAATGTTTATATTTATTATTTATGTATGCCTATCTGTTTTTTATTACATTAATAGATATATTAAAATTATTTGAAATTGTTTCTGTAGCTGGAAATTAATTTATTTCAAACCGTCGGTCGGTTCGGACCTGGCCACAGGTCAACTTATTAGGATGATGTCTGTCCGTCCGTCCGTCCGTCCGTGTAGATGTGTACAGCCTGAACGGCTCAACGGATTTTGATGAAATTTGGTATATTTACTTAATACATCAGTAGGATGAATTGATCAACTTTTGGTGCAAATCCGGAAACCGGAAGTGCTAGTATTGCCGATCGAAGAGAGGAGGTGAAGGGTTATTTTCATATCAAATTTCACGTGAGGACATATCTCCACGTGTTATGCACTTTGTATTGGTTTTATCCTCGAGAAAAATCATCTTCATTGTTTTTTCTTAATTTAAAATTATATGACGTCACCCAGCACTTCATGACGTCACAACCAGCCCTTATATATTATAAATAAAATAAAATTAAAAATATTTATATTATATCCATATCTGTTTTTTTTACATCTAAATATTCATTCACAACTCTTTATACCTATTTATATGCGGGAAAGTCTAGGGGAGGACACTCCCGCTTATTTTATATTAAAAGCTTAAACGTTATTAAAAGTCAAATGACTTATATTCATTTATCTTTATTTTTTCATTGTAATTGTTATTTCCCTGTGTAAAATACATAAAAAATTGTTTTCTATTACAAAATTAAATAAATTAGATAATAATAAAAAATATATTAATTTAATTTATAAATTTAAAAAAAAGAAATTGAAATTTTTGTTTTAATTTTTACTTTTCATTGTTTTTAAATATTTTACCTTAATTTATTTATAAAATATTATAGTAAATTTAAACTTTATTTATTTCTTATAACAAAAATTGTAATAAACAATGGGCAAAAATATATATTTATTTATTTTAAAAATTAAATATATTAAATTCAATTATGAAATCATTTATTTATCTATTAATTGCGTATGGACCGTCTTGGATCACGCAAAGCTCCCATTCTTCTTCTTCTATTCATTTTTCTAATTAATCTACATATTTTTCTTTGCCCGCCAGATTTCTTTCATGTTTTCACTGTGGGCCTTTTTTCGTTCTTCAGACCATTTCGTTCCCGTTCTTTTTACTATTTCTCTTTCTGGCTCGATCTTCCATTCCTCGATCTTTCTCCGGTAGACACTTCTATCAGCTGCTTCTGCCGGGTCGATTCCTGCTCTTTCAAGGTCTTTGTTCACCTCTTTTATCCATTGGACATTCTTTAGTTTTCTGGAGTAGACCAGGATCTTGTTCGTCAATCTTTCCGGAGAAGTCTTGATATATGGCCATAGAACCTAATTCTCTTTTTGCGCATATCCACCGCTAAGTTGGAGAGTTCGTCCGTTTCTTTCCTAGATCTCATTCAATACCCTTCTTCTGTTCTTACAGGACCGAGTATTTTCCTTATTATTTTTCTTTCTTCTTTCAATATGTTCTCTAGGTCGCCTTTTCTAATGAGGGAAAGGGTTTCGCTGGCATATAGAATTCCTGCTTTTACGACCGTGTTATAATGTCTAACTTTCGTTTTCTTAGATAACACTTTTTATTATAGATGTTTTGGATTTTTCCGTACGCTCTCTTGAGTTTCAGTAGCCGACTTTTTAGTGCCTCCTTTTCTTTCCCTGAAGGTTCAATTATTTCACCCAGGTATTTGAAATATGGCACTCTTTCAATTCTCCCGTATTCCGTATCCAAACTCTGAAGATTGCTTTTAAATGCAAGGAATTCTGTTTTTTCAAAGGAGATTTGTAGGCCCACTTTCTCTGCACACTCTTTGAGGACATTTACTTGCTTTATTGCCGTGACTTCGTTCTCGGCCAGAATTGCCAGGTCATCTGCGAATGCCAAGCATGTCATCTCGATGTTATCCCTCTGTCTTCCTAATCGTATAGGCTGCCAGTAGTTCTGATTTTTCAGCTCTTTCTCCCATTCCCGAATGACTTTATCCGAGACTATATTGAAGAGAAGTGGCGAAAGCCCATCACCCTGTCTGACACCGGTCCCTATTATGAAAGCCTCTGAGATTTCTCCCGTAAACTTTACTTTTGAGCCGGTGTCAGTGAGTGTCTCCTTGATGATGTTGAATGTCTTGGAGTCAAGTCCTTGTTCTTCTAGAACTTCGAAGAGAGATTGCCGATCAATCGAATCGTATGCCTTCTTGAAGTCCACAAATGCGCAGATGGTTGTTTTGCCTCTTGCTGCTCTGATCTTTAGAGTCGTTTTTAGATTAAAGACTTGTTCTGCACATGACCTCCCAGGACGGAAACCCGCCTGATATTCACCAATTTTATGCTCTAGTTGTTCTTGTTGTTCTTGAGTTCTTTTGAAATCATTAGTTAAATAAAAATAAAAAAATCTGGAGTGTCTCCACACGACTATGTCGCTATTTGAATTGGATTAAATATCATATATTATATTTAAATTAAATCTAATTAATTAAATTATAAATTAAATTTGTAGATTTCTATCAAAATTTCGTCAAAATCGGTTAACCGGAAGTGGTACTTTACCTAGACTGGTTGCGTTTACCTTTCAAGTAAAGTACCAGTTTGCTTTGAGATATTTGCTTCATATTTTGTATATAGATTTAAAAATATGAAAAAAATTCAGATACCAAATTTCATCATGATCTGACTACCGGAAGTGACATTTTACCTATACAAGTGGCGTTTCTTTTTTACCGACCGACGATAGTAAGGGAGGTATTGTTTTCACACCAAATTTCACCTATGGATATTTTTAGGTACATATCTCCACGAATCATGCATTTTCTTAACAGAAAAAAGTATTTTTAGCATGATGTCTGTCCGTCCGTCCGTCCGTATAGATGTGTACAGCCTGAACGGCTGAACGGATTTTGATGAAATTTGGTATATTTACTTAATGCATCAGTGGGATGAATTGATCAACTTTTGGTGCAAATCCGGAAACCGGAAGTGGTAGTATTAGCGATCGACGATAATAAGGGAAGGGTTATTTTCACACAAAAGGAGATTTTTTTATATATCACCACGAATCATGCACTTTGTATTGGTTTTATCCTCGGGAAAATCATATTTATTAGTTTTTTCTTGATTTAAAATTATATGACGTCATCCAGCCATTCATGACGTCACAGCCTGGTCTTGCATATATATTATAAATAAAATAAAATTAAAAATGTTTATATTTATTATTTATGTATGCCTATCTGTTTTTTATTACATTAATAGATATATTAAAATTATTTGAAATTGTTTCTGTAGCTGGAAATTAATTTATTTCAAACCGTCGGTCGGTTCGGACCTGGCCACAGGTCAACTTATTAGGATGATGTCTGTCCGTCCGTCCGTCCGTCCGTGTAGATGTGTACAGCCTGAACGGCTCAACGGATTTTGATGAAATTTGGTATATTTACTTAATACATCAGTAGGATGAATTGATCAACTTTTGGTGCAAATCCGGAAACCGGAAGTGCTAGTATTGCCGATCGAAGAGAGGAGGTGAAGGGTTATTTTCATATCAAATTTCACGTGAGGACATATCTCCACGTGTTATGCACTTTGTATTGGTTTTATCCTCGAGAAAAATCATCTTCATTGTTTTTTCTTAATTTAAAATTATATGACGTCACCCAGCACTTCATGACGTCACAACCAGCCCTTATATATTATAAATAAAATAAAATTAAAAATATTTATATTATATCCATATCTGTTTTTTTTACATCTAAATATTCATTCACAACTCTTTATACCTATTTATATGCGGGAAAGTCTAGGGGAGGACACTCCCGCTTATTTTATATTAAAAGCTTAAACGTTATTAAAAGTCAAATGACTTATATTCATTTATCTTTATTTTTTCATTGTAATTGTTATTTCCCTGTGTAAAATACATAAAAAATTGTTTTCTATTACAAAATTAAATAAATTAGATAATAATAAAAAATATATTAATTTAATTTATAAATTTAAAAAAAAGAAATTGAAATTTTTGTTTTAATTTTTACTTTTCATTGTTTTTAAATATTTTACCTTAATTTATTTATAAAATATTATAGTAAATTTAAACTTTATTTATTTCTTATAACAAAAATTGTAATAAACAATGGGCAAAAATATATATTTATTTATTTTAAAAATTAAATATATTAAATTCAATTATGAAATCATTTATTTATCTATTAATTGCGTATGGACCGTCTTGGATCACGCAAAGCTCCCATTCTTCTTCTTCTATTCATTTTTCTAATTAATCTACATATTTTTCTTTGCCCGCCAGATTTCTTTCATGTTTTCACTGTGGGCCTTTTTTCGTTCTTCAGACCATTTCGTTCCCGTTCTTTTTACTATTTCTCTTTCTGGCTCGATCTTCCATTCCTCGATCTTTCTCCGGTAGACACTTCTATCAGCTGCTTCTGCCGGGTCGATTCCTGCTCTTTCAAGGTCTTTGTTCACCTCTTTTATCCATTGGACATTCTTTAGTTTTCTGGAGTAGACCAGGATCTTGTTCGTCAATCTTTCCGGAGAAGTCTTGATATATGGCCATAGAACCTAATTCTCTTTTTGCGCATATCCACCGCTAAGTTGGAGAGTTCGTCCGTTTCTTTCCTAGATCTCATTCAATACCCTTCTTCTGTTCTTACAGGACCGAGTATTTTCCTTATTATTTTTCTTTCTTCTTTCAATATGTTCTCTAGGTCGCCTTTTCTAATGAGGGAAAGGGTTTCGCTGGCATATAGAATTCCTGCTTTTACGACCGTGTTATAATGTCTAACTTTCGTTTTCTTAGATAACACTTTTTATTATAGATGTTTTGGATTTTTCCGTACGCTCTCTTGAGTTTCAGTAGCCGACTTTTTAGTGCCTCCTTTTCTTTCCCTGAAGGTTCAATTATTTCACCCAGGTATTTGAAATATGGCACTCTTTCAATTCTCCCGTATTCCGTATCCAAACTCTGAAGATTGCTTTTAAATGCAAGGAATTCTGTTTTTTCAAAGGAGATTTGTAGGCCCACTTTCTCTGCACACTCTTTGAGGACATTTACTTGCTTTATTGCCGTGACTTCGTTCTCGGCCAGAATTGCCAGGTCATCTGCGAATGCCAAGCATGTCATCTCGATGTTATCCCTCTGTCTTCCTAATCGTATAGGCTGCCAGTAGTTCTGATTTTTCAGCTCTTTCTCCCATTCCCGAATGACTTTATCCGAGACTATATTGAAGAGAAGTGGCGAAAGCCCATCACCCTGTCTGACACCGGTCCCTATTATGAAAGCCTCTGAGATTTCTCCCGTAAACTTTACTTTTGAGCCGGTGTCAGTGAGTGTCTCCTTGATGATGTTGAATGTCTTGGAGTCAAGTCCTTGTTCTTCTAGAACTTCGAAGAGAGATTGCCGATCAATCGAATCGTATGCCTTCTTGAAGTCCACAAATGCGCAGATGGTTGTTTTGCCTCTTGCTGCTCTGATCTTTAGAGTCGTTTTTAGATTAAAGACTTGTTCTGCACATGACCTCCCAGGACGGAAACCCGCCTGATATTCACCAATTTTATGCTCTAGTTGTTCTTGTTGTTCTTGAGTTCTTTTGAAATCATTAGTTAAATAAAAATAAAAAAATCTGGAGTGTCTCCACACGACTATGTCGCTATTTGAATTGGATTAAATATCATATATTATATTTAAATTAAATCTAATTAATTAAATTATAAATTAAATTTGTAGATTTCTATCAAAATTTCGTCAAAATCGGTTAACCGGAAGTGGTACTTTACCTAGACTGGTTGCGTTTACCTTTCAAGTAAAGTACCAGTTTGCTTTGAGATATTTGCTTCATATTTTGTATATAGATTTAAAAATATGAAAAAAATTCAGATACCAAATTTCATCATGATCTGACTACCGGAAGTGACATTTTACCTATACAAGTGGCGTTTCTTTTTTACCGACCGACGATAGTAAGGGAGGTATTGTTTTCACACCAAATTTCACCTATGGATATTTTTAGGTACATATCTCCACGAATCATGCATTTTCTTAACAGAAAAAAGTATTTTTAGCATGATGTCTGTCCGTCCGTCCGTCCGTATAGATGTGTACAGCCTGAACGGCTGAACGGATTTTGATGAAATTTGGTATATTTACTTAATGCATCAGTGGGATGAATTGATCAACTTTTGGTGCAAATCCGGAAACCGGAAGTGGTAGTATTAGCGATCGACGATAATAAGGGAAGGGTTATTTTCACACAAAAGGAGATTTTTTTATATATCACCACGAATCATGCACTTTGTATTGGTTTTATCCTCGGGAAAATCATATTTATTAGTTTTTTCTTGATTTAAAATTATATGACGTCATCCAGCCATTCATGACGTCACAGCCTGGTCTTGCATATATATTATAAATAAAATAAAATTAAAAATGTTTATATTTATTATTTATGTATGCCTATCTGTTTTTTATTACATTAATAGATATATTAAAATTATTTGAAATTGTTTCTGTAGCTGGAAATTAATTTATTTCAAACCGTCGGTCGGTTCGGACCTGGCCACAGGTCAACTTATTAGGATGATGTCTGTCCGTCCGTCCGTCCGTCCGTGTAGATGTGTACAGCCTGAACGGCTCAACGGATTTTGATGAAATTTGGTATATTTACTTAATACATCAGTAGGATGAATTGATCAACTTTTGGTGCAAATCCGGAAACCGGAAGTGCTAGTATTGCCGATCGAAGAGAGGAGGTGAAGGGTTATTTTCATATCAAATTTCACGTGAGGACATATCTCCACGTGTTATGCACTTTGTATTGGTTTTATCCTCGAGAAAAATCATCTTCATTGTTTTTTCTTAATTTAAAATTATATGACGTCACCCAGCACTTCATGACGTCACAACCAGCCCTTATATATTATAAATAAAATAAAATTAAAAATATTTATATTATATCCATATCTGTTTTTTTTACATCTAAATATTCATTCACAACTCTTTATACCTATTTATATGCGGGAAAGTCTAGGGGAGGACACTCCCGCTTATTTTATATTAAAAGCTTAAACGTTATTAAAAGTCAAATGACTTATATTCATTTATCTTTATTTTTTCATTGTAATTGTTATTTCCCTGTGTAAAATACATAAAAAATTGTTTTCTATTACAAAATTAAATAAATTAGATAATAATAAAAAATATATTAATTTAATTTATAAATTTAAAAAAAAGAAATTGAAATTTTTGTTTTAATTTTTACTTTTCATTGTTTTTAAATATTTTACCTTAATTTATTTATAAAATATTATAGTAAATTTAAACTTTATTTATTTCTTATAACAAAAATTGTAATAAACAATGGGCAAAAATATATATTTATTTATTTTAAAAATTAAATATATTAAATTCAATTATGAAATCATTTATTTATCTATTAATTGCGTATGGACCGTCTTGGATCACGCAAAGCTCCCATTCTTCTTCTTCTATTCATTTTTCTAATTAATCTACATATTTTTCTTTGCCCGCCAGATTTCTTTCATGTTTTCACTGTGGGCCTTTTTTCGTTCTTCAGACCATTTCGTTCCCGTTCTTTTTACTATTTCTCTTTCTGGCTCGATCTTCCATTCCTCGATCTTTCTCCGGTAGACACTTCTATCAGCTGCTTCTGCCGGGTCGATTCCTGCTCTTTCAAGGTCTTTGTTCACCTCTTTTATCCATTGGACATTCTTTAGTTTTCTGGAGTAGACCAGGATCTTGTTCGTCAATCTTTCCGGAGAAGTCTTGATATATGGCCATAGAACCTAATTCTCTTTTTGCGCATATCCACCGCTAAGTTGGAGAGTTCGTCCGTTTCTTTCCTAGATCTCATTCAATACCCTTCTTCTGTTCTTACAGGACCGAGTATTTTCCTTATTATTTTTCTTTCTTCTTTCAATATGTTCTCTAGGTCGCCTTTTCTAATGAGGGAAAGGGTTTCGCTGGCATATAGAATTCCTGCTTTTACGACCGTGTTATAATGTCTAACTTTCGTTTTCTTAGATAACACTTTTTATTATAGATGTTTTGGATTTTTCCGTACGCTCTCTTGAGTTTCAGTAGCCGACTTTTTAGTGCCTCCTTTTCTTTCCCTGAAGGTTCAATTATTTCACCCAGGTATTTGAAATATGGCACTCTTTCAATTCTCCCGTATTCCGTATCCAAACTCTGAAGATTGCTTTTAAATGCAAGGAATTCTGTTTTTTCAAAGGAGATTTGTAGGCCCACTTTCTCTGCACACTCTTTGAGGACATTTACTTGCTTTATTGCCGTGACTTCGTTCTCGGCCAGAATTGCCAGGTCATCTGCGAATGCCAAGCATGTCATCTCGATGTTATCCCTCTGTCTTCCTAATCGTATAGGCTGCCAGTAGTTCTGATTTTTCAGCTCTTTCTCCCATTCCCGAATGACTTTATCCGAGACTATATTGAAGAGAAGTGGCGAAAGCCCATCACCCTGTCTGACACCGGTCCCTATTATGAAAGCCTCTGAGATTTCTCCCGTAAACTTTACTTTTGAGCCGGTGTCAGTGAGTGTCTCCTTGATGATGTTGAATGTCTTGGAGTCAAGTCCTTGTTCTTCTAGAACTTCGAAGAGAGATTGCCGATCAATCGAATCGTATGCCTTCTTGAAGTCCACAAATGCGCAGATGGTTGTTTTGCCTCTTGCTGCTCTGATCTTTAGAGTCGTTTTTAGATTAAAGACTTGTTCTGCACATGACCTCCCAGGACGGAAACCCGCCTGATATTCACCAATTTTATGCTCTAGTTGTTCTTGTTGTTCTTGAGTTCTTTTGAAATCATTAGTTAAATAAAAATAAAAAAATCTGGAGTGTCTCCACACGACTATGTCGCTATTTGAATTGGATTAAATATCATATATTATATTTAAATTAAATCTAATTAATTAAATTATAAATTAAAAAAATAATATGTATTAAATCAGCGCGAATGTGGTTCTTTGTTGATGGCACCACGTCAAGTGCTGGCGCATGATTTGCAGAGTTAAAAAATTAATTCTTGTACTTTCAGCGATTCAATCAAGCTGAAATTCTATATATAGGAGTTTTATACAATTTTTAATCATGTGAAAAACTATCAAACACATATCTTTATTTTTACGGTCAGTATTATTAAAAAAAAAATCAAAACGTGGTAGGTAATGACCCTCTTCCGAAAGAGCTACCTTTCTTGATAGAAAATTACGAATTATGAATAATGCCTGTGTATCAAATTTCATGATTCTAGTTCAAACCGTTTTTGCGTAATCTTGTCTACATACACACATACATATACACACACACAGATTTTTCCCAACCTTAGTGAAAATGACTCAGGGACCTTCAAAACGTATAAAAACATCAAAATCTCGACATCGAAAATTTTCGGGAACCCTGGCGAGATAGTAAAAAGTTTTAAAGGATAATTTGTAGATGTATCATATTACATTAAATATATTTCTTAAATTAGAATTAGAAATTATTTATATTTTTTAAAATTGCGATTCTATTTGTAATTTATTATATGTAAAAATTTATTCAGAACACATCAAGGTTCATTTAATATCATATATTTTTAAAAAAACAGGTTCATTTAACATATTAAAATACCAGAATTTATATAGGTGTGGGATTATTAAGTTCTTAGTAAGATGGGAAAAAGGTCATTGATCAAAATAGAAAATATATTATTGAATAAAGTTTAATATTTATATAAAAAAATTATGTTTCATTTTTATAAGAACATCGGCAATTGGTTTGTTGCCAACACAATAAACAAATAGAAAAAAAAAAATAATTTTCTACATTTTGGTTGAATTTCAAAATTAATAAGGAAATAATTAAAAATTAAATTTCTATAACTTGAATTTATGTGTTCAATTCTATTTAGGAATATTATTTATTAATAAATTTCAAAAATCAAATAAATATTTTCTCAAACCATAAAAATCATTTGAAATAAGATATTTTTATTTGTTAAACATTGTATAATGTGAAATACAATGAAAAAGAAATTAACATTGTCAAATACTGAGTTCATTTTTATATGTGAATGATTTATAATTCAATTATAGCACATTCACTTAATTTTGGTCGTTTTATTGATTCCCCTTTATCACTATCATCAGTGTTTTTACGTTTAATAGCAGAGGTTGATGGAACTGGCTGCGAAGAATCATCTATTGGTATTTCTTGAAGATCATCATCATCTTGAATCGGATTCGTAACTTGTGCTGAATATACCAAAGAGATAAGTTAAAAAAATTAAAAAAATAAATTAAATTTGAAATATAGTTTATTAGGAATACAAATAAGTTTCCTCCATTTGAAAAAAGAGTTCCATAATCTAGAACTTGCACTTGAGTTTAATTATAGAAATAACTCAAAATTCTACATCATTTTAAAATTTATAATATTTGATAAAAAATGGAAGAAATTTATTTGTACTTCTATATTATTTGATATATTCACTTGAACTGGATGCTATTTCTTCATTTGGTTTAGGCTTTAGATTTGTTGTGTCGGATAAAATTTCAAATTGTGATTCATCTTTTTGTGGCTCTCTGTAATAAAGTATATTATTTATAATATTTCATAAAATTTAATAACAATAAAAAAACATTAAAACTTACTTGTTTACTATAGTAACATCAATTTTATAATTTTGCAGAAAATCATCTGTCTGTAGAACAGATCCATCCTTTATTCCCAATTCTTCAAGAGTTTTCTCATTATTATGATCAGTTTCTCCAGGTTCAGAAGAAAGTATTAATGCCCCTGATGGAAAAAGTATAGCATCTGGTGCAACCATAGCAAGTAATTTTATTAAAACTTCTTGCTCGAATTGTTTAAGAGTTGTCTTTTTCAAATCCACGGCAACAGTTACAGTAGCTTTTTCAGAACATACTCGACAATCTTCTTTTGGAGGAATCAAATATTTTTCTCCAACAATTTGCTAAAAAATAAAAAGTCTTAAATTCAATTTTTTTATTTTTTCAATTTATTTATAATTTTCCAATTATGCAAAATTCTTTAAATGTTAAATAATGAATGGATTTTTTTCGTATTGCATTAGCAGATATTGATTAAAATTAATTAAAAGATTAGTCATCTATTTTCAGTTTTCATTTAATATGAAATAATATGTAATATGTATATAAGAGTATGTAACCTAAACACGAAGAGGGTAAGGAAGAATTTAAAAATAAATAAATAATATAATTACCTCATTAAGATGATTATTCTGGTTACGAACATAGACAGATTGGCATTGTTCGAAGTTTCCTTGGAGTAGGTGAAGTGATTTAAGTAAAACTAATCCCGCTACTATTGCATTAGTAGTAGCAATAGCAGGAATTATTTGACCAGCCATTGATTTAATATCAAACAGTGATTTACGTTCAATTCCAAAAATATGTGATCGTAAATTGGCACATGCTGTAACAAATTCCATTGCTACCGTGTCATCTTTATCCCAAACAAGGAATTCATCTTTAGGAAGATCCTTTAAATAAAAACAATTAAATTTTATTTATAAATTTCATTTGTATTTGAAATATTTTTATTTACTTTAAATCTTTCACTCAATTTTTTTAAACATTTTGTAAACATTAGCACACAATCAGATATTGTCCAAATTCTCTGTGTAGGTAAAAGTTCATCCATTCCATTAGGAAAATCACTTTTACATATTTCAGGAGTTTCACCCCAAACTAATGGCTCTGGTGGACGTCTAGTTTTCCATAAATTTCCCATTGATAATAGATAACGAATGTCATCATGGAAGAGTTTTGTAAAAAGTTTTGAGGCATTGTAATTAGTATCTGCAGCCCATTCACGAGTTGAAACTCTTTTCTCTTCAGATTTTAGAGCAGACTCACCTAAATAAAACCATTATATATTACAATTAAATATAGAAAGAGTAGTAATAATAATAAACTAATAAAAGTATATTCATAAATTAAGAAAAAACTTATACTTATGTATGAAATGTGTATTTAAATAATCTAAAGTAAAAATTGAAATTTATTAACATATTAAAAAATAATATAAATATAAAAAAAAATTTATATAAATAAATAAAACTAAACGCGCCAACGTTTTTTGTTGTATATCCATCCATAAACTTTGTCAGACTTATAGAAAAATTATTTTATTCTTTTTACTCCATGAGAAAAACGTTATTTTATAAAATTTTGTTTATATTTATATTATTTTATTATTTTTAGTTCAATTTTAATTCGATAAATTTAATATAATAAGAGAAATAGAAAAGATGAGTTATACGAGAATTTGCAAATAGAATAAAACAAAAAGAAAATATTAATCTTTTAAAAATTATTATAATTATATTTAGTAAATGTTACTATTGAAATGTTTTTAAAATATATTTATTATAATTATCATATTAATTAAAAATTCCCCTTTTAATGTTATAAATTACTTTGAATTATTTTCGAAATGAAAACCAACTCAATATTTATCCGTCAGATGACGTGAATGAAAATTCAAATACTAAAAGCAATTAATCGCTAATTACATTTCAATGAATTAATTATAATTCAATTATATTTCTTCCATACCTTCTAGGGATCCATTGAAATATCTATAAAAATTTTCAAAAGTCTAGCTCAATTTAGAGTTAATGAAAAATCGATTTCAATTTGTCATAAGATTGAACAGACAGACAGACATGAAGCGAAGTTGATAAAAATGTTATAAAATGTAAATTATTATTAAGATATATATTTTAATAGTTTTATAATTAATTTTTTAAAAAGATTAATACAACGATATTTCAATTATATTAAAAATAAATGATAGGTTGAAATGTGTATCAATGATACTAATGACAATCTTATATATAAATGTTTAATAAAACATTTACATTACAATACTCAAATTAATAGTTACCAGCGTCACCAGCAGCCTCAGGATCTGCTGTATCAGGAGAAACATCTTGATCTGGATCCTCCTCTCCAAATAATTGATTAAATAAATGTTTTGCCCAAACAATACAATGAATAGGTTCAGATGGTGTATTTCGAATAGTACAGCCAGGATATGTACGTTGAGGAGATTTTGGAAGACATTCATAACACATCGTCTTTCCTTTCAAAATGACTTCAACCTGACCAGAATATCCAGCAGATCCACTTTCAATTAGAGGAATATTAGCTGCTAAACACATTCGATTCACGTGAAATCTTGCTCTACGATTGTCAAGGGCATTCATGACAAATGTAAACTTTTTAAAATAATTTACATTGTAATCTTGGCTAAATAAAAGAAATATTATTATTAATATTGAATAAAAATTTAATTTTTGAATACAATTATGGCACATACCTCATTATATTATCATGATAAGCATTAATATTCACATTAGGATTGTAAGAAAGTACTGAATCTTTTGCAACGAGGGCTTTAGGTTTTCCAACATGAATTTTATGAAAAAGAAATTGTCTGTTTAAATTGCTAACATCTATAGTATCTAAATCAATCTAAAAAATTAAAAATATTATTAAGTTTCAAAAATATGAAATATTTTGGGTACCAATAATTCTTGTCAATATATTTATCTCAATTTTTATAATTAATTACAATAAAGATAAAAAAAATAGTTTGGAAAATTTTATAAAAAATGTATAAATTACATATAAAAATAAGATTTATATAATAACTAAAGGTAATTTTGAAAGCCAGGCTTTATTCTTTCTTTCTTTCAAGGGAATACATTGACTGAAAAACCTAGTTCCAAGTTCCGCGAGGATCTTCAAAAATAACTTATCTTGCTGTTAACCAATTTTCGAAAGTAAAAGAGTTAATCCAGATAATTATATTGACCTACTATATAGAAATTGAGTTAAATATATTAAAATATTAAAAACAAAGAGCTAGTTTTTACTTAAATATTTTGACACTATTCCAAATCATATAGAAAATCAAAAAATATTAAAAATGGATTAAAACTATTATATACTATTAAATAGATAGTAATTTTTAAT
Source organism: Labia minor (assembly GCA_963082975.1). Taxonomy (NCBI): domain Eukaryota; kingdom Metazoa; phylum Arthropoda; class Insecta; order Dermaptera; family Spongiphoridae; genus Labia; species Labia minor. The sequence goes on along the minus strand of OY720344.1, from coordinate 63,932,895 downwards.
TTATTATTTACCACATCAATTTGTGTAAATCCTGTCATAACAAGATTTTTCAAAATTTCACATCCAATACCTCCCGCACCGACAAGCAGTATTTTTGCTTGTTTGATTTTAGTTTGCAAATCACTATTAAACACACCAGGAATAAGCGCAGCCATTTTTTTATATAATTGATTATTTCTTATTCTTTAATTATCATTTAATATAATAAATAAAAAAATTTAAAAAGATAAAATAAGTTGTTTAAATGTGAAAATGTTTGTAAGCAAAATATGGAGTGAGATTAGAATAGATTAACATCGATATAGAGTAACCAATCTTTAAAATAAAATAAAATCTTTAAAATGTAAACTATTTAACAAATATTTTTTTTTAATATATAAATATAATTTATAATATAAAATAAAATAAAAACAATAATATGTGAAAATAATATATTTATTATACAGTTATTAAATATATTTTTATTTATATAATAAATTCATTATTATTTAATTTCAATTTTTTATAAGGTCTTACTAAATATAAAAAGGTTTATTTATAAAAAATAATATTGATAAAGGGATATTAAAGAAAAAAAATTTATTTCACAAAATTATTTTTATTTTTTTTTTTGTAATTTAATTTTTAATTTTTAGGTTGGCAAAAGCAATCAACATTAAAAATCCATGTGCTCCTTAGTTAAATTCAATTTTTTTCACCTATGCAAATCCCAATAAATTTAAAAGTAAATAGACTAATTTTAATTATATTTGTTTTAGAAATATTTTAATTTATTTATATAATATATATTATATAATATATATACATATAGATATATATATATATATATATAAATTTTAAAAGAATCTTGATTAGTTAGTTGATATATTAAATTACAAATTAATTTTTTTCAAAGATTAAATATTTTAAAAACAAATAAATATATTCTCACAATTATAATTTATGTTTATCTAACTCAAGTATTGTTGTTTATTTTTGCCTGTTGCTTGGAAATCAAAGCACCATGGTGTCATGTCTTCTTTCTATGAATATGTTAAAGTTCCTCGTAACCCATGTCTTCTTGATTTTCTCACTTCCAAATTAACGTAGGCTAACCTTTCAATAAAATTTCTAGATCTAAATAATTTCCTTTCCTAATTATTTCTTTTTTAAATTTGACATGTACTTGTCTCGTATCTAATTTGTATTAATTTATAGCATCATGCGTTCGGGGACATTTGAAGAGGACATTCTAAAACAGAATAATCATACTAAATCTTCACTCACCTCTAAACAAATTAGAAGAATGGAGAAAAAACAAAAAAAAATGCAGGCCTATTTGGAGATTTCTAAATTAAATGATAGGGATCGCCAAGCAAAGAAAAAGGTATAATATCGAAGTATTTTATTTATATTAAATATTTATATTAATTTTCTTTTATATTTATTTTTTTTTAAGACAAATGAAACTTCTCTAAATTCTCAGATTGATCCGACAACTAATTCAGATGAACCAATATGTAAAAAGTACAAAACAGAAACAAATTTAGATATTAAGGATGTTTCAATCGAAGAAAATGAAATAGAAATTGGGAAAGAAAAAAAATCTCAACAGGTTTCTTTAGGGTCTTCTGGAGCTCCTATCTTATTTGACCCTATTGAATATCAAAAGTTAAGAACTGAGCTTCGAAATCGAAAAAATATTTTAAAGGTAAATTAATATCTTAATTAAAAACATATACAGTTAAAAATTATCTGTATTTATATAATTTAAATTTTATTATGAGTTATCAGTATTTAACTTGATTAATCAGTTGAACAAAGTCGACTTCAGAAATAATCTTAGATAACTATTAATTTAAATGAACTTCCAAAAAAAGAAAATTATAATTAAAAAGATAAATAATAAAAACAATTACTTTTCATTCTACTTTTACAATTTTTTATGTCTATCATTCTATACAATCAGGTTCATGAAGACAGGAGTGAGGTTTTGAAAATATTAATTTAAATCTCAATGTTTAATTATTATAAAGATTTTCATATTGGAATATTAAATAAATGTGTTATAAAAATTAAAATAAAACAATATTTATCTCTATAACTATTTAAGTAATTATTATTCTTATTCTTTAGAATATTCCTCGATTTCGTCTGAAACAACCTGGAATGGATGCAAGTCTTTCAACTAATGAGAATGATCGAACACCTTTATTTCTTAGTGATATTCAAGATTTGCTTCTCTATGCTACTTTAGGAAATCGAGCAGCATGTCAACCACTCAATTGGTGTCAAATTGAAAAACCTAATCGATTAAGTCACATTCTTGTAATTATTATTTTTTCTTAATAAGTATAACTCATTGCTAAAGCTAAAAACATACGTTTTCATTTATTTTTATTATTATTATTATAATATATAATATATATTTTAATAATTCTTAACAATTTTAATATAAAAGTTGAAATTTAGGGTGATTTGTTGCTAAGTATTATAATAATTTTTTTAATTTCATGATAGATATTAATTATTAATTATTAATAAGTTCTTAATTTATAATTGTACTTAATACAATTAATAGATATATTGCTATTATAAATTATTATATAAGAATGCATTATATCTATATAAATATATCAATTTATATTTAAGTAAGAAATAAATTATTAATTTTTAAATCTAATAAGCCATGGATTTATGTAAATAAAACAATACCAAAGGGGCGGGAGAGTAAGTTTTTTTCCAATAATTTAATAAATAGATATTAATTATGAAATTTTTCATTTATTTTATATATAAATCTATAAAATTTAAACATAAAATAATTTAATTTTTAATATTACTTTTCGTTCCTTCCAGGTCCTGGTGGTGGAGGGTATGTCCATTTTGGACTTCTTCCATCACCGAGATTCTATGCCTAAATTAAATTCGATCTTTGATGCTAAAGTTGAAGTGGTAACACCTTCCGCATATAAAGGCTCTTTAGCATCTGAACTTGCCCTTTATCCATTAACTAATTCCCAAAGGCAAAGGTTTATTCGACAATACGGGAGTTTACCGAGTGCATTACAACACAGTGGCGAAGTATTTCGTGTATTTCGTGCTCTTTTCCCGGTAATGGACAATTCAGATAGAATTAGTAAAGGGACATGTATAAAAACCTCTCCATTTGGATCTCTACCTTCTAACGATCAGTTTCCCCGAACCCATTTATTACTTTCACCAGGACAATTAATTGAACATGGATACCCTGTAAAAATTAAAGGACCACTTGGTGCTCGCTATATGAAATATAAATTAACCAAAGATTGTTATGAAGAAGTAACTCCTTTCTCTCCAATGTTTGCTCTCGATTGTGAGATGTGCATTACTAGTTTACAAAAAAATGAATTAACTCGAATTTCGATTGTCGATGAAAATCTTAGAGTAATTTATGATCAATTGGTCAAACCATATAATACTATTACAAATTATCTTACGAGGTAAATACTTTTATTTTTACAAAAAAGTTTATAAAACTAATAAATGTTTATTGTTTTAAGGTTTTCTGGCATTACTCCTCAAATGCTTAAGGATGTTACTACAAGATTAGAAGATGTACAACGCGATATTCGCGAGATGATTCCTGCAAATGCAATTTTGATTGGGCAATCACTTAATTTTGATCTACATGCACTAGAAATGTTGCATCCATATATTATTGACACATCTGTAATATTCAATGTCACTGGAGATCCTAATCGGAAGAGTAAACTAGCACTACTCTCTTCAAGGTTTCTAGGTGAAGACATCCAGAAAGCTGCCACAGGCCATTGTCCATCCGAAGATGCAGCTGCATGTATGAAACTCACTAAACAGAAATTAAAAAGAAGTATTGAATATGGGGATGCAATTCTAGCGGGTAATACTACACCAATAAAGGAAGAAATTAATGATAATATTACACCCAAGGAAGATTTTCAATTTGCTTCGTCGTTATTCTCTCACATTGGCCAAAACAAACCGGCAGCTATCATTGCCCATCAGGTCTCTTCTTATTTCACATAAACTACTTTTGTTAAATAAATAAAATAAATCATTTTTAAAAAAATAAAAAATATATTGGCTATTAATTAAAAAATATCAGGATCAAATTTTTTCATTCAATTGAAATAAACAATTCTTTTATTTTATAATAAGGATTCAATTCTATTTTCATTAAAGTTTTATTATTTATAATATGTTTTTTTGATTCTAATATTATATTTTAATTAACTATAAATTTAAATTTTGGATTTTAAAAACCAATTTCTCATAAGATTTTCATCTTATAATTAATTGTTTATTATTTTTAAAAATTCTGGCCTGGTCTCATTAGACGAAAAATGCGACCACGTATACGAATGAAAATAAATTTTACTGAGGTGAATGAAAAAATTGGCCCAATCACTTCTCCTCAAATTAAACGTTAAATTTCGAAAGCTCAGAACTTTACATTGTCACCATCTAATTTATTAGGTATATTCACGATATATCTATTAACATTTATTTATATCTATAAATATACTTTAATTTAATTTATTTGTTAATTTTAGTTGAATTCAATGATATATATATATATTTGTAAATGGAAAAATTGAATAATTTTAGAAAAGGTTATATTAAAATAAATAGGGAAGTAGATCAATTTTTAAATATTTTTATTATTTTATATACTATTTCTATGAAAATAATTTATTCATAAGAGATTAAATTTATAAAAGACCTTTTCTCGTTATTTTTTCTTTATAATAATTATTTAACAAAAGATTTTTAGAATATTTTTTTATTTAAAATCACACTTGGAATAATTGTTTAATATTTAAAAAAATATTTTTTTAATTTTAAAAGTTCTGAACTTTTTTAAAATGTTAGATTTTGAGTTGAAGTGGTCAATCAGTATAATCTAGATCAAATATTTATCATATTACTTATACAATTTAATTTTAAATTATTATAAATTTATATAATAATTTTATGTTTGGCTACATTAGAGCACATTAAAATTATTTTTAAGATCAAATTAAACTTAAATTAAATTATAATATATTACATAATTTTAATAACAATTATTTTATGATTTCAGGATATTTTAGATGAATATGCGTGTTATTTGCCTTCTTCAAAGAAATCGTTTGATCAAAAATCAAAAAACAAAAATAAAGTCAATCGAAATTTAACATCCGAAGATAATTGCATTTCAGGTGTAAGTCTTTCATCAGTTGTAAATAATTCCCAAGTGATTCCTCGTTGTTGTGAATTGTCTCGTTCACATCATTTCACATTTACTCATATCAAGACTTCAAATGTAGTTCCAAATCAGGATACCTGCTGTTCGATTGATACATGGGTGGGTCTTATGGCTGAAAACTTAGAAGATCATGGGTTTATGGTTGTAATTTTAGGAGGTCGTTCTGGTGCAGGAAACGGTTCATGTTTCTTTCATCTGAAACGTCCACCTGAATTGCCGAAATAATAATTATAACTAGATCCAAATTTCATCTGAATTGGATCCTAAAAATGAGACCTACTGTCTCAAATAATTTCAACATTGTTAAATCTCATGTACAGGCAAGAGAATATATTTTCTCTTTCTGTGTAAATAAATATATTCTATCTCTATTGTATAATCATCTTTTTGTTATTATTTTTATTCATTATTATATATATTTAATATATATAATTAGAGATGGATAGATAGAGAGATTTAAAAATGTAATGAAACATATAATGTTTTTAAATTATATATATACAAAAACATTTCTATTTATTTTATTATTATTCTTAATATTAATAAGGTATTTCATTAATTACCTCATCTCTAGAGATTTAACTTCACTCACATTTATTTCTTAAGATGATATTCTTAATGAAATATTTAAAGTCTATATTTAAGATGTTATAATTATTAAGAATATTCCTTGATCATGTAAATTCGTAATATAATATTACTAAAGATATTAGATATCAAATTCTTAAATTTTTTATATAAATATACATAAAATCTAACGACTTTTCTTCATTTACCTTATTTTTTTTTATTCTGATCATAATATTCATATATTATTAAATTACAATATTTCATTATCAATTAAAAGTGAATTCTTATCTATTTTGAAAAATATACATTTTGACAATTATACAATATTTATCATAATATACATAAATCTGTATCAAAACCTATTTCAAATAAAATTTGATTTCTTTTGTTATTAATTTCTATTATTTTAATTTTCATAAAGGAGATAAATCATTATTTAATATTTAATTTTTTTTATTAAACTTTTGATCTTTTTTGAAGTTATCTTTTAGTTTAAAATTAAATTTAAAAAATAATTGTAAATAAAAGCTATTTATATCAGTGGTTTTAAACCATTTTAAATGTGTGAAATATTTTTTAATATTTTGAAATTACCTATACCACATCTTTATCAGGGATGGCTTTTTGAAGGATTATTTGTGCTCTCGATAAATGTACTAAAGTTCCCTTTTCATTTCTGGGTTATATTTTAAAAAATAATCGTTCCTTTTGTGTTTCAAATTGTCTTTTAAATTACTGACAGCAAATATGAAAGACTTAAGTGCAGAGTTGTAATCGATTTGTAGGTTTGTTTGATTCCTTAACTAAATTAAAAGTAAATAAGATAGTAAATAAATATTCAGAATTAGACGATGATAAATGGCTACAAGACTTAATGATTTTGACTGATGTCATGGAACATTTGGAAACACTGAATTTACAATTGCAAGGGGATAGATAAAATATCTGACTTCTCAAAGTGTATATTTAGTTTACAAACTAAATTGTAACTTTTTCAATGGGACATTAAAAATAAAACATTTTGTCATTTTCCTCTAATTAAAAAAATTTGTTCCAATCTTAAACAAGAAAAACTTAAGAGTATAGAAGAAATATTGACGGAATTGCATAATAGATTTTAAGATGTGAAATATTTTAAATCGCCTCTTGATTTTTTTCTAGATGCATTTTGAAATTAAATAATTTCAGATGAGTTTTCCATTTCCAATATAATTATGACCAAAAGACCTAGAGAATTAGAACTAATAGAAGATCGTGTTCTAGAATTAAAAAATCGACGCCGATTACTGAATTTTGGAAATATGTACCAGAATCCTTGAATTAAAAAAGTCTGCTTATTGAATTATTTGTGAATAGTTTTTTCACTTAAAAATTTGTGAATTCAAACACCGATTAGTATTAACTAAGCAGCATCTGAAAGAATTAGTGAAAAGTGTCACCAATTAATTACCAAATTTTAAAGATTTATCAAGTGAAGTAAAACAAATGTGTAATTATTAATTTTTGAATTCAATCCACATATTTTGTACTTTTATTTATATATTTTCAATAAATCTAATTTCTGTAAAAAAAAAATTTATGCGTATTTAATTTCGGCTCGTGAAAAGTTTCAAATTTTGAAAAATGACTCGTACTATCAATATCTGTTAGCCTCCCCTATTATATTATATTAATATTTTATATATAAATATTTTAGTTTCATATTGGACTATAATCTTATTTTATGGTATTAAAAAATAGTTTCCATTGATTAATAAATACAAACAAATCTTTCATCTTTTGATGATTTATATTAATGAATAATTTTAGTTTATTTATATCCAATAATACTATGTTCTCTTATATGAGATGGAAAATTAATTTATCGTGTATTAAAAAAATTTGCAAATAAAAAAATCTTTCTTAATATTTTAAGAACGAACTCATCGATGAGGACCATGATTTTACTGCCAATGTTTTGTTGTAAGTAAATTTATAATCAATTATATAAATTTTAATTTTCTCATTATCATTCTTTAATTTTATGACAAGAAAATCATCCATTGTCATTGTTTCGTTTGATTTATTTATCGACGAACCTCATAATTTTGATCCAGAAACTGAATCTTCCGTTTTGGTGTGGAATATAGACATAAAAATTCCAAATTTGCTAAAATTAATAAATCATTTTTTAAGAAATTTTTTAAAACTCACTAATGTTATGGAAACGTATACTGATTTTTCAATATGTTCCAATTATATTAATTTTGTTATTATTTCAATCTAATTTTCATATATAAATACTAGATGAACCGGCCACATTTCGCTACAATACCTTAATTTAATATTACACTAATTACTCATAAATTAAATATTTTTGGAATTAGAAACGAAAAACAGACCAATATGGTTTTTAATTTTATTTTTTATTTGTCCAATTAATATTAAAATTAATTAACAATATTCGACCATGAGAGAAACAAGGATTTTCTAAATCTAAGCCGCAAATGGTCATTGTAAATACCAAAGCAAATTGAGACCTTTTGAATATTACTGTAGTATCTGATGGTATTATTGGTATTTGTGGTAACCCAACGGTGTCTCCTTTAAACTTTCCATTTAAAATAGCTGCTTCAAGAACATTTAATTTTTTTTAATGAACAAAAGTGTGTCGTTGCATTAATCTGGGTGGATTCAAATTATGCAGCAGAATAATCGGTGAACCAATTTCTAATGGAAAATTGTGTGGTGTCATTTCTCGTAATGCCAAAGAGTCCAATAATGCCTTATCAAGAGAATTTAAAATTTCAGTTGAATAATTTATGACTTCAAATTTGAATACTTTCGATAATCACTAAAGCTTTCTTCATTGTACATTTTTCTTGAGCGAAGTTCAAGTTCTGATTTTGATTTGTCTGTCTATTTGGTGCAGTATGTCTTCAGTAATATTTATATTATTCAATATAATTTCCTTAATATAATTGAGTAATATTGGATTTAAATAAAAATTTAATGATATTTATTATTTATTGAAAATCATAAAAAAAACAATTGAAATTACAGAATATTGTGAATTAAATAGTTTGTTCAGTTAACAAAATAATATTTAACATCACTTTTATAAATAATATAATAATAATAAAGAATATATTAAATAAAAATAAGTATTCATTTATTTTAATTAAAAATGTGCTCTTCAAAAAAGTTATTTTTTTAAATTTCTTCCAAGTTAAACGGAGTTTTTCTGATTCATATTCTCACCAATTCTCACTGACGTATACTGCTATCTTATGGAGAATTCATCAACTAATGGATAAGAAATAAAACAAATTAATTAATTAATTGTTATTTAATATTAAATTTTTCTTTTTTCGACTATCTTTTATACTTTCTCTCAAATTATATTTATAAATTTTTCAATTTATTTATTTTATAATATTTATTACATGACTATGCTTCTCTTAACATCAGAAAAGAATCAAAATTCGAGGTTTAGATACGGTTTTCAATTTGGGAGGTTAAATATAAAGAGATTTCAGGAAAGGAAAGGATGGAGGAATATGGTTGCTGAACAAAATGAATAGCGGCCAGAGAGATAAATATTTTTTTATTTTAACTGCTGTAATCTATTTATTTATCAAATAGAAGAACAAAAAAAAAACATATTTTTATCTAAATTCTCTATTATTAATATTAACATTATTATTATTATTAGCAGTTCAGACTCCCGTCAGGTGGTTGTAGCAAGTAATTTTTAAGTGGAGTTATATTTGAGAATCTTTATTAAGGTTCAGAAAAAATAAACTAATATTCAGTTTAATTTTCAGTTTCAAAATAGTAGGGAGATGAGTAATTTTTATTAATAAATTAATGCGAGAAAATACATTTGATGTCTTTTCCATATCTTTTTTGTTTATAGATTGGTACACGTGGCCTATAAGAAAAATATCAAGGATCTCCACTCATCACTAAGAACTCATAATCAGTCATCTGAAATGTTAAATGTGTCGATCAATTATAAAAAAAATTTAAAAAATAATTTCAAATCAATTATTTTAATAATTTTTCTATCGAAACTAGAAATGGCTCTTCAACAGTGATTAGCATGGGGTCTGGCATATAATCAAAATTGGGGAGATACTTGAAATCCTAAGGCGCGGCTTCCGATTGTGAAAGAATAGAATAATCTTTTGTGGTTTAGTTTTTGATATTTTGGGTTCCTCAAGTCTCCGACTATTAGCAGCAGCCTGGAGGTTTTTTAACCGTTATCCCATTTTATCAAAATCAATAAAATCCCTCATTTTGAAAAGGAGAAAATCAATTTAATAATTTTACATGAAAAATAAAATATATAATATTAAAGAGGAGTATTTTAAAAATTCTCTCTAAACTAGAACATTTTTCTTATTCCCCCCCCCCTCCTAATAATTTCATTTTTACCTCATTTGAAGGGATTTTCTCATTGATATAAATAAATTCAAATAAATTCCTGCTTAGTTTTTAGGAAAATATATTTTATTTTTTGAGAACTTTAATAATTGACTGGTCCACTAGTCCATAGGTTTCCATAGTTGATTGGGCTCTGACCAATCTAACAAAAATTTCCAAATTTGGGAACCACCTTTTAGCTGACTTATTGTTAGTTAGAAAAAAGAGGGTATAAATATTGATAATGCTCAAATTTCCTAGTGGCAAGTCGTGGTACTGTTCAATGCTGTCGTATTTGTTCTAATTGAAATAAAAATAATATTTTTATGTGTTACCAAGACTTTTGTAGCAGTGGCAAGGGACTACCAAATATTAGTTTGCGGCCCACTAGCAGGGAGGTTCTAGTCTAGTCAATTGTAACTCAATTCAATTTATATTTTTATTTAAAAAACATTAATATTTGTTATTTTATACTAACAAGCAAGATTTAAAAATGAATTTAAATGATTTAGAATACTCCCCCCACCCCTTCCCAATTCAATAGGATTGCGTGTGCTTGGGTGAAGATAAAAAAATAAGCCAAAAAGGGTCTGTCGGTCAGCTGAGAGTTTCCTGGCGTGACTTCACTCTCTATAGATTTTTATATTGTTGATATTGTCAGTGTGAGTGAGTGAGAGTCTATTTGCTGGTCAAATCCCTTGACAACATTGAGAACACGGGTGTCAACATGTGTATCTTAACACTCCACAGCTTGGAGCAAAAAAAAAGAACGATTTCACTACGATAACGGGCTGCTTAATCAATAAAGGAAAAAAACTAGGTGGGGTGGAGTAGGGAGAAACAGAGGGTTCAGAGGGTTAAAAAAACAGCCAAGTGCAAGCCTATCTATCTGTATAGACGACCCCGGATATCGCTGAGCAAATACTTTCCGGATGTATTCAGACACAATTGTAGAGCGCATAAATTCCAAAAACCATTAGACGAGGAAAAAAATAAATAAATAAGAATATAATCGTTTAAAACAAATTTTCTAAAAATAACGAAATAATATCTGTTTCTATGAAATAAAATTATCGGTAAAGGCCCTTTAGTTTTGTACAAATCTATATGAAAAATGAATGAATTTATGTAAGAATAGGTATATTTGCTAAACAAATCTATATAAAGTAATAGATTGCAATAAAATAAATGCAGATATATAGTTTACTACCAAAATCTGAGTACAGATTTATTTTTATCATGAAATTTATAAAGCAAACCCTAAAAAATCCTATATTTATATCTAATATAGCAGAGGTGGCCCCACTTGGTGATACTTAAAGCCATATTGAAAAATCGAAAATATTTAAGAGCCAAATCGGGAAAAAATTTTACTTTGTAGGGGGTTCGTAGATTCAGAAGCAAAAATTTCGAATACTACATAATATATTAATAATAAGTCGTACGCCCCTCATGCAAAAGTTCTTTTGTTGCTATTGTAATAAAGTAGACGGAGTTGGGGTAGATCGGATACATTTTACAACAAAGTTTTTAACAGAAATAACTAAATTTTAAATTTCCTTTAAATAATTATATGTAAATAAATATGTGTCATGACGTAGCCTTTTATTTTATTTTTACATGCTTTTATTTAGCTTACACCCGTTTCCGTGTCGTCAAATATTGCAACGTTAATTTGACCCACTTCCCAATGTTCGAATGAGCTGAAATTTCGCATACATATGTAACTCCGATGACAATGCAATATTCTGATTCAACTTAGGTGACCTAAGAGGTATTATATTTATCAATTAGTAATTTCATATTGCATAATATTGATACAAAATAGTAAGTACATATTAAATAATATTGAAAAATAGTAATTAAATATTAATATAATATTAATTTAAATCATGTTTAATTATTTTGAAAAAAATATTTTTTAATTTAAATGAATATCAATTAAAGTAATGGCGATATTTTTTTTGAAAAGATATATGTATATATAAACAAATAATCTAATAATAATAATAATAATAACAGCCCCCTATACTACCGATTTGAAATATAGTATTTTGAGGTGAAGAATCGACTTGAATTAGATTCTTTCAACATTCACACTATAATCTCAAATAAAAAATTGGGCGAAATTTCTATCAAGACTAAAAATTAGAAAATAAAAAAATATAAAAAAAACTTTTTAAAAACACGTTTTTATTTAAATGCACTAAAAAGAAGAAAATAATTTCTCCACACACACCACGATTTCTTTATAATTAATCATAACTAAAAAATCTGGAGTGTCTCCACTCGACTATCTCGCAAATTTGAATTGGATTAAATAACATATATTAATTTAAATTAAATTAAATTAAAATTAATAAATAATATTTATTAAACCAGCGCATGGTTGGCTCTATATTGATGGCACCACGTCACGTGTTGGCAATTAATTCCGGTACTTTCAGTGATTCAATCAAGCTGAAATTCTATATATATATCAGTTTTATACAATTATTAATCATGTGAAAAATTATCAAACACATATCTTTATTTTTACGGTCACTTTAGAAGAAAAAAAAATCAAAACGTTGTAGGTAATGACCCTCTCCCGGTTGAGGTACATTTCTCAAAAGTTGATGAAAAATATGAATTTTGAATAATGCCCATGTACCAAATTTCATCATTCTAGCTCAAACCGTTTTTGCGTAATCTTGGTTACATAGACACAGAGACATTTTTCTCAACCTTAGTGAAAATGAATCAGGAACCTTCAAAACGTATAAAAACATCAAAATCTCAACATCGAAAATCTGGCGAGATAGTAAAAATGAAAGCGTGGGCGCCAAACATGCAGGGAAAAAATAATAGACATAGTTATCAATTATAGTGGAAAAGGAAATAAAAACAGAAAGGTTTATGGATATACAATGAAATATCCTTCGTATTCTTATCCTCTCCCTGCATGTTTGGCCCCACGCTTTTATTTTTTAGATATGATTAATTATAAGGAAATCTTGTGTGTGTGGAGAAATTATTTTCTCCTTTTTAGTGCATTTAAATAAAAGCGTGTTTTTAAAAAGTTTTTTTATTTTTTTTTTATTCCAGTTTAATATATGTAAATTCTAAATTGTAATAACTTTAAATTTTTTAATTGAGCCACAATAAACTCATAAGAGTTTGACCATCATTGTTATATCAAACTTATGACAATTTTTTATATAGAAATATATAAAAAAATTACAGAATTTTCATTTAATTTTTATTCTCAATTTATATTGAATAATGTTCGATAATTATTTTCTTAATAATGATTTTTTTAATACATTATTTTTCAATTACATATATAGATAAGAATACAATAGATAATATGTAGTTAATTTATAAAAAGAAAATTTATGTGATTGAGACAAAAATTTCAAATCGAAATTTAAATAAGCTGGTGTGTCTCCACTCGACTATCTCGCAATTTGAATTGGATTAAATAACATAATATATTATATTTAAATTAAATTTAATTAATTATAAATTATAAATAATAAATATTAAACCAGCGCATGTTTGGTTTTTTATTGATGGCACCACGGCACGTGTTGGCGCGTGAGATTTGCATTGTTAAAAAATTAATTCTGGTACTTTCAGCGATTCAATCAAGCTGAAATTCTATATATAGCAGTTTTATACAATTATTAATCATGTGAAAAATTATCAAACATATATCTTTATTTTTACGGTCACTTTAGAGGAAAAAAAATCAAAACGTTGTAGGTAATGACCCTCTTCCGGTTGAGCTACATTTCTCAAAAGTTGATAGAAAACTACGAATTTTGAATAATGCTCATGTACCAAATTTCATCATTCTAGCTCAAACCGTTTTTCCGTAATCTTGGTTACATACACACACACACATACACACACACACAGACATTTTTCTCAACCTTAGTGAAAATGATTCAGGAACCTTCAAAACGTATAAAAACATCAAAATCTCAACATCGAAAATTTTCGTGATCGCAATACTATCTCTGGCGAGATAGTAAAAAGGCACATATTAAATTATGTTTCTATGCCTTTATATTCATATATTTATAGTAAGATTTTATTCAGACTTTAATACTTCGAAAGAAATAAAACATTAGGTAATGAAAATCTATTATAGGTATAATGATTTTAAATTAAATATTTTGAAAGAGCAACAACAATGAAATTATTATTTTATTAAATATTAGGAGTATATATAATATATGATAAACATTATTTGGATGGGCGGGTGGGGGGGGAGGAAGTATAATTATGATTTTATAACTTTTTGAAACTTTCTTAAAATCCAAAGTTCATATATATATATATATATATATTTAAATACTACTTTTCTATTATTTTTATTATCTAAGGTTAATTAAAATTACATATTATAAATTATAGTTTTTTGTATTTTAATTTTACACCTAAATGGCTTTTTAAGTTATATGTTTATTTTAAAATAATTATATATTGGTAGATCATTAATTTTCATTTAAATTTTAATTTCATTTCTGTAAAAATTCAACTTTTAATCTAGAATTTTATGAATTTTTTTTCTTACACAATTATAAAAGTTCGTAAAATCTGGAATTCTGCTACTAACGGGAAATCATTTTCTTAATTATTTAATGGATTATTTATGCCTTTAAACTTTAATTCAATAGGACTGTATATTTCACATCATCAATTCATTCTTATTTTTGTGTTTTATAATTTTAATTAATTTTAACAGAATTTTTTATTATATAATTTTACTTTAATTATTGCAAATATTTTCTAAAATCTATCTAATTTTCCCATAAATAAACCTTTACTTATTTTTCTTCTTCCATTCGAGAATGTCTCTTCTGCCTATTTTAACCTTCACGATTTTATAATTCTAATTCTATATTCTATAAATCATGAAATTCTTTATTATGTAATCTCCACCATTTCTCAGTAACATCATATATTTTCAACTCATAAATGCTGCATAAAATTTTATTTTAAAAATACTTTTCTTATTTGCCTGAAGTCATGGACAACTCTTCAAATCCATTCAAAAGTTTGATAAATTATACTTTAATAATCCATAAAAATTATCATATAATACGAGTAAATGATTTTACTTTTAATTATAAAGTTTGTGAAATTCTCTTTGTTAGATATATCCATAAGGAACATTTGTTATTTGAGTAAGTATTTAATATTATATATTTGGATGTATATTTTGGTATATTTCACATATTTTCCAAAGATCTCTAATTTTATTTATTAACTGATACCAACTTAAAAGTTTACATTTATTTAATGTAATGATTTATTTCATTCAACATTTTTTTGAATTAATAATTAAACTATAATTTTATTAATGGGTTAAGTTGTTCTCACATATTTTAAGAAGAGAAAAATAATGTTTTTTAAGAATCTTTCACAGAACGCACAGAACGACAATTGTTTATTTTATATTCACTTATATTTAAAAATTAATTTATATCTTTAATATAATTTAATTTTAATTCTACAATATTAAAAATAATAAATTTAATTTAAAATGTCTAACAAATTTCTTTTTATTAATTTTAATATTTAATGAAAAGAAATAAATAAAATAATATGATCAAAACCTAAAAAACGTATTCTTTGTTTGTAGTCAGCGGATAAAAAAAACCAGACAGAGAGCAAGTCGCGTTGTGCCTGGCAGCCCCAAGAGCCACCCCTCAGCTGCACCCCACATAGACGAGGGTAAAAAAAAGAAATATAAAAAAGCAGGGGTGCGGCGGCTGTGGCGTTTTTTTTTTATTCATCACATCATGTATGAATATACCTTGCGAGGGGTGTTCACGGGGCCAGGGGGTTGCATGGGGGGTCGAATCTAGTTTCGCCTAGACCTAGATGACGACCAGACCTGCCGAGAAGTCCTGACCTAACCTCACAGAGAGTCAAGTAAGTCGACAGCGTCTTACCACCCTCTAGAAAGGGTAAATGACTCATGAGATCCATTACTTTCAAGTTTAGGGTTTACCACCCTCGTTTACTCTCCACCCTCTATCGGCAAATCATGCAAGGATTAAAATATTCTCTTTTTTCGCTCTTGGCTTCATCTTTCACTAAATTGTAACTTTATCATTTATTTGAAACATTTTTTATATTTTTTATTTCAATTTTTTAAAATAATTTTTCTAAATGTTTCTAAAATATATTGTCAATCTCTATTTAGATCTTGAAAACTCTTCAATATTAATATTATTTATTATTTATATCAATATCAAATAATATTCTATTATTAATATTTTTATTTTATTTCTATGGTTATTTCTAAAAATATAAGCAACTGAGGTAATTTTAATAATATTTTTTATTCATTTAATTAATTATTTTAAATTAAAAAAATTACATATTTTAAATTCTTAAAATCTAATTTTTTAAACATTTAAACTTTTATTATTATCTTAGTTAATATAAATTTAATCTCTTGAAGCGGAGGAGTTTTTTAAAATCTTTTATTATGTTTATTCATTCTGCTACAATCATTATAGATCATCTAAGGGCTTGGAAATGTTGAAAACTTTCCTTTTAAAATTATCTATCTATTATTTATTATCAAATTTTTTTTTCAATTCTGAAAAAATAACAACCATTTAAATATTATTTTGTAATAATATTGTATTATTCAAATTCTCTAGATTCTTTTAGAATTAAAAATATTTCCTAATTATTTTGATATTTTTGCACTTATGGATAATACTATTAAATCATAAACATTTATTTAGATAGATACAGTATAAAATTTAAAATATTTCACTCATATTATGATTTGATTCTTTTTTAAATGATGTAGATACAAAAATAATTGCTAAGAATTACAAAATAAATATATAAATTAACATTCAAATAAATAAAAATTAAATATTAAATTTAAAAATTCTTGAAAAAGTAGAGAAAAGAAATAAAAGGAAAAATAAATAAAAAAATACAAAATCTATTTTCTTTAATATAACACAAAAAGAGGGATTTTTATTTCTTTATTCTTTAATCAATAATCCATAACGAATTAGTCATTTTAATCGTCTACCTGTCTATCTTCCTGACTGTCTGTTTGTCTGAGCATCTCTTTTTCTTTTTATAGTCACGCACACCAAATTCTTTACGGCATTATATTAATTGATTTTCCATTAATTTATTCCTTAGTTACCTACCTGCCTACCTACACTTTTACTCTATTCTAATCACGAATATTAATCATTCAATCTAATGGCAATTTAATCCAATTACTTTTTATTAATGACTATAATTACATTTAACTTTATATATATATATAACTTATTATATCTACTATATAGCGAGGCCAAATCTAATCAATCTAAAATCCCTGATAGATAAAAAAATGTCATATTTTTTTAACAAAATTCTTAAGAGAAAAAGATTTGTTCTCTGTAATCTATTTAAAAGCTTAAAGTGGGATAATTATAAGCGAGAGCCAAGTTATTTTTCATTCCCCCTTCATATAACTTTGCTTCTTTATAAAATGGGCTTGTTTTAAAACATTTTTAGAAGATTTAATTTGAATGAATAAAAAAATAAGAAAAAAAGTTCTCTGGAAGTTGTAGGTGGTTTTCCCTTACATATAAAAGAAATAAGGGGTTTTCTTTAATTAGCCACTTGAAAAAAAAAAAGAAATTGAATGAATGATGGAGGAATGTTTTTGGACTATGGTAATATCTAATTAAATCTTAACGAGGATTAAAAGTAAGTAAATCAATTTAATTGCGGTTACTTGTACTCTTAGGGTTCTTTTTTCTTTTTACTTTAATCACGAATGATTCATTCAATCAAATATTCTGCTAAGAATATTTCTCCCTTTTTTAAAAAAAATTGTATAGTTTAAGACATTTGAAAGAATCATTTATGGATGATTTTAAATATAATTCCATATGTATATACAAATACACACAAATTAAATATTAAAAAAAGCGATAAGTTTATTTATGTAATAAATATATCTTTCTTTAATAATAACACAATATTAAATTTCATCACAATGTTAAAACATAACTTAATTTTAATTAATTACATATATTAAATAATTTAAAGTACTTAAGTCAATTATTATATATTTTTTCATTTTAAATCTTTATAAAATAGTCATTTGTTTATAAAATAAATAAATAATTTAGTAATAAGTAATATTTATATCTTGATTTAAATGTTCGATATAAATTTTTCGTTGTTTAAATGAAATTCTTTGATTATATATAATAATAATTTATCTCCATCTAACGGTTCAAAATTTAATCCTTATTTCCAATCGATTTGTTGAAAAAAAAATCAATAAGAGATGTTTTTTTTTCTTTGTTCAAAAGGGTAGGTCAGTGATCGAGGGAGAATGAATTTTTTTTATATCCCTCTACACATGCCAGGTGGGCTTAACTGGAAAGGGTTTGCGCCCCTTTCCACCCTCTCTCTCGCTCTCTTTGCAATCCTCTTACAACCCGATAGGACTATTGAGACTTACACCAAAGACCAGGTGTTGAATATCGGTAAATTCGAAAAACCGATCAATCATCTAGATTGAAATTAATAATACGATTTAATTTAATAAATGAATAGGTATTTGGATAATCCAACAAACATTCTCTATTTGGAGATAGCATTTGACTGGGCAAATAGACAAACAAATGAATCAAATGCATTAAAATAATATTTATTGTTTAAATTAATCTTAAACAATCTATACGATTCTTTTTATAAATTAAACATATTCAAATAATACTACAAGATAAATGGATTCCATCTTTTCTATTCGTAGAGGATAAATAAAAAATTAAATAACAATGTGCATAAAAAATATCAAAGACAATAAATTATACAAGTATTTAATAAATATAATATAACAATTATATAAATAATTTAGATATTTCTTAGAATATAATATTGATTGTCTTATTATTTAATTATTTTATAAATATAATATCGTGTTATATTTAATATATATATATATATATTTGTTTGGACGAGGTGTATCTAAAAAGTTCGGTGAATGGTATGATAAAAACATAAAAAGAGAATGTTAATTGAAAATACTTTTATTAACCTTCAAAATTCTCTCCACTTGCCACAACACACTTCTGACAACGTTCGTATAACGCTTGAAAACTGGTGGAGAAGAGTAGCTGTCACAACGTTCAGGCCGGCAAGGTGTACGAGAGATCGGCGATTGACTCTGCGACTAAAGTCGAAAACACAGTAAATAGTGTTTTCTGGTGTCCTGCTTGTGGGTTGCCGGCCTGAACGTTGTGACGGCTATTCTGAGAACAATTCCACATCAAGACTTCTCCAACAGTTTTTAAGCGTTATACGAACGTTGTCAGAATTGTGTTGTGGCTAGTGGAGAGTATATTGAAGGTATTTACAATTAACATTCTCTTTTTATGTTTTTATCACCGAACTTTATAGACACACCTCGTATATATATATATATATATATATATATATATACCTTTGTATATTTCTGAGATAATAATCCGATCTAAGGATTTTTTTGAAATTCACACCATAGATAATATTTATAAAGATAAATCGAACTGTATTGGTTTCAGCATAGAGAAAAATCAACTTTATTAATATTTTCTTAATATTCAATCCAAATGATGTCATCAATAACGTCATCCATATTTGTCTCTTGTCATTCTTTTTTAATTGATATTGTATTAATATTTTTTTATATTAAAAAGATTTTAAAAAATTTTATTTAATTTCGAAATTAAATTAAAAATATTTATTTTAATAATATTTTAGAATCAAATTACGAAATATATTTATTAATCTTTCACCAAAAAAAGTCTAAAATGTATTTTATTTGTCTTGCAAACATTGTAAGATAAATTATATTTCTCTTCTATCTTGAAAACAGATTATACATATTATTTATGATATTTTAAAAACAATTTCTTTCTTTAATTAATATTCATTTAAAATGATAATTAAAGAATATCTTATTCAAAATAAATTATTGAATAAATATGATCTAATAATATTAAATAAAAATAGAAAAGCATAAATAAATAATTTTTTAATTCCTGTTCCTTTAAAATATTTGAAATTTTTTCATTAATTTTTTTAATTATTAGTTAATATTTATTTTATTGATTAATTATTATACTTTTTAATTATTTTTTTTTCTCTAGAATATTTGAAATTTTTTAATCTGTTAAATCGAGCGATAGCTCGGTGTTCGAGGTACTATGCTATTAAAGTAATAATAATATTATTTTGATGTTTCAAAATTAATTGGAGTATTGAAAGAGAAACTGAAAGTACAATTTTGTGATGTTTTATAACTAAGCATACTTTTAATTATTAATTAATGCACCTAATAATAAAATTAATTAATTTTTGCAATCTTTTCTTTAAATATATATTTAAGAGTATAGCTTTGAATAAATTTCATTTCTCTTAATTCTTATTCAACATGTCTCATTTATTTATTTCCTTTATTAAAGTCGTTTGCCTGTATTACCTATTATATTTAGGAAAATACATTAAAAGAGAAACTTATTTTAACTTTTCTTAGGTTTAATGGAATATCCAAATAGATATTAATATTCTTTAATCTTCTTTTCTTTATTTTTATTCTTTCTTTCTCCATTCTTATTTGGAAATTCCCAAACACAATAAGAAAACTAGAGAGAGAGAAAGAGAAAGAGGGACAAATAGTGCTTTTTCTTCTGGTTGGACACTCAAATTCATTTTAATGTTTGTTCTTTTGGGGGCAAATAAACAAATGAAAAGTCGTTTGGGGAAAGCGTGTCATCAATTTAAACGGAAACTTTTTCGCTTAGGCGAAGAAAGCTATTCATATGTATGAGGAGTAGTAATAGCAGGAACAACAACAACAACAACAACAACAACAATGTCAACTCTCAAAACAACTAACAAATTCCTCAATTCAACATTGTTTGGATGACTTGATTCTAATCACATTCCAATTCAGAAACAAACCATAATTAATTCAAGTATTTTTTTTTATCATAATTCAAAGTACCTATCGCTCGTTCCTTTAACAAATTTATACAATTTATTATTATAATCTTTAAATATTTTATAATTTTTTAAATTATTTATTACAATAGTTAAATGGGTTTTCTAAAAATACTCATCAAAAATGTGTTTCCTAAAATAGTACTAATTAATTAAAATAACTTGATTTTCATTTCAATCGATACATTAATAGAACAATTTATTATATATTATATAATTATTATAGTAAATAATAATTATTAATCAATTTAATATCGATAATATTTCTTAATTTTGTTGTGATAATTAACGTAAATTTATTGGGTTAACTAATTTTAATATTTATATATAAATTAGTTTTTACCGATCGACGATAGTAAGGGAGGTATTGTTTTCACACCAAATTTCACATGTGGAGATTTTTACATATCTCCACGAATCATGCAATTTGTTAACCGAAAAAAGTATTTTTAGCATCATGACCGTCTGTCCATTGTGTGTCCGTGTAGACATGAATAGCTTGAACTGCTCAAAGAATTTTGATAAAATTTGGTATATTTACTTAATGCATTAGTAGCATGAATTCACTTTTGGTGTATATCCGGAAACCGGAAGTGGTAGTTTACACAATATTAATTTTTGTATTCATTGTTCCAAAATATTTCACTTAAAATATAGTAGTAATTAAAGATTGAGTAATTAAACTAAAAATAAAAACCAATATATAATTTAGTCATTTTAATTCCAATTTTAAAAATATTTTTTTTGATACTTTATATATATATATATATATATATATATAGTGTTTGGAAATGTATTTATTTCAAATCGTCGGTCGGTTCTGTGCCTGGCCACAGCTCATATTTAACATTTTATTTTATTTAATCCTTATTTTATTTATATATATATATATATATATAGGTGTGGTTGTTTTTGACTAGTGCGAACGTGAAAAAAATAATAAATAACCATCCATTTTGAAATGGATAATCTCTTTAGAAAGAACTAGGGTAGTTAAATAGAGAAAGAGTATTTGGAATGAGTTGAATATGGGTCCAATGTCCTCCCCCTCCCATTTTCTTGTCATTCTCCCTTCTCCCTTCATCATCTCTCTCACTCCCTTTGCACTAGCTTCTTCATCTTCTACTCGTCTCATATTGCAAAATCCAATTTCCTTATCATCCAACACATAAGGATAAGACAGTCGGACAGACAGCGAGAGTTGAGCATCTTTAATGCCTTCAAGTCATAAAGCAGAGTATTCCGTATATGATTTTCTTGTTTATTCCATCATTATCATCAACAACAAACATTTCAGACAACTTAACTTAGAAATAAGGGTTCAACTTTTGAATATTTAAACCAAGTCATTTTCCTTGAATTCTAATATTTAAATATAATCCCTTTATTAGTATTTCTATCATAAATTTTCATTTAATGTCTAAAAAATTATAATAAAAACTAATGTGTTTTTAGATTTAATAATCTATTATCTTCCAAATAGGAGATAGATTAGAATGATTGCTATAAAAAGTATTAAAAGATTTCTAGAAATGTTAAATACTTACATCAAAATTATATATATGAATATAATTTATATTATTTTTATAGATTTCATTTCAGTCAGAATTTTTAACAATTTAAAAAAATAAAATTTCTGAATTATTGCAATTTTCTTCATTTCGCCAAATTCTATGTGAAGAAATTAATAGATTTAACTATAACATCATTATGAATTTAGTTGATTTTCAGAAAACTAAAAGTAAACATTTAAGAAAAATAATTTAAATTTAAGCACAGTGAAGTTTCAAAATGATGAATTATTTCTAATCGAAGGAGCTCACTATTTAAACGTTCACTTTATTTTAATTTAATTTTTTTATTTAAACTATTTTATATAGTCATTAAAGATTATAGAAATCTAGAAATCATTTCGTCCAACGTTAAAGATTATAAGTAAAAATAGATGAGAGAAGACTTAAAAAATATACTCTTTAGGAAAATAAATAAATATTGAAAGACCGTTAATTTGTAATCAATAAGCTAGTAATGAAATGCAATTCACTAATTAATTTTAACAATTAATTTAATTAACACAATATTGAATATTCCTATTTTTATCTAATCTATCTATATATATAAAAAGGGAATGTGTGCCTGTCTGTCTGTCTGTCTGTCTCGCCTAAACTTAAAAACTACCGGTCCGATTGTGATGAAACTTTCAAGGATTGTTGTGGGCATACTAAGGAAGGTTTTAGTGTAGTTAAATCCAAAATTAATTTAATTAGTAATATTTTGGTAAAAGTCTATTCATGGTTACCATGGTTACATTGAAAAATTTACAATAAATAAATAAAAATAATTGGAAATCTTTTCAACTTATTATTTTGATAAAATTTATTAATATTTTTAATTTTTTTTAAACTGTCAAAAATAACATACCCATAATAATAGTTGTAATAAAAATAAAAATATAAATCACAATGTAAGTAAAATATTGGATCGTTTAATTTATATTGTTTCAATTATTGTTTGAATATTTATTCAATTTATATATAGATTTATTTACACATTTAAATGTATATTTAATAAATTTATTTGTTGATTCTTAATAATAATAATTCCAATTACTTTCTTCAAATTTTTTTTTATTTAAAAGCATATTCAGCATTGAAATTGCCATTAAATATGCAGGTAATTGGAAATCCAACATGTAATATTAGCAAATATTCTGAGATGGGAAAAATACTAAGATCATGTCATGTCATATTAAATATTTTGAATTTTATTTTGAATCATTTAATGGTAATGAAATAATTAGGTAGACTTGTGAGACAAACAATAAGAATCTCTATAATAAGAGAATATACTTATTCCGAAAACTGTTAATTAAAATGTAATAACTATTAACAATTAATAAAGTAGAAATAATTTTCCAACAAATAAAAATGTAATAATTATTAAAAAAAAAAAAATAAAAATAAAAATGTAATAATAAAAAATAAAATTTCAATTATATTCATTTAATAAATTATTATTATTATTATTATTATTATTATTATTTGTAAAAATTCCAATAAAAATAAATAAAAATAAAAAACAAAAAAAGTGCAATTAAAAGTAACATTTCAATTATATTCATTTAATACATTATCATTATTATTAAGTGTTCAGTTATCACATACGTATATATGTATACATACACACATGCAAAAATAAAGAAATAATTCTAATTTATATTAATTTAAATTTTTAAAATTTACAATTTATTTTAATAAATCTACAATTAAAAATAATTAATAATAAATAAATTTATGAAGATAAATTTAAATTTTAGAAGTTTCTTATTATTAACATTTTTCAATTAATTAACTTACAAATCACTTGTTTTTGTAATATGTTTTGTCTATTCTATATGATTTTATTTTATTATTTTGGTATTGAATTCATATCTTTCTTTTTATAATTAATATTTAATAAATTTCCTGACTATTCATAATTCGTTGGATAAATTGGATAATTAGTGTTTTATGACAATTTTTATATATATTTTATTGTGAAAAAACTTATATAAGTCAAAAGGAGAAAAATCGTTTAGAAAGCTACACTGACATTTAATTAATTATTTGTAATTTAAAATTATTCAATTTATTAATATATATTTAGATTTCCAATCGTTATTGATTTGTTAAGTTCCACTTATGTCAATGTATGCATGTGTATGTGTAAAAAGAAAGAAAATCCTCTCCAGCCCCACACCTCATACAGCTCTCCTATTCTAACTTCGTCTTCAGCGGTGGATCCTAAAAACGCCCTCCAGCTTCTCACGAGAAAATAAATGTGCACATGCGCAAGCACACGATTATCAAAGACAATGAATATGGCCGCCATCGTCCGCCCCTCATCACCCCTCTCCTTTTTACAAAACTCGTCCCCCTCACCTCTTTACCATCAACTAACACCCCCTCTTCCTATTCGACTTATTTTACCCAGACCAAAGGGCTTTTACTTGGAGGGATGACCAAAAAACAAATCAGAATAGAATTCTAATGCAATTTAGAAAAACAATTGACTTGTTATTTTATTGTATTTTTTATTTTGTTTCAGGTAATATTGAACAAATTAATATTTACAAAAATTGATTTATTTTCAATCATCCCCACCCCTCCTGAAAGAGGTAAATTAATCAAATCACAAATGAAATTTAGATTAGAAAAAAAATAAATACAAATAAAATCATTATTAGTTTTTTTTTGGAATATATCTCCATTTCTCAGAATTGTTTTTATTATTTTTATTTTTATTTTTAAATATCGATGCACTCGGCGAGGTTCAATCCCTCGAATTCAAGTCGGCGGACCAGGACTATAACCGTTAGTTTTTAGTTTAAATAGTATGTTTATTAGCCAAAAAAAATTTTTACAATAGTTGATTATCAGAACATACAAAAGATAAAAGTTACAATATTTACAAGATTAAATTGTTTCTTTTGCGATCATTTATTGATACGCTATTACAATTTTAGTTAATTATATTATGTTTTATTTACATTTGTTTTCTTTTTTTTACTTAAGTATATTTTAAGTTTAATATACATATAATCAGGGTTGTGATTGTCAACTCACCAGGAAAGGCTAGTAAAACCTGGAGATTGCAAGTGAAGGAAGAGGGGAGGGATGAGGGGTGATAATATTATTTATTTACAATTTTTCTTATAAGTTACATTGTACAATATATTATATAATTATAAGGATACAAATAAATATTTACATTTTTTTTTTTAAAAGATATATATATATATATATATACAAAAGATTATGTGATCCACCATCTTTTTTTATCCACCTTTTTCCAATCTAATTTGTCTTTGTTCGAAATTTGCATATTATATCTCCATATTCTGTAAGGATCTCTTCCATCCAGAAACGGATCATAAGTTATGGATTTATCTCCATATCTCCTAAATACATGATAGATAATTGGGATTCCATTATCATCCTGTATATATCCTTGTTTATCAAGGAATATGAACGCCTCTGGTGGGATAAAACCGCTTTTTAAAGTGTTTTTGAAATATGGCTCGTTTTGGAAGATTGACCAGCTAATGAGACTATTTGGAACCTGTGCAACTTGGCAATAAAGGTTCCTTATTAATTTTAATATGAAGCAATCAATGCGATTTATGTTTGCTTCATTATATATCTTTTCATTACTGATATACCGAGTATAACCAGAATGCGCTGATCTGTATTTACCAAGGCAAGCTCTCAGGCATTTCCTTTCAAATAGTCGGATGAGTTCCATGTCAGACGCTCTCTGATTAAACCAAACGTTACAGCTGTATGTGATGATAGGGCGGATTAGAAGCTGATAGGATAATATTTTTATTTTGTGATCAAGGTCCCGATTAAAGAAAAGATTCTTTAGTGACATAAATGAAGCCTTTGCCTTAGCTAATTGGATATGTAAATGTTTATTCAAGTATAATAAATCATCTAAGTTTACGCCTAAATATTTAACTAAGCGTTTGTTAGGGATGGTTTCATTTTCAAATTTGATTTGAAATTTGTTCCAATTTTTTTTTAAATTAGAGTTCCCTTTGTCTTATGTTGTTCTAAATAGGATTGTTTCACATTTGTGTAGATTAATTTTTAGTTTCCATGTGTCATAAAATGAATGAATTTTTTCAAAAAGTGATTGTAGTTCTGTTTGTATTTTTGAAGGTTTTTTCCCTGAAACATACACTATGAGATCGTCAGCGAAGGCAATGGCTTTTTTATTTGGTGAAGTATTTAGTTCGAAGCATTCTAAGATTTCGCTTATGTATATATTGAATAGTATTGGAGAAATTACTGTCCCCTGTTGCAAACCGTCGCTTACATCAAATGCAATTGAAGATTCTTCTTTAAAGTTGGTGACTTTAAAAGACCTTCCCTCAATCATATCAGAGATCATTTTTATTAAATTTCTATTAAATCCTTTTTTGAGCATTTTGAAAATTACCAGGACTATAACCGCGCGGCACCCTCCTGGTCAAAAATCATTATTTATAAAAATATATATATATTATTTATAAAATATTATTTAAATAATTTATATTTTTAATAAAAATATCATTTAAATAATTTATATTTTTAATAAAAATATCATTTAACTAATTTCTATTTTTAATAAAAATAAAACAATTGTAAATTTTTACTTCTTTTATTTGATTTTTCAAATAGTCTTTTAATGAATAGAATCCAAAAGGTTTATAACCTAGATTTAAAATAATATACGGTATTTCTTCTTTTATAATATCTCAATTAAGTTACATATGTATTTTTTGTGATCCATTTTTCCTGAATATTTATAGTCAATATATAATATAACGACAATATAATATACATTTATGATACTCGTGAATAATTTATCTTAAAAGGAATGAATAATAGAATTCGATCATAATTCATAAAAAAATGAATATTAAGAATATTTCTGGTCAATATTTCCTCATTTCTTTGATATATATATAATTTAGAAAAAAAATATGGATTTATTTGAGCTGAGAAATATATATATATATAGATATAAAGTATTATTCTAAAATTTATTTTAGAAATAGAAAAAGTTATAAATTTGTCATATAGAGCTATCTTTTGAATCTATCCTTTTCTTTAAGAATTAAAATACTTTAAAACATACTGGTTATTTTTTTATTATTTATTTATTATTTTTATTACTAATAAATGAAATTAACCTCATCAATAAAATAAGATAGATATTAGAATAAAAATAAGATAGAATTAAAATAAACTAGAATACAATTTTTGTGAATGCAATTTCAAGTTTCTTTAAATTTTTATTTCAGTATTTTAAGTTCTGCTCATTATACATAATTGTTTTTTTTTAATTTCAAACTATAGTGCTTTTTATTTTTGATGAAAAATAATTAATTTAATTCTTGTAAATATTAAAAAAATACAATATAGAGCATTTACAGAATAAAAAATCGATATATTTACTAAGTATCTTAATGTCACTTGTTTTTGTTGGGAATAAGCCGTGGTCTATGATTTCAAGTTAAAGATAAACTTAAAATTATAAAATGAGACTAAAATTTAGAAAAAAAATATGGATTTATTTGAGCTGAGAAAGCTTCCAATAATCTTAATCCTATTCATCCTGTTTTTTTTTGTTTTCAAATACAATTAATAATTAATTATTAAATTTTTTTTAAATAAGAAATAAAAACATTTATTTTAAGTTTTTGAGGGATGAAGACTTTTTAGTGAGATTTGTTTAATGTCTTTTTTATAAAAATTTAAGTTTCCAGCTCTGATTTAGAAATTTGTTCTGAGGACGCTTCACTTCCTTTGTTGTTCTTTAATTTGTAAAACCATTATTTTTTAAGTACTGGATTTAAATACTAACTTGCAGAGATTTGGACTTAGATTTTATTTTAGAAAATAAAATGTATGTTTTTTGGTTTTCAAATCTAATATTTCAACTTTTAACTCTCTCATTTATCCTGTTCTTTTGCCCAATATTTGGTATATTTATAGTAAGATGTGTTTTCCGCAAAAATTAATTAATCTACATATATATATATATATAAAGGTTTTTGTCTGCACATTGCTCAGAATTTAAAATTTTTTGCATATCTTCGCGTTTCATAACCTCTAGAATCCAAAAGTGACTTTAGAATTTTTCATGCCTGTCTGTCCGGAAAATAACTATTTTATAGACTCAGAATTGGCTGAACCGATTTCTATGAAATTACAACACAATATTCTTATATACCTCTATAGTAACATAGCCTATAAATTTTATTAATATCTAATCAATAACCGCAGAAATTAACTTTTTAAAGTTTATATAATTCTCCGTGTTGTTCATTCAAGAGCCTGGCGTGGCCCACTGTCCCTAGCGGAATCATATATATATAAATATTTAGATCATATTTAACTTAATTTTGATTTATTCCTTCTATATATTTGAATATTTCTTCTTTTCTATTTGAAAGTGAAAGTTTAAAAAAAGAATATATTATTTTTAATGTTTTATGAATACAAAAATATTTTCAAAACGTCAATTAAAATGACTAAATTATATTATTTTTTTTGTTTCAATTATTAATTACAACTATATTTTAAGTGCAAAAATGATTTCTTTGTTATATAAAATTAAAATAGGCAGGGCAGGTGGCTAGAATGGGAGAGGAAAAAAAGATATTAGTGGGGAGATCGATTGGAAAACGTCCGCTTGGAGACCAAGGACGCGTAGGAACGTAATAAATATGGGACAAGGGCTCTGGATCAGGACACTTGGAGAAATGTGGTTGTTGCGGCCAAGAACTTTCGAGTATCTTTGAGCCACATAGTTATATACAGTGGTATACCTAGAACTTTTGCCGCCCGGGGCGATCTCCAGTTTGCCGCCCTTTTTATTATAAGTCAATCAAATAGTGGTTTTTATAAATTAATACACATAAATAAATTATTAAGTTATTTAATCAATATTAATTAATACACAGAGTAAATTTTTTTACACATATTTGTATGCACTCGTAAACTTATTAATATAATATTTACTCTTCTAGCTTTCATACTAGAAAAATCGTGTATAATGCTCCCAAAATTTATATTTATATTTTTGCTTTTCAAAAGAAAAATCGATGATTTAAAAAAATATTGGTATATCACTTCAAAGTAATCATATAAACTTTTCAAAAGAAATGACATTTATAAACTGATATCAAAAAATTTTAGTTAGGAAAAATTGCCGAACAAAATCGTAAAGATGCGTTTACGAATTCAACGAATTTTAATGAATACAATAAAATAAAATTATTATCCTGTTCTTGGAATTAGAATTCAAAATTTACACTAAAATGCATTTATATACACCGAGGAATAATATTCGAAATCATATAGTTGATCATAATTTATATAAATCAA
Organism: Labia minor; assembly: GCA_963082975.1. NCBI lineage: Eukaryota > Metazoa > Arthropoda > Insecta > Dermaptera > Spongiphoridae > Labia > Labia minor. The sequence continues at coordinate 63,902,730 of OY720344.1, read as the reverse complement.
ATAGTAAACTTATAATATTCATATTAATCTTTTATTATTCAAGAAAGAAAAAAAATAAATATGAAATGAATAAGTTGCTTTTTACAACTATAACTAAATATAAAAAATGCCGCCCCAAGATAAGTGCCGCCCGGTGCGGACCGCACCCACCGCACCCCCCTAGGTACGCCACTGGTTATATATATATAACATACAATAATAATATATATAATTAATTTACTGATTAAATTAAAATATATTTTAAAAAAGAACACAAAAAGAAATGAATGTTTTATGTAATATAATGATTGAAACAAAATGGATGAAAACCTTTTACTACTTTCAACCAAATACTATATACCTCTCGGAGGTACAGTAGGCGGAGCCCCTGTCTAGGTGTGAAGAGCGCCGAAGGTGCTCTGAGCAGCTAGTTAGTAAATATAATTTTATACTACAAAATATAGAGTGTCATTTCAAATTTATTTATAAAAAACACATTGGTTTTATTTTATTTAAAATTTCTTTTTAATTCCTTTATATTAATTTAAAAATTGACTTGATTATAATATTCTGTATTTCAAAATAATTATTTTATGTTATTTTGTTTTTTATTCTTGTAAAAAAGTATCAATGCTTCAATACTTCTCTTAAAAGAGAAAACCCGGAGCCAAGATGGAAATAGGGAGGCGATGACTCATGAGTCCGTGGCCAAAACGGTGTAGGGGAGGACAACCCATTAATGGGCAACGGTCTGTCCGCTTTTTTTATTTTTGCTGCGAAATGGTTCTTGGCGGGATTAAGGGCTCCCCTGGAGGTCGTTCTCGCGGGGGTGCACTTTTCTATCTCTCTCTCTCTCTCTCTTTCTATATATCTATATATATATATATATATATATAGATATATAGATATAGATATATATGTGTGTGTGTGTATGTTGTGTGTATGGATGGATCTAACTGTCGGTGTATATGAAAGACGACGATCGTTCAGAGTTAAAATCTTTGGGCAAGAGAAGAAAAAAACAAAACGATTTTCGAAACTTATCCTTAATGGAAGTATTATTAATTTTTAAATGAAAAATGATAATGGTATCAATATCAATATATATATATATATTAAATTCAGTAATATAAAAAACATTATATGTAATTTATTATTATTTTACATTTTAATTAAAAGAAATTAAAGATATTCTTGTAATAAGAATTTAGGTAGGTATATAAGTTTCATAAATTGCTCTTAAAAAGGTGATAATAGTTTTATACATCCATCATTCGTTGAGAAAGATTTTTATTTAGCTGAACTATAGCAGTGGTCTATTATAATAGGCCGTCGTTAAATAATAATAAACTACTTGCATTTATTCGACTTTTGATAATAATAATCATCAAGAGTATAATTAGCATTTGACTTTAAACTTTATGTTCTACCATTAATTCTATTTATCTATTTTTCTGGTGCAAAAGAACTCTAAAGTTCTTGACCACACTCCACATTTGTCCAACTCTATCTTATTACAATTCTCATCAGATTATCTCACGTCCACTTTTACAAGTGTCTTTGGTTGTTTCCCAATTGGTTTCACTATAAATAAATTTCTCTTCAATCTCTTCTCTCATAAGAATCAAGTGTCACAACTTTTCGACTTTATACCAAAATTCTGACATAAAGAAAATATAATTCCTAATCAGGCATTCATCTCAATTCCCATCATTGATAATTTTTTAATCTATAAAATCTACGAAACATCGTATTTTCAAAAATTATGGTATTATTCTAGTATTCTAATGCCACGCCCCACATCTTTACAATGGAAAAATAATAATTTCATATTTTCTAATTTTGAAATACTTCGATAGTAATTTTGACTATATAAGCTTCTTTACCACATAAAAAACAAGCATAACCCGATTTTCAATCTAATTTATATTTTTCTGAAATGTTGTTCAACTTACCTAATTTTAAATTTCCATATTTTTTGCTTTAAGATTTTGGTGTAGTTTTTGTTGTTACTAAATATTATTCATTATTAACATCAAGTCCCATTTCTTTTCTAAGTTAATCAATTTAAGGATGCTATTAATTATTATCTGGCTAACTTAATAATTTTTCTAATCATTCCAATAAAACAATTGTAGATTACTAATAATTAATAATGATGCAGTTCTATCTCCACAAATCTAAAACTTATTTCTTTCAAATCTTTATAAACAAAACATAAAAAATTCTAATAAATTAAACGTGTTAATTTATTGATCTAAAAAACAAAACTTATATTTTTTAAGAACACAAACATTTGCATGGAATACAATTTATAAAGTTTATTTTATACAATGTTATTGAAAAAGGTGGACGGGATTTTGTTGTACAACTATTCGATAAATAAACACGTCATCAATACGAAATTAACGAGAGATTGAGTAGCATTTATCCGAAATCAGTAGACGCATGGGTAGTTGCCATCTTGCTGTGTTCCACCATTACCGTGCGGTTCGACTGAGTCAGTCACTTCAGAGAAGCCATGACTACCGTACAGCAGAAAGCGCAGTGTGTTTTGTGGTACGCTAAGTTTAAATCACCTGTGTTAAATCAGCGTCATTTTAAGTGTACTTATAGACAAAATCCACCTACGAACAAAGCTATTGTTCGTTGGTTTAATCAGTTTTGGGAAACTGAAAGTGTTAATATCAAGAAAGTTAGAACTAGGTATGGCTAAAACAACTGTACAGAATATTCTTCAAATTATAGAAGAATTTACGCAGTCATTACCACTGCAATGCTTCAAAACACGTGGCGGGAAATTGATGTCTTTGGTGCGACGGGGGGAGCACACATCGAAACTTTTAAAGAGTACATAAAAAAGTTTAAGATTTTTTGTGTTTTTTGATGTTTAAATAAATATTCTACCATTTTTATTACGGTTTGTATTATTCTTCGAATTCCCGTCCACTTTTTTCGATGATCTTGTATATTATCATTATTTGGAAATTTCAAATTCGCCCCTGGAAGATAGACAACCTATTATAAAGATTTTTTAGATTTTTGTAATTATAGAGCTATTCTAGAAAATATATATAGGTAATAAATCAACTATTTAAGATTATTCGCCAACTATTACAACAGTCATAATAGATTAATATATAAATAAATTTAAACATTGAATATTTAAATATACCAAATAAATTTCTTTAATATTAATTTTGAAAATATTATTAAAAAATTATTATTGATTTACTTTTTGAATTTCCTTAATCTTTCTTATTTCATTCCAGCTAAGTAATCTCTTCATTACACAATCTCAACTGTAGAGCATATGCACCAGTGTATAATAGTGAACGAGTATATGACATTTGGTTAAAAATCCCTCCAATATTAGGCTCTAATATATTTGTGGCATGTTGTGGGCCATAAAATTAAGCAAGAGACATCTGCTAACTTTAATAGCCAACTAACAATTAAGATTATTGAAGGCTTTTAAGAATTAGAAAATAAAAACTAAAAACTGAAATGCTAATTTATATGCAGATGTTATCAATATCCATAAGGTACATTAGATTTTTATCAATGCACATCGTATTTGTTTTTCACTTGATTCGTTTGAAATCTGCATATATATTGGTTATTTTTTTAATTATGCTCTAATATTTTATTTGTCCCTCATTGTGAGAACAAAAGTAATTTATTCTCATTCTCATTTACTGCAATGCAAAAACTGAAAAACTTGACAGTTCCATATATTTCTTAAAAAAACTGTTTTAGAATTTTAGAATTTTTAAGTTATGTAACGATCATTTTTGATGAGGTAGAAATTATATTTAAGTAAGTAACATGTGATTCTCTTAGTTGACCCTTGAGACGATGGAAATTTATTTCTGTACGTTTGTTTTCAAAAAATGAAGAATTCATAAGAGAAATATAATTTCTACCTCATCAAAAATGATCATTTTTGGAAAAAATTGGCCAGATTGGAAAAAGGAGTGGCGGTGTCTTCAATGGCACCATCTGGACGACTGTGGAAACCGAAGATTTGTTATTCTTGTCTTGGTGGGACATAAAAACTGGTAAAATGTTTTTTATAATTAATTGGTGATGATAATAATTTCACTAAAGAAATATAAGAACGAAAACAAAATATATAAGTATATTTATTTAATTATTTTTTTATAATTTATCATCACGCTAGTATATTTTTATTTTAATATTAGTATTATTATTTTTAGATAAAATTAGCTTCGATTGTTCTGATTTGGGATTACATTTTGTTAGTTTATAAAAACAGAATGTTACTTTAGATACTTATTTTATGAACAATAAAGGAAAAAGAGAAGTGCGCGAGTTGAAAGAAAAGGAAGGAAAAAAACAGTGCGGGGGTGAATGGCAAAAGAGTTATGCGGATGGGAAGAGAAGAAAGGGGGGTGGACCATATAACACCACTATAAAAACGCAGTTTAACTTTGAAACTAGTTCTCTTTCGAGAATAAAATGAATTGAATGTTTTAGATTTCAAATGCTTCATTCTTTTTTTTTTGGTTTGTTAAATGACAACTGACGATATCATAGAAACAACTTTCAATGAAAACTTTATTAAATAATATTATATAAATTATTATTGCTATGTTATTATTTTTAAAATAAAGTATTTAAAAATTATTATACGAGGGTGGGGTGAAAAGTTTCCGGCCTGACCAAGAAATGGCGCCATTAGGTTTACTTTTGGAGCAGCTTCCTATAGTATCATTCCTACCGAGCTTGTTTGTACAGTTTCAGCCCAATCACTACGTTAGTTTGCGTTTGAGAGCACATTGCGCGAGACACTTCCGTTGTTTTTGAAAATGGAAAAATTGGAAAAACGTGCTGTCATCAAATACTTCTATTTGAAAGGTTTTATACTAAAACAAATAAAAGAAGAGATGGATTCAACACTAGGAGACTCCTCCCCATCATATTCAACTATTAACACACTATGAGCGGGGCGGGTATTTATACCCGTTGCCACTTATATGAGGGATATATATTAGTTATCGTTTAAAGTAAGTAATTTTAAGTGACACAAGGGAAAATATATATTATATAAGTGGCAACGGGTATAAATACCCGCCCCGCTTATAAGTGGCAGTCCCCGCAACGGGTACAAATACCCGCCCCGCTCATAGTGTGTTAAGCAGTGGCTTTCTGAATTTAAAATGGGTCGTGTGAGCACCTCTGACGAGCCTCGCTCAGGACTGCCCGTTGAGGTCACAGCTTCAGAAATGATTGAGAAAATCCATAAAATAGTGTTGGAAGACCGCAGTAGTGCTTCTCTTTTTCTTTATTTTTCAAATAATATAAAATTTACAATTATACAACTTAAAATTAGTGATTAACTGTTCTTTAATCTAGAAATGATTAGCAACTAGTTGAATTAATTTGAAGATCGTTTTAAAGAATCTAAGAAACAATAAATTTGAATTAGTTCTTTCTTAATTAAATATTTAATTTCACAAATTTAATTTTTTTATTTAACAAATTATTGATTCGAGTGACATATTAATTTGTTTTGATAAAAATAATAATAAGAAAATCGTTTTTCCTCCCATATTTTTTAATTAAAAATATATTATTATATTATTAACATCAAAATTAATCTTAAAAATAAATAAAATATTATAAATTATAATATAAATTTTGAACCCGTTCGTAATGATAAATCTGAAATTTTTATAACTATTCATATTATTATTGTTATTATCATAATATATAAATTATCTATGAATTCGATTTGGTACGTATTCTAATATTGGAAAATATATTATACACTTACTATATGTATATATTTATATAAAAAAATGTGATCATATTATAATGATATAATTTAATTTTAATAAACCTTTTTGATTGAAGTATTCTCTGCTCAAACCCTCGGTTTAAAGGGTATTTGTATATATTACATATGTATAAATTAAATATGATATTAATATTTTTATAATAATAATCATTTTTATCGATAGTTTATATGATTCATCCTTAAAAATAATTTATGTTATTATCTTTTAGAAAAACAATATTCAACTCACTACCAAATTGTTTAATTTTTGTTAAAAATTATGAGATTAAAGAAATTAAACCAAATTATTTGAACATTTTAATGAAAAAAAAACAAAATACTAAAATTTCAATTGAATTCACAAACTCGCTAACAGAATAATTTAGTTAAGACATTTTTAAAACACTTCCATCAATATTTTTTTCATAGAATACGCCAACGTTATTTTTAAGTTGTCGATACCAACAGGTTGTTCTTTAGGAATATATTTTATTAATGGAGGAAATTTTATTTCAAGTTTTTTTAAAAAGATTTTTCTTTAATATACTTTATGTCACGATAGTTTATAAATTTATCTTTATTAATAATTAATTTGCAGCGCATGTTATTTTAAATCATCACATAATTCTCACTTACTTTTTAAATGTTTTGTTCTCCTGATGTTTATTATCAGTTTCTTTCATAATTCATTTATACTACTTTTAACAATGTGTTAGTGCTAGTTTTCTCATATAAAGAAAAAATTAAAGCTATTTTGGAAATTCATCATTTAAAGTATTTCAAATTGAATAAATTTTTATTGATAATTAATATAATTTTTTGTCTAGCATTGATAGTGTGCTTATTTAATATTAGTCTTTTTTATAGAAAAGAATAGAAATATAAAATCTCTAGTAAAAAGTAAAACTTTTATTGAGTTGATTTTATATTTATATTTCTGTTTAGATCATCTTTTATTTTTTTCGTATATAGACAGATTGTTTTCCGGCCTAAATTTTTTTGAACTCACATGACCTAAAAACGTGTATTTAGGTTGAAAACATGAATTTGAATTTTTACCGATCGCAATAATTCCCCCTTCCAATGTGCTGATTATGGTGAAATATATATATATATATATATATATATATATATATAAGTATTAGATTTTGTAATTATATAGAAAAGTTCTTTGTATATAATTCTACTTATTTATTTTAATTTATAAAATTGAAAATTAAGAAATATTTAATAAATTTTTTAATTTAAAAAATACCATAAGTACCATTATAAACTTGAATCCGAAAAAAATTTTTTGACAAATTTGCATGTTTACATCTTTGCCCAGATAAGAGATTTTGACATGTTTTTGTTACTTTATCATCGTTATAGATGAACCATTCATTAGTAAAATAAGATTATATATAGTATGTGTGTAAAAAAATAAAACTTTTTTGTCACATTTTATTATAGTAAAGAAATAATATATGCTAATAAAAACATATGTGCTAATTTAATTGCAGGCCTAGACATGAATGCCAGAACACCTAAGTCGAATTTCGAATTAGTGATTTTTCACTAAAAGTTGAGAACCTGGACATCAATTTAATGTCAATGGCAAATAAATAAAGATCATAATTGATACCAATTATTATAGCACGACATGCAAGATATGAGATAATCTGAGTGTATTTCATATATGCATATATAAACTAAATAAAACATCCTGATTACAAAAGAAAAAAAATAGAAAAATTCCTATTGATATAATTTTAAACCCATTTCCTCTTATTAATTAGCTCTATATGTTAATAATTAATTTTCAATAATATTTGTGTAAATTGATATAATATATTGATTATATTGAGGATATTTTTTTCTATTTATTTTAAATTTATTTTAGATGTAAATATATATATATATACTATTATTTCACTTATTAGTAATATGTTTTATTTGTAATTAAAGTATATTTTTTTAAAAAAACAATTTTTTTATAAAAACTTTTTCAACTCTCTCATAAGTAAGGTTAGAATAAAAAGAACATTTTTTTTAATAAAATATATGAGAATTTAATACACGCGCCTGGAAATAAAAACAGGACATAATTCATCCTGCAACTTACAAACCCCACTTCTAGAATTTAAGTATTAGAATTCACAGACATATACTAATACACCAACACATTTACACACATATGGCTCTGGCATCTTCCAATTATGCTGGGGTAAAAAAACACAGGAGGTAAATGGCCGAATATAAGGAAAAGAAAAAGAAAAAAATGGGGAGGGTGATGTTAGGGTCAGCTTTAGTTAAAATCCCGAGGGCCAATATGAACGGCGATGTTTCCAATGTGTGCGCCGGTTGATTGGATGATGATAAACGACCGAGTGTGAAATAATTGAAGCTGATTGAAATGGAGATGATAGCCCGTTGAAATTGAATCTTCGTAGAGAGAAAGAGAGAGATAGGCAACCCTCCCCACACACAACTCCTCCTCCACCAATTTTCACCCTATACTCTGATCAGTCGTTTTGTGTGTTATATAACGTTTGATCTCAATCTCAATAGTAATTATAAAAGGTAAAGTATTTCGAAATTAAATTACAAAGTTGAATGTTGCCCCTAAACTGAAACCCGTTGTCCAAACCTTCTTTACCCTGGAAAACTATTTTAATTGCGTAACGCCAGGCGCGAGCGACTCTTTAAAGAGATCGTTGGAGAGATAGATGGGCAGTTTGTGAGTTTAAACTCACCCCCTCCTCTTCCACCCATACTCGGCTCTTTCGGCCCTTTGAATTGCCCCCTCCTCTCACATACCCTCTGTAAAAAAGAGAGAAACATTCCAGAGGGTTAGAGGATGAGGGGTGAACCGTGGGGGTGGTTGTTGGCATTTGAATTTGGTGCCCTTAGGGCCAATCATTTTGAGCTCCAAAACTCAAAGCGTTTATTCAACATAGATAGAGAGATAGAAAGGGCGGGTATGGACCCTATATAGCCAATAAATGATTAAATTAACGAAACTCACAAAGGGTTCGATTAATTTATTGGCATTGAACTTTTCTTTCTTTCTTTTTATTTTTCTTTTTAGTTAGCCACATAAATTTAGAGAAAATCAAAATCATTTTAATGGACTAAATAAAAATAAAATATAAAAAAAATCAAGAAAATAAACAGAAAATGGTAAACGAGTAAATGATCCAATGAACAGATTATAGAATTTTTTTTTAATTTTAATGAAGTTCACTTTATTTGATTAACTACTCTTAAATTAAATTACCCTTTTTAATCACGTATATTTGCTTTCCAAAAATGTGATACATGTGATTATGTAGAGCTCTACCTTTTTCGAACTAAAAAATTTCCAAACATTTTGACATGCTCCAAAAATTATTTGGAATAATTTTTAAAATTTTATATTCTATGCCAAACCGTGGGTCGCGAGCCACATGTGGCTCTTTTTGAGTTTATTGTGACTCAATTAAAAAATTTCAAGTTATCATAATTTAGAATTTACTTATAATAAACTGGAAAAGGGGCTAAGTCAGGACACATATTTATTTACATATAATTATTTGAAGGAAATTTAAAATTTAGTTATTTCTGCAAATTTTAAAAACTTTGTTGTAAAATGTATCCGATCTACCCCAACTCTGTCTACGTTATTACAATAGCAACAGAAGAACTATTGCATGCGGGGCGTACAACTTATTATTAATATAATTAGGTATTTTAATCCCCCACGTATTAGTAATTTTTGCTTCTGTGACTACGAATCCCCCCCCACACACAAAATTTTTCAGATTTGACTCTTAAACATTTTCAATCTCGCTCTAAGTATCTAAGTATCTAAGCTTTAAGTATCTAAGTATCACTAAATGTGGCCACCCCAGTTCTATGCCAACAAAGAGCTTTAAATGTTGAGATATTTAAAAATGTTAAATTATTTCGAAATTTATTTTTTGTTACACCAAAATATTTTATTTACTATTTTCCAAGACCTAAAAAAATGAAAGACAGGCTGAATATATTTAGAGTACGTATAATAAATATATATCAAAATTAAATTATAAACTAGATTATGAAATATTAAACGAAATAGACATTATTTTTAAGAATAAATGAGAAAAAAAAAATATCGATAAGTATAAAATAAATCAATTTCATCAAGGGAGATTGGAAATGATATATTTCTGAATTTTATATAGTATTAAAAAAATGAATCTTCTTTTGGGAGGGGTTGATTGTGTTTTTGTTTCATCCGAACCGAGCTCAACCATTTTCGCTTTCAATCATAAGGGGTGTGTGGGTGTATGGGGACTGGCGATGCGTTTGCACTACAATACGACATGTTTGGAACCGAGACGACGTCCGGATGGCCAACCGATTCAATTATCGAACTCTCCGAGCCTCGTTCCATCCCCTCCACCCAACCCCGACACTCGTATTTCCAACTCAGTCCCAATCTCCCGGATCATTCTCTGAGGAGATTGATTAGTGGAGGCACGATGCACGTTTTTTTTTATTTTTTTTATTTTTTTAGACGCAGAGACTGACTCCCGTTTTCACTCTGTCCATACATCATGATTCCCACCCTCTCTTGAAATCTATATGAGCCATTGGGTTTGTGTTTGAGAATGGGAGAGAATGTCCCCCCCCCCTCTCTTCCCCCATCTTCTCAATATGACACACTTGAACACCATTAAATTTATTTCTGTGCTCTAGCGAACCTATCTATCTAGCTCGTTTTTGCAAGAAAAAAACTTTTTTTTCTTCACCCTATCTATCAATTATTATTATATTTTTGAAAAATAAATTCTTATTTGTTAAAATGTCACGGTTATTTTCTATATTTATATATTGTATCCCTGGACATAAAGTTATAGATAGAGAAAAGGAAACTATGATATAATGTGATCAATAACTCCTTTCATACAAATAAATTTAGCAAATATTGATTACCTATATTTTTTTTCTTACTTGTTATTTAAATCATAATTATAACTATATCATAATTATAAAAATCAAAAACAATTAATAATTAATTAAAGTTTTGAAATAATTTTTAAGTTGAATGTGCAAGTTAATGCCCTTTCTCTATAAAATTTACACTCTAAAATTGAATATTATTAATTTTAAATTTTATTAAATAATTGTTTTTTCTGATTCAATTATATTTTTTAATTATTATATAAAATTCTTATACTTGAAATTGTACATGTACAAAAAAGGTAACATTTTTTCCTTTATATATTTTTATTATATATTTATATTAATCATATAATAACCATATTTTATTTTTATGCATTTCCATTTCTTAAACATCTTTTTGTAATTAATACCATAATTGAGTGGTATTTAACTATAAATCTTTTTAAATATTATTTTAATTCAATTAATTATTTTTCAAATAAAATTTATATAATTATTTGTTATGACAAAAAGGCAACCGTTTTTAAATAAAACAATTTGTTATTTAAAAATTTGTTTATAAGAATATTTATATCTTTTTCTTTCTTTCTACAGACCCATATGATTTTACCCTTTTTAATCCTAAACTGAATCACTCTTGCATCTTCTACTTCGAATTACCCGATTTTTTTAGTCAAAAGAATATAACTAATATTAGGTATACTCCAGGATTAATTACTTGATTTTAATTTAAAGTTAGTATTTTCGCCTGAACAAATATAATTAAATTTTTAATTTTTTTGTTATTTTTAAATAGAATTTATAATTCAAACTAAATTTATGAATAAATATTAGTCTTCATTATGTAATCTACATTTCTTAGAAACATCACCCAATTCTATTTGTTCAAATATTAAAATTTTTATTTACAATTTTTAATTTTCCTCTCAAACAACATACTACAATTTTAAAGGAGTATCGATAGTTTCAAAAGAATGGCCACAAACTAATGTAATTATTAAAAATTAATAATAATAGGGTGTTAGAGTTCAAGCCTATAGCTGGTTAATACTTTTCTTTAAACTAGGAGGCAATTTTTGAATCAATCTCGAAAATATGTCTCATTTTTTAGGGCGATATATGTGATGAACCAATTTTCGATTTCTATAAAAGAAATAAAACACTAACCTGCCAAATTCTGGTACGTAATTTCAAAAAACTAGATATCAGATAAAACGATATTCAGAAAACACATCGGATATGGTAAAAATTCTTACATGAGCGTTTTCAAATAATTTTTTACTGCTTTTGCGTCATGAACTTTATCTTTGTTAGTGTCCGGACTCTTTATCTTGTTCGGAAATTGCTTGTTTCTTCCAATGATTCTGCATGTATTTTTGACTTAAATTTTCATTGAGTAATGTTTCTAATTTTTTTGTCTTAGACATTTTTGGTTTGTCTTCAACGCTATTCCTGAAAGGTTGACCACCCACCGCGTCCTTGGTCTTCCAAGCGGACGTTTCCTACTCGGTCTCCCCACCAATATATTTTTCGCCATTCTTTCCTCTTCCATTCTAGCCACGTGCCCTGCCCATCGTAGCCTTCTCGATTTAATAATTCTAACTATATTTGGAGATGCACAGAGGTCATGCAATTCCTGGTTATGCAGTCTCCGCCATTCCCCGGTGACCTCATCTTTCTTCGGCCCATAAATGCTTCGCAGAATCCTATTCTCAAGTACTCTAAATCTATTCTCTTTTTCTAAGGTCGTAGACCATGCCTCACTCCCATATAATACAACCGATAAAATAATTGTTTTATATATTTTAATTATTATCTCCTTTGATAATACAGAAAATTAATACCTTCTCAAAATAATGATTAGATAATAAAAAATTTTGAGATATTATCTCACAGTAAAAAAATAGGGAGTTTGTTTGAAACTTAATGTGATATAAATTGAATATTATAATTATACAATATATATATATATATATATTGTATATATATATATATATATATATTGTAATGATATTTTAAAAATATCATTAATCTTTAAAAAAAAGAAAAAAGAAAATTTATTTAATTAAAAATAAATTTATTTGTGAAAAAGATTATTGTAATACGTTTCCCAAGAAGAGAATAATTGTTGAAAAGTCAGACAACGGCATTCGTTCAGGAGCTAGCTTCCAGGACGGACGGACTTTATTAGAGGAAAAAAGGACCACCATTCACCAGTCCACGGATTATCGCTTATATAAGGACCGGCTACATCATTAACAATAAATATTGTGTTTTCAAGAAGGAGTTTTTTTATTATTTTTTTGATTTTTTATCTAAGAATTAAAAAATATTTGGATTCACAACAATATTGGTGTCTCTTTAATTTTTATATAACGTCTTTTTTTATATAAAGAAATATAAAAAAAAATTTTTTTTGTATATAAAATTATAATTTAAGGATTTACATTAAAAATTTATATTTAAACATTAAATATAATAAATCTTATTATAAATTTTTATTCTTAATGATAAATTTAATTCATGGTCAGTTCACGCCGATTCAAAGTCCACCCTTTTCCTTTACACATTTGTGACCAACCCTTATTTTTCTTAAAATTTTCCCCTGTCGATTTAAACCTATATAAAAAAATCATTACAATATATATATCTTTCTGAAACTACTGAAATTAGGTTTTACTATGAAACACACAACCAAATCTATATTTGAAAAACAAACTAAAACAATCTGTACTCCTGTTATTAAATGGTAGTATTTAGAAAAAATAAATATCGATAATATTAGAGTTTAGGATCCATAAAAAATAATTCTAGAAAGGGCCTAAGACCTTTCCTCTTTCTTTATGATTATCTTATAATATAATTTTAAGATTTTTTCTATTTATTTCATTTTACAATTTTTAGTAGATTTTCTCAGTTAATCTTAAAAAAAAGTAATTTTATTTTTCAGCAAAGAAAGAAAATATCTTCTGCACAAAGTATTTAACTGGTTAAATTGGTCAGCATCTTTTGTTTTTTTTTCCTTTCCTTTTGCTGGGTGATGTATACGTTTGCCATTTGCTCACTAATTCCTTGAAAGAGGAACTCTAACCCTCTACTGCCACTAACCGGGTAAATTTTTTTTCTTGTTCCGAGGTTTGAGGGTTGTGAAGGGCGGCAGGGTCTCCGTGAAGCGATACGTTTTGATAATCCGGGCTTAGCCTCCCCTTCCTCTCTTCTCTCTCGTTCTTTTTCTGATGGTGGCTGGCTATCCACCAGTTTTCCTTTACTGATTCCGCCACGGAACTTAATCTCCTCACCCCAACTACTATACAACTATATTTTTTTATTATTCTCAAATAGCATTTCAAAAAGATATATATTTATATCATTATATTAAAAAAATAATATAATTAAATATCCCTTATTTCATAGAATTTTCTTATTAATTATCTTAATTATTAATTTATTTTAAATGAAAATTTTACAATTATCAAAGAAAACATGTAAAATTAAAGATAATTTCTTTTCTTCAAAACTCCAATAGTTTAAAAAAATTCAATAATTATATTAATGATCTTTCATTTATCAGTGATTAACAATTTTTATTCAATTATTCAAATAAGTTATAAATAATTAAAAGTAGTCTAGTCTAAGGAATTTAAGTAAAAATATGAAATTCCACTTAAGCATTTCTGTGATCAGAAAGATGTTTGTATTAAAGCTCTACAGTGAAAAATTCACTCTTCAAAAAGTATATATATTATATTTTAAATTGAACTTAAATATTTTTTTAATTTTTTGGAGTAAGGAATAATTTATTAATTGATTATAAATTTACCATGTATCCAATTAAACTTTTTTACAGACCGACGATAGGAAGGGAAGGTATTGTTTTACATATCTCAACGAATCATGCATTTTGTTAACAGAAAAAAGTATTTTTAGCATGATGCCTGTCCGTCTGTTCGTCCGATCGTCCGTTGTGTGTCCGTATAGACATGTACAGAAGTGGTAGTTTACAAAGTATTAATTTTATATTAATTGTCGGAAAATATTTCACTTAATATAGTAGTAATTAAAGATTGAGTAATTAAACTAAAAATAAAAACCAAGATAATATAATTTAGTCATTTTAATTCAAGTTTTAAAAATATTTTTTTTTTTTGATACTTTATAAATATATATATAGTGTTGTTTGGAAATTAATTTATTTCAAATCGTCGGTTGGTTCTGTGCCTGGTCACAGCTCATTTTTTTTATGTTATGTTAATTGAAAATACGTTTTTCGTTTGTTGACGTAGAATATTATAATAATTTTGTAACTATTATATAAAGAAAGAGTTTTAAATAATATTTTTTAAAAAAACATTTATAAATCAATATTTATAATTAGTAACTTTTATAATAAATTTTTCTTACATTATTCTATATAATAACGTTGATTATTTTCTTTGCTTTTCTTTTGGTCATTGACCGAAATAAGACTCCACCAAAGGCAGGCATAACATGTTTGGTGCTTTTTGCCTCCTAACTCTGCAATCTTGTCAGCTAATAACGTATAAAAGATTAAGCCAGCCGCCGCCATATTGGACCAGCATCTTTAGCTATTAATCATGTGCTAGAGACGACGAGAGAGTAGAAGAGGGTAAAAGAGGGCGGCCGTTGGCTTTGCCTTTAGCAGAGTAATAGTATAAGTTGAAGAGGAGGAGAATGGAGGTGGGGAGGGCCAGAAAAAAAAGAAAGCCAAGATCTCCTCTAGTAAATGGGTCCGGGGGTTAGGAACTGCAAAAAGAGCTCTGACACCAACCAAAGTCAAGAGTACAAAAAATAAATAAACAATCCACTTGTTAATTCCATTAGCAATTTAAATCAATTAATATAATAAATAAATATATTATATGATTTATAATAAATAAAATTTGTTCACTTTATAAAGATTGACAATTATACATAATCAATAAAACTAAAATAGAAAAAGAAATAATTTATTATTATTATACGTTATAAAAATCACTTTCATTGTAAAATGATTTAATTATTTACTACCCCCAACCCTATCATGTAACATCACTAAAAAGAGGATGTTAGATGAGTGATGAGGGAAGGGGTTAAATGGAGATCGAAATTGAAACTAACATTTCCTCTTAATTTTGAAGTGACTTTTGAGAAATTTATGATTATTAATTTCAATTAAAGTTAAATATAATTTTGAATCTATGAGATTATTATATTCTATAATAAATTTATTTTTTACTGAATTGAATGTTTATTTCTTTAACTAAAAAAAACAACATAAAATTAATTAATAAAAATATGATAATTTTAAAAGATATTAGTTTATTTATAAAAGTAACGTTTTAAGTATAGAAATAACTTAAATGATTCTACATTTTTCAAAATTAAATAATATTAAATTTGAATGTTTTGAATTAAAAATAATTAAAATTAATTACAGATCCTCTATTGCAAAGGTTAATCTTTAATTCAATAATATAATTATATAAAAAGTAGTATAATAATTTATAATAAAAAGAAAAAAATATTAAATTTAATTGAGAACCTATCTCAAAAGTAAATTCAAAAGTTTGTACCCTTAGTAACCACATTTTGGATAATCTGTTCTAAGTTATTACCATCAAAATTTCTATTTCACAATTAATAAATTAATTAAATTTCAATTAATTTTAAAATTAATTCATTTTTATAAAATTTGATTCATATTATGAAATCAATCAAAATTAATCACATTATTCGTATTTTTTGAAATTAAATTAAATAAAAATAAAATTTATTATATACTTTAGTTGTTGCTAATTTAGAGCTGTTTTTTTACAGGCATTGAATGGTTTTAGGAACAACTCCCAGGGGTAATGTTTCGAATTCGCTTACTGATGGGAGAAAAAGTGTTGGAACCTGCTACCCTCTATCTTGAATTCTGATAACGATGCAACTACGATTCACAACATAGACATCATCATCACCTCTTTAAACAAAGTAACAAAAAAAATAACAAAATATACTAATTTATCTTAATTAATAAATATATTTTGATTTTAATTACTTAATAATTAAAATTTCGAAAGAATTATCTTAAAAATATTTTGAATATTGTTTTTTCTTCTATTCATAATTTAAGATAAATGAAACATTCTTCAATTATAATCTTCAAACATATTAATTAAATACATTATAATAAACTCAATCAACTGATATTTATGATTCTTATGAATTTCCTGTACAAATAACATTTTAATATTTCCTAATATTTTTTTTAATTTAAAAAGGTCCAGTGAATATGAATTAGAATATGTGCTATATTTAGAAAATGTGGTAGTAAGATAAAAAGAAAAATCAAGTATAAAAAGAATTAAGAGAGAATTGGAGAAAGAAATTTGAAGTGTGGGGTTTAAGACAAGGACAGGTGGAGAAAAGCTATTGTTGAGGCAAAGAAATTTAATTAATTAGATAGAATAAGTAGTAGAAATTTGTGATACATACTATTTTAATAAAATAAAAAGAAATTTTAAAAATAATACACTTTCTTTAAATAAACCCTTTTATAGAAGATTATTTAATTTTTAATATCTTAATATAAATGTATAGGTGATATATACAATATGATAATAGAATATATGATTAATAAGTTGGATAACCATTGTATTATTTCATCTGATGGGCAAAGTCTATATATCTGTTAAAATAAATTCGTTCTATTAAGCTTAATAAAATAATAAAAAACCGGAGATAATCCATAATGGATTAAAGCGTCTTATTACGTTAAATTAAATTTTAATAATTAATTGTTTCTTCTATTAAAGAAATATAACAATTATTACTTTGATAAAATAATAATGACAGTTCAACTCGTATTGATACTTATTTTATATTTCTTAAAGATTCCACTATTTAAGAAAATTTTAGTATTCTATATATATATATATTTGTATTTATCTATTCGATAATAAATACCTCTCTATAATTATTATTGAAATTAAAAACAAAAACAGAACAGACTTTTTATTTCATTTTTTCGAGATTTTCTTAAAAATCAAATTATTATTTTTAATTTATTGAAGATTTATTGAATAAGAATAATTTTGGTTACCACTCATATATTATAATTTGAGGGGGGGAGAATTAAATTAATTATTGTTTAATTTATATATATAGAGAATTATTATTAATAATAATTAAACAATTATTAAATAGAAATTAAAATAAAATAAATATAATTAGTATATGAAATTATAACGGTAGTTGGATTAAATGAAAAAAATTACATAATGTAGAATTATATTATCTTTAAGCATCCTTAAATATAATTAGTATTATAAATTCAAAAAATTTTGATGAGCGGCAGAAACATTTATCTCGAATGGGAGAGAGGAAATTTATTAAAAATTTATATTGATAGTAAAACCAATAAATGGATTTATCAAGATGGAAGTTCAGATATGAAACAATTAGAAAGACAGAAATTGGAGGAAGATGCTTGAATTTATAAAGTTGTATAGTTTGATATTATTTAGTAAAATTAGTGGTAAAACCAATTGTCAATCTAAATCGTCACATTATTTGAAAAAAATATGAAAAATTTCTAAAACAATATGATTGTATTCTTCTTCTGTTCTAAAACTTAAAGATTAATAAAAATTTTAAATTTTAAATAATTCACAGTAAAATTCCTTATATACCAATATGAATATTGATATTTTTTTAGAGTACCAAACTACAGTCGAAAGAAAAAAGATACTACTGTACAATTATCCTATTTAATAATAAACCATATATAATCTTTATATATAAAGATATTATAATAAGATAAAATAATTAAATATATATACCATATATGATAAATTCTAAAAAACATTTATTATCAGATATAAAAATCAATATAGATTATCTTTTAATTGGCAAAATGTTAAAAAGTTTCACTTTTTTCTTATTACTTTAATAAAAAAGACTTTGTAGGTTCCTCATTCATGTTTTGATTCCCCGAGTAAACTTCTTCAATGATTATATTAAGAACATTTCTTATGATGTTTTATTATTTTTTGAGAAACACACAAAGATAACTTTTAATTAATATTATTTGTATTTATAATTAACAACATGAAACAACTTTGATTAAATATAAATCTAATAATTTATAATTTTCTATATTCTATTAATAATTTACAAAAAAAAAAAAAAAAAAAAAAATGAGATTAATTCCGAATTTCATTCCCTCCTGTTTTGAAAGGACAATTTTTTTTCTATCACTTTTTTTTTCCTAAATAAAAATACCACTAAAATGAGTTTCAGGTTTAAAAAAATGTGGGTTTTTGATTATAAAAATCTATCACAAGTGAAAAAAGAGAGAAAGAGAGGGAGTATACTAAAGTAGAACTTTAACAAGTCATTATTCACTAGAGCCCAAGAGAGAGACAGAGAGAGCGAGAGTGAGTAAGAGAGTTGAAGAGTTGGGGGTGGGGAACGTAAGTGGGGTGGTTCTAAAGACGAGTGTCTCTCGTTACCCGGCTTGCCAATATATATTCGCCTCGAGACGTATGCATATACCGTATACTGGCCCTGCCTTATCGCACTCACATACCTCAATATTACTATATATGTATATATCTATAGATATATATGGTGGATGAGGGGTGAGTGGGCGTGGTCTTTACGGAGGGGCGAGGGGCGGGGTCAAGATGGCTGGCGCCTCCCGGCTGAGGGTTGCTGGGATGCTGGCACAAGGGGTGAGTAGATGCGAAGGGGACTCTTAATAGCGCGCTCATAAATATTGAGCCTCGCGCGCCGAGTTTTGTCTTTGCGCGCGCACAAAAAAAACCCTATGTGTATGTGAGTGAATAGATGCGAATGTGTGGGTGGGTGAGACCAGGAAGTGGAAAAAAAAGAGAATTCTAATCGATGCTTTTGTATTTCTTTCTTCCATCCTTGCCATCCGTTGACTCCCCTCCATGCACTCTATTCTTTTAAATAAAGTAATACTATTTTTTAATTATTCAATAAGACAAAAAATAATATAGTAATGCTTTATTGAATATTTTTGACAATTGATGAACAGATAATAACGAAAATGATAATAAAATAGAAATAAAAGTATTATATAAAAAAAATTAACTATTAATAGAAGAATTGGTTAGAAATTATGAAAATTATATCTTTATTTATTTTCGACTTCTAAGATTTATCCTTTCTATAAAATTATAACACTTAAATGAATATTTCATCAATATTTATAAAGTGGATCTATAATATACTCTATCACTTAAGAGGGTTAAGAGGGTAAAGATAGTCAAAGGTAAATCAAAATGAAAATTAAAAAAAAATATTCAAAATTATTTAATAATTTAAATTGGAAACTCAATGAATAAGAAATAAAAACTCAAAATGAAAAGTAGTATAGTATAATTTATTTAAATACTTTTGTAATTCAGTGTTTTTTGAAAATCTTGACATAGAAAATGATATATAGGGATTTAAGATAAAATGTGACAGCTAAAAATTTATAAAATCTAAAGGGGTAGGAGTGGAAGAAGTGATATTATTTATAGATAAAAATGTAAATAAAAATATATGAAAGACCATGAATTTATAACGAGTATTAATTTCTATTGTTAAACAAAAAAAAATCAGAACAGTATTTATAAACCTACTTTTTTTACTTTACAATTGCTTTAACTATTTTGATAAAAATTTCAAAGAAATAAAAAAAAAGTTTATTTTAGGTATATATATATATATATATATAAAATTTAGTAATTTTTTTTCAATTGTGTATACATCAACAGGTCTTTTTGCGGGTCCAAGAGCTGCTGATATCTGCTTTCGGTTATAATTATATCAACTTGGTGGTAAAAAGATAGTTTTATGATTTTAGTTTTATAATTATTAATATTTTGATTGTGAATAAGCAATCGTAGTAAACATAACCTATGAAAAAAAGAAAAAATAGTACTAGAGATTGCCATAAATTTTCTTCTATTTCTATAATAATAATAATAATAATAATAATAATTCAATTTCTGAAATCTATTATTTATAACATTTTTTTCAAAAATTAAATGCAAATTATATAATTGTTTTATTAATTAATAATGAAAATTGGAGAACAAGAAAGTATTTATTTATACCTGACTATGCAATATAATTATCTGAAATAATCGATATATAAAAAATATATTTTCTATTAAAAGTAGGACCATTAGATTACTTTCATTAAAATTTATGTCTATTACTATCAAATTAAGATCGTTTAAAATTTAATGGTCTTTAATGTTATTTAAAATACATATTTTGTATTACAATATAATTGATTAAATATATAAAAAACAATAAAATCAATATAAACAACATTCACTGTGTTTTATATTTATTTTATATTCTTTCTAGAGTGTCATATACTGTGTTGTAAAAAGGAAAGCTTTACTAGATGGTCTATAAGTCGATTTCAAATCCACAAAATTCTATTAAATATTTTATGAAAATTTAACAAAACTGAAAATATCATATCAATTTCATGTCTCAAACAAAAAAAATGTTAATCATTGAATCATTTAGATATTATAAGTTAAAATGTATAATCATAAAGCAGCACGTTTTGGATAAATATCCTATATTATAATTTTATTTCAAAATACTTTAATTTTATTTTTAAAAAAATATAATAATTTCATTTTATATCATTGTATTAAACTAAATAAATAATATTTTTTTTAATGTAAAAATTAAAAAAAAATTACATTACATATATCATAGCAAATATATATATATATATATATATAATTCAAATAATTATCTTTTAATATTAATTATAGTTTAAGTATGTGGATAGCAAGATACTATCTTAGACAAAAAATTTAAGAAAAAATAAATTAATAAATACATTTCAAAAATTATTCTTCAATATAATTTTTTTTTATTCTATCTGTTCTTTTTTCTTGTAAAGAGTAACAAAAAAAAAAATTTCATGGATTTTTGATTCCAATTTCAATCTCCTTGCATGCAATTTCTTTTTTCCAACTCACTTTATTTTTCTTTTTTCGTGTTGTTATGTGGATGTAGATTAAATAAATGAGACAAAGAAAGGGGGTTGAGATGAAATAGGGAGGAGGAAGGAGGGAGAAAGAGGAAGGTATAGTGGTGGTGCTACAGCCGGGTAAGAGGGGGGTCCTAAAAGAAAGTGGAATTTTTCTTTTCATCCTCTTCGTTTTTCTCCTTCTTCTTCTTCTTCTTCCTTACTAGAATCTCTTCTGCCCTTTTGTTTTAGAAAAAAGACAAGAAGAGACTACTTCAAACAATTTAAGGACAGAAAAAGAAAAGAACTCTTTGATTTGTAATATGAATTTGATTTACTTTTCAATTCTCTCTTGTTTTTTCCTACTCTCTCCCTCTCTTTTTCTCTCTTTGGAATTCAAATGTATTTTTTATTATATATATTATCATGAGTATTTTTAATAAGAACAATATCAAAAGAAGAATGAAAAAAGAAAATCTTCCGATATTAAATTAATACCCATATAATTAGAGAAATTATATATAGTTAAATTTTCTTTCTTTCTTTGATTAATAACCAAAATTAAAATATAATCTATTTCTTTTTAAATAATATAATTCTTCGTTTGAAAATAATGATTTTTTTATTATTAATTGCTATTCTAAATCATAAATCAAAAAGCATTATTCTTCAATCAACTATAATAGAAGGGAGAACTTTTCAGGAGATTTGTTTTTTTTTTTGTTGAGAGATTTTAAAAATTAAATAAGTTTTTAGAAAAATCTGGAGTGTCTCCACTCGACTATCACGCAAATTTGAATTGGATTAATTAACATATAATATATTTAAATTAAATTAAATTAATTAAATTATAAATTAAAATTAATAAATAATATTTATTAAATCAGCGCGTGCTCCCACGTGATTGGCAGTCAACGTGTTAAGAAATTTAAAAAATTGATTCTTGTACTTTCAGCGATTCAATCAAGCTGAAATTCTATATATAGCAGTTTTATACAATTGTTAATCATCTGAAAAACTATCAACTATCTATTTTGACGGTCAGTTTAGAGGAAAACATGGAAAACGTGGTAGGTAATTACCCTCTTCCGGTTGAGCTAAATTTCTGAAAAGTTGATAGAAAACTACGAATTTTGAATAATGCCCTTATAACAAATTTCATCATTCTAGCTCAAACCGTTTTTGCGTAATCCTGTCCTCATACACACACACACACACAGAGAGAGAGAGACATTTTCTCAACCTTATTAGTGAAAATGACTCAGGGACCTTCAAAACGTATAAAAACATCAAAATCTCGACATTTCAAACTTTCTCTGGCGAATAGTAAAAATATAGATACAGTGACAATTAACATTTTATGTTTTAAAACGGTATATGGTAATAATAATATTTATCAAGTTATAATGGATATAATTATAAAAACTTGTTATGACAAATATTTACAATACAATACAAGTTGTGTTCTATATTGCAAGTTTTTTGAAATTCAAATTTATAATCCACTTGAAGAATTATATTCTTTTGATTAAATTGATATTTATGTGGCACCAGCTGATTAATTGATTTAATTAAGAAAAAAATAATTATCACGGTTTTAACTGAACCAATACAGTTCGATTTTCAGCTCAAAAATTCCCTAATTTACTTCTTGAATTTACGAATTAAATACTTGAGGTTCTATAATCTATCTAATCTTATTTATTTTATATCTTGCAAAACTAATAAATTATATTGTATGGTGTCTCAACTAATAATATAATTAATATAAAAATATTTTGGGAGTAAAGTTTTTTACAAAGAAAAAAACTATCTATTCGAACTTTGCTCTTGAAGACATAAAGAGTTTAATATTTAAAAATAAAAATAGACTAAAATGTTATCTAGCACTTATTGTGGAATATTATATACAACCTCCCAAGAGATTCGAGCATCCCCCCATGTTTTACTATTCTCTTCCTTTCTCTTTAAATATTACTGACTTTCTTAAATGCAAATCAGTTCAGATTTTTTTACATTTTATCGACCTCCCCTCTTTAACGCCTCGCCCTTCTCTTCTCATTCTATATAATATTATATCGCTTTAAAATTATATAAAAAAAAATAAATAAATATTTTAAATAGCTAATGTTTTTTATTTTATTTTTCGATTACTTAACAATTTTTAAATGATAAGGAAAATATATTATTAATCACAACATTCAGTTCTATAAAAGTGAGAATTATTGATAGTAAAAAAAAACCGATGCGTTTTGAATGATTCAAGTTAGACTAAATGATGGATATGATGTCCTTGAAATTATAAAGTGTTACTAGTAATTTTATTTTTAGCAAATATGGGTTAAAATTTGTGTGAATTGATATTTATGAAAAATTTTCAATTCACCTACTTTTATTAAATTAAGAAAAAGATTAATATTTTCAAGGGAGTGTTTTAAATCAAATTTAAAGAAAGAAAAAAGCTCCAAAAT
Organism: Labia minor; assembly: GCA_963082975.1. Classification (NCBI taxonomy): domain Eukaryota; kingdom Metazoa; phylum Arthropoda; class Insecta; order Dermaptera; family Spongiphoridae; genus Labia; species Labia minor. The sequence continues at coordinate 63,878,564 of OY720344.1, read as the reverse complement.
AAACCCCCAGCAGATGGATAGGAGTGTGTCTGTGCTTGGGTGAGTGTGTATTTCTTGTGTGTGGCATAGGTCTGGGTGTTCACACATACATACACACACATACACCTTATGTACGAATCGAGTGAATGAAGGGAGGCAAACGAACGGAACGACATCGGCATCGACGGAGATCCCCTTAAAATCCAATCCGAGTCTTAAAAAGAAAGTCCTCGGGCGACAACTGATCAATATTCGATTTTTGAAATCTCTCCCCGGGCCCGGCCTGCTGCTGCCACCCCTTTGCCAACTCACCCCATCATCTCTTTCCTTCCCCTCCCTCCTCATATACGAATTCAACCCTCGATTTTTTTCCTCCATCCTTCCTTTATATATATATATATTCAATCTCATATGGAGATCTTGCGCAAAAGAGATTAATGCTAATTCCTTTTAACCGATGACCGGTCATCGGTCATCTTCTCTTAGTCACCTAATTAACCATGTTTGTTGACATTTCGGACATTTCCTGTTTGTACAGACCCCCATCCAATGTCCACGCTATTTAATCTGTATTTGTTTTGCAAGCGAGAGAGAGAGAGACATTGAATGATGGAATGTATACAAGTGAAGGACTTTCGTAAATATGACTGTCGTTAGTTAGTTTTGGAAAAATGGACGACCGATTATAAATGAAGAAAAAACAAAAAAAAAAAGATAATACAAATATTGGAACAAGGGTGGAGAATTATTTCCTTCCCCTCTCACACACCTTAAGTTGACATTTGATAATCTGATTATATAAATCTAAATCATGTATTATTTTATTTATTAAAAAAATATTTAAAAATTTTTCACATTAATTAAATATTAACATAAATCTGAATTTTTTAATAATGTAAATACATATCATCTTCTACATTCAATAAGTCATAATACAAATAAAACTAATTATCTGCTAATAAAAATATTATTATTAAAATTAATTTATTTAAAATTATTAAAATTTACCAATTTAGTATATAATTCAGTGATTTAATCAAGATTTTTTAAAAATAACAATTCAATCTTTATGTTTTATTAATCTAAAGTCTAAATAATTTAAGTACTGAAAGAGGGGAAATATCTAATATAAAATATAGAAATTTTAAAAGTCAAAAATTAAAGTTAAAATTATTAATTATATATCCTATATATTTATTTACAATTAATTTGAAAAATGTAATTTAAAAAAAAAAATATACATATAGGTATATATTAAAATTTAATTAATATATATAATTCTAACATTCTCTTCTCCCTCTATGAACTTCACCTTTTTCAATAAAAAAAATGAAAGCCAATTTTTTAATTAAATAAAATTATTTTAAATAAAAATACCTAATTTAAAAATATTACTGCATTTTTTATATGCAATATTTAAAAAAAATAATATTGAATTTAAATGATAGATTTTATTATATTAAAGAAAGTAGTCAAAGTATTTTGAAGTCAATTTGCTGTTATCCAGCAGTCTTTATAACCGAGAGTTATGTGTCATCATTACATAAAACGAAAGGAGAGATAGAAAAAAAAGACGTAGATATATAAAACTTTGAATGGAGCATATAACTAGCACTAGAAGAGAAAATTTTCGTATTTTGTTTTATTTTTAATATATAAAAAAATTGTTAAATAATACTATAAATAAATATTCAATGGGTAATCAATAAAGCCTGGGGATAAAGGTTTTTAATTAAAAGTATAAGAGATAGCACACATTGTTATAAAATGAAAAAAAATAATTATGTTAAATAAAATTTAATTTAAAATTAATATTCTTTTATATTTAAGTTATTATTCCTAAATGAAAGAATACCTTAATCTATTATAAAAAATTTTATAGCAATTATACAATATTATTAAGGATTTATTTTATTGAAAATCTTAATTAATAAAAAATTAAATTCTTAATTAAATAAAAAAAATTCAGGTAAACTCATTATTTTATTAAAATGTTAATAGATTTATGTTAACCTTTTTTAATAATTTTAATGAGAGAGAGAGTAATAAATTGTTTTAATTGCATAGATGCCAGGCGTTGTTGACATATGCTGCCATCTAATTATCATAAATTTCTAGTAAAATAAAAATAAAGGAGTTTTCAATAATTTAATAAAGATTATTTATAAATTTAGTACATGGTACTAGGACTTCGCTTCATTATGAATCAGTCTTTGATGTAATATTATTTTTTTAATGAACTAATTTTCACTCTATTTAAATATGTTTTTTTTTAATTTAAAGTGTTTTGTTGAAATATTTCATTTATTTAATAGAATATATTATATTGCTCTTTATAACATATTTATTATTTCAAACTTTTTTTTAACTAATCAATTAAATTTAAGAGATTCTTGAACATAATATATAAAAATTAATTATTCTACTTATACTATAATAAGTATTGTAAGATATAAATTCAATTGTTCAATACACAGAAGTTAGAGGATTGTAAATAAAACTAACAAAGTATATAAATAAAAAAATTACTTAGATTATATATTAGAATGATATGAGTAGTTGTGTATTGATTCAATAAAAAGAATTGCTACTAATAGATATATTATTATGAATAATTTAATAAAAAACAGTTTATTGATTAGAATTAGAATTGAAATCAGAAAACATAATCACTAAAAAATTTTTTCTTCATGTTCTTTAAATATTCCAAAAAATATAGATATATAAATTTATAAATTGATAAATGAATGTTGTATTTACAATATTAGAAGTTATATAAATCTTTAAAGAGAGATAGATAAATGAAAGTATTTTTTTTTGTTTTAAGTATAAAAAAAAGAAAGATAAAAAGGATTAATTCGATTGATATCTGTGTGCATGTTGATCCATTGGGAAATATGTCTTCTTTAGACTGGATTCTCTTTATATTTAATCAAATCGTTTCAAAGTGCTTTGTAAAGTCATTGGCATTGGTGATTCAAAAAAAAAAAAGGGAGAACAACAACCCTCCTGGCTTAAAATCAATCAGGCAAATCACTATTCGATTAACTTTAAGCTATAAAGAGAAACGAAAGAAACAGAAAGAGAAGCATCCGATTGGAAATAATTATTTCAATAAAACAAGAAACATTTTATTGGCCTCATCCTTCTCCTTATTCGCCCCTCAACCCACCCCTTCTCTCATTCTCTCTCTTTCTCACATACACACACAAACATAACCCTCCATTTCTCTCGTCTCTCTCTCTATCTAATGTAGGGCTCAGATGGCCTCAGAAGTAAAACTAATTATCAGCTCTACTTAGTCTTCTGTTTTAGTCAATTAAAAGAAAAAAAATTGAGTTTTTAACTTTCCTCTTCTCGTACACTTTAAATGACAAATTTAATACTATCCCACATTTGTGTTAGGCTTAAATAAATTATTTTCTATCTAAATAATATGTATATATTACATAATTACATATTACCTCTAATACAATTGTCTACTTATATTATAATAATAATATATATATATATATATATATATATATATATTAACTTATTAACAGATATTTTTACCGACCGACGATAGTAAGGGAGGTATTGTTTTCACACCAAATTTCACATGTGGAGATTTTTACATATCTCCACGAATCAAGCATTTTCTTAACAGAAAAAAGTATTTTTAGCATGATGTCTGTCTGATATATATTTAAAATAAATGTGTATAACTTTCTTAATTCATATAAAAAATTTAATAAATATGATAAAATGACATTAATTGAATGAAAATATTAACTTTCATGATAAATTAGATAATTTAAATTGAGATTAAAATTAATATAAAGTTTATATATTTTAATAATCCAGCTAATTGATAAAGCATGACATGAACAGTGTCTCGAATTGAAATAGACATCAAATGAATTCTTATTAAATGTTTTATAATAAATATTAATTTATGGTTTATTCAATAAATATATAGATTGTATATATATAAATAATAATTATTATTTAATTATAAGAGAAGAGAGTATAATCATAATAAATCAATATACTCAATCAATTTACTAATTCAAATTTAAGAATATTATTAAAATTAATTAATATTATTAAAACAGTTAGTAAAGTATACATTTTTAATCTCTAAGCGGCTGTTGGATAATCCAGGTATTTAAATATGAAAATTTTAAATTTTGAAACTAGTGCAGCGGGTTGCCTAAATGCCAGGGGCTCTTTTTTAGCCAGCCGCTCGAGTGGTAGTCTATCGGTGTTGGTGTGTGAGTGCGCACGCATAGCCAGGGCGCTCGGCGAGCGGCGCTGTTCCTGTCAAAATTCAACCTCAGGGTGAGGTTTATTATCATTTATTATAACTCGATAACTAATTACAACCCTCTCAACTCCTCCTCACAATTATCATTGTAAAATTGTCACAAAATAATTTTTCATTCTTTTCATTTAATTATATACGTATAATATAACTTCCATATGTATTTATTCTATTTAATATTAATTTAAAATATTTTAATTTAAATAAATAACAAAAAATAAAATTATATAGTTCTATATAAACTTATAAAAATCTTTTTTTAATATATTACATAAGAATAAATTTATTTTATTTATCTTTTATATTTTATACTGGTATAATCTAAATAATAATATAATGTATTTTTATATTTATTCGAGATTTTTCTGATGCATGACACTTTTTAAGGGTTTTTATATAATTTGAATAAACCACACACATGCATCAGTAGGATGAATTGATCAACTTTTGGTGGAAATCCGGAAACCGGAAGTGATAGTATTAGCGATCGACGATAGAAAGGGAAGAGTTATTTTCACACCAAATTTCACATGAGGAGATTTTTTACATATCACCACGAATCATGCACTTTGTATTGGTTTTATCCTCGAGAAAAATCATATTTATTAGTTTTTTCTTGATTTTAAATTATATGACGTCATCCAGCCATTCATAACGTCACAGCCTGGTCTTGCATATATATTATAAATAAAATAATTACAAGTCAAATCTAAATTTGTATATAATTTTGATAAAACTGTAATTTATCTTTAAAACTAACCTTATTTTAGTAATTGTATGAAGTTGTTTTTTTGCTGAATTACATATATATATGAATATATTAATAAGAGCTAATTTAATTTTTTATTCTAAAATCTGGGTTTCACTCAAAAAGTCACGGACTTATTAACCTGCTCTCGTAACTCATTTGAATAAAATAATTTATTCTAAAAGTTATGACTCTAATTAAATTAATTTAAATCATGTTTATTTATTTTTTAAAAATAAGATACGTTATTTTTTAATATAATGAATAAGAATTAATGGAGATATTGTTTTTGAAAAGATATATATTAATCTATTAGAAATGATTAATTATAAGGAAATCGTGGTGTGTGTAGAGAAATTATTTTCTCCTTTTTAGTCCATTTAAATAAAAGCATCTTTTAAAAAAGTTTTTTTATATATTTTATTTTGTTTCATAATAAAAAAATTATTTTAGAGTTTGTCTAAACCACTTAAGTTGGGGTGATCTAGAGATCTACTTGAAAATTGATATTAGTTATGTCAATAAGGAATTCTATAGAGTTCATAAAATATAACTATTCATTGAAAACTCTTAGATATCAATAATTTTATTATATTCTTAAAGAAAAGAAAAGAAAGGATTATAAAATAGTATTTAAGTCATTGTGAAATCAAAATCAGTATTTTATTTAAATATTCTCTTGATAATGTTGAAGATATAAAATCGAATGGTTATTTCAAACAATACACTTGTATCCTCCACTTGTAGCTGATGTAATAAAATTGAAGAATTGAACATTTCTTTATCCAGTTTGGTTGGGTGTGTTTTTATATAATTTTTTTTTCCTTACAGCTCAATGAATTTACCCTTACATTGTTTTTTGTGGTAATCAATCCCTCTTTAAGGGTGTCTTTTTTGAATCAGTTCATTAAAATGTTCCAACGGAAACGGGCTTAATTACCCATTTTAAGTTAATTAATCCTCGGTTGAATTTTACTGAGCAACGGAAAACAACGGCAACTCTCTTTCTCGGTCGTGTTACACCCTTGGATGCTCTCGCGAGAGGTGTAGATGACACAAGGGGGTGTGGGATGACGGCTTTTGCGTCACACCCTCGGCACATGCGCTCTTCCCATCGGTCGATAGAACAACCATCCCTTGAGCCCGTATGGACCCCGAAAGACACCTTTCCTCTTAATCTCCACTCCTTTGCAACAACTATCGCTATTTCCGGTCCCACTCGTTATTTTTTTTTTGGTACTTATTCTTGTCTTTCTTGGGCTTAATTGGTGGGCTTCTGATTGGCCAACTGGACGAAGAGCTTGTCGGCCTCTGATTGGCCCTTGCTGTCTTGGCGCTAATTACTACCCCCTTTACACGCACACATCTGTAATGGATGTGGTGTTGTATGTGTGGGGCGGCGCCGACGTTCATTGGCGCACACCCACCATTGGCTGATGAGACTGACGTCAGATACGCAGGAGGAACCCTTTGAAGCCAATTAACGCAAACAAACCCCCCACGACAACTCCTAATTAGTGCCCGCCTTCTCTGTAAAAAGAGAACCCACCTCATTTTAAATAAAGTGAACAATTTTTAATTTAATAAATTATCTTTATTTTCCATTGAAATAAAAAAAATAAATCTAAAATAATATATAAAATTTACTATAATTAAATATATTATGAATCAAAACTTTTTAAAAAAATATTTTTTCTAAAAATTACAAAATTACCTTTAATTCTTAATTATAATCAAATAGAAATACAAAAAATAAATCAACTGCTAAAAAATATATTAATACTTTTAATATAATGCATCTTGTTTTTAAGATTATTTAGTGAAACGAGTATACAAACATTTTCTAAAATCATAGGTGTCAATTTTTCCATTAAATTGTTTGGATTTATTATAAAGAATACATTTTAATGGAAAGAAAAAACCTTTTTTTATGTATCTATGTCTAAATCTCAATTGTTCTACTGAACTCTAATTTTTTTATGATAACAAACTGGGATGTGTGTAAAAATTATTTATTGTTTTTTGAAAATTGAACGGAAATAATCCCGTTAATCATATTAATATTTGAATAGTTTATAAACTTTATCTATACTTGTTGTAGAAACTATATTTTTATGTATAAATTAAATGCGAAATGAGAGCATTATTTACCGATATAAAAAAATTGGCTTGATTCCATAGAAGATCAGGTAATATTAATATTTCGTTTTAATTTCGTATACATAAAAGAACAAAGTATATTTGTAAAGAAACCTGAGGATTCACAATTTTGTATCATTTTTGTTGAGACTCAGAAAAAATTAGTTGTATCCGAACATAATGATTTGAATCAAAACAATTATACAAACTTCGATCTTTCAGATTATAATATTTCAGAAGGGAAAAGGGAAACGAAATCAAAATTTACAAAAGAAAAACTGTTGTTTCAGTTTAATCACTTTAGTATTTATTACTTTTTAAGACTTATATATTTCTAATTTATATAAATTATTTATATAATTATTAAGAGAATTTTTATTAAAAGACCACATTATTTGTATAAAATTATTTATTAAATTAAAATAATTGTACAACGTTTCAACTGCTTATTCTGCAGTCGTTTTCAAGTAACCGTACGCTTGCTCCGATTCAAGCGGACTGATGCATGTCGGGACACGTCACCTCTTATATAGGCAGTGATATTGGCGCCAATTTTTGGCTCCAATTTTTACCGCCAATTCTTAATCTCAACATGAAGTCAGCAGCAATTGTCAAAGCAAGCGTTTACAATCAAGAAGTATGATAGTGCATTATGTCTCTAAAATGAAGATACTAAATTATTTCCATAATCAAGATATATACACAAATACACATTAGATTAATTATATTTAATTTAATTTGACAAATTTTACTCATCCAACACTATGTTCCACATCTTATTAAGTCTATATCCATCCTCTTTGTTAATATTATTGGGATGATTATCAATTTCTATAGATTCTTTTATTTTTCTTTTCCACCAATTATTTTCAATATGAAGTGTTTCTACATTATCTAAATTTATTTTATGTCCTGTTGTTAAGGCATGTTCTGCAATTGCTGATTGATTTGGATGTTTCAATCTAATGGCTCTCTCATGTTCAGACAGTCTTGTAGAAATCTTTCTACTTGTTTCACCAATGTATACTTTTTTGCATTCACAAGTTACCTTATAAACTCCATTATTTTCGTTTTTAATTTTGTCTTTTATATTTGAGGTGAGAGAAGATATTTGTTTATGAGGTTTATATGTTACTCTGATGTTGTGTTTCCTCAATTTTGACGCTATTTTTTCTGTTGTTCCTTTTATATAAGGTAATGTTATTTGTGATCTGTATATTGGTTTTTCATTTTCATTTTTGATTTCTGTCTTTTTTGTTTTACTGAATTTCCTAATTTCATATTCCGAGAAGCCATTGTTTATGAAAGCTTCCTTCAATCGTTGTTTTTCTTTTTTAATGTTTTCATTTGAGCATATCTCTTCGGCTCTTTTGTGCAGTGTTTTTATCACTCCATATTTTTGTGATGGATGGTGGTGGGAATCTGCGTGGATATATCTGTTGGTGTGAGTTGTTTTCCTGAAAATATCAAACCTTAATCTATTCTGTTTCTTTTTAATTAATACATCAAGAAACGAAATTGAGGAAACACAACATCAGAGTAACATATAAACCTCATAAACAAATATCTTCTCTCACCTCAAATATAAAAGACAAAATTAAAAACGAAAATAATGGAGTTTATAAGGTAACTTGTGAATGCAAAAAAGTATACATTGGTGAAACAAGTAGAAAGATTTCTACAAGACTGTCTGAACATGAGAGAGCCATTAGATTGAAACATCCAAATCAATCAGCAATTGCAGAACATGCCTTAACAACAGGACATAAAATAAATTTAGATAATGTAGAAACACTTCATATTGAAAATAATTGGTGGAAAAGAAAAATAAAAGAATCTATAGAAATTGATAATCATCCCAATAATATTAACAAAGAGGATGGATATAGACTTAATAAGATGTGGAACATAGTGTTGGATGAGTAAAATTTGTCAAATTAAATTAAATATAATTAATCTAATGTGTATTTGTGTATATATCTTGATTATGGAAATAATTTAGTATCTTCATTTTAGAGACATAATGCACTATCATACTTCTTGATTGTAAACGCTTGCTTTGACAATTGCTGCTGACTTCATGTTGAGATTAAGAATTGGCGGTAAAAATTGGAGCCAAAAATTGGCGCCAATATCACTGCCTATATAAGAGGTGACGTGTCCCGACATGCATCAGTCCGCTTGAATCGGAGCAAGCGTACGGTTACTTGAAAACGACTGCAGAATAAGCAGTTGAAACGTTGTACAATTATTTTAATTTAATAAATAATTTTATACAAATAATGTGGTCTTTTAATAAAAATTCTCTTAATAATTATCAAAATAACCACAAAAGCTTTAATAAATAAAATTATTTATAGTAAATCAATTTTCTTATTAACAAAATTTATTTTAATTATGATGATTTATAATAAACCACCTGAAATTGAAAAATTAAAATAAAAAATAGCTAACAGTAATCATTTCATTCATGATGGAAAAATGTCTATTTTCTTTTTGTTTTAAGGTTCCTCCATTGTTGAGTATATAATTGAATAAATTACACGGTATTTTTTATCGTGAGATTCACAAATTGATATTTGTCTACTTTAGAATTTAACTAATTCATATAATAAAAATAATTATTTAATTAAAATCAATGAATTTTAATTCAATAATATATTTTCTCAAAATTTCCTTGGTTTTCACAATAATATAGAATTAATTTTTAACTAAAATTTTTCAATCAAGTTTCTTTAATGAACATGTTTTATTATTAAATAGTAAAAATAAAGTTAAATAAAAAATAAAAATAATACTTTTTTAGATTTAAATTATTACCTTAATCTGTTGTAAAAATTTTAATAACAATTATATTATTAAGAATCTTGATCACATTATTATAAAAATAAATTCTTAATTAAATAAAAAATAATACACATAAACTCATAATTTTATTAAAAAGTTAATAGTTTTATGTTAATATCTTTTAATAATTTTAATGAGTATTAGATTGTTTTAGTTGCATATATGCCAGGGGTGATGATAGATGCTGCCAACTAATTAAAATCAAATTCTATAAAAATAAAAATAAAATAGTTTTTAATAATTTAATAAAGATTATTTATAAATTTAGTATACGGTCAATGAATTCTTATCAAGTTTTCAGACTTTTTGGGATTGTAATATGTCTAACAAATGTTCATTATGTATCACCCTTTGGTTTAATACATATTATTATTATTGAACTCTTTACATTACAGGGTTAAGAGAGCTGAGACTCAATGAAAGTTGGGAAACACTGGATTATATGTTCACGAGTTTGAATATTATAGCAAGAACATATAGAATTTTTGACAAAATCAGACTTTTGAATTTCCGAATGGGATATAAACAATTTCTTGGTAATTATTTCAAAACAATTTTATTTACTTCTTTTATAACATAATTTGCTTAAAAATTGGCTTCTGTTTAGGTTTTGCAGTTTTTTTTGAATGTACGAGTATATATAGGAAATATAGTATAGTAAATAATAAGTGCGGAAATCATTTTCTGCCTATTTGTAGTTTTCCTATGTTAATACTGATCCATCACAACTTCCTTTTTCTATAATACAAATATTTATTTTTCTTTTTATTCCCATTTCCTTTTAGCAATTTTGAAATGTTTCCTATTTTGAATGGTAGTGTTGTTATGTTATGATAATCCTTAGGGTTGGTTGTGGTAGTAGAAAATTCAACTGCTTACCCCTTTAAATTGTTGGTCCGTTTGTCCGTTTATCGATATTGGATCGTTTTACGACAGGCGAAATAGCCATTTGGCTCTCAGGCCAACCACACCGATCTTTTTCTTGTTGTTGATTTTTTTTTTAGTTCTTATTGATATGTCACTAATATTATATATATATATTCCTTTATTAATTTTATAATCATAATTTACCTTTTCGTTTTTGTTTATAATTAGTTTCATTTTATTATAAGGAAGTGTCTTTTTTCATAGAAATACCAGAATGATTGTGAATTAAATTAGAATAATCTATAACTGCTATAGTGTTTAAGATAATTGTCAATCCTTATTCTGACCTTAAAACTTAATTAAAGGTTTAATTGAATTTGATAATTGTTATATCAGACTCAAAACTATAATTACCCCATTGGCATATAAAAATATTATATTATAAATAATACATATACATATTAGTTACTTTAATACTTATGATAATAATTTTAATAATAATTAAGATTTTTTAATTTACACATTTATGACATATATATTTTTAATGTGTTTTTCTAATATTAAATAATGTAATCAATTTTTATATTTTTTAAAAATAATTGATTTTTGTAATAAAGCTAATTTAAATGAATTTATAAATTTCTTATATTAATTTACATTTAATTTAATTAGATTAAATATTGCCCATTTAAGTTTAAATACTCTTAGGTCTAATATCTATTCATTATTACTCAATAAAGTTATTCATATGAAAAAATTTAGAATTATTGTTTTTTTTATATTTTTATTTTACTATTGTACTTTTAGTATAAATAATAATTAAATTTTCAATCATATTATTTAATTCTATCAATCAATTAAATACAGTAAATCTTTACATTATTATTCTAGTTTATTTTGGAGAAATTACAGGTATATTGAATTATGATTAGATCAGTCTATTTTAATATTTTTAATGAAATGTATTTTATTAAAAATAGACTTATATTTAACATTATCTATATATATATTATATATAAATTTAAAGATTTGAAATTACGAAATTTTATTTTTTTTAACATCAATTTAATAAAATGTAAAATTTTGAATGAGATATTTAGATTTTACCTAAAACTTTTATCAAAATGGATATATAATAGATCATCACCTCATTGTTATTGTTATTGTTATTGTTGGTTTGTCGCAGAATTCAAAATAAAATTGACATTATAATGAATAACAAAAATGAAAGTGAAAAAAAAAATTCTCCAAATATTTTTGTCAGTGATTTTATTTAATTTCTCAAGAAGGAAATTGCAAACGGAAACAAAATTTTCTTAGACGATGAGATCAATAAATTTTATCTGTGAGGTTAGGATGATATTCGCGCCGAATGGTTGAAGGGTGGGAGAGGAATGAGGAGTGAGAAGGTGGTAGATGGGAGGAGGTGTATGGGGAGGGGTAGTTGAAATGAGCTCGAGGACTTGCAAAGAGAGAGAGAGAGAGTGAACCGGGGCTGCGCTCTGCTTCGCCCGGGTTTTAATTTCTCGCTCAGGCCTTGGGGGCTTTTCAGGGTTGGGGGCGGATCAATAGAGCAGCCGCCCCTCTCCAAGCAGTGGGTGTGCAATGAGGCCAATTGTAATTAAGCTCTCATTTGCCCGGGGGCCCTGGGGGCTCCGTCCCCTGCGCAGACCAAGAGGCGGGATGTCGTTGCCTACGTAGACGTCGAGGACGTCGTCGGCGACGACGACCACCACTTCGTTTTTTCACGGTGCGCATGCGCCCATGGTACGCACTCCGAGGACTCCACCCCCGCCCGAAATAAAACCCCTTCTTGACCTCTGAACAGCAGCATCCAATTAAAATCTCTTCCTTCGAACTTCTTGAATGGCTCAATAGATAGAGTAGCTTGTCTGAAAAAAACCATTTCCGACTATTGATCAAATATGTAAATATCCCCTCCCTCACCTCATCTTTTACTTCGATTTCTCTTCGTGTACCTTTCCCTTTTCTCTTTCTCTCTCCCTCTGTCTCTTTTTCTCTAATCATATTTGATTAATCAACAAAAGAATATTATTTTAATGAATTCTAGTGCATCCCAAGTTAATACTCACCCTAAGAATTGACACACATGCGGTTTAAGTGGAAAATTATTATTTAATATGTAAACGAGGAAGGGAAAGCACCCTCTATTTTTGAATCATCGTAAAAAAAGAGAACAAAATACTACCTAGTTTGATCAGCATTACTACTTTAAAACTTATACAACCAACTTCAAGACTTTGAAAGAAACGGAAATGATTACTAAGTTATTTTTAGTATATTATTTCCGAGTCGATTTTATATATATATATATATATATATATATTCATAAAATAACATGTTTTCAACAAGTACGAAGACTTGTTGAATTTTATTATTGATTATTTGTTATTGTTTATCAATTACAAAAAAGTAATGTTTATTTAAAACGGTAGTATAACTATTAACTAGATTTTATTAGTTAATCATTAAGTAAATAATCATAATAAAATTTAGTAATAATATTTCTAGTAAATATTAATTTTTAATGAAATATATATTTTCCGATCTATGATTTTTAATTAAGCTCTTGATAATGTTATTGTTCTCATTTGATTATTATGTGCATTACTATATTTTTAATTATCTAATCATTATTATTTTAATTTTCTCATTTTAAGGATAAGCATCATTTTCCGTTTAAATAAATTAGATTTTTTAATTTATTAGGAGTATACTAAAAAGGAGATCAAGATTATATTTATTGTAACTTATATGAACCACCAATTTTAGTTAAACATCAATATATTTTCTAATGTATATTTAAATATATATTTTAAGATCATACTAAATGAACATTAAAATCAATTTTTTTTTTGAAGGATTTGAATTAATAAAATATATTTTTCATAAATAATTATATAAAATTTTTTAAAAGATCAAAATTAAAACAAGTCAGCAATATTTATTTAAATGGAGTTGTTATTTAGATAGATAATAATAATAATAATAATAATAATAATAAATTTGAGTTGTCTGTTTCTTCGCTGATGTCGTCGACATTGTTGTTGTCTAGGGATGGTGGATGGGTTGAAATGATGATGATATTTTTTTTCTCATATTTATATTTGTTCGGATGGCCGAGGAGAATGGAGGCGTAGTTTGCGGGACAAAGGGGTTCTGGGAGGCAAGGCGGAAGAGAAGGGGGGTGCCGCTAGAAAACGGGATACTGAGGCGGAGGGTGGATGGAGGCTGACGTCGCGCGCGCGGCCAGATTAATACGTGAAATATGGCGCGCGGCCCGGGCAGCTGTCACGTGACATAAATCATAGGGTCTCCGCCCCCGGCCTCGCGACCTCCTCATCCTCGGCCTCAACGTTGTCGTCAGTGGTGTGGTTACCAACCACCATCACCACCAACCAGGCTACTTTCTGCTCAGATCGCATATTCCTCCCTTTGATTTTTTTTTTAATTGAAATGTTCTATCGAGAATGAAATTTATTGGTGGGTTACGTCCAGCTGAGACCCAAATCGAATTTCGTTTATTAAATGAGAAAATTATTCAAATTAAACATTTTAATTGAAAATAAAAAATACTAGATTCGTACGAACTATTTTCCATAAAGCTATTTCTTTTCTCTTTACCTGTAATCTAATAAATTGAAATGTACATTACAATAAATAAGCCAAAAAGATAAATAAATGAAAATAAAAACCATGAATTACGAAATATGTATTATGAATAACAATTATTTGATTCTTAAATATTATTATGAAATAAATAATAATATATATCCCATATACCACCATTATAAACTTTAATATGATCATTAATTGATTTTTAATTTAACCATCATATTTTGTTAATTTCATTAATTTCAAAATATTTCTTTTTAATGGAGTGTTCGAAAAAAAATTTGCTATCTTTAATTTAAAGAAATATGTATATTACAAATATTGTAAAATTATTTTATTTTATAGGGACTTAAATTGCTTCTAGATTTGTTCTTGAAATTCTTTCATATATCTTTTTCAAAAAAAAAAAAAAAATACTCAATATAAATACATGAAAATGAAAATGAAAAAATAATGTTAATTCAGTGAAAATTTTATTCATGTATAAATATATACATATATATATAAATATTAGTTGGAAGTGAATTGAGAGTGAAAGAGAGAGTGAGAATGGGAGCTATAACAGCTGTGTGTGTGGCGCATATAGATATAGGTATAAATAATATTTAATAATTGTCTTCCTTTCAATCCAATATATTTTATTTATAGTTGTATTAATATTATAATTTTTATTTTACAAAAAAAAAATAAACCGCAATAATTAATATTATCAATGGTAAATTTAATTCTTTTTTTTCATGACTAATTATTATTATGAAAGATTTTTAACGATTATATATAATTTTTCATCTCATATTTAATATAATTTACAAATATTTATAAAAATATAATATATTAAGATAAACTTAAATTTTAGAATTCATTTAAAATTATTAGATTTTATTTTGTTAATATAATTTTCTAAAAATGATATACTAAATTCTTTTTGTAATTAATTTTGAAAATAGGTATACTTTTCAAAAATAAATAATTTATATTAGTATATATTAATCGATCTATTTTTACTAGATGAACAAGAATTTAGGGTGTAGAAATAAACCCAAAGGTGAATAATCTATATATATAAAAAAAGGTTTTTGTCTGCACATTGCTCAGAATTTAAAAATTTTTGCATATCTTCGCGTTTCATGACCTCTAGAATCCAAAAGTGACTTTAGAATTTTTCACGTCTGTCTGTCTGTCTGTCTGTCTGTCTGTCTGTCTGTCTGTCTGTCTGTCTGTCTGTCTGTCTGTCTGTCTGTCTGTCTGTCCGGAAAATTACTATTTTATAGACTCAGAATTGGCTGAACCGATTTCTTTGAAATTACATCACAATATTCTTATATACCTCTAGAGTAACATAGGCTATAAATTTTATTAATATCTTATCAATAACCGCAGAAATTAATTTTTTAAAGTTTATATAATTCTCCGTGTTGTTCATTCAAGAGCAGCTCGCGGCTCACTGTCGGCCTAGCGGAATCATTTCAAACAATGAATTATCATAGCGATTCCCAATCGAAGAATTATTATAATATTTCCCTTTTTATTTTAAATTCTAATATACAAATATCAATTCAATTAAATAATTTATTCTAAAAGTTCTCAATTTAATTAAAATATTTATTAGATCATATTTTTATCTTAAATTATTTTTTATTTAATTGAATATTTCTTCTTTTCTATAATATATATATAATAATATATAAATTTTATCATTGAATAATAAAAAAAAATATTATTTAACCTGAATTAAAATGACTGAATTATATTATCTTTGTTTTTTATTTTAATTTAATTACTCTATTATTAATTACTAAATATATATATATTATATAAAAATTAAAATATGATGATATAAAGTTGTTTTAAATTTTTGACATTTTTAAATTGGGTATATTTTTTAAATTTATTAAAATGTCTTTTTTATTTATTATGTTTAAAAGATTCATTTTTATTATGTGATATTAATAAAAAATAACGATGCTCTGTGCAAGTCGAATCATGTTGCACATAATTAAATAACAATTGCCAAACAAAGAATATAATATTTTTTTAAATTCTTATATTTAAATATCATTTCAATTAAATAATTTATTCTAAAAGGTCTCATTTTAATGCAATTTATAATTTTCTTCTAATTCAGATTTAGGACAAATCGTACAACATTATATCAAATCTCGCTAAGAACATTCAATATTTTTGTACACAAAATATTCAGAGTATTGGCTAAGCGTATCACTCACAATCAGTTTATATTGAAATTTATATAAATTAACAAAGTAAAAATTTTTATTTGTTTAAATTTTATTATAATGAATCAAAAAAAATTAAATATATAGATCACATGATTAAGAGAAGCAAAAAACTTAACAGAAAATAACTGTTGGATGGAGGTCGGACATGACAGAAACTGTAAGCGAAATCTTCATATTGCGACGAATAATTTTCAAATCCCCTAGCACCACAGAATTTAAGTTTCTTTTAAGGAAAATAACTATGATCTAAAAAAATTAATAAATGAACTTAATAATAAAAAAAACAAATAAATCAATTAATTTAAATTAATACTATTAATGAATGTATATATTGGTCATTTATCTATAGTTTTATACCGTTAATTTTTATAAATTGTCTCAAGTCTCTATTTTTGCATTTTCTCAAGTTTCATTATAATTAAAAATATTCAATAATAATCTAGCAATGAAAATAAAATATCAAAATGTAATGATCAAGAAATATTATACTCTATTATAACATATACAATACTTATAAACTATAGGCGGAGGAAATATTAGGAGATATCATTGCGGGTTCAGGCCAAATCGACCAACATTAATTAAGATATTTTCATTATGACAGATATTAGGAACAAAACCGCGAATTCAATATTTCTGTTCACTAATTATTTGTAGACTTTAGTAAAACATACGCATAACTCAATAGATCCGGATAAACTTTTTCAAATTTTCAATCTTCAAATTTCTCTTGAAGGTAGTAAAGAAAGAATAAGATGCGGAAATCAATTGTAAAATATTAGGTTACTCAGACGACTTAAATATAATAGGAGATTCGGCAATTGCAATTACAGATAGCGAGGAAAATTTAATGGAGGTTTGAAATTAATAGTGATAAGAAAAAATATTTAGTAACAAAGAGGAAGAGTATTAACATACAAAATCTTAAGATGCAAAATGTAGAATTTGAATATGTAGAAAAATTGAATGTAATCACGAAGGATAATAATATTTGAGAAGAATTTAAATCGGGGTTGCAATCGGGAAACGCCTGTTATCTGCAATAAAGAGGCTTATCTCTTCAAAATTATTATCAAAGGGAATATATAAAAAGATTATTTTGCCTGTTGCATTATATGGGTGGGAGGCATGGTCTATGACCCTTGGAGATGAGAGTAGATTCAGAGTATTTGGGAATAGGATTCTTCCCTGCATTTATTGGCCAAAGAAAGATGAGGTCACCGGGGAATGGGGGAGACTGCATAACAAGAAATTGCATGGCCTCTCTGCATCTTCAGAAATAGTTAGGGTTATAAAAGGGAAAAAGCTGCGATAGGCAGGGCACGTGGCAAGAATGGGAGAGGAAAAAGATATTGGTGGGAAGACCGATTGGAAAACGTCCGCTTGGAAAACCAATGACGCGTAGGAAGGGACGTAAGAGAGATGGAATAAGGGCTCAGGATAGGGACACTTGGAGAAATGTGGTTGTTGCGGCTAAGAACTTTAGAGTATCTTTGAGCCACATAGGTAGATAGATATAACATATACAATAATAATATATATAATTAATATAGTGATTAAATTAAAATATATTTTTTAAATAAGAACACAAAAAGAAATGAATGTTTTATGTAATATACTGATTGAAACAAAATGGATGAAAACCTTTTAATACTTTCAACCACCAAATACTATGTACAACTCGGGGGTACAGGGGGCGGAGCCCCCGTCTAGGTGTGAAGAGCGCCGAAGGCGCTCTGAGCAGCTAGTATAAATATAAAAACATTGTATAAAATAACGTTTTTCCAATGGACTAAAAAGAATAAAATAATTTTTCTATAAGCCTGACAAAGTTTTTATAATATAAAAATTTTTTATATTTATATTATTTTATTCTTTTTAGTGCAATTTTAATATGATAAATTTAGTTAATATAACAAAGAGATGAAGTTATACGTAAATTTACAAATTGAATAAAACAAAAAAATATATTATTCTTCCAAAATTGATTTTATGCATTTATGTTAAGTAAATGTTATTATTTTGAATAATAATTATTATATTATATTTATAAATAAATAATTTTTATTAATATAAGATTTTAATATAAGATTTTATTAATGTATATATATATATATATATATATATATACATTAATATATATATAAATGTATTTTTTATAAATATATATATATATATATATATATATATATATATATATTCTCTTCCTAAAAAAAGGTTCTATTGTTTTGTTTCTTTTCTATCGGGGACATATAGTACAATGTATAAAAAAAAAGATATTTTCTCTATATCATCTGAGGCAGCAGTCGCCAAACTTTTTGACCTCACGGACCAGTTAATTCATAATTTAAAACCCAGCGGACCACTAATAGGATTTTTGAATTTACGAAATATTATTCAACATGAAAACACATTGAGTTTTTATAACTTATCACGTATTGTTATGAATTTAATCATGTTTTAATGCATCTTAAAACATAACTTAACTTAACTTAACTTGAATAAGTATATTCCACATTTTTCTGCGGACCAGCGAAATTTCCTCGCGGACCACTAGTGGTCCGTGGACCACCACTTTGGCAACCGCTGATCTGAGGGGAGGAAACCCCTCCTCATTGGCGATACAACTGATTAATAAGAATTCATCATTAATTTTAATGCTATGAAATATTTTCAAATACGTTCAAAATGAAAATCTATCCTCAAATCAATATTTATGTTTCAAAATCCGTTGAAAAAAAATTAATCGGAGCAATACAACAAAGTAATTAATTAATCGCTAATTAATTACAATTAATTAATTATAATTCAATTATATTTATTCTATATCATCAAGGGGTCCATTGAAATATCTATAAAAATTTTCAAAAGTTTATCTCAATAATAAGTCGATGAAAAATCGATTTCAATTAGTCAAAAGAGCGAATAGACAGAAAGACAGACGCCAAGTGAAGTTAAGAAAAACGTTATAAAAATACTGTTAATGTTTCTAAGTTATTTGAAAATATTTTCTTAAATAAAATAAATATTGAACAGAGTGCAATAAATTGTCACTTAGGATATCATGTAAATTTATGACGTGTGTGTGTGTAAAAGGTATTTATAATTCTTAAATTTAAATTCTGATATTCAAGGGTAAATATAATTTTTAAGATCTTCGATTAGGACAACAAAATAATTATTGTATATATATATATATATATATTGTGTGGGTGTGAGCGTGTAATTATGTATTAATATGTGATATATATGACCTTCCAAATAAAAATAAAAATTAAAAATAAAATTAAAAAATATAATTAAAAATAGAAATGAGAATAAGAAAAAAAAAAAATTGGAAGATACCTATGCCCTTAGCGGTCTGCTTTAAAGAAACCTCTAGTATTTGTTTTTTTGTGTAATATTGAAATTTTTTTTACTTTTCCTATTATTGTATCAAATACTATATAATAATTTATAATGACTATAATGTAAGTAATATTATTCATGTATAACCAAAAAGACTATAAATATAAATAAATAAATGTGATATAAATTGGGCTGATTTTAAAAAATGTCTAATACCGACTTTAATATATGGACCTCAACATGGTCGATTACTGAAAAAAATTACTAATAAACTAGACACGACTGATGTAAGGAGCATCCTAAATATTTAAAGAAAATATTTAAAGAAAAGATCACATTAAGATTGAATATATATACACAATTATAAAATATTACAAGAAAAATAAGGAAAATAAAATGGAAATGGGCAAGTTGGACGAAGGTAGTGATGTATATGATTAATTAATATTGATTTTTATTACATTAATATTAACAATTTTATACATATTACTTTGAATTTATTTCCTGTAATCTCTACAAAGATATTTTATTTTCGTTATCTTAATCTTTATTAATAAAAATATATTTAGGTGTATTGAAAAAAAGAATATTAAATAAAGACAATCATCAAACCAATTATGTGTCAAAAATAAATGAGGAATGGTTAGGATTATAATTATATGTCTGTAATGGGGTGCATGATCTCAACAGAAAATATAATTAGAATTATAGATTAAAGAGACAAACACTTAACTCGAATAGAATTAAAGAAAGATTAGACAATTATATAAATTAATTAAATAATTTTTCTTCTAAAAGTCCCTGAATTAATTTAGTAAATGTTAATAATCATGTAAAAATATATTATGAATAATTTATTATATGTTTATTAAAATTAAACATTTTTCTTTTTAATTTAAAAAGATTTTAATTAGTGAATTTCATAAAAATTCCTTTCAGAAAACAATGATACATCGATATATTTAAATATTTGCTAGTACAATAATATTATTTATTTAATAGATGCATGTACTTTATTTATTATTCATTTACCCAATTATTTAAATCTCCATTTTTATCTCAAAAATGCTATTTTAGACTCTATACTTTTATAAAAATTATGACCTATAAATTTTTTTTATATCGGAATATATAATAAAAAATATACTTTTATTAATCTAATATGAGAATTTATCGAAATATTAATGTATAAATTTACAAATCATTTACTATTATAAAATGAAGACAAAAACCAAACGAACTTAGTTTATAATTCATTAAGAAATGTTTTAAACACTGTAATTTTTGTATTTTTATTTTTTTTCGATTAGATTGCATTTTTTATATAAATACTGTACAATGTAAAAAAAGGTATCTAAGGTTTTTTAAATCCCCCCTCCCTAAATGAAATGTTATGTGAATTATATTATATCTATATATCTAAAGAGTTAAACTCATACAGTTAAAGAGAATATTTTCACTTATTTTCTCCTTTTTTTTATTTTATTTTATTTTTTTCTCAACATTTATGATCAGCTTGAAATACTTTTCAAAAGGACACACTTTTCACTACTACATAGAAAATTTTATTTTTATTGCAAGGTCACCCGTTTAAAATAGAATAAAAAAAAACGAAAAAGAAAGTGAATAAAAGGGTGGATATATATCGAACTTCTCTATAAAAATCACTTCATCTGATTTCTCTTTCTCTTTCTCCATTTTTATTTGAATTTTATCTTTTTGAAAGTTAAAAATTTTTAAATAACTAATTATTTTGTTGACGTTTAACTGTTGAAATAAAAGTAAGTATATGTGATATACAATTCTATTCAAAGCCTTATATATGAATAAAATTTGGTCTCGGATATTTTTAATACCATTTATTTTTAATTTAGTAGAGAAAACTCAGTTAAAATAAATCTAAATTGTTCTCATATGGAAGTCCTATATAAAAACATGTAAACATTGCAGAAATTGACTCCAATCAAATTTTTTATTTTGTTATATTTTCTTTTTATAAAATTAAGGAGAAAGACAATTTAATTAGAATAGGAGATATATGATAAGTTTATCCTTAGGAAAACTAATTGGGAAACGCTCATTGTCAGTGAGAGAAA
Source organism: Labia minor (assembly GCA_963082975.1). Classification (NCBI taxonomy): domain Eukaryota; kingdom Metazoa; phylum Arthropoda; class Insecta; order Dermaptera; family Spongiphoridae; genus Labia; species Labia minor. Next base: position 63,856,361 of record OY720344.1, on the reverse strand, counting down.
GTGATGGAAACATAATATCAAATTAGAAATGATAGAATTAGGAGATTAGGAAGTGGATGTTTAGACAGTTTGAAGAATGTGATTGGATAGGCTGCTAAGTTTTAAATTATAGTACCATAAAGATAAAGAGAGATTAATATATTTACTATTAGAAAAAAATTCGAAATCAATTTAGAAATAATATTATGGGTTAAGATATTTATATAAATACATTTAACGATTTTATTGGTGCGAAGAGAGAAAAAGCATAAAGAAAAGATGTTTAATGCATGATATATGTTACTGTCTCTATAAAGGCAACTTATTTTTAATGATATTTTTATATCTCACTATTCCCCCATATGTTTTATTATTATTTTCGTTATTAGGGGTGCACAAAAACATATCCTTACTTTCAAAACTAAGTCTTATTTATTGAAGTTTACTAATCCCATAATTTCAAAAAAAAAAAATAAAATAAAAATCAACTACTTACTACTCTTAATTAAATTCTTTATTTATTATATTATATATTGCTTTGAAAACATTAAATTCACGAACCAAAAATAAATTATATTTAATCTTACCTATTCTACTTTTAAATAAACATTTTTTATTAATTTAAAAAAAAAGTCAATATAAATAATATTACTTACATTGTTTGGCATTGAAAAAGAACGCCTGAAACAACCTATAAAATCTTGTCTATTTCGTCAATTGAGTTGCATAATTTTCAGGGGGTTTTATTTGTGCTCATTCTTAAATATTCTGAAGCAATCAAAAGAATTTACAGAATTAAAAAGATATTTAAAAAAAATTAAGTTAGTCTTTTTGAATTTTAAATTAATTTTTAAAATAAATTCTTGAACTTGGGATGTTTGATCATCTCATATTTATTAATTATTTTATTTTTATTAAAGGATTTAAAATTAAATTATAAGAAAATATTAATTTTTTAATTTATTTTATTTTCTACTTAATATTATTTCAATTTTTTTAAGGTATTTTATCAAGCATTCATTTCTGTTTTTTATACAAAACTAACCCTAACAAAACTTCATTCAGAAAATAACAATAAGAGTTTTTTTTTATGAATTTTTGTTCTTACAAACCATTAATTTTGAAAATATATAATATTTCAAGGGAAACACATTTCGTTTTTATCTAAAACGACGCACAAATAGATTGTTGTTGGCGATAATATTTTGCAAAGCAAAGCATCGTCGACGTCTCCCAAGAGTCCGTCCGGATGGGGGTTGGACGTAGACAAGGAGGGGCTGCTTGCGTCCGGCCATTCAAAAAATGTCTATGATTAATTACCCGAGAAGAGCAGAACACCGACCGACCGCTACCCCGTTTTTTTTATTCCATTTTCCTTGAGCATTTGACCCCTAAGCGGCTGGCTGGCAATTAGCCCATTCATTCATTCATTCATTCATTCATTCAGTGAGCCATCAATCCACATCCAAGTCCAGTTCATGTCCGAGTCATTAAAAATGCATCAACGATGATGACCCCTGCCTTGCAAACAGTTTGAGAATTTTTTTTTTTATTCTTTTTCTTATGACTATTTAGGGATTGATGAAAGAGGTGGGGATGGTCCTTTCTAAGACCTGGCGACAATCCATCCTAGGAAAATCCATCATCGATATTCACGGTTCAATTGGCTCCAATGGCGAATTTGTTTTAAGTCCTCGGCAAAAGGAAGCTTTCCGTTTTTTTCATCAATCCTTACTCTCTCTCTCTCTTTCACACAAACATACACTCTCCTTCCCTCATACTCATAGATATTCAATCCTTATAACAAAAATAATTATAAGAAAAAATATTTTTTATTTTAATTTAAATGAAAATTATTTAATTTAATTTTTAATTTTAAATGACTGGGAAATATTAATAAAGAATTTATTAGGATCTTTATGTAAGTATAGGAGATCCATCACTATTTTAAATAATAATTTAAATCAAATAAGTTGACCTGTGGCCAGGTCCGAACGACGGTTTGAAAAATTAATTTCCAGCTACAGAAACAATTTCAAATAATTTTAATATATCTATTAATGTAATAAAAAACAAATATGAATATAACATAAATATTTTTAATTTTATTTTATTTATAATATATATGCAAGACCAGGCTGTGACGTCATGAATGGCTGGATGACGTCATATAATTTTAAATCAAGTAAAAACTAATAAATATGATTTTTCTCGAGGATAAAACCAATACAAAGTGCATGATTCGTGGTGATATATAAAAAAATCTCCTCATGTGAAATTTGGTGTGAAAATAACCCTTTCCTTCCTATCGTCGAACGCTAATACTACCACTTCCGGTTTCCGGATATACACCAAAAGTTGATCAATTCATCCCACTGATGAATTAAGTAAATATACCAAATTTCATCAAAATCGGTTGAGCCGTTCAGGCTGTACACATCTATACGGACGGACAGACGGACAGACGGACAGACGGACGGACAGATATCATGCTAAAAATACTTTTTTCTGTTTAGAAAATGCATGATTCGTGGAGATATGTAAAAATCTCCACATGTGAAATTTGGTGTGAAAACAATACCTCCCTTACTATCGTCGGTCGGTAAAAATTGGTCAAAAATGAATTAATTTATTTTAACATCAATTGAAAGAAATGTGATGTTCATGAATAAATTTATTTAGTTTTTTAAATGTTGAATGATATATGATATTTTCTACATGTTATTAAAAAAACAATTTAAAAAAAGGTGAAGGGTCCTCATGATCGGAACCCTCACTCAACTTTCCCTTGGTTCGAATGAATATATATATATATTATTTAATATACATAATTAAAGATAAGTGTAGTCTAGATAATAAAAATAGAATAATAAATAAACATTCTTGGAAATTATTTGATATTTTCCAGTGAATTTTTTTTTTATAAAAAATAAAATAAAAATTTAACAAAAAGAGTTATAACTTTTTGATATCTCTAAAAATTAAAAATAAAAATGTACTTTTTTCGTCTTTTCATATTCATCATGTTTTCTCACAATCTTTTATTATATATAATATTTAATTTATATTTTAAGTGTATTCAGCCATCATGATAATACCATCTAACTAAATGGCAAGTATTAAATAGAAATTTTGATTTATTTATCCATTAAATTATCATAAAATACATGATTTTATATTTTAAATTAGGTTGGATATAACCTTTAGTTTAAACAGAATTAGAATATAATTTTAAAATGAATTTAAATATATATTCAATAGCTAAGATTTTAAAAATAGAATATTTTTGATATTATAAATATAAAATATTAATGCATCTGTTTTATTTATTCTCTCATAATTTTTAGTATCTGTTTCATCAAGCTATAAAAGTCCCCACTTTTGTTCAAAATACCTATGTATAAATGCCCCGACAATTAATACAACAAAAATACTAGCAAACCACATAGATAATTTGGTAATATATAAATTTTTATTTTAATTTCTGATAAAGAAATTAACTTAATATGAGTATATTGATGAAAGTTTCGATTTACATTTAATGAATTATTAAATTTTTTATGAGAGCTCAACATTTTATTATTTACTTATTTGTTTATTAATATTTTTGAACTTTTAATTTTTAAATTGCTTTTTATTTATATTAAGAATCAAAATGCATATATATACCATATATACAGAAATTTTGAATGTTTATATCTTAAAACTTCACTTTTCCTTCTACAAAATATGAATAGGACCAAAACCAAAACCAAATAGTAAAACTATAAAAAAAGTTTTAAAATAAAAAGTCTGGAGTGTCTCCACTCTACTATCTCGCAAATTGGAATTGGATTAATTAACATATTTTATATTTAAATTAAATTTAATTAATTAAATTATAAATTATAAAATTAATAAATAATATTTATTAAACCAGTGCATGTATGGCTCTTTGGTGATGACATCACGTCACGTGTTGGCGTATGATTAACAGTAACGGTACTTTCAGCAATTCAATCAAGCTGAAATTCTATTTATATATAGCAGTTTTATACAATTTTTAATCATGTGAAAAACTATCAAACATATATCTTTATTTTTTTCGGTCAGTTTAGGGGAAAAAAATTAAAACGTGGTAAGTAATGGTCCTCTTCCGAATGAGGTACATTTCTCAAAAGTCGATAGAAAACTACGAATTTTGAATAATGCCCGTGAACCAAATTTCATTATTCTAGCTCAAAGCGATTTTGCGTAATCTTGTCTACATACACACACACAGAGACAGACATTTTTCTCTGGGACCTTCAAAACATATAAAAACATCAAAATCTCGATATCGAAAATTTTAATGATCGCAATACTATCTCTGACGAGATAGTAAAAAGTATATTCTACAAGAATTAATGGGTACATTGATAATTTATTGGTTATATAGAGTTATGGAAAAAAGAGAACGCCAGTCTAGCGAAGCGCCTTCACAACAGCATAAATATGTAATCAAAATTAAAATAATTAATACCTTAAAAACATAAAACTGTCAATCATTTAAAATAAAATTGTTATTCAAAATTAATTTATTTAATTTAGATTCATTTATTAATGCTATTGTGAAAGACCCTAGGCTAGCTAGAGTAGCGTCCTCTGAAAGGCCTGATGAAAATTGAACCATTTTAATCTTTTAATTAATCTATTAATTTTTAAGATTTTATCTTTTTTCGTCTTTAATGTATTATGGAAAATTTTTGGTTAATAAGATTTAAAAATTAAAAGAGAGAGAGAGAGGGAAAGACGAGAATATAAAAACAAAGTTTAAGCCCAAAGAATAAATTTTTAAGATTCTTATCAATAATGGATAATATTTTAAGAATTTGCAACCCTCATTAGCTCCATCGATTCATATTCTTTCAATTCTTTAATCTTCTTTTTATTTTTAATAGGATTAAAAAAAGGGAAGTGGTTTGCTGAAAAATAGCGGAAACGGATCAAAACAAAAAAAAAATATTCAAGCAAAAGTGTAAGAAAAAGAAAAAAAAGTCGAATTGGCAGTCGTGGGACTGGCCGACAGAAGTGAAAACTTGTGCGTAAGAAATTTGAAAGCAGACGGAATGCGCACCAGCTTCACGAGAAAAATGAAATTTATATACGTATATATATATATATAAAATTCATAATTATTTTTTTCAGCAAACTGATTATTATTACAAAAATATTAAAAATACGATGTGTATGAATATATATATATATGTCTGTCTGTGTGTGTGTCTGTCAAATACTCAAAAACTACCCGTCCGATTGCGATGAAACTTTCAGGGATTGTTGTGGGCGTCCCATGGAAGGTTTTAGTGTAGTTAAATCCAAAATTAATTTATCCAAAATTAATTTAAATAGTAATATTTTGGTAAAAGTCTATTTATGGTTACCATGGTTACATTGAAAAATTTACAATAAATAAATAAAAATAATTGGAAATCTTTTCAACTTATTATTTTGATACATTTTATTAATATTTTTAATTTTTTTTAAAACTGCCAAAAATAACATACCCATAATAATAGTTGTAATAAAAATAAAAATATAAATCACAATGTAAGTAAAATATTGAATCGTTTTATTTATATTGTTTCAATTATTGTTTGAATATTTATTAAATTTATATATAGATTAATTTACATGTTTAAATGTATATTTAATAAATTTATTTATTGATTCTTAATATTAATAATTCCAATTACTTTCTTGAAATTTTTTTTTATTTAAAAGCATATTCAGCATATCTCGCAAATTTGAATTGGATTAAATAACATATATTAATTTAAATTAAATTAAATTAATTCAATTATAAATTAAAATTAATAAATAATATTTATTAAACCAGCGAAAGTTTGGCTCTTTTTTGATGGCACCACGTCACGTGTTGGCGCGTGAGATTTCCAGTGTTAAAAAATTAATTCTGGTACTTTCAGTAATTCAATTTTCGATGTTGAGATTTTGATGTTTTTGATGTTATAAATAATATTTATTAAATTATAATTTAATTAATTTAATTTAATTTAAATTAATAAATATTATTTAATCAAATTCAAATTTGCGAGATAGTCGAGTGGATAGTGGAGTGTTTGGCTCTTTGTTGATGGCACCACGTCACGTGTTGGCGCGTGAGATTTCCAGTGTTAAAAAATTAATTCTAGTACTTTCAGCGATTCTTTCAAGCTGAAATTCTATATATAGCAGTTTTATACAATTATTAATCATGTGAAAAATTATCAAACATATATCTTTATTTTTACGGTCACACACACACACACATATATATTTAAAAATTAATTTATTAAAATATATATTATATAATATATTATATATAGTATATAATTTAATATATATATATATATATATATATTCTGAAATTAATTTTAAATTATATAAATATATTAGAAATTAATTTAATATAATTTAACACATAATAATATATTAAAATATTTTATTTTATATATACATAATTTAGTAATACTGATTATTAATGTAAATATAAATAATAATATTTAATATGGCAAATATGTAAAATTTTGTAAAGAATGTATCAGAAGTTTAGTGTCTAACATTCTGGCGTATTGCGCATGCGTATATCGGTCGGTCGGTCGGTCGGTCGGTCGTTTTGGAATCTCACGCGAAATCTATATTTTTTCCCCATCCCGCAAAAGTGCTCAACGCCGCTAAAGAAGTTTTCACTTCAAAAACATTTTTTTCCTTTCCTAAAAACCTATATAACCTTTCTCATTTTCTCAAAATTAAAGAAATGATGTAATGGATATTAAGAAGAAATTCATTCTAAAATCTCATTATATAAACACAGTTCATTTAAAAATTAAACAAAAAAATATACCTTTCTCATTCATTTTTATATTTGAATATTATCATCTCTTGCTTTCTCCTGGTTTTGCTTCACTATTCTTTCCAATGGATCGTTTAAAAAACGACCCAATAAATTGGATTTTTTTCAAATCCTTTAAATAAGGGTAGGAAAAAAAATCTTTTCCATTTTTTTTTAATTAAAATATCTGTCTATATTTCATTTAAATATATCTCTCTAATAAATTGAATTTTTTAAATAACTTAAAATTATTTTTTTTTCAGAAACGAAATTTTTTTATATTTGAATGATATATATATAATCCATAATCCTCTTTTTGAGATGTTTGCTGAACTCTATCGGTTTCATCGACTTTTGATGATTGAAAAAATGTTTTTTTTTCTTGATGAATTAATTTCGACATCCCTCGCTCTTCTTTTAATCTTTTTTATTATCCTATATATCGATCTACCTATATGGCAGTGATTCTCAACCAGTGTGCCGCGAGATTATGAGTTTTTTTTCTAAATTTTTTCAATATGGTTCTAAAAAAAAACCATCACTTTTTTCCAATATGGTAAACTTTTACACTTATCTTTTTCTTTGTGTTCCGCTAAATTTTTAAACCGTTAAAAGTGTGCCGCGGTAAAAAAAAGGTTGAGAACCACTGCTATATGGTGTTAGTGAATTCAAAACTTCTTGTTGTTCACAGCAACCTCTTCTTATCCTCTATCAAATCACTTTTATATTCCTTTTTTATTCCTGTCTTGGTTTACACTCACTGAATCACCTATTCCCTATTGGTTTCTTCCAAAACACTTTTTTCTAGTCTTTCTTCACCCATTCAAGCTAGATGTATCATTCAACACAATCTTATATAATTTTATAAAATTAAGCATAAAGATCATGCAATTACTCCGTTAATTTACCTGTGATCTCATCTTTTGCATATCGTATTTATTTCGATAAATTGTAAATTTTTTATTTTCATCACTAAAAACACGCAAACAGAAATAAATAAACAAATGAATTTTGTTTTAATAAATTTATGAATCACAAATGATATATTTAAATATTAATTTAATTTATGTATTATCCACTATTATTAATGTAAAAATTTTTGAATAAAAAACAAATATTAACATATGAGGGTCATTCAATAAATAAAGGGACAAATGGCTATAGCTCAAAAACGGTTTATTTGATTCTTTCAAAATTCAGACTTGTAAAGCTTCACGTTGACTAATCGAGCCAAACGTTGGGCTGCCACTTTGTAAGGAGGACCGTTTCAAGTTGGGGTCACTTTGTAGACGATCCTCTTACGTTGGGTGCCAATTTATAAGGGGATCTAATTATTGGGCACTTGTAATGACCCACGATGACCGTGAATTGTTAATTATGTTAAGTTAATGATGGGCGCCAACTTTGGATATCCCAAAGTATAAAAGTGTGTTGAAAAATTAAGGGAAAAGGGAAAACACAATAATAATGTTCACATTAATTTACTTTAATTAAGTAGATAAAAATTAACAAATTAAATATACAAATTTTAAATAGAAAAAAATAAGAAAATGTAATTCACTATTGTCACTGGAATTAGCAGAAATAATTATCACAGGGGGTGATGATAAGGATTATACACAAATAATTATATCACGGGACGTGATAAGTATAGGTTATATCAGGATGATATCACTTGTTCGACTGTATCACAGGGTGTGATAAAAATGATTATATACAAAATAATTATATCACGGGACGTGATAAATACCAGGTCATATCGGGATGATATCACTAGTTAAACTGTATCACAGGGTGTGATGATAAAAATGATTATATACAAAATAATTATATCACGGGACGTGATAAATACAGGTCATATCAGGATGATATCACTTGTTCCACTGTCCATTCTCAACTGTCTAAAAATATTAAAACTTGGAGGGATGGATCCTCCCCTTATGTCGAAATATATCTCTATATATATATTACATTTTAAGAATAATGCGACCAAATAACTTTGTTAAAAAAATAGGGGAATAGAAAAACAAAATAAACTAAAAAATAGATAAACAAAATAAAATGTATAATAAAAAAAAATAACTAAGAATATAAATACTTTGTCCGTTACATCCTCCCCCTCTGATTCCGAGGTCTTTTGATTGAGGGATCAGCCTTAGGAACGGACAATTTTTGGCCTTCCTCGCTTACTTAGAGGAACTACTGGAGTAGAACGCGTGTCGTGGCTTAGACGCAATGCTGATGTATGAGGGGGAACAAGTCCTTGAGTAAATAATTGTTTTTGAGTTTGTGGTGGCTCCATAACTCCTGGTGGGCCCCGATGGGCTCTCGGAGACCCCACCAGCTGTCTATATCGGACAGCAGGATCTTCTTTGCTGATATTGGTACCGTCCATGGAATCGACGGCCCTTTGCAGCGCATTCAAACAACCGCCTGTGTTTATATGATGTTCAGCGTAAGCAGTTGGCTCTCCCCCTGGTTGAAAGAGGGTTTCATGTTCTTTTAATAAATGGGCAAGTTTTATGTTCTGTTCCTCAGTTAGCTGAATAGTGTTTTCAACAACAGTATTATTTTCTTCAGTGGTGCAGAGATTTTCTCGAATAAATTTGTATTTTCTCTTAGGATAATTATGAAAATACCAGCGATTGTTTCGCATATCTAATACTAAACCTGCTTTTCTGAGGAAGTCAAGACCTAATAGTGATCTATTTCCACTAACATTGGGTAGGAATATCATTTCTATATATATTATTTTATTTTTGATTTTTACAGGAACTGTAGCTAATAACACGGAATGTGTACGCTTTTTCCCGTCAGCTAGAGTTAAGGAAAGTTTTTCTACTTTAAAATGTTCTCCTCGTTGTCTTAAATAGCTGAGAAGACGCTGACCGCCAATAGAGCGAGTGGCCCCGCTGTCAACGCAAATAGAACCAGAAGCTTCATAGATGGAGGCTTCTATTAGAGCGAGTTTAGTATCTCTATCTGTAGTAACGTCACACTGTAAAGCTTGTGCGTTGGTAATTTCCTGCTTTGGATTGCAAGTTGGACACCTAGGTTTGGTGACTCCTGGAGTTCCGCAGCCGTAGCAACGAATTATTGAAGAGTCAGTCTCTTCTTTTTGTTTTTCACGAGGTTGTGAGTTTCTAAGGGGTTTCCGATCATAATATTTCGATTTAGGGGGTTCGATAGATTTATTTGAAGTAATTGTTTTTGAAAATGGGGCCCTTAAGTTATCATAGGAGTCGAATTTTTCTGCGAGATCGAGGGGATCTACCAATGTTTCCCAAGAGTCGAGGAAGTGATCTTTGCATTCGGATGAACACTTTCTCTTCATTTGATCAGCTAGGATCAAATTTTTAAGTTGATCAAAATTTTCAATTTTTAGATCGGATAGCCAGGCTTCTAGATAACCGCGTAGATTGAAGTAAAAATCTTTCCAAGTGTTTTCCGATGTCTTCTTGGAGGTGGAGAAAAGTTTTCTTATTTTATCCGTAGTTAATTTAAATCGGTGAAGTAGGAGCTTCTTAATATGTTGATAGTCTTGGGCGACTTCATTTGGTTCTCTAATTATTAGAGTGGTAATATCTGTGGGTAAGACCGAAATAAGATAAGTGACCCATGCATCCTCAGATATGCCAAGAAAATTCATTTGTCTTTCGAAAAGACGCAGATACGTATTAATATCGTCATCGTTAATTTTAAATAGAGGTAAGAATTTCAATATATCTACTTTCGGTTGAAGTGGGGTTGGTGATTCTACCTGGTTCACTACGGTTTGAATTCGGAGTTTCTCTAGTTCAAATTGTCTTTCCTTCTCCTTTTCTTCTCTTTCATCTTTCTCCCTTTCCCTCTCTCTTTCTTCTTTCTCCCTTTCCCTCTCTCTTTCTTCTTTTTCCTTCCTATCCTCTATGATGGTCATAAGTAATTCCCGTGTAAGGTCTTCATCATAATCAGGCAATGACGTGATGTCATTTTTTATATCGATCCTACGAGAATCTAAATTCATAACTATTCCTAATTCCTGTGCTAAAAGGATAAGATCCTCCTTTTTCCCTTTGCCGAAAAATGACATTTTTAATAGGATAATTAAATTTAATGTTAACCAAAGAGAAAAAAAAATTAATTAATTAATCAAAATTAAAAGTTATTTAGTCGCGTACAATTGAATTATACAATGTTTAATTATAAAATAAGATAATTGAAATATAATTTAAAATATGTAAGAGTATTGAAATATTTGAAAATATAGTGATATTTTATCAATTTTATTAATTCATTAATTTAAATATAATGTAGTAGAATAAAATTTAAAGTTTAAAAAAAAAAATTTTTTACAAATTAAACATATAAATTGATTAATTATAATTAATTGATTATAATTAATAATAATATTAATATATTCAAACTATTTTTATTGAATTAGAATTAAATAGATAAATATTCTATTTGTTAGATAAATGTGAAAATTAAAAATAAAATAAAAAAAATTAACAAGTGTTAAATCTTATTATATGTATTAAACAAGAAGATATAATTTATTTAAATTTAAGGTATAAAAGTAAAAGTTTTAAATTTCTATTTTATTAATTAAATATTAAATTGTAGTAAAAGTCCGTTGAGATGAAAAAATGATGATACTGCTCACCAAAGATGAATAATGTACTTTTCTCAGGAGCCGTGGTGTACTAATCGGGCTTCACGTTGGGCTCCACTTTGTAAGGATGACTGTTTCAAGTTGGGGTCACTTTGTAGACGATCCTCTTACGTTGGGTGCCAATTTATAAGGGGATCTAATTATTGGGCACTTGTAATGACCCACGATGACCGTGAATTGTTAATTATGTTAAGTTAATGATGGGCGCCAACTTTGGATATCCCAAAGTATAAAAGTGTGTTGAAAAATTAAGGGAAAAGGGAAAACACAATAATAATGTTCACATTAATTTACTTTAATTAAGTAGATAAAAATTAACAAATTAAATATACAAATTTTAAATAGAAAAAAATAAGAAAATGTAATTCACTATTGTCACTGGAATTAGCAGAAATAATTATCACAGGGGGTGATGATAAGGATTATACACAAATAATTATATCACGGGACGTGATAAGTATAGGTTATATCAGGATGATATCACTTGTTCGACTGTATCACAGGGTGTGATAAAAATGATTATATACAAAATAATTATATCACGGGACGTGATAAATACCAGGTCATATCGGGATGATATCACTAGTTAAACTGTATCACAGGGTGTGATGATAAAAATGATTATATACAAAATAATTATATCACGGGACGTGATAAATACAGGTCATATCAGGATGATATCACTTGTTCCACTGTCCATTCTCAACTGTCTAAAAATATTAAAACTTGGAGGGATGGATCCTCCCCTTATGTCGAAATATATCTCTATATATATATTACATTTTAAGAATAATGCGACCAAATAACTTTGTTAAAAAAATAGGGGAATAGAAAAACAAAATAAACTAAAAAATAGATAAACAAAATAAAATGTATAATAAAAAAAAATAACTAAGAATATAAATACTTTGTCCGTTACAGACTATTTTTCAACATAATCACCTCCCATCTTTCTTGCAGCTTCTTAAGCTGAACCGTGATAATCTTCAAAAATTGGGTTGGGTTACTTCATCGTGCCTACAGTTTCGACCTCGCTCCATCTGATATTTACTCAAAAACGCTCTACGTGGAAAAAGATTTGCTAACAATGAGGAACTTAAAGAAGCGGTGCAAATGTGGTCTCGGCGTAATCGAAAGTATTCTTCGACAAGGGAATTAGGAAGCTGCAAGAAAAACGGAACAAGTGAATAACGGTGGGGGTTATTATGTTGAAAAATAGCCTAAATTTTGTAAAAATCAAATAAACCGTTTTTGAGCTATAGCCATTTGTCTCTTTACTTATTGAATTTCCCTCGTATATTTTTCATGACTCCTAAATTGATTGGAGATTAAGGATTAATGATATAATATAAAGTTATGGGAGAAAACACTGTTTACATTTATATTCGGTATTTTGGTAGGCAATTTCGAAGGATGTTGTCAATGAAACTTTGCTGAGAAAAGGAGAGGCAATTAATTTGTTCAACACCTGAGAATGATCTCATCATTTTTAAAACCCTATTAAACAACTGTTTAGTGTAAATAACTTGAAATTTGAAAAAGTTCATATTTTTTACAGGGATAAACCAATTTTCATAATTAGTAACCATGCTCAGGTTTTTTGCGAACCAGTGGCGTCACTATTTTTTCTCCTATACTTGTATTTAATCATAAAACAAATCAATTTTCTTATTTATTTTTTAAAAACTATATTATATATTTCTGTATTTTTAGGTTACAAAGTTGAGCAAAAAAATATTTTTTAGGGACACTCAACTGGTCAATTTTTAATATTTAATTTTAATTTTATTTCTATAATTTACTTGGGATTTTTTAAATATAATAAATTAAAAAAATCTTTAGGTTTGGTAGGAGAATATATTTTTATTAAATTTATATTGGAAAGAGGATCATGATATTAAAGTCTTATGAAAAGTGTATATACATAGGAGGTGAATGATGCGATATAAGAGCGTATTGAGAAGGTTTTCGAGTTGGGGGAGGGGTGAGGAGGGTTAGGTTTGTCGAATGATCGTTCCAATGCTTCATCATAACACCGCTGCCTTATTCTTTGAGTTAATTTAGACTTTGGCAAGCGCTCTATTCAATCGACACTCGACGAACGTCCTCCGATGCCCTATATATATATATATATATATATATATATATATATATGTATAACCGGGGCGATATATAAGAAAACGTACAGGGGAAAAAGAAAATCCATCCAAAGAGGCTGGAACTGGGCGCTAGGAGGTGGGGGTGGTGGGTGGAGGGTGCAAGATGGCCGCTGCTCTTGGCGTCGGGGCAAATTATATTTCGTGTCCGAAGCGCACTCAATAGTGATCATCCTTCTTTTTTTAATATAATATCAACGTGTCGTCACCATGACGACTAAAACACATCTCCCTCTCTCTCCAAGCAAAGAGCCACCCCCATCGGGCCAGGGGTTGTAATGGCGCAAGCCCAACCTACACACATACACAAATCCCCATATGTGCAGATATTTCAGACAACATGGAAACACAATCTGGAAAAGTGTTAATAAAGAGGAATTCAACTTTAATTTCAATTCAACTCTTGACAAAACATTGCATTTTTTTAAAAATTATCTTTTATTTTTTCATTTTATATATATATATATATATATATAATTATGTATATTGTTATTATTTTATATTATTATATAATTATAAGAAATAAATACACAAAGCGGTATGAAACTATTAAAAAAATCTATATAAGTATATAAAAAGTATAGAATGTAATAATTTTGTCTTTAATATTAATTAGACATAAAAAGTTTTTACCTAGCTTTATCTTTCATTAAATTGACAATTAACATATATTATTTTAAGAAAATTTCGTATCTATCCTAGTATCGTGTAAAGTAATAGATCAGACAAGATGGGCATATTATTATAATTATCATTCAACGTATTTTTATATGGACACATTCTTATTTGTATAGTGTCTATAGACTATATATATTTAAATAATATCAATAAATATTCCAAACAAAAACCTTTTTATAAAATAAACGCTGCTCAACCAATGCCTTCCTACCAACAGGTCTGTGTTCGTCCAATAATGAACAAATACAAAAATATTAAAAAATCCTATTAATTTTTTATAATTATTAAAGTATAATTTATAATTTATAATTAAAAAATAATTATGATTTAATTATTTTTTTAATTTTACTGATATCTATTTTAATCGATCTTCGCATTTATTAGGAAACAATTATATCTTCTAAATTATAAATCAATTTGGCGAGATTCGATCCCTCGCTTCAAGTCATTTAAATTTTTCAATTGGTTAATGTAAATTAAATGTTTATTTATGTTATTAAAATCTAGTTAACAACATTATTTTGATTATGTTTTAATATTTCAAATAAAATGGGAATGAAATTTCTTGAATGATTATTATTTTAATTCAAAATATGATTTTTAAGAAATTGAGAAATTATTTTTGATTTTATATATAGAAACTAATAACAATTAAAAAATTTAGATACAGCATATAGGGTATTTTACTTTGGTCATTATATTATTAATATGGCAATGATAATGTATTAATGTAATTAATACTAACTTGTCTAGTTAAATAAGCTTTGGATATTTTGAAAATGCCAATTGTATTAATATGAACAAAACAAAAATGGATGTTTAGATGTTTGGACATGTTATACATACGAGTATTATTGAATAAATACCTAAATATTTACATTACATTTTTTAGTATTTTTTAATAACAATTTATAGGATTAATAATAGTTTATTTATAGTATTAGGTAAAATTATTATAAATCTATATCTTCTATCTATCTATCTATCTATCTATATATATATATATATATATATATATATACACTGAGGTGCAAAAAAAGTGGAACACTTAGAAAAATTTCATTTTTTCAAATAATTTTCAGGAAAAACATACTTAATAGTTTATTTAAACTTTAATACACTGTTACAAATATTTTTAAACATTTTTAGAGTGAAACAATTTTCAAAATTAACAAAAAGTATAAAATTATAAAAAACCTTTTTATCAAAAAAAAAAAAAAAAAAATAACTTAAATTTAAAATTTTTTGTTTTAATAAGGGGTGTTCCCACCTCCTGACTTAATGGTAGCCGTGAGCCTTCTAAACATACTTGTTATTAGTTTTACGACCTCAACCTGGTCCAGATTCTCCCATTCTTCTTGGAGGATACATTTGAGCTGCTGGATGCTCTCAGGTGCAGGATCTCGAGCTCGTATACGCCTTCCCAGCAATTCCCACGCGTGCTCAATTGGATTTAAATCAGGACTACGAGCTGGCCAGTCCATAGTTCTTAAACCAATCTCATTTAGGAAATTGGTAACCTGCTTTGCCTCATGAGGTCTTGCGTTATCATGCATTAAAACAATATTATCTCCGATCATTGGGGCGAAAGGTATAACATGGGTGATTAGAATCTCTTCCACATATCGAACCGCCGTAAGAGAACTATTCTCTATGAATACCAGCTCGGTTTTTCCCTGGATATTTATTCCACCCCAGACCATAATGGGTCCACGGTTTTGAAGGCTTCTCTGGAAGAAATACTGCATTGGGAATAACGTTCTCCAGGCCTTCTCCACACTCTCTCCCGACCATCAGGGGAACGCAGAGAAAATCTCGATCCATCTGTAAACAGGACATTTGCCCATTATGACTCCGTCCGGTTTAGATGGTTTCGAGCAAACAGAAGACGTCGAGCACGGTGATTCGGTGTCAAAAGAGGGCCTGTCGCTGGTCTCCTTGACATCAACCCTAATTCCAAGAGACGTCTTCTGATAGTCCAAACACTTAGGTTGACTTGTCGAGTTTGTCGAAGGCGCTTTTGAATTTCAGCTGCTGTACAATGCCGATCCCTCAATACTTCCAATCGTATCGGTCATCTCTCTCAGTTGAAGCTCTGTTTCGACCAGATCCCGGTCTTCTGGTATAAGAGTTAGTTTTTCTATATCGTTTTACAGCTCTGTGAATACTTCCAACAGATGCTTTAAGTCGTTGAGCGACAAACCGATAAGATCTTCCATCATATATTAGAGCTACAGCTTGAGCTGCTTCCTCAGTATTTAGAAGCATTATGTTTGCACAATATTGTAATATAAAATTATATTTAAAGATGAGATATTTTAATTGAACTGATAAACATTAAAATATTCAATATTAGATGATAATAATTTAATGCAATTCAATAAATGGATCTGATTTCAAAACTGTAATTTTATGCTAATTTAATTAAATTTAATTTTAAAGAGTTTAAATTAAAGTAATACATTGTTTTCACTCTAAAAATGTTTAAAAATATTTGTTACAATGTATTAAAAGTTTAAATAAAATACTATGCATGTTTTTCCTGAAAATTAAAAAATCAAATTTTTCTAAGCGTTCCACTTTTTTTGCACCTCAGTGTATATATAAAAGTGAAATGTGGGTATGTTTGAACACGGCTGTTGATTGGTCGATGGATCCAAGAGGCGGAGATATAATTATCTGTTTAATTAATTAATTAAATTAATTTAATTTAATTTAATTAATTACTAATCACTAAATCATAGAAAAATGAAATATTTCATCTCGTTTTTTTTTTTCTCATAAAAATTTCATCACTCAAGATTATACTTTTTCTCATAACCTGAGTTCCCTTTTAAAATATTTCTACTTGCAACAGTGGTGATTCTCTCCTCACTCCCTGAGGACCATAGCTAGCCACTGTAGAAATAATCTATCTACTATATATTACTAATCACTAAATCATAGAAAAATGAAATATTTCATCATTCAATATCATAAGGAAACCCATCGTTTCCATTGTTCCGCAAAACGTGTGCCTCAGCACACTGATGTACCGAGGTAATCAGTTGGTGTGTCGCGGAAAAAAGTCATGGTTACCATCTAAGTTTGAAATCCGCGCCATTGAATAAAATTTTACTTGTCGGATACAGTTCAACGTTCAGTACTCCTTTTACTTCAAAAGGTACAAATTAACCGCTTATTGTGAGTGAAAAAAATGAACCTTTGGTGGGAGCAGATCATCAGTTACTCTGTTTCATACAGAAGTACGATGGCTTTCTCACGGAAAAGTGCTAAAAAATGAGACCCAGTTGTTTCTAGAGGCACAGGGTTCAGATTTTGCTTCTGTGTTTAAAAAGAATAATGGTACTAAAACTTGCATATCTGGAGGACATATTCGCACATTAAAAATGCAAGGCAGGAATTCTAATATTTTAACGTCTTCGGACAAAATTGAAAGCTTTCGCTCTAAGTTGGCGTTATAGAACAGCCAGGCTGTCCATGGTAGTTACGAAATGTTTCCAAATACCATGGCTGCCAATTCAGAAAAAAAGTGCAGGCTTTGATAGTGAAACACTTGAAGCTATTAGCAGAAACAATGAACTGTTATTTTCCTAAGTGTGACCTACAACCTATGGACTGGGTACGGAATTCAATTTTAATAAAAATTAACATTTTTTTTATTATTTTTAATATATTTAAATTACAAATATATTACATTTTAATATTTCACAGTATCAATATTCAAAGCTGCCCTTCCATGTTTGTAGACAATCTATTTATCTCTGTGGCTCTACGGAACTCGAAAGCTCTTGTCCCTATCCTATCCCACAACCATCCTACCCCTACCCTCTCCGACTTTCCTTCCTATATTGTCCACCCACCGCGTCCTTGTTCTTCCAAGGGGTCGTTTCCCAATCGGTCTCTCCACCAAAATTATTTTTTGCCTTTCTTTCCTCTCTCATTCTAGCCATAAGTTTGTAGAAAATAATATTTTAAATAACAAGTTGACGAAATGCTGAAAGAATGGAGATAAGAATGTTTTTAATTTTAAACCAAGTTATACCAATAATTATTACAATGGAAAGAAAGTATTTATTCAACATGATGCATATATATTATTTTTTATATTACAAATTCCTAATAAATAACTAGAAACATAATAACTTGTTTGAAACTTTTTTCTTTCTATACTCGAATCCTCCTGGCTCCATTCATTTCACATAAATTCTAAATAAATTGGTATTTCATCTGACCACTATTTTAACCTTGCTACTTGTTGCTTAACTTCATAGATTTCACAAATTTACAAATTATCAATTGATTCCCATATTGAATCATTGGGATAACACACAATTCATTTTAATTTAAAAATTATTTCTTCCTTTAACAGTTCAAGTTGGGTGCGCGGGATTGTACTTCTCCGTGTTCATTATTTAATAAACATATAATTGCAAAGACTGGATAAATTCCGGACCTAAATTTGTCTGGCAAATACAAAAAAATAAAAATAAAAATTGTTCACTATTAAAGTTTAAAAAAAGGACTAAACATTAAAATAAATTTCTTCACACCTCCCACCACCTTGCCTCTCCTGTATTCATTTCAATTCCCCTCACTTTACCTTATGAATAATTCAAAAAAATAAAAATAGATCATCATTTATTATCGAAAATTATCATAAAATAAAAGAATGCTTTTAGAGAAGATTAAGTAGAGAACATTTTTGAAAAAAAAAAATATTTTAATAATTCTTAGTTTTTTGGATCTCAAGTTTTATGTATCATTCATTAACAATAAATCATCATTTAGATTTAGTTTCAATTTTATAGGAAAAATATTAATCATTCAATTTTTCAACTTTTGTTTTTTTTTTAATTTTAGATTCCCCCTTCTTAGCCTTATTATTGTATTTTTTTAATTAAAAAGTTAATTGTACATGTTTGAGGGTGCTCTAAAAGAGTTGTTGGAATAAATTATAGGATATATTTTTAAATTCCTACTAAAAATGTCCTTTAACACTTGATAATCAATTCTAATGGAATACAAGTGAAAAAAAAATAAATTGAAAAGTAGATAGATTGATGCTCTGAAAGAAGAGTAAAAAGTAAATAAAAATGATTGTTTTTTGTCTGTTGGGGTATCGTCTTTTGGGAATGAATTTCTTGAGAAACGAATTCAAGAAGGGTGAATTAATTCTATTCATTTCCATTTTTTTTTCTTTCACTGTCTTTTCTCACCCCTCCTCGGCTCTTAAATTATCTATCGGAAATGGAGGAAAATGAAAGTCCCAAATGGATTATTTTTGTTTTATTAAATACTTTTGTTCCCCCTCTTTTCTAATTTAGTATTTTTTATATGTTTTATTTATTTATTTATTATGTTTAATTTTCCTAGTAGAAAACTAATATTTCACCTCACTGTCCGTTTCTCTCTCTCTCTCTCTCTCTCATTCTTTCTATGCTGCTGCTTCCTACGTTTGGGATATATTATTTATTTCCGATGTCACCGCTTGTTCTTTCCTCTCTTTCTTGTTCCAGGACGCGCCCTAAAAATGCGTTCGTGTGCTGGTCGTTATATGCATCTGATTGGCGAAACATTGATTTTTTATATATCTATATTCTCAGAGTTGGTTGGCGTCGCGAAGGGAGTGTGGGATGGTGGGAGGATGGAGGATGAGTTTTAGGGGGGTGGTTAAGGGCAGTTCCAGGACCAACAGACGCATACGCAACGCGCAAAGAGAGTGAGAGAGAAAGAGAGGGAGAGAGAGAGAAAGAAAAAGGAGGAGTGGGGTGGGCAAATAAAAAAATAAAAATAAAATAATAAGAAAGAAAAGTGGAGGAAAAGATGATGGAGTAAAGGAAAGAGAGAGCATGGGATGATGAGAAAAAAAAATCGCCCAAGACTCTATCTCTGGCTAAACACACTAGAAACAATAAAAGCTTAGCCGTTTAGCCAATCCCTATGGCGCCACCTATCTTCAACTTACCAAACCCGCCCCACCCCTCCTCTTCTCGCTCTGTTTATTTTTATTTTTAATATAAAATTGCTTTTTTTCAATCTTCTTCTCCCTGTATTCATCTTTCTTTATAGAACGACAAAAAAAGTAAACTTAGTAAAAAGGCAATATTATATTTCTTACAAAAAGAAAAATTGAAAGAATTCTAAGAGGCAATTAAAATTAAGCAAATAACAACATACATAACAAAAACAACTATATATTGTTATGTATTATTAAATGCAATTTTTAGAAATTAAACTTTAAATAAAGATTTTCTACAAAAACTAAAACCACAAATTGATTTAGAAAAAATATTTAATAAAATATTATAGTATATTTTTAAAAAACGACTAATTATTAAAAAAATTAATTTTTATTGTTAAATATTTGGATTAAATGCTAGTCTATATGATTAATTTTCACTCGAGTTTGAAAACAAATTCTAGTATTAATAAATATTAATGAATTAATTGAATTGTTCTATTTGAATAGGCATATTAGAATAATGTTGAATTATGTTATCTCATTTTAGCTGAGCCTTGAATAAACAGTAGGGATATATTTAATCGATAATGGTGTTATAATATAATTATTTTTGTGATTTCCACTTTTTTTAAGGTAACGTCATTGATTAGAATAGAGCTCCAAACTTTTGAAAATATTTTGAAGTTTCAAAGTTGACTTGACTTGAATGAAGCCGATGATTTATTTTGGCAACTAACAGTAAGTAAAAATATTTTTCATTGAAATATACTTTCGATTATCGCAACCTCTTTGATTTTAATGATTCTAAGTAAATAAATATATTTGGGAATGCATAGAACTCATACAATTTCTTGGTCCATTATCTCCAATTTCACCTGCTCTATGCCCCTATAAGTTGTGAATAAAAAAATTACTTAATTTAATTATTATTTTTATTTCTTGTAAAAATTTTTTTATACTCTATTCTAATTTAAATAATTACATGCTTTTAGATTTATCATGTTTAATAAATTGTTTTTTTTTGCTATATTTACAACAAAACAGTGTTAAAATAATAAATGATTATGACAAATTTAATTAAAGTTAAAAACATAAAAGAATAAAAGGTTAATTTTTCTTGTTTTTTTTATTTCAAGGCATAGAAATTAATAGGTTCTAATTGAAGCTGACTCCTTGTGTTTACACCCTTAAATACGGCCCTATTGTCAAAAAGAACAAGGCGGAAGACATGCCTTGGATGAGAAGGGTGGCCAAGGATGTTTTTTTTACAAACCCCTCCACCCACACTGAAAGAAGAAGCGATTTCTTTTCTTTTCATTCTACTTCCTATTCACCTGGCCGTTTTCCCTCGACACTCATTTCGTTTAATTTGACTTTGTAGTCATTAACAAAAGAAATACATTAATTATGAAAAAAAGAAATTCAAGGGAAAAAAAATGAATCGGGGAGATGTTAAAAAAAACAAGAATAAAAACCAACCAGTGAGCGCAATACAATCATTATCATTTATTGTTAATTAGAATAGGAATCTTTTTTTCCCATTCTTTATTTTCTTATCATCAATTATGAATTTAGAATTTTTTTTCTTTTTCTGGTAGAAAGTATATAAAGAAAAAAAAAGAAATAAAATATGTTTATTGATTTTTTTGTTTCAATATATTGATATATTAATACACATTCTAATAATATATATAGTAAATTGTAAAATAATAAATAAATATTAATGTAAAAAACATTCTTTCAGATTTATTCATTACAATACAAAGTTTTCAGAATTTCAGATATTTCTAAAATTTCATAAACAAATAATTCTTTAAAAAATCATTTTTTCATCGTAGCCGAGTGATTTTTATTTTTACTGATGTAAGTTTATTCGATGGGTCATAACTGAATAATATATAAATATATTATTTCATTAGTAATATATTTAATAACAGGTGACAATAAATCATAAAATTACAATGATGTAAAAAGGCTTTGGAAAATATTATTTTTATACGGATATTATTCAAATTAAATTAATTTTTAAACTTGACTCCACTTTTTGATCGATTTCGATCATTATTCTAATAACACCGTAGGGTATTAAGAGGGATCGGAAATGTCTTTGCCTGGTTTAAATTGTCATGTCTTCTTGAAATTAATACATATCTCTCTTTTAAATAGATTGATTTGATATAGAGAATTGGAAATTAGTCGACAGTCAATAGAATGTAAAGGTAATAAATAAAAATCGTCTTCACTAACATGTCATTGTTTAAATCTCTGAAGAGGGCCATGATCAAATCCAAGATAAGTTATTTTTATTTCTTAACTTCATTTCCTACTGACTGCTCAATGCTCTTTATATTCTCTTCAGCCAATATTATTATATAATTTATATAGATTTAATTATTTCATTTTATTAAATATATTATATTTTTCAATTCCATCTATCTTGAAAATTCTTAGCTCTAAAAACCTTATTTGTTGTTTTTTGAAAATTTAATTAATTAATTATTTTGAATTATTTATTTAATAGTTTTTATTAATAACAACAATATTTTATCATTTTAAGCATATAAATAAATTATAGATTAATATTTTAAATATAAATATAATATAATATTTATCATAGGCAAAAAATTGTGGTAGCCAAAGAGGCGCTTAATAATGTTTCATTTAAAAAGACTCATTAAATTATGGAAAAATGTTGGTGGGTGAAATGAAGAGAAAAGAGAAAAGTAATAGTAAAAGAAGAAAGAGAAAATTCAGAAGGAAGAAAGCTCACTTCTCATTCCTTTTCTTTTTTTTCTTACTCGCCTTTTGCACGAGTGGAACATAAAATAAAAAGAATTGTAGACTTTAGAGTGGCGTTGGTGGTAGAAAATAAGGAAAGCGAGGTGAAGAGCGGGGGAGGGTGGGCTGAGGCGATTTTTCTTCATTATATTCGACCCGAGCTAATTATTCGCTTTTGCGCCTTTCCAAGGATAGTTACTCGAGGTGGAGGACAAGAAGAAGAGAATCATCCCTCAGCTAAAGTACTTTTTTTCTTCTTTGCTACTGCAAGAAGGCTACCACAAATTGTAATTTGTTTAAAGAAAAAAAAACGAGTCGGTATTTCGTGAAAAGTGAATGAAAAAATATATTAATAAAAAGAAGCTAATTTATCTCCTTTTTTTAGTTTGAGAAAATTAAAATACAAAAATTCAATTATTATATTTCTTTTTTAAAAAATTATTTTTTGCTCTGAATCTCTACTGCTGTATAAATATTTACAAAAATAAATTTTAGTATGTATAAAAGTATTTATATACATATACATTTAGTTTAGAATAATACATAGAATCGGATTGGAATGAAATTTGGCAGATATTTGTATGTATACTAAATAAAATTGAGAAATATTTGAGAAAATATCATAATTAAAAAGGAACCTATAATTTTAATAAATCAATTTATGTTTTATTTGAGTCATTACATTACAATTTTTCAAGTGTCTATTTAATGATTTTGAAAATATAAATTATTAATTATTATAAAATATTATTAAATAATTTTAATTAGGACTTGGTTTACTGAAAAAATTTAAATAAATGATTAATAAGTAATATATTTTTTTAAAATGTTTCTAGAAAATTTTTCTTTATTTTTCTTTATTGTTTTATTTTTCTATCTTTATTTTTACTTATAACGATTTCAAAGTTTCAAATAAATAACATTTAATAGATGCTTGGGAAATATAAAATTCATAGAAATGTCTATTAAGTTGTGGAGCTTAGTCCTGAACAACTTTTAACTAATTAAAGAAGAATTAAATATAAAATAAACTAAAAAAAGTAATATCTACAATTTTTCAAATTAACTTAGGTAATCAGTTCAACATTTGTTCCGGTCGATATAAATGTTTATTTGTATTTTCTTAAAATATTTATAAAATATTTTCCTCGTTTATGATTAAAATTATCTTTTAATTAATTTTTAATAAAATAAATTTAAAAAAAATTAAGTTACAGTGTTTTATTTATAAATGCACTAAAAACTAGAAAATAATTTTTCTTTTAGCCTCAATAAGTATATTCTTCTTCATGATGGGGTTCTACAAGGGTCCGCCTACTTAGCACTTTAACAACAATGGTCTAGATTATTTGATTAAAGAGCCTAATTAAAATAAATTAGTTAATTAATTTTCTAGGGATCTCTCAAATAAAACGCTTGCATTTAATTTTTAATTTTGTCACCATTTTTAATTTAAATGCAAGCGTTTTATTTTTAATTTTGTCACCATTTTTAATTTAAATGCAAGCGTTTTATTTGAGAGATCCCTAGAAAATTAATTAACTAATTCATTTTAATTAGGCTCTTTAATCAAATAATCTAGACCATTGTTGTTGAAGTGCTAAGTAGGCGGATCCTTGTAGAACCCCATCATGAAGAAGAATATACTTATTGAGGCTAAAAGAAAAATTATTTTCTAGTTTTTAGTGCATTTATAAATAAAACACTGTAACTTAATTTTTTTTAATTATTTATTTTATTTTTAATTTTTTAGTAAATAAATTTTTAAGGTTTTAAGTTTTATTTGAATATATTTTGAGATTATAAATGATATTTAATGATGGGTTAAAATGTATTAATTAATTAATTAAGAAAATGAAAATTTCATTTCATATTCATGATTTGTCATCCAAATCTGAAAAGTGTGCAAAGTTTTACTTCGATTGGTCTTTTGCAACTGTGTTAAAAATGAGTTACTAGATTTGAATCATACAGACAACCAAGCAAGTTAAATAAAACACTGTAAAAAATAGAAATAATACTTAAAAAACTTTTTTTTTAATAATTCATATAAATATGTTAAATTTAATAAATAATACGAATAATTATTTCAATTCTTTTAACTAGGAGCAAATTTTTAGTGATTTTTTTTTGTGAAATTTGAATAAAAATAAGTTGGATACGCGCGTATTATAAGCAAGTATTTCATTTTACTAATTTTTTAGCTGTAAATTTACCCAACGCGAGATTGTATGTGAGATTTTATGGATGTCTTGGAATTTCGAATATTTTAAATATCATAAATATTTAACAATCCCCAAATAAATTTCAAACCATTGATTTTGTTCAACTCTAATAATTCAGTTGAAATAATTGAATTGTGCCTTCCTGCACGTGGATCGTTTGTTTGATTTGAACAGCCAGAGAGAGCACCTCGTTATCGATTGCATCTAAAGCTTAACAGCCGAGATTAATTCATTCTAATCTAAAGCTAAAACCGTATGCAAAGGGGACGTCGTTTAAGTAATTCATCATCGTGTTGCAAATGATAATATTAGCCTTAGCCGGAAAGTAACAGGGATGACATGTTCTCCCGTCATTAATCCATGGCACGTGTGACTTCTTAATGAGCTAACCTCCCTTCCCATTCCCCTACTCTCTAACAGTTGCCTATACTACCATAATCATGACTGATAAAATAATCTCTTATATTGAAATCAGGAATTAGGAAGAGTAAGATGCGAGAATCAATTGTCAGAAACTTTCGAAATTCGAAATGGGTTAAAACAAGGAGACGCACATTATCACCAATTTTATTTAATTTAGTTCTGGAATATGTAATTAGACAAATTGGGGAGAGGTCAAACGGAATCGAATTAAACAAAAAAATTCAAGTATTAGGTTACGCAGACGACTTAAATATAATAGGAGATTCGGCAATTGCAATTATAGATAGTGTAGAAAAATTAATTGAAGCAGGGATTAGAAATTAATAATGCTAAGACAAAGTATTTAGTAACAGAGAGATATAGTATTAACACACAAAATCTTAATATACAAGATGTAGAATTTGAAAATGTAGAAAAATTTAAATACTTAGGTTCTGTGATAACGTAAGATAATAAATTTAGAGATGAGTTTAAAGCTAGATTACAATCGGGAAACGCATGTTATCATGCAATAAAGGGGCTTATCGCATCAAAATTATTATCAAAGGGGATAAAAGTGAAAATATATAAAACAATTGTTTTACCGGTTGCATTATATAGATGTGAGGCATAGTCTATGACCTTAGGTGACGAGAGTAGATTTAGAGTATTTGAGAATAGGATTCTGCGAAGGATTTATGGGCCAAAGAAAGATGAGGTCACCGGGGAATGGCGAAGATTGCATAACGAGGAATTGCATGACCTATAAGCATCTCCAGATATAGTTAGAATTATAAAATCGAGAAGGCTACGGTGGACAGGACAGAATGGGGGAAGATAGAATGGCAAAAAATATATGGTAGGGAGACCGAGTGGGAAACGTCCTCTTAGAAGACCAAGGACACGGTGGGTGGATAATGTGGGAAAGGATGTGAGAAAGATAGGAGAAGATAGGGACTGGAAGGTTGTGGCTCAGAATACTTGGAGGGATGTGGTTGCTGCGGCCAAGAACTTTCGGGTTCTGTAGAGTCACAGAGATAGATATAATAGATATTGAAATCAGGATTTCAAAATGATATTATTATACTAACAGGACTTATAGAATTGAATTATTTAACACTTTGAATCAATACTACGATATATAGTATATATGTCGTAGGCAAATGGCAATTTTAGGAAAATAGCATTTGCCTAGACATTTGACTAAATCTTTGTTGGGCAAATAGCTTAAAATATTTCAGTAGCCAATTTCGAAATTATTCAAAAATCTTTTGTTCTTTATTGTATATTTATCTAACTTCAGCTTGCCATACCTTCAGTGCACTTTTGATTTCTAAATTAATGTAAATGTTAAAATAAAATTTTTTGAAAATAAATAATATTTGGGTATTTTTTCTGTATCTTCCCTCCTCTTTTTTTTCCTGGGTTGCTATTTTTATTAAGAACGGAATGCAAAGAATGCACTAATCGTGTGTCTTGTTCATCTGTCATCGGTCCAATAAATGTCCAACATTTTCTGAGCTATTTTCCTAGTCAAATTGAAATAAGATATTAGTTGAAGCCGTTTGCCTGGCCAAATGGCTTTTGCCTAGGGCCGATGTAGAATAGTAGTAGTAAATAAAATAGTTAATTTATTATATTTAAATGAAAAAATTTGTTTATGTATGTTTAAATAATATGTATCTCTATTTATCAATATTAAGTAATATTAAATTTATTATATCCACATTATATTTACATTGTATTCTCAAGAAGGGGAATTATATTGTAATAATTTATAGTTAAATATCATATGATGATAAAATAAATAGATAAATTGAAAAGTATTTAAACGGCTCAATACAAATACTTTCTACATAGATGATATTTATAAATGTTTGCTAAAATATAAAATAATTTTGTATGTTTAGCATATATTAGTAATGAATACATTAATAAATAATTATAAATTGAATTGTAATTCTTAAATTATATTAAATATTGAGTCAACAGTGTAAAAAATGGGATAAAATACTCTTGAATAGAATTTGGAAAGTGAAATTGCTGCCCCTGGATTGATAGGCCACCTGAATTACTGTTCAAGGTTCCTATTATGTCCCCACAGCATCATTTCAAAATCATCATAACAAGAAATGCCATGCAAATTTGATTTTTACAAAATAATATCAGGTGAATTTTTCAAGGAGTAAACTAATGGTACTTTATTTCAAGTGGATGGGAGCAGTTGGCAGGCACTTGGCCCGTTGAGTTGGTATCGGGCCGTCAGGAAAGAATCTCCCACCAACGCATCTACCAACCCTAATAGAACACAAACTGGTCTATTAGGAATTAATTAACAATTAATTAAGTCGTTCAATAATATTTACTAAAATTCTTTTTTGTTTAGTTTGTGAAAAACTTGTTTTTATTTCATTTTTCAACAAATATTAATTTCAGCTTTTCTTGGGTATTAATTGTTATAACTAACACGTCTTTAATTTATTTATTATACAAATAATAATTATTATATGATTCGTTAAATTAATTTATTATATCTAAATTTTGTTAAAATATGAATTATATTAAATTTATTATTTGATTATTAATTAGCATTTGTGAACTATCTGTGGTTTAAAATCGAATCTTAAAAACAGTTCATTTAGTTTAATTTGTTTTCAGTTAATTAATTTTTTTTCCGTAACTCGCATAATTAAAATATTAATAAAAAAAAATTAAAACAAACCATAAGATTTAAAGTCAAATTATTAAATACTTATTTCGTAATGAAATAATTAAAATAAAAGATAAAAAAGGAGTTTTTCGTTTACATTTCAATTAACATTCAATTATTGACAATATTTCAATTTTCAACATATAATTCATTATTTATTGAAACTAATAAAAACATTTATATTAAACCAACTAATTTTTTTTATAATATCTTTTGTGTTTTAAAAGTCATATGATAAATGAATAAACAATATTTAATTGATTGAAAGAATTAATGAATACACACACACACACACAATATCAATAGAATTTAAATAAAAAAATTAAAAGTAATATTCAAATTCTCAGTTAATATAATGTTAATATAGTAACATAGGTATATAAGAATATAATATTTACCTACTTATGTAATTATATACATAAATATAGTTCTTTGAAAACTAGTTATACATATTTAAATTAGAAATTGATCAATTCTGTATCTCCATAAACTCGTAGATTTGTTACTTTGGTATAACTTCATGGACATAAATAATATAATTACATACTGAATTTTTATTATATTACATAATTATTTTTGTTGATATAATCTATTTAAACTAAATAATAAAAGATTAAAATTATGAACAAAATCATAATCATAATTAATTAAATTTAGTATTTTTTACTTAATATTATTTTAAATCATAGTGCTTTAAATTTTTTTTCTTCAATATTTTTTCCATTAAAATAGTATTTTGATTTTATTTCATTGTTCATTTTTTAAAATAAAATTAAAATGAATAGTAATATGAATTAAAAAATATAGATTTACTTATAATTAGCCAAAAAATATAATTTAATTTTTAGGGGTATTTAGTAAATTTTGTTTTTTAATTACAATTATTCATTTGGAATTAACATGCTACCATTAATATCAGTAATCTTTTTATAACACAAAAATATTTATTTTGTTTTACTGCTGCATTTATGTAACATTTGCCATTCCTACTATTATAATTATAAAGATTTTTAAAGAAATCTTAATTAATGTTTTAGATATTTACTTTTAATCATGGGATTTAAATTTATGAAATACTCTTGTACTATTATGTAAATCCAATGAAAAAATAATGTAATTTTTTATGAAATTCTTAGATTTAAACTTATTCCTATCCTCTTTCAATTTCTTTATATATACCTTTATGCCAATCATGTTCTTCGCCATTTTATTATATCAAAAGTTTAATTTATTTTATTTAAATATTATTATTTTTCACACAAGTTTACTAATAGAGTTTTGTATATTCATTATGAATTTGATAATAATAAAATATCTCACAGGCAGGTTTTTTTTTGTGCCTTCACTTGATGGAAAATCTCCTCCCTTCTTTTAAAGATTGACTTGACGAAGGGGATGATGTGACCTTGGAATTCAAAGTAATCCAAGGGGTAAACGGGAATAACGAGATTGCTCTTGAAAATAAATCAATACAGATCGAAAAACAAGCATTGAAATAAATTGCAATCCAAGATTTAATATATACATTTTTTTTCTACTTCAATTAATTCTTTATCATATTAAAAAAAGAAGATTGGAAGGAGACTACTAGATTTTGCTTTTTACATCAGTTGATGCTTTTTGGTTGCATTAAATATGTATTCTTTATTGGGAAACTAATGGATGGAGTGCTGAAAAAGTGTACTGGTAAAAAAAAATAAAAAACAGATGAAGGGTGACAAATTTCTTAAAATTCACAGTGAAATAAATATTAAAGGAGATACAATATGATAAAAAAATAATGTATTCTTATAAAATAATACTTTACATAATTATCTCTCTTTTTCGATCAATCTTTATTTCTTTACTGCATCATTTCTTCCCTGGGTTTATACTCTCCAACCAATTCCTATTCTCTCCTAATTTCTTCTCTTATCTGATTTTATCTACCATTACTATACCTACCTAGTTACTGATCGTTTTCTAAATGGTTAGATGCATACATAGACCTTGTTTTTTATCATTATGCAATCTCCTTCATCTAACAATATTGTAAATAAACGGAGGGATTTTTAAAAATGTAAATCTGTTCTTATGTCTGAAATCATGCACCAACATTATGATTAATAGTATATTTGACATCTCTCTCCTCTCTATTATTTCAATATGTTTGGTTGCATATCCAATTGAATTGAATTAGTGTTTTTTTAGCTTCTCTCTATTATAAATTGAACTTTTTACTAAAATGTGTTTGTTTGTTTTTATGAAATATTATTCATTTTTTTGCTTCCTATATGGTATATATATTTAATGCACAAGTGTCAGGTATTAGTCATTATATAGTGCGTATGACATTTGTTGTTCAGACATTGAGTGCTATGGGGAGGGAGGTGGAGGAAAGTACAACTATTTACTTAACATTAAATTATGGGATGACCGCTTAGTAATTAGATGTGGTTGTATTTAACTATGACTAGAGTAGAGGTAATGGGAGGGAAGGTAAAGAAGGGGGAGGGAGGGAGGTGGGGGAGGGGTTATTGTATGGACGCGTCGGGCATTTGCAGGTGTAACCGCACACATAGGGGGACGGCAGCTGGCTACAGGGGTTGCCGCCCCGGCGACATTTAACCAGAACACGAACGATTAAACATTATCAATTAAATAATTAACTTAATGATAATAACCGTGTAGAGCAGCCTTCACTAAAACTAACAAAGAAACACATTATTATAATATATATATATATATATATATATATATATATATATATATATATATTTATATTCTCTTTCACTCACTCACATATCTTTTTATTCTAAATTGCTATTTTTATATTTATTTATGCATATTTTTTGTACGTTATTTCATTATTATAATTATTATAATATCCATTTCACAAGTCCTAATAATCTTTAATTACTTGTAATATTATAATTAATGTTTAAAATATATAATAAAGTAATGAGAGTTATTATATTTCATTACCAAAATCATTATTTTTCTGGGTATTGAAGCTAATAAGAATAATTATTAGAGTAAATTAACCATTAGATCATTTTTTATTTGTTTTGATATAATATTATTAATTTTAAAGAGTCTATAAATTGCATAAAATAATCAAATACATTAGAAAAACCTAGTTTTAAAACATAATAATTCAAATATATTTTATAGGACAAAGCTGGTAAAAGAAGTATTAGTGCAAAACTTTTAAAAAAAAACTAATTAGAAAATTCATATTTTGAAACTTAATGGATTGGAAGATAATAGCAATCTAAATGTAAAAGAATTAAGCTATGAGGACAGATCAATTAGTCCGTAACTTTTTGAATTTCCAGTCTTTTAAATGAAATTTCAACACTGCTCCATTAGTTGACTCCTGTCAAAATTTGAACCAGATCGGTCTTTTAGTTTTTAGTTTAAGTGAATTTCCATGGTAATCCATGAATTGGGATACGAATTTCTCCCTTATCTGCCCTATTCTCCGGATTTAGTCCCGAGTGATTATTTCTTGTTTCCAAACCTAAAGAAATGGCTCGGCAGAAAGAGATTTGATGCCAACGATGAAATCATCTCACAAACAAAATCATTTCGATATTCTCGACCAATCGTATTTTTTGGAAGGGATAAAAAATTGGAGAAACGTTGGACGATGACGGAGAGTACGTTTAAAAATAAAATAATTTTTTATCCAAAAACCTGTATTTCATTCAAAATGTCACGGACTTATTGACTTGTCCTGGTAGATAAGGCTTATGGAGGCTCACAGAGATATGAGATATTGTAATTATAGAAAAAATAAATTAAATTGTAGTTTTGATTTGCTTAAAAATAGAAATTATTGAGCTTAATCTAAAACATAAAACAATTTTAAATGAGAATATTATTTTTTTTTATTTATTTGAATATTTAATATTTTTTAAAGTTCCTCCTAACATCGGTGTATTGTTCTTAATTGTGTCTTATTGATTGATTATTATAATTTTTTTTTAATAAAATTTGATTTGTGGTATTTAGTTGACTTCACACAATCCTCCCTTCTTTTCATCATTTCCAAATTAATTTATCTAATATTGTGTTGTTTTTTTGTTATATGTTTTTTAAACCATGTCCTAACATTAATTATACTCTTATTCAAATCCCTTCCACGTTCATTTATGATTTATTTTTAAATTCTATGGAAAAACGGTTCTTTTATCATTCATTCAACTGTAGATAATGAATGAACTAATTACAGGTTGTTCAATGTTAATTGAAAACCACATTTTGATGTTAATCATAATTGCCGGGTGTGAATTGAAGGTGGTACTCATGTTCATTTTTTTTCAATATTCCATTCTCTTTTTCATTCTACCCCTCACCCACACATACACACTCTCTTTTGTCTCACTTGTAACATGTAATTATCCACTATTTTAAATATTCAATTCTTCTTTTCTTTATTCAATTTTACAATTGTATTAACAAAAGATGCGTTCATTTAGGAAAGGGGGCGTGATTGTGGTTGGAATAATTAACCTCCACACTCTCATTGTAATTCAACAGTTATAAAGTTTTATTTTAATTAAAAATCTAAAAAATAATCACATATTGTTAATGGCATAAACCCCCTATTTTTTATCCAATTTCATTAATTTCACCCTAAGGTTTTATAATTTGTTTTATTATAATCGCTAATAATATATGGTAAATACCTTGAATCAATTCTACTCCAAATATTTTTTTCTCTTTAGTTAATTTATTTAATTTATTTTATATATTTATTTTTATAGATTTATTTAATATTCCGAGAGAAATTATTTAATTATTTCCTGTGGATATAATTTTTTGTTTCCATGAATATTATTTTTTTAGTATTAATTAATGAATATTATTATCATTAATATGACCATTAAAAGCTTTTAATCTCAATTAAATTCATTTCATATGTATATTGTATTTTTGAAAGATAAAATATGAATTACTAATAAATAAAAATAATGTCAAGGGAGTCTGAAATGATTTTAGATCCAAATCAATAAGAATGATTAATTTAGTGGATTTGATGGATAAATTAATAAAATAATATAATTATATTATAGCCTGTATTAAAATATAAGAGAAATAGGAGCGAATATATCAATTGGTTGGAGGTGGATCAAAATATTGGTGAAATGCAGTTGATGTGCTAGTCAAGAACATTCGATATTAATGCTACATAACAAAAGATAATTTATCAACAAAATTTGTCAATATTCTAATTGGAATATTTCTAAATTTATCTTTGAAAAATTTCTAAATACAATACAAAAAAAAAAAATATTAAAAAAATTTATTTGATCAGTTGATTTTGATTTTTTTTATCAAATGTATATTTTTAATGTACGGATTATATTTAAATATTCTAAAAAAAAATATAATTTCTCTAAAATTACTTTAATTTACTATCTATTTATCTCTGTGGTTCTACGGAACTCAAACATACTTGGACGCATCAACTTTAATTTGCTAGGGATGAAGATTTTATACTATTATTATTTATGTTAAATAAATTATAAAAATTAAATAAAAACTTCATATTTAAAATAAAATATATTTTATTAATATTATTATATTTAATATCATTTATAAATAAATAATTAAATTGATTAAGGAAAAAATTAAATAAAAAAGAGCACAATAAATATATAACATCTATTAGTTGAGAGAGTCAATGTAAATATTTGATACAAGCCAAATTAATTCCCATTGACAGATGTCAACCAACCACTGCTTGATTGCGTCCAACCGTGGAAGGCATGATGCATGGTCAAACAGAAAAACAAACAGATACAACCATTGCGTGTCAACCCTAAACACCACCAAAAATGGGTTGCTTTTTTTCATTCGCCTTTTTTTCATTATATATATATATAAATAATTTCAATGCTTACATTAAAATGATATTAGCTTCTGCCTTACTTAAACGCCAGGTTAATTAATTCAGGTAGTATGTTGCTAGATAGTAAAACGTTATAAAGTGATCAAATGGGCAGAACGTTTGTTTCGTTTCTTTCTTTTTCGTTTTTTGGTCTTCCCACCCTTATGGAGATATTCTGATTATTATTATTATCTAATTGCTTCCTGGCTTAGGAAAGGAAATTCTGTCGCCGAGGTGAAATTATCTGTGTGGTTGCCAATTAGATAATTAAATAGCTACAAAATATGAAAGAAAGAAAAAGAAAAACTTTCGTTAATTCTAGAAATAAATTAATATCGTGACTTTATTATTTTTTATTTATTTATTAATAATTATTATTATTTATTAATAATAATAGTAAATTATAATAATAATAGTAAAGTTATACTTGGGAAGGGGGCAATAAGTCTGTGACTTTTTGAATTAAAAATTATTTTTTTTTAAACGTAGTCTCCTTTGAGGTCTATAAACTTTGTCCAACATTTCTCCAATTTTTTTATCCCTTCCAAAAAATAAGATTTGTCGGGAACATCAAAATAGATTTTTTTGGGAGATGATTTCAGTGTTGCCGTTTCATTTAAAGGACAGCAAATCCAAAAAGTCACGGACTTATTGACCTGCCCTCGTATCTAATCTTTTCTTAATTCTTTCTTGTATCTTAGTAATATTGATAATATATTAAAAATAATTAAATTTTCATTATTTTTATTTAGTATAGACTTATGTTATTTCAAGTATAAAGGTTATTTGTGTTATGTTCAATCATTAATTTTTCCAAAAGGGATGATCGAGCTCTTTGACTGATCATAACCAGCCAAATAGTAAACTGATTTTTGAACGATTCCATTGTTTCAGAATTTATTCCTCTATATTTAGGGTTGCCAACTATAAAGTTCCAAAAAAGGACACCCTTAAAAAATTAGGTACACTTAGGGCAGTCGAGAGTATTTGAAAAAGGACTGTTTTTTTCAAAAAGGGCCAGTTGGCAACCCTACCTATAATAGTTCTTTTGGATAGAAAAAGTAGAAATGTAAAGTGGTACACTTTAATTAAAAAATTAAATATTCTTTAATGTTCTAAATTAAATGGAGCTAAACGTCCACGGTTTAAAGCAGGCCTGGCCAACCCGCGGCCCACCGTGAAAAATTGTGCGGCCCGCAAGTTAACTTTATATTTCTTCTGAGACTTTCATTTCTCGTCTGTATATTCAAAAACAGAGAATATACTTGAAATAATTATAATTAATTCATTTTTTTATTTAAAATATGTCCTACAATTTTTAAACTACATATTTGATTCCATAAATAGGAAGAAATAATAGATAGTAATTAATAGAGACTATATTTTTTTTATTTTAAATTGTTATTATTATTTTTATTTAAAAATAAGTAGCCGAAAAATAATAAATAAAAACATTAAACATTAAGCATCAAAAAAGTATTAAAAGTGTTTTTTAATACACACACACACACACATTGTAAAGTTTAAATTCGTTTCCCTAAAATGCGGCCCTTGTAGCATTGCTCCTAATCAAAGAGGCCCATGGAGTCATTTGATTTGTCCAGGCCTGTTTTAAAGTCCCTGCTTTAAAAAATAAACACAATTTGTTTGTATACGAATATTTGTTTGAATCTGATCAGTCAAAAGTCTAAAGCAACAACTATAATTGCAACATGATTAAATTATAATATTTAAGTTGCGTTTTGTGGAAATTTAATAAACGGATGTGTTTATTTACTTTAATGATGTTTTTTTATGATTTTTTTAAAAACAATTTTAATGATTTTGAAAATTTATAAAAATCTTTCAACAATAGTTTTTTTATTTCTATAATATTTTCTAACAATTGATTCACTCTTAAGTTTCATAACATTTTCATGAAAAGAAATTCAATAAGAGTAATTATTATAGAATAATAATTATTACAATGAGTTTAGCATAAATTAAATTAAATTAATAATAAAAAATAAAACGTAAATGTTATATGAAATTAATAAATAGTATTGGTTTCTATTTGCGTTTTCTTTTAAATCATTACACATTAATTAAGTTAATTTCAAATATTTGTAAATATTTACTTCAAAAAACAAATTGTAAATTTATATTTTACAAAGAAGCAATAGCTCATAGACCAGGGGTGTCTAAGTGCGGCCCAAAACCCTTCGAAGTGCGGCCCAAACACAAATTATGAAAATTTCGACTATTTTTGTGACTCTTGACAAATTTTCAATTTGTCTCTAAAATAATTAGCTGGAGTGTCTCCACTCGACTATCTCGCAATTTGAATTGGATTAAATAACATAATATATTATATTTAAATTAAATTTAATTAATTATAAATTATAAATAATAAAGAATAAATATTAAACCAGCGCATGTTTGGCTTTTTGTTGATGGCACCACGTCACGTGTTGGCGCGTGAGATTTGCAGTGTTAAAAATTAATTCTGGTAATTTCAGCGAATCAATCAAGCTGAAATTCTATATATAGCAGTTTTATACAATTATTAATCATGTGAAAAATTATCAAACATATATCTTTATTTTTACGGTCACTTTAGAGGAAAAAAAATCAAAACGTTGTAGGTAATGACCCTCTTCCGGTTGAGCTACATTTCTCAAAAGTTGATAGAAAACTATGAATTTTGAATAATGTCCATGTACCAAATTTCATCATTCTAGCTCAAACCGTTTTTGCGTAATCTTGCCTACATACATACACACACACACACACACACACACACACACACACACACATACACACATAGACACACACACACAGACATTTTTCTCAACCTTAGTGAAAATGATTCAGGAACCTTCAAAACGTATAAAAACATCAAAATCTCATCATCGAAAATTTTCGTGATCGCAATACTATCTCTGGCGAGATAGTAAATAAATTGACCTGTGGCCAGGTCCGAACCGACCGACGGTTTGAAGTAAATTAATTTCCAGCTACAGAAACAATTTCAAATAATTTTAATATACCTATTAATGTAATAAAAAACAGATATGGATAGAACATAAATATTTTTAATTTTATTTTATTTATAATATATAGCTGAAGTAGTCGGCGTTGCCGGCGTTACCCGAGGCTGTGACGTCATGAAGGGCTGGGTGACGTCATATAATTTCAAATTAAGAAAAACATAATGAAGATGATTTTTCCCGAGGATAAAACCAATTCATTCGTGGTGATATGTAAAAAAATCTCCTTATGTGAAATTTGGTGCGAAAATAACCCTTCCCTTCTTATCGTCGATCGCTAATACTACCACTTCCGGTTTCCCGATTTGCACCAAAAGTTGATCAATTCATCCCACTGATGCATTAAGTAAATATACCAAATTTCATCAAAATCCGTTAAGCCGTTCAGGCTGTACACATCTATACGGACGGACAGACGGACGGACAGACGGACGGACAGACGGACGGACAGACGGACAGACGGACGGACAGACATCATGCTAAAAATACTTTTTTCTGTTAGGAAAATGCATGATTCGTGGAGATATGTAAAATTCTCCACATGTGAAATTTGGTGTGAAAACAATACCTCCCTTACTATCGTCGGTCGGTAAAAAGGTTAGATTTCGACTTTTTTTGAAAAATTTATAGAGTTGGCAACCCTATATGTGCGGCCCAGCATATTTTTTTTTTGCAATGTGGCACATGAATGGACATAGTTTAGACACCACTGTCATAGACTGTTTCAACCAAGTGGATTACAACTGCTAATAATAACAAATTTATAAAATTTTTAAATTTTAAAAATGATACATTTTACTTATTTATAGCAATTATTAATTGAGTTTTCTAAATATGGCAAATTAAAAATTTACCTGGTAAAATGGTAGAAGTTTAAAATGACTCGATATCCATATATATATATGTATATATATTGTTATAGTTAAATGACTTCAATTTTATATTTTACAAAGTAGCAATAGCTTATAGACTATTTCAACCAAGGATTACAACTGCTAATAATTCAAGAGTTATATTACCATACACTTTTAATATAAAATAAAATAATATATATTATTTATATTATTCAATTATTAAGATTAATAAAATACTAATGATACAACTCACCCTTTCTATCTTGATATTGCTTGAATGACTTAAAATATTTTAAATATAAAAAAAATGATTAATACAATATTAATTTAAAGAAAATGACGAGAGCAGCCGCCCTGTTCATTCGAGAAATATAGGTATATTTTTTCTTTTTATTTGTAATAATCAAATGTCATTTATATTATTTATAATTTAATCTAAAAGTCATTTTAATTAATATAATATAATTTAGTATTATTATATCAAATTCATTCAACAATTTATTTGAAATAATATATTCTTTAATTATTATTTTATATGAAAATTAATTAAAGAAAGAAATTATTTATAAAATATAATAAATAATATGTTGACAATTTCCAAGATCAGAAAGAGAGAAAGATAGTAAATATGTACAATTTACTTCCAAGGTTTCATAGACTAATAATTTCAAACTACCAAACTAGATTTCAACAAAGAAAATTTCAATCAATTTGTTACTTAAAACCCCAGAAATCTTTTAGTATAAAACATTTTATAGGAATTTATTGAAAGCTCTCCGCTTTTCATTCAATGTCTTTCTAAATAAAGTTTTTTCATTTATAATTGTTCATATGCATTATTATATTGCTAACTTCATGAATGATGATATTGAACCACTTAGTTTATTTATTTTATCAAATATATTCCTATAGAGACAAGCTAAAAGCTAAAATATCTGAAGGCTAATCAAAATAAATATTGAGTGCATTAAATAAAAATAGTGAGGTGCTTGAGATTTAGATCTAGAGATCTATATTTAGATTTATTTCATTTTTGTGAAGTTTGCATATTTCTCACCGCTAAATAATTTTTAAAATTAAATTAAAAATTTAATAATATATCTAATGGCAAATAATTAATAAATTAAATAAATAAATATATAATTGTGGAATTAAAATTTAGGATGTCTTGATATAAATATATTTTAAATTAACTAAAGTGATATTTATTATAGGAATAAATTTATAAAAACAATATAAAATGTATCATTTATTATCTGATGATATGTAAGTTAATTCAGATGATAAAATATTACTACAAGTTCTTTGTTGGATAAGTATTTTTTTCTTTTCTTTTTTTTAATAAATAAACTTCAACCATTTATCAAAATGTATTTTGATGATAATCAATTTTTTTTTATTTTATTGTATGTGTTTTTTGTTTAATTTACTATTTAGAATGTAAAACAAAAACGTTAAGGGGCCGGGTGGTGGTGCTCTTTGACTGGGCAGCAAGTGTTTTCCTGCTTGTGGCTTGAAGCATGTGGCCAGCGGGGAGACCTCCTTCCTCTGCACACACATGTGTTGTTGTTGTTGTTGTTGTTGCTGTCTTCGAACTTGTCCTCCTTCCCCATCGAAAGACAAACGAGCGGCAATTAACAACCCCCCCTCTCCCGCCATAGGCCACCAATTCACGCATCCGTGAATAAATACATAGATTACCTTTTGCCGTCAGAGACATTTCTTATCAGATAAGATGATCATCCACTGATAAGGATAAGTGAACGTTTAAGCTTACTAAATGCCTGAAAATGGATGCATGAGCCACGCAAAGGCTGTAATAAAAACGTCACAGCTGAGAAGATTCTTTTAATTATGGCCCGTGATTACCATATCAAAAAAGGGCGAGTGAATTAATTTCATTGACTACTCGTTTGTTTTATCGATAATCGGAAAAAAGAAATAAATGCATAATATCAGATTATTAGAAGAGTAAAAATAAACTAAACCTACGTATATAAGTATATACCTAATACAACAATCTCTATGTAGATTAATCAACAGCAGGGAATGTAAATATTAATATGTTATTCTATTCTCCCTATCCCACTACTAGCCACACAAACTCAATACATCAATTAACACCTTTCAACATTCATTAAAACTAATATATTCCTATTTCAATTATTCTCAGTTATGTAGATATCATTTAGATATATTTATTAAATTTTTATTTAAAAAAATAAATTTACATAGAACAAAAAAAAAAAAAAAAAAAAAAATAATCGAGTTAAAAATTCACCAAGAATTTAAAGTTGAAAAAATGCGTAATTGATTTAAAATGAATTTATTCTGATGATGATAATTTGATTAGGTAACGGCTGTTCGATGTAAAGTAAGTTGGTATAAATAATCATGCCTGTTATTTCTTTTTTCATAATGCTTTTTCTGTAAAATTGTAAATATAAAAATTGCTCAAGTTGAATATTATGAATGTAGGCTAGTATTAATTTATTTAGTACTAGTTTATATATACTATTTCAATTTAAACTTGGCCAATATACTTTTTCAAAATTTATTCAAATAAATTTAGAAAATATTTTTATTATTTTATATAAAAATATAAAGCTTTTAAATATACAAATTTTTTCAAAATAATTATATCACTTAAAGGGTCCAGGGGTGGAACCCCCTCTTCTGGTGCGAAGAACGCTGAAAGAAATCAATATAATTAAAAAGTTAATAATAATTAAAATATAATAAAATATATAATATAATGTGGATGAGAAAAACGAAAAATTAGATGAAATCAAAAAGATTAAAATACATTCTACAAGAATTTTAACTACTTTAATTTAAATTTATATTTGTTGAAATAAAAATTATATATATTTGAAATTATTATTATTTTTTATTATATGAAATATTTACATATAATTAAAATTTCGAAAAAAAGAGAAAAAAAATGAGATAAAGAGTGATGCATATATTTCTCTCCCAGTCATCTGAACCAACCCAAGATTAGTGTCTGTGCCAAATGCTATTTTTCAACTTTCCTACTAGAAGAAAATTTGCTGGAGACGAAGACAGAGACGGAAAAATGGCGTGGTTGTCCGATTGGTATGCATTAGCGACCTTCTAGTCCAATACATCACCTCAACATCGTCCTTTTCCCTCTACTCACCCCATCCCACTCCATCCAAAACTTCACCCTAAGTTATATATATATAACAGCAAGGCAACATCTAATTATTTCAAAAAGTGAATTTTTTTATTTATTTTTTCGAGATGAGTGTGTGTGAGCGTGGAATAACTTTTCCCCCGAGTTATCCGATCTTGATGAGACTCTCGCCTCCTTGATAGGGATATATCGTCCGTTGGTCCCAAGTGGGCAAACACCGCAGCCTCTACCGTGCATTTTTTCCTATTTTTTTTTTTTTTTTGATACATACACCCGCATATATAAAAAAACTGAGATATAAGATATGAGGTCACGAACTAACGAACTCTTTTTGAAATAATTAGATTTATTATTAGGGCGCGAAAAAAAACAAAATTAAATTAAATTATAACTTTAGCTTTGGTGTCTTATAGCCATTAAGGAATATATTAATGACAGCCATATCACATTTACGTACACAAAATTTTAAAGAAAAAAAATATAAATTAATTTTAAATTTTGATATAATAAATCACAAACGAATTCATATTATAATTATATATATATATATATATATATATATACTATATATTTGAAATGTGGATTTAATTAAGAAAGAGATATTATTTTTTTTAAATAAAATTAAATTAAAAGAAAATTCTTATCATACGTGGTTCTCATTTTCATTTATCTTCATTTTTGTTTTAGGGCTTATTTTAAAAATAAATTATATTAGTTCAAATAAATATTTATTTATTTTAGTTTCCTTTTTGATATTTAATTCTAGTCTGTCTATAAAAATAATTTTATTAATTTAATTACATATAAATATATGGAATTTTCTTATTTATAATAATATGAGAGAGAGGGAAAATAAAATACACTTTTACATTCCACAATTCATTTTTTTTATTAATTTCCATTTTATTTTAGTCAAGAAATAAATAAATATAATTTAAATTAATATATATATAAGATCTATATATATATATATATATATATATATTTACTCAATTTTCAAAATTTGTTTTTTAGAATTACAATTTTTACATTTAAAAAACTTATTCTCTTTTCTAATTTAGAATAAGTAAAAAATTAATAATAATTATATTAATACAAATTTATTAAATTAATATAATATTATTTAATTAATATAATATTTATTTAAATTAATTGAAAATCGATAGGAAAGGAATTTTCAGACTCATCTCTTTCTCTCTCTATTTCCAAATATATATATTGGTAAATAAATAAATGTATGTGTTTTTTGGCCGAACCTTTATCCTCTCTCGCGTTGTGTGCACAAACAGGGGACACCCCAGTATGCCGACGTGGGCATCAATCATTATACGCGATATGCCCAGGCGACAATTTCTTTCTCTCTCTTTTTCTCTTAAGTTCTTTTTCTTTTTACTCTCATCCCTTTGGTCATATATGAATATGACTAGATTGGACAGAGAGAGCGAGAAGAATGGATGGGGTTGTTTCGAGAGAATATAGCAAACACATTTTATTATTACTGACACGTGAAGGGTCCTCCAAATCCATCAATTTTTCCCTAACCTTTTTTACGTTTTTTTTATCCTAAAATCTATGTAAAAAAAATATAATAATTTAATTTATTATGAAATAAAATAAGTAGAAAGGTTTTTTATTTACTTCGTTTAGAGATAATTTTAGACGCCTCGTAGGATGTAGGTTAACTGTTTTAACTCTTATTCTCGTGAATCCAGGTTCAATCCCCGGGCTTGGCAAGGGGATTTTGTCTAGTTTAGGTCAACCCAGCCTCCGGGACTAAAATTGGAAAGTTATTTTTTTCAAGTAGCGCCTCTGACCAAGATAATCAAGGTAAATGTTGAGAGGTCCCTTTCGACTGATCATAGGATACCTAATTAATATAACCAAATTGATAGGCGCCATCTTTGCGTAGAATGTAGAAAAGTCACAGGTTTTTTATTGATAATTTTGGTAAATCCCATAATTTGGAGTTTATTGCTCTCTGTTATTAAAAAAATGAATAATAGGTAAAATACTAAAATGTATCAGTTATTTGTAAATAATTGTTAGATTAATAAATCAAATAAAATAAAATCTAATAACATCGTTTATCTTATTTTCAATTTTGTGTTTGAGAATTAGATATACCTATCGAAGGATCATTTTGGGTTTTTCTTGGCCAATTTTTCGTTTTATTTTATAGTATGGTACAATGAACATATCATTGAGTTATGACTTTTTGTAGATGTATAATACATCCAAGTATTTATAATACTATATTATTTCTATCTAATAAATACCTTCAAGGAAGTGTTATACATTAACAAATTTTTGAAATTTTTAGTAAGTGGAAAATTATTTTAAAAATATATATTACATATTTATAATGTACAAAATGAAAAAGAATTATTCAAAAAATTTCAGAGAGCCATGCGGCTTATTGTAGTGGTATATGCTATGTTTTACGCCTTTATAGTATGATAAAAATTGAAAAAATATGTTTACTTACAATTAGTTCTTTTTAAACTATAGAGTATCAGTGAAACTTTTTCATATACTTTACCATAATACTAAACCGATTATTAAAATTGTGAACTATCTTAATTACTCACCAGACATAGTATTGCGAAAATTTTTGATGTCGAGATTTTGATGTTTTTACGTTTTGAAGGCCCCTGAGTCATTTTCACTAAGGTTGAGAAAAATGTCTGTGAGTGTGTGTGTATGTAGACAAGATTACGCAAAAGCGGTTTGAGCTAGTATAATGAAATTTAGTACACGGGCATTATTCAAAATTCGTATTTTTCTATCAACTTTTGAGAAATATGGTTCATCAGGAAGTCATTAACTTTCATTTTTCTTCCTCTAAGCTGACGGTAAAAATAAAGATATATGTTTGATAGTTTTTCACATGATTAAAAATTTTATAAAATGCTTTATATAGAATTTCAGCTTGATTGAATCGCTGAAATTACCGGAATTAATTTTTAAAATTTTGACTTAAAAATGTTGATCGCCTTCTTATTTCAATAAAATGTTATCAGTGAAAATTATGTTAAAAACCTTAAATCCTATGATCGGATAGAATAAATTTTTAATTAATTCAAATTTGCGAGTTTTATTTTCTTACACTTTTCACTATATATTTGTCTATTTATAAGCACATATACATAATGCAAAATTACTTATTATCTATCAATCACTCCTTCCATACTTATATATATAAAGTTAAAAAATAATAAAATAAAAATATTTGAAGATAAAGAAAAAGAG
Organism: Labia minor; assembly: GCA_963082975.1. Taxonomy (NCBI): domain Eukaryota; kingdom Metazoa; phylum Arthropoda; class Insecta; order Dermaptera; family Spongiphoridae; genus Labia; species Labia minor. The sequence goes on along the minus strand of OY720344.1, from coordinate 63,811,794 downwards.
AATTGATTTTTTAAAAAAAGGGGAAGTAAAAATAATAAAAAACAAAACAAAACAAATTGATTCCACCACCAGTATGAATTGATGAGAAGGAAATCATTTCAATTCCATTTGTTATTTTAACGAGTGAAGACTTACATATTGAATTGATTTAACTTTTAAAAAGTTCAAATAAGTTTTTTTTTTAAAAAAAACCTTAAAAAAGAGAGACGATAAAAATCGATGATATTGAAGGGTCGAGAGATGAAGCATTTTTTATATAACTATATATATACGAGGGGTGTTCAAAGTATTCTCGGTAACGGGGTAATTGAGCAGTGACGAAGGGATTTAAATTATTTCAGTTGGTAACGACACTCCCAGAGAACATAACCTCAAAATTTCATTTATTTATCATTAGTACTAATCTAATTATCGTTGGTGTAAGAAGATCAGAATGACTGATGCTACAATGTTGAAAAAAATGCTTTGAAGAAATAAAGCATACACATTACAGCCCAGACCTTGCCCCCAGTGATTACTTCTTGTTCCCCAACCTAAAAAACATGATCTTCGTGGAAAACGTTTTTCTGACGATGAAAAGCTGAAGGTGGCAATTAACGCACATTTTGAGGACAAAGAGGAAAAATATTTTTTAGAGGGAATTCAAAAGTTAGTTTCCCGAGCAAACAAGTGTATTGAGGTTATGGGGGACTACATTGAAAAATAAATTTTAGTTAGAAGTTTCTGCATTTTCCTTCATACCTATACCGAGAATACTTTGAACACCCCTCGTATATATCGTATTTAACTTATTCATAAAATTTTTAGAAATTTAATAAATATAGCGATTAAAATTAAATTGTTTTTTTTTAACAATAAGTATTTACTTATTTTCATATTTTGTTAATATTAATATTATATTTGAGAAAATTATTTTCTACTTTGTTTTATAATAAAATGAAAAATGAATTATTTTTGATATAACTAATAAAAATATATTAAATAAATTTCAAAAGAAAAAACTTAGAAAAAATAATTTGAAATATATGAAAAATTTATTTGCTATCTTTTCCAAGTTATTATAAACTCCTTGTATACATATATTTAAAATTGTAGGTATAACTCAAGAAGTTAATGCTGAAATTAAGGCAAAGTATATGTCCTGTGAGATAGTCTGCATACAAAAAGTGATTGAATTGGCCATAAGGAACAGGTCGAATTAATGTTTTTAGAGGCTGAGAAGGGTATTTTATAAATAATTTAATAGATGAAGCTTCGGGATTTAGTTAAAGTAGCTGAAGATATGAACGTTTAAAAGAATACAAGTCTTACAGCCAAGAACTCCAAGCATCCAATGCACTAATGTTATAAAATTAAAATATATAAGTACTTTAACTATATATTAATTTTTTATTTTTATTGTAATTGCTTAAAAAAAAATAATAACAAAATAATAATAGCCGAAGTAATTTCAAACAAAAAAATAATGAAAATATCTTGTTAATCGATTAATTAGAAATAATTATATAATTAATATTCTGCAGAATATTGCTCTTTGTAGAAGCGATTTGAAAGTGTCGAATCTCATTCGTTGCTACATTTCTACTCTCTCCCCTCGTTCCCAATTTTAAGTCTATAAAAAAAAAGTTTTAAAGAATAAAGTTATAAAAGGGTGGTTGTATGTAAATGGTGGTAGTATCAAAAAGGGAAGGGAGTCGATTTAATTTTGGCCTGTTTAATTGCTTAATTGCCGGGTTGCATTTCAAAGAGCCCGCCCCCGTGTGAACATGTGGGCGTTGATTGCACCCTTAGCTCCTGGGCCGATTTTCCCGGGGGCCACCGGGGGTCTGGTCCCCTCACCCCCTCCTCTCCCATCACTTCTTCCCACACCCGCCTCGCCGTCAGGCCAAACGAAACGCATTAGTATTAGCATCGATAGAAGCGAGGCGGAGCACCCAATTTACATCCAAGGGAGAGAAATCCCTTCAGCCCTTGAGCCTCCGCCCACTTAATCCGCTCTCCCGGGCGCCCAAAAACCCCCATCAACCCCTCAACCTTAGCGACCCCATTGCAAAAACTTTTTTTGCATTTCTACCAATCTGCCTGTGCCGACCGTCCAATCCCCTCTCTATCTTCCTTCTCTCTCTCTCTCTCTCTCTCTTATACTCTCACGCGCCCCATTTCTGTCTTCTTCACACTTTGCACCCGAAAATGGATAAAACCATTAAGAGAACAACGGAAAGCATCAAAAGCAGAGAGAAAAAAAGAAGAGGACTTAATTTCTTCTAAAAAATAAAAGAAGAGAATAGAAGGGGAAATGTCCGTTCATTTCCGAGGGTATATTTTTTAATGAGGATCGCGGGAAAATTTCCTTAGACACGTTCAAAAAATAAATGGAAGAAAAGCACAAGAAAAACATGGAAAGTTAATTATCAAGCCACTTGTATTAATCCCATTAGACTTCGCTTCAAATCAGAGAAGAAAAACAGAGAGATTTCGTTTAAGCCAGCCAGTATCCCAATTTAATTGGTCGTTTTTTAAAAAATTCTTAAATAACAAAATCCTCATGAATACAAATTATTATTGTACAATAGAATACAATGGTATGCATATTTAAAAATCATCCTCTTTCTCTCTAAATGAGAATAAATCGACCTAAAAATTAGAAAAAAAGGATAATAATAAAACATCCAAGAATAATAAAATAATCTTCTTTTATTGAAGTATGATAGTATTTTTAATTTTAGGGAGAGAATGATAAATGAACTTATTATTAATTATAAATATTCTTATTAATAGTTAAATATTGAATTGTATTTAAGTTTTAATAATTATTAATTATTTTCGTAATTATTTTTTTTTATTTTTCCATTTGAGTGATTTTCACCACTAAATTTTTTTTCTCCTTTTTTTAAAACTGTCAGAGACGATGGGACAAACAGACGAACAACCCCTGCCCACCCACCCTTCCTTCTTCATTCGTGCAAACCTCGAACCCCGAAGATTTGAATAGGAAAAAGTTTGTTGGTGGGATGAGGGTAAGGAGCGGGAAAGTAGGATGAGGAAGAGAAGATCGGGGGAGGGGTGAGTGAGGGGATCCTCATCGCATAGTGGAGGACAGGGATGAGAGGATAAGAGAGGGTAAAAAAAAGAAGAAGAAGGAAAGGGAGAGGAAATCGAATTTGAAATTACTTTAATTCACATGGGATCAGTGAATATCGGCATGCTATGTTGGCCCTGGCCTGACATAGCAATCTCACTTCAGGTTGTGGGGGCGTCAAGGATCACCCGCGGGGTGAGTGGTGGTATGAGAGATGGAGAGGGGTGAATTGCTACGAAACGTCACACCCCGTCGTCAGTCAGTTGCCAACAGATCGACACCCATAAGTGAGGAGAACAACTTTTTTCCAAGCACAAACTATAGTCAATATTCTTACAATTATTAATATTAAAATTTCAATTTTAAAAATCAATTTAAATACTATTATTCACCTTATAAAAATATTAATTTATATCAATCTAATTGTTTTTATCCTTCGTTCAAACCATATTTGAAAAATAAAAATGGAGGCTATGCAATATTAAATAAACTCACCTTAATAGATTATTAATTAATATTAATAAATAAAATAATTAATATTATTTTACTCTAAATTACAAAGTTAAAATTGAAATATCTTAATAAGGAAGGAAAAATATTATATAAATGATGATTTTTATTTAAAATATAAATTCATTTACTCTTTTCTCGAAATCTAATATATATATATATATATTATTAAATTGATAAAATCAACTTGTATTATTTGTTAAAATAAAATTTAAAGAATAAATGGTTTAAAAATAATTTCAATCAAAAAATCTCTCAAAATGATTTAAAAATGAATTGAATATTGAATATGAGAGAGAGGGAGTATGATGGGAAGGGGTGATTTGCGAATGAACCCAATATTCATTATTACTTTGTGCGAATAATGGATATATATCATATATTTATTTATTATTTTTAAATTTCAAATAGATATCAATTCCGTTTATGATCGTTGGTTCCTGATAGAATCACGGATAAATTCATACCCATTTATGATGCTTTAGGGGATGTTATAAATTAGAGGATTCGCTTGTGTTATCCCTGTTTAAAATCTCGGCCTAATAGCCAATGTTACTGCGCCAATTCCCAATCCTCCCCTCTCTCCTTCTATCTATCCACAACGGGCAGCTATAACCACCTCTCGTTTGGCCACCACCACCATCATCACCGGCACTAAGTTACCATTACGACTCTATATATTTATATCATCGAGTATTAATGATAGAAGTCAGGATATTGCCAAAAACCCCTTCCATTCCTACTCTCCTCCTCCGGATACTCGAGAACAGATCGGCCCGGCGCAGGAAAATATTAACGTGTTGGCATGAGTTTAAATTTCCGGGAGCCAAATTGAATCGCGAACAAGTCATGTGACACCCCCCTACTACAATCTCCACCCACACCGGTTATCCTGAAAACCATCCCGGGAAACTCTCTCTCTCTCTCTTTTACTCTTGCTCTTGTCACAACGTCTTTTTTTTTGTTGATGCTGTGATTTGCATATACACACAAGCTTAACTAAATGAAAAGTAAATAATAAATAAATATGTCAAATAATAAAAAAAATTAACTGTTATTAAACATTTTGTCACTTTTTTAATATAAACGAGAAATAAAATTAAATTTCAATTACAAAAATATAATAAACAGGAAAGCAAGTGACTGACAAATAGAAAAATGGAAAAGTGTGTGTGAAATTTTGCTTTCGTGATATGAAAGAAAGTCTTTCTTGAATCGAATTGTGGCTAGAGACGAAAAATTAATTTATTTCGAGAACTCAAACGCAAAAGAGCTTTTAAAACAGGTAATACTCAACTCCAAAATTTTAAGCATACTTTGACGAAGAGCGCCATGATTGAACACGGGAAAGTGGTTTTATAGTATCTAATACTGTGAAACAAGTGGCTCATTGCTAGCTCCACTTACGGTACTCACCACGTGACCTTTTTCGACTATTCATTGTTTTCATCAATATACTATCGATATAAAACAGTACCTAGTTCACCCAGCCGCCGTTCGGTCATTAAAAAAAATTATTCCTTATTATCGGGTTTGGCTTCACCGAACCAAATAATTTAAAAGAACATAAAATAATCATAAAACATATATACCTTAAACGTATGTATTAATGCCCTGAAAGACAGAAAAGTATGGCCTGTTGATATAACAATATATATTTCATAATTTGATTTAATATAATATATTTTGTATTTACGAAAGCACTGTCTGACGTAGTTGATGACATCATTTAGATTTCTTATTTTAAATTAAGAAAAAACTAATAAACGTTCTGAAACAAATTCAAATAATTTAAAAGCATGTATTAATGTAATAAAAACAGATATGGATATAACGTAAATTTTTTTAATTTTACTATATTTATAATATATTTTGTATATAAGAAAGCGTTGGCTGGCGTAATTGGTTTAAATTAAGAAAAAAACAATAAAGATGATTTTAATTTAATCTAATATTTATCTTATTAGTCTAGAAATACCTTGTATGTATATATATACATTATCTTTCTTTCTGATCTTGAAAATTGTCAGCATATTATTTATTATATTTTAAAAATAATTTGTTTCTTTAATTTTCATATAAAATAATAATTAAAGTATATATTATTTAATAAATTTGATCTAATAATACTAAATTATATTATATTAATTAAAATGAGACTTTAAGAATAAATTATAAATAATATAAATAATATCTATGATATTTGATTATCTTATCTATCTATCTAATCTTAGCTAAAATTGTATATATGTATATATATATATATGTTTGTATGTTTGTTTGTAAATGGGTTCTCAAAAACCGCTCTAACGATTTTTTTGAAATTCACACCAGAGATAGTATTTATAAAGAAAAATTGAGTTTTATTGAACACATCTCTGGAAAAATTCATCTTTATTAGTTTTTATTTTTTAATTTAAATGTATATATGTGACGTCACAGCCACCGCCTGTGAAATATATATCTATTCTTAAAATAAAATTAAAAATATTTATATTATATTCATATTTGTTTTTTATTTAATTAATAGATACATTTAAATTATTTGAAATTGTTTCACAACGTTTAGAAGATTTATCTTTATTCGATTCGATATAGGAGAATTAAATGACGTCATCAATTTATTATAAAACGACTCCGTAAATACAAAATATTATACTATACTAGCTGTTCATTTAGTATATTAAATAAAACATTTATATGTTTTTGTGTTCTTACTTTTAATATATTTTAATTTAATCAGTAAATTAATTATATATTATTATTGTAAATGTTATATCTATCTATCTCTGTGCTCTTCTAGAAGTGTCCCTTCATATATTGTGTATCTACCCATAATAATATCTTACTTACTTGAAAATGAAAATCAATTATGAGATCAATTATTTAAAATTATTTATTCATATAATCTTGAATGTTTTCAGTGTTTTATAAATAATTTAAAAAATAATTAATTAGAGCAAAAAATATTTAAAAATAGATATTTATTTAAATCAAATAAAATTATTTAATTTACAGAATGAAAATGTTTACAATATTGTCTAAACATTTTTTCTTTATATAATTTTATATTATATATAACACTAATTACAGTAGTTATAATATATGGGAAATTTGACCGCCGATTTGACCATGTTCCCAACCGAATTTTAAAAAACAAGACCACTTTACAATTACACTATTTTAACCTCAACTCAAATCCAAAATCAAAATTTAAAAAATCGAAAATTTTTGGCGACAGACACACATATATATAGATTTTATAAACGAACTAAAAGTTCGTTGAAAATTGTAAAATTTTTAAAGTATATAATAATAATTGTATAAATCTGTTAAAGGGTCGAGCGATAGCTGGGTGTCCCAGGTATTGAAATGAAAATCAATTTATTTTAATTAATTTGAAACATTTTAGGAAACAAATTTTTAATGGGTCATTTTTAGAAATCCCATTTAACAAATATAATAAAAAATTAAAAAATGTAAAATTTTTAAAGTATATAAAAATCTATTGTATAAATTGGTTAAAAGGTCGACCGATAGTTTGGTGTATATCAACACGCCTGCTTTTCTATTTGTATGTTATTATTTGAATGGCGATTCGGTGAATCAGGTATTATTATTGAGGACCCCAGATTTGATTTGAATAATATTTATTGACAAGTGTTGATTAAATTCAGTATGTAAGATATAAATTAGTTAAAAAAATTTGACTTATACAGTCCTTTTGAGGTTCTAGTCGCGAATTAAAAAAATATTGCGATGCTTTTTAGTTTACATGATTGAAAATTTAAATAAAGTAGATATACTTATATATTGTAATTTCTCTGATTTCTTTCCCCGATCCATTATCCATTTATTGTTTCAATTTATAAAATAGAAAGAGTTAAAATTTATTCTAAATGAACATTATGTATGCAGATTGTTCCAATTCTTTTTTTTTTGAGTAGTTGATGTCTATTCCATTGATCTTAATTACTAGGAAGTGAATAGTAGTAACAAAAACGGAAATCAAACGCCATTTCGTTATTAGTTTAGATCTCCCTAATAAATTTCGACTGATAATAATAAGCGTGATAAGAGAAATTAACGAACGGTCCGTTAAATTCTAATATTAAAACGTGACTGGGATGGATCCATTCTTTTATCCATCATCCATATTTCCATTCATTAATGCTTTTTTCCACCCGGGAGGCAAAAGGAGATTCTAGAAACTACCCTCCTCATCGTCCCGGCTGACCTTCCTACTGATTTGCATCTCTCATTTCCCGTTTCGGGAGCTTTAATTGACTTGGGCTGCTGCCTTTTGTCTGGCCAATTCGCATTATACGATTACGTTCACGTTACGTTACGTTATATTATATTCGCTTCAGCTCACTTGGACGGACATCAAATTATTCAACATCTTCCCAACTAGGTTTCACCTATCTCTTTCTCTCTCCACTCCCACCCCATAACCTACACACCCTCATCGACTTTCCATATTTCCATTTTATAATTGTACCCTCGTAGAATCATTCTCCCATTTACGCCGATTCATCAACAAATCAGATAAGTTGTTGTTGTTGGTTCTCCATCTGTCGCGTAGATTGGATTTCATGAAGCATCCACTCATTCGCTTCCCTCTGCCTTGAATCTTATTTTATTTTATATGATTTTTTTTTATAGGTTTAATATGCAAAAGAGAGAAAGGTAGGAGTAAAATGATTCCATTTTTGCATATCACCCAGAGCCATCTTTTAACTTTAATTAACTTTCAAATCAAAATATAAATCTTGTTAATAACAATTTTATAATATTTCTATATATAAATAAACCTATATATATATATATATATTACTAAAAGATTGATCTTTTTAATTAAATATACTCAAACTAGATTAATTTTTTAACTTAATATTTATTAACTTTTCATAAATATATTATTAATTGTATTATTAATTGGTTGAAATTTTGTATGAAATTGATTTTCATTTATTTGATTTATACATAAAACTAAAATTAACCTTTTTGAATAATTTAGTCACACAATAATTCAAAATTTAAATAAATTCAAATATTTGTTTTTTTTAATTTAAAAACGATTTAAACTGAGACATATTAATTGGTATATAGAAATATTGAATTTTCTTTGTGAGATTAGATTTGTTCCATTTGGCCTTAATCTTCATTGATATTCTCTTAAGATTAAATGTTACTTTTATTATTATCTAATAAATATATATTTTTATTATAAATTGAATAAAACGTTATTGGTTTAAAAAATAATCAAGTATTCACTACTTTAGTTTTATACCCCTAATATTTAAGTTTATTTCATTGAAATCAATTTTTAATAAAATTTTCTACATTGTTGCTTAGTGTTAATGAAAAATCATTCAAAAATAACATATACTACTGATTTTAAAGTTTTAAACAATATTCCGTATGATAATAATAATAATAAACTTTTGCTTTCATACTATAGAAAAATATGAATTTTAAAACAATATTATTATTTTAATACTGAAAATTTTTTTGAATTGGTGCCAATTTTTAACGATGAAAATAAAATTATGACTTATAGATATCAGTAAAAAAATTTTTTTAGATACTGAGCTTTATTATTTTTAATAAAACATTTTTTTTATCAATAAGTCTCTTATAATAATTTTTATTTAGAGATTTTATCCAACATATTTTGTATTCTTATATTGGTTACACCATTATTTCCATAAATTAAATCTTAGGAAAACGATGCTATATTATATGAATTGATTATATTCACTTATACTTTTTAATAATAAAATACTTTATTCATTCTTACAGTTATTTTTTATGTAATAATAAAATTAATTATAATAACTAAAAAATGTAAAACTAAACGTCTAAAATGTTTTGAATTAAAGACAAAATAGTGTTAAAAAGTTGTATAATTGAAAAAATTATAATTATTACAATAAATATTTAATTTAAAAATGAAACTTATTTTTAAACTAAACAAAATATCATTGATATATATATATATATATATATATATATATTGATCCGAATTATCTAATCAAATTAATTTATTTAACCATTTTAAATTTCTGGTCTCTTTAGACTTTTAATGAAATCTCAACCCTCCCTAATTTTCATTTCATCTCACCCCCGACTCATCTCGCTCTCTCTTTATTGGTAATTGAAATATTCATCGGCACCTTTTAAAAGAAAGGGCTTTTTGCTTTAAGTCGCGGAATTTAATCAGTCCCGTCCCCTTAACGAATCTTTAGTGGTGTCGATTATTAGCCCCAATCCTTGCAACAGATGGCACCCCAACCATTGCGTGTTAATTGCCCTAAAAAAAAGGAAAAAGGGTTGCCGCCCTTCCACTTGTACACTCATTAAAACCCAATCCCTAAGTCTTAAAAAGACAATCTCCCCCCTCCCACTATTTCTCTTTTTTTATCTCTACGGTTTAATTTTAATAACTCCCTCCTGTCTTAAAGAATTTGTCTCAATTAACATTTGCATCCATTTTAATTTTTTTCTTTTCTTCCTTCTTCTATACTACTTATTTAAGCCCCTTCATTTCAAAACCACTTCATCTGGTTAATTTTCAACACTCTCTCATTTCAATTTATTTTTTTAATCCCTTTAATTATTCATTTAGCCAAGATTAAAACGTTTAAATATAAGGTGACTCAGAAAAAATGAAACCTATATTTTTATTTTATTTGTTTATATACCATTTGATAGATTATTAAAATATTTTACATATTTTAAAATTAATTTTTGATCTCTTTATTAGTATAAGAATATCCAATCAATTTGATAATACTAATTCCGGCATGGTTTCTCATTATATTGTCACAAATTAATTAATTCACTATTCAATTTCTATAATATATGAACCTATATTGGATATATATATATATAATTTCGCTTTATGTGGATTTCTATTAATTTCCATGATCAAATGTTCATTAATCAGCTGAATTTCTTAACACTCAAAGTTTAAAAATATATTTATTAATATAATGAAATTTTTTTAAAAACAAAAAAAAAATAAAATAAAATATTTAATGGTATAAAATGATTAAATAATTAATTTATTTTTATCCCTTCAAATTAAATTTAATTTATGCTGATAATAATTTTAATATAAACTATTTCACTAGTTGAATTTGTATGTATTAAGAAAGAAAAAGACTCTTCAATGGTTTATTGGTTAGCAAGTCAGTCTACCACAGTGAAGACTCGAATTCGTGCTTAAAGAAATTCAATAATTAGTATTTTTCTTTAAAGATCTGCGTGATTCTCAGGGTCTCTCCTCAAACAATAATAATAATTAAGAAAGAAAAAATCAAAAATCTTTCTTCTTGTAGAATACAAACTTTACGGATGAACATAACATTATTATTTTAATTCCTTAAAATTTAGAAATAAAAAATCGGGAGGTAACAATAAAATAATGCAGCTCATACTTAAGATATTATTGCAAGGATGCATGCAATTGTTACTTAATGATAATTTTCAATGGCACCAATTGAAAGAAAATATATGCTTAAAAACTTGTATAAAACATTAAAATGTGGCATTATTGAATTACACATCTATTATATTTTTATTTATTTATATTTTTGTGTGTACTTTTGTATTCGGGTTATAAAAACCTTCAGAGTCAAGAATTTTTTCTATTGATGATTTTTTTTTATTTGATATTCAAATGTAATAATAATAAAAATGGAGATATATATATTCGTATTTTATTTGAAATGTATTGCAAAAGTAATCATCCCTTTTCTATTAATATAATCTTCATGTTCTCTCTTCTAATATATATAATATATAATATATATATGTACATTGTATATTAGAAAGAGAGATACGAAATATAGTTATATCTTGTCTGGGTAATTACACCCTCATCTCTCTGTCTGTCTTTCGACCTCGCGATCTTGTTAATTTCCCTAGCGAATGAATACATATAGCACGTGAATGGTGGAGGGGGTTGAGTTTTTGAGGGGGGTGGCTCACAGGCTTTGTGTAATCAAAATCAACAGGGCAATACAGATATATATATAAGAACATCAAGTTCAACGAGATTAACATATGAATTCAAAGTTGGAACATTGCTATGAGAGAGGGCAGGAAGAGGATGGGTTAAGGGTGGAATGGGGGGTAACAGCCTGGGGGTTTATTAAGTCATTCGTGAGAGCATGACGACGTTGACGACGACGACGACTCGTTAGACGTGCAATATATGTAGTAATAGTATCGCCCAGGCGCCTCATTTGACTCCCCAACTTTCTCACCCCCTTAGGGCAAGGGTTGATGGTTAGAATATAATTGCAAAAGGGTTGAAACTCGTGTAATGCACCAAGAGATATAGATATAATATATATCCATATTCAAAACGACATGGAACGGAAACTCGACGAGAGGAGGCAAAAGGGATTGAATGAGGAGACAAGGCAAAGGGTTAATTCAAGGGATGATGAATGAATACGGGCCAATTATTTAACAGGATTTCTAAATTAGCATCATAATTATTGTTCAAAAAAATTATTGGAGATTATTTTTATTTTTTTTTAAAGGAATCCTCCTCCTTAACGCTTTAATCAGAGTTTATTAAGCATCTATTCAAAAATAATTACAAGCTATTGTGAAAGTGGAAGGGCATCTTTCATTTTTCTTAACGAGCCTGATATATAATAATAATAATAAATAGAATGATTATCTTAATGAAAAACATTGAGTAAGAATATTAATTTAATTTAATATGTTCATAAAATATAACGATATAAAAGCTCACATTGAAAATTAAGTTATAAAATGAGATCTGGAGTATCTCCACTGTCTCGCAAATTTTAATTGGATTAAATAACATATATTATATTTAAATTAAATTTAATTAATTATAAATTATAAATTTTAAAATTAATAAATAATATTTATTAAAACAGCGCGTCTTTGGCTCTTTGTTGATAGCACGACATCACGTGCTGGCGCGTGATTTGCAGTGTTAAAAAAAATAATTCCGGTCCTTTCAGCCATTCAATCAAGCTGAAATTCTATATTTAGCAGTTTTATACAATTTTTATCATGTGAAAAACTATCATACATATATCTTTATTTTTACGGTCAGTTTAGTGCATACTTGTCTAAAGTGCGGCCCAAAACCCTTTGAGATGTGGCCCAAACACAAATTATGAAAATATTTAAATTTACTCATTTTTACTAAAAAATATTATTGTTTGCAATATTTTGAATGTTCATTTATAATTTTATACATATATCTAATTCAAATAAAAATAAATATAATAAAAAGAAGTTATTTGATTTTAATAAAACTATATATACAGTAAAACCTCTCTATAAGGATATTCTCAAAACACTGTTAAAAACAATGTTTATTGTGAATTAAAATGAATGAAGTAACTATTAGACGTGTCCTTATAGAGAGGCTTTACTGTAGTTAATTTTATTTCCATTGGTTGAAAAAATATTTATGTGCGGCCCAGCATATTTTTTTTTTGCAATGTGGCCCACCATTGGTCATAGTTTAGACACCCATGGTTTAGAGCAGTGATTCTCAACCTGGGCGATCGACATCTTAAAGGGGGCGATTATTTGACTATACGATTTTGGGGGGCGATAAGTTATTTTTGGGGGGCGAAATCATTTTCAACTCTAAAATAAGTTGACCTGTGGCCAGGTCCGAACCGACAGACGGTTTGAAGTAAATTAATTTCCAGCTACAGAAACAATTTCAAATAATTTTAATATATCTATTAATGTAATAAAAAACAGATATGGATATAACATAAATATTTTTAATTTTATTTTATTTATAATATATATGTAAGACCAGGCTGTGACGTCATGAATGGCTGGATGACGTCATATAATTTTAATTAAGAAAAAACTAATAAAGATGATTTTTCTCGAGTATAAAACCAGTACAAAGTGCATGATTCGTGGTGATATGTAAAAAATCTCCTTATATGAAATTTGGTGTGAAACCAATACCTCCCTTACTATCGTCGGTCGGTAAAAAAGGTAAGATGATTTTGCGAACAGGCTTTTTAAACATTTCCTCTTTTTTCAATTTTTTCAATATGGTTCTAAAAAAAAGGTCAATGATTTTGCAATCAGGTTCTGAAACTCGATTTTTCAATATGGCTCTAAGTATCACTTAGTGTACCTACTGTATAAAAACTTTTGAATATTATTTAGTAGTTTAAAATTAGTTGAATTATCGTATAAAAGAAGGCGCAACTGTCTTCCGCCTTCTTCATCAAGATTGAGCTTTTTCGATGCTTAATCACTTGTCGTTTGATGCCTCTTCGATTCGGACGACTCGTCACACTTGCTTTTCGATATCTTTTCGTTTCGGACGTCTTCGTCACACTCTCGTTATTTCGTATAATTCGTCGGAAGCCATCTTTTCATTTCGTTTTCTCTCTTTCGTATTTAATTCATCTCGTATTGGGTTCATATTTCTTCGTTTTTTGTATTTAAATTTCATTGATTAAAATCCTTCGTAATTATCCAATTCGTAACAAATAGTACCTTTGGATAATTAACTTGTAATTTCTAATTCATATCAAATAGAACGATTAGATCATAACTTATCATTTTGTCGTTACTCTCTCGTAATATATTTATAACACGAGCTGTGTTCAATCATCGAAACTACCTCAGATTAAAGGTATTTATAAATATATATATTTTCTTATAATATTTCGAATTGTTAATGTTTCAAATAAAATATTAATTTTTCAAATATTCTTGTATATAATAATCTCATTTTCGTTAAATATTCTTGTATATAATAATATTATTTTCGTTAAATATAATTGTATATAAAACCTAATTTGTTGTCTTTGATTTATTATAGATATTAATATATATAATTTTCGTTGTCTTTTACCCGATAGCAATTCAGGGGAGAATTGGCGAACTCCTGCAAATCTTTGTAATTATTTAATATAGATATTTTAAATCTACAAGGGATGAAGAGAAGTTTCCACATGGACCATTTTTGAAATAAATATCCCCGTCTAACCATTTCAGAAACCCGGAAATTCTCTTAAAACAGGAAAATTCCTATACACCTACCTTATATTAGGGATTATCATGCAATTTTTATCTGTAAAAATTTATAGGGGGGGGGGCGAATTAAGAAGCGGGTCTTACAAAGGGGGCGATTGGTCTAAAAAGGTTGAGAAACCCTGGTTTAGAGGAAAAAAAATGAAAACGTGGTAGGTAATGACCCACTTCCGGATGAGCTACATTGCTCAAAATTTGATAGAAAACCACGAATTTTGAATAATGTCGGTTTACCAAATTTCATTATTCTAGCTCAAACCTTTTTTGCGTAATCTTGTCTACATATACACATACACACACATACATTTTTCTCAATCTTAGTGAAAACGACTCAGGGGCCTTCAAAACGTATAAAAACACCAAAATCTCGACATCGAAAATTTTTGTAATCGCAATACTGGCGAGATAGTAAAAAAAAATTATGGACTAGTTGTATTAACAAAATAAAATGTGATTATTTATTAGATCTAAAAAGTCATATACAAGAAATTTTTTTTTCAAATTTATTTGTAGTTTGGTTAATTTATTTATTAATTAAATTTATATTATTACAGTGTTTTATTTAACTTGCTTGGTTGTCTGTCTAATCTAATAACTCATTTTAACACAGTTGCAAAAGACCAATCGAACTAAAACTTTGCACACTTCAGATTTGGATGACAATACATGAATATGAAATAAAGTTTTCATTTTCTTAATTAATTAATTATTAATTAATCCTTCTGTATTGTTCAAATCTGGTAACTCATTTTTAACATAGTTGCAGTTTACCAATCGAACTAAAACTTTTCACACTTTTCAGATTTGGATGAGAAAACATGAATATGAAATAAAGTTTTCATTTTCTTAATTAATTTATTAATTAATAAATTTTTTCCCATCATTAAATATCATTTATAATCTCAAAGTATATTCAAATAAAACTTTAAACCTTAAAAATTTATTTACTAAAAAATTAAAAAGAAAATAAATAATTAAAAAAATTAAGTTACAGTGTTTTATTTATAAATGCACTAAAAACTAGAAAATAATTTTTCTCTTCGCCTCAATAAGTATATTCTTCTTCATGATAGGGCTGTACAATGGTCCGCCTATTTAGCACTTCAACAACAATGGTCTAGATTCTTTGAATAAAGATCCTAATTAAAATGAATTAGTTAATTAATTTTCTAGGGATCTCTCAAATAAAACGCTTGCAATTAAATTAAAAATGGTGACAAAATTAAAAATTAAATCCCTAATTTTTTTTAATTATTTATTTTTTCCAAATTAATTTGATAAATTATTATAATTTTTAATAAGATTATTGATTTTGTTTTTTAAGAGTTGTGTGAAATTTTATAAAAATATTATAATTAAAAACTATTCTGTTATTGGTATTTTTTGTGATATTTAATTAGATAACATCAAATTACCATATAAAATGGACATTATTTTTTTCATTTAGTAATGGCAAAAAAATTTTCTTTTTCATTTATTTTTTTTTCTCATTGATCCGCGGTTGTTGCTGATTTTCCATCTTATATAATATATATATAGCCTTAGACTAGGATGCGCTTTTTCAATTGAATGAAATATAGAATAAATAAAACCATAATAAAGTCAACTTGGAAAGAGAAAGAGAGAGAATGATTTTGTTTCTTAAAGGTATACGTATAGTGGTACATTCAGAAGGCCCTTTTAAACCTATTCACATGGATCGTATGTTTTAAATAAAAATCGATTTGATTTTCAATCTTATCGAGCTTAGAAGGCTATATTTTCCATAGGATGAGACAGTGACGGAGTCAGACTAAAAGATTGGTGGAATGGGTGAGTTTTGGAATGGAGAGAGAGAGACAGTTCACTTGAAAAAATTCACTTCATCATATATATATATATATAAATAGGATATTCGTCTCTTTCTTTCTACGTTTATCTTTCGATTTATTCGAATACAAAAATGGAATGATATTAGATTTCTTTTAATAGATGCATATTTGGTTTCCACATATGGACTCATATATAAATATATATTTAGATGAAAATAGAAAGAGAAAATATCAAATTTATACAAATATATACGAGTATATATAAAGAAAATACTAACTTGCAAATCAAATTGGATATATATTTTTTCACCAAAATATCAACCATGAAATAGGAGTTTCTTAAATGATAAAAAATAATTAATTGAACTATTGATTATGGTTTTCATTTTAAGAAAATATATAATAATACACTTTAATTATATTAAACGTCCTTCGCACCTATGTAGGGCCTCTTAAAGGTATTCGTACAGTAGTATATTCAGAAGGTCCCTGTACCCCCATAGTAGTACATATTATTAATTGGTTGAAATTTTGTATGAAATTGATTTTCATTTATTTGATTTATACATAAAACTAAAAGTAACCTTTTTGAATAATTTAGTCACACAATAATTCAAAATTTCAATAAATTCAAATATTTGTTTTTTTAATTTAAAAACGATTTAAACTGAGACATATTAATTGGTATATAGAAATATTGAATTTTCTTTGTGAGATTAGATTTATTCCATTTGGCCTTAATCTTCATTGATATTCTCTTAAGATTAAATGTTACTTGTAAGTTGAGGCCTACCCCAGACTAATTCATGAAATAACTAAATTTCTAAATTTGTCTAGAACAATTTCCGATTTTTAAATTTTAAAATAGAAACAGAGGAACAAGGAGAGATTCTTATTAAAAATGTATAAATAGTATATTATTATTAATATGAAAATAATTTTGATAAATTTATCAAATTATAATTTTATTCTAAATTCTCAAAGAATACCTACATTTTAATATTATAATTAAATATACAAATTCTAACGTATTGTAATTGAACACTTATTTCTGAATTTAGTTTATTTTAAAAAGAATTTATTAAACATAATAAATAAAAAAAGAAATCTTTAAATAAATTATAATGATATATAATGATTTGTGGATTTAAAACAAATTCAAATAAGTTGACATTTGCCAGGCACAGAACCGACCGACGGTTCGAAATAAATTAATTTCCATTTATAGAAACAATTTCAAATAATTTAAATGTAAATCTATTAATGCAATAAAAACAGATATGGCCATAACATAAATATTTTTAATTTTATTTTATTTATAATATATAAGGAGACGCTGGCTGTGACGCCTTGTAGGGTTGGGTGACGTCATAAAATTTTAAATTAAGAAAAAACTAATGAAGATGATTTTTCCCGAGGATAAAACCAATAAATTTCCTCATGTGAAATTTGTTGTGAAAATAACCCTTCCATTCCTGTCGTCGATCGGTAATACTACTAGTTCCAGTTTCCGGATATTCACCAAAAGTTGATCAATTCATCATAGTGATGCATTAAGTAAATATACCAAATTTTATCAAAATCCGTTGATCAGTTCAAGCTATACACCTCTTTAAGGACGGACAGACATCATGCTAAAAATACCTTTTTCTGTTAAGAAAATGCATGATTCGTGGAGATTTGTACAAATCTCCACATGTAAAATTTAGTGTGAAAACAATACCTCCCTTACTATCGTCGGTTTGTAAAAATTTACCTAATTTTAACACGTTCCCGCCGGCACCATAATTTGTTTATTTATCCAAGTGGCGGCGCTCTAACTTATGGTTTTTATTTATCTGGTGGCGTCAAATTTTCATGTTTTTTCCTACAGGACGGCGCATTTATTAATGTTTTAATCCAAATAATATGAACATATATGGCATAAATATAATAATACAAGAACAAATAGATAAAAAAAATAACAAATAAAAGTTAAAAAAACAAATATGCGAATAAAATCCGAAAATATTCATGAAATGTTGTTTCTGGGTTGTTTTCACGTATTTTTATGAAATTTCAATTTCGACGTTTCGGTGACCATTTAAACGCCATAATTATAGAGAAGTGAATTTTGGGATTCTGGGTCTTAGTATGCGTGATTTGTCTAAAAAATCATATTTTGATTTTTATATACTCTATAAATCATTTGCGTTCTTAAAATATAAGATAAATTGAAGATACAAGAATTTTTAAATTCCGAGCAATATGCAAACACCATAAAATATATAAATATATAGAAAAAATTTCAAAAATTAATTCCGTTACTTTCAGTGATTCAATCAATACTTATTGATTATTTATTAAATTAAAAGACTATAAATATAAAAATTTTTTATAAAATTTCATGCAATAAAATTGATAGGTTAAGAACTAAGAAATTAATCTTTTATTATTTTTCACTGTAATATACTTAAATCAAAGTATTTATCAAAATTTAAAAAAAATTTTATTAAATTTACATATTATCAATCAAATCCAAAATGGCGGATTATATTAGAAGAAATAGTGTTACTTGATAATGAAGTGTTTTAGTGTGGTATGTATGTAAAGAGCGAACAGACAGACAGACAGAGAGACAGACGCCAAGTGAAGTTGAGAAAAACGTTATAATAACCAATAAAAATAAAAAATATAAGACAAGATAAATTTATCTTCATTCATGTTTTTTTTATAAATATCTCATTAATGGTGTTTTAATTTCTTCATTATTAATTTTTTTTCTAAAAATGAGTTTATTTTTTAATCCACCCATCCTGAAACTGACAAGAGGGGATTATTTTCATCCCTTGTTATATTTTTTGCCCTCTTCCAACGCCTGCAAAGATAACACGTCAGAGCTACTATATTGAATTTTTAATTTATTTTTAATGAAAAATTCAAAAGAACGAGTATAAAAAATTAACAAGAGCGAATTATTATTATAATCTAATATTTTTTTTATTTTATATTTTTTTTAATAAAAAAAAGTCTCATCCCTTGTATATGATTGGTTAATTCTCCTCTTTACTTGATTGTTATCAATTAATTACTGTTTCATGATAAGATGGATTTTTTTTTTGTAAAAATATCGTGGATAATTGAAAAAAAATGAGATAATCTTAATTTTTTTTTTAATTGAAAAAGTTTTTTCGTATTAATTTTCCTTTATTTATTTATTTTTTCTCTTGAGAACGTCAGGATCATGAAAATTTGTTTAAATACTTAATTTAATTAAAAAAAAATTATATATATATTTCATCATTTTTTTTCTTCTTTCTCTCTCCTTTGACTTTATCATTAATTATAAAAAAGAATTAAAAGAAAGAGATAAGAAATTATTTTGTCTCTTATATTATTAAAGCAAAAAATGCCTCATTAAAAAATAAATCCATTTAAATGCTTATACTATTTTCGTTCTTCCATTCTCTTCTCTAAATTTCGATAAATTAAAATATTATATTATAATTTTTTTTTTTTTTGTTTTATTAAATGAATCTTCCAAGTGGAATTTCTGATTGCCAATTTAATTTTTTTATCCTATTTTTATTTTGCTAATAAAAAAAATATAAATAAAATGAAATTAATTACGAAATATTTTTAATTACCATGATATAAATAAAATGAAAGCGATAAATAAAATTAATCAAATATTTAAAAACAAAAAATTTGATTAATTTAGACCAAATTGAATGAAAATAAATACATGTATAAATTGATTTAATTAAATGAAAAAATAATTTGGATTGTGAATATAATATAATATATCATGTGTTTACATTAATTATTATCTATAATTATACTTAAAATTTATATAAATTAAAGTACAAGGATATATATGAATTTTTAATTAAATTAAATTTCTTTATGATGATTTTCGACTTATTTTTTTATTTTAATTTAATTAATTTGAATACGTCGATTAATATTATTTTCTATATGCATACAACTTATTTACGAATATTATTATTACCCTTATAGTACCTTTATAGAAATTTTTTAAAAATATTTAGAAATGTAATCGTATAAGTCAAATTATACAATCATTATAATATTGTTAATAATCATTAATAGATTAATGAGATTTAGTTTAGAATTAAGAGTTTCAATTCTTCTTTAATATTCCTCTCTCTACCAGACAATGCTTAAGGCAAGTAAAAAAATTAATAATATATTAACTAAAGAAAAAAATCTGTCGTTTGAACAGATTGAACTCAGCTTATTTACTTTTTACAATATATATTTAATTCCAATTTAGAAAACATACAGAATTTTTTATAAAAAAAAATTAATTATATGGATACACATAATTTTATAATAAACCTTGAACTTTTACTTTGTATTTAGAGAAAAATATAATTATAGCTTTTGAATAATATTTTTAATACAAGTGGCATTGCTTTGATTGTCCTGTCAGTTTGCAGATGGCTAATGCTCCAATTAAAATCGATGGCCGAACCTCTCCTCACACCTCCCCTCTCAATTCCTCTATCTCTTTTGTATTCACTAATTCACACATTCATTTGTAAATTAACATGATTAATAGAAGGATCAATTTGTGGATTATTTTTTTTTATATTTTCAATTTGATTAACATTTCATTGATAAAATATCATTAATTAATTATAATTTAAAAATTTCGTATTTTTTAAAAATAAGGATTGAATTTATTTTATTGTATTTCCACAAAGATAATTTTTATAATGGATTATATATTTTATTTAAAATTTCACAAATTTATTAAAAAAAGAGTGTCTATAGGAGCAATAGTGAAACTAAATATGTGCCCATAATTATGAAAGTGGACTAAGTCATATATTTCTTGTTTCGAAATTGCATTGCATTTGAATAAATAAAAAAATATTCTTATATTATGCGGCATTTAAGTTATAATTTTCTTAGTTTTCACTAATGGAAATTTATTATGAAAATTTGTGTGAATTTCACATGAAAATGTTTTGAAAGCTTGAATTGACTTAGACCACTTTCATAATTATGGCACTATGTATATTGTTTACAATTTAATTTCTTAATTTTATATTATTAAGAAATTTTTCGTTTTTAAAAATTAATGTTGAATTCTACTTTATTATATTATTTTTATTTGTTAATGTTTATTTTTGTTTCAAATAAATAAAAATATATCTTATATGTAATAAGTCGTTTTATTAAGAATTCTTTAGAGAATAAAGACCTTTAAGTCATTATAATCCATTATAAATTAACGCTACCCAAGTATTCCTCAGTTGTTTTAATTTTATCAGTGTATTTTATGATGAAAACTTGATTATAACAGTAATATATATTTTCTTTTGCAGATTTGGGCAGTTTTATATAAATACTGAGGAGGTGACATTCTATTGTGGAAATCACACATGTTATCAGAGGTAGATATTATTTATTTTTTAATTATATCTATATATAGTATTTATATAAAAAGTAAAAAGTTGGTTTTACGTATTTTTATGAGATTGGATTCACGACGTTTCGGTGTTAAATTTTCTACCATTACCAAGAGAATTTTAGGAAAAGAGTTTTGAGGATTGCTAAAAATGTCTTTTGGTTACACAGACTAAGACATGGAAACTCAAATTTCCCAAAATGCCTTCATGGAAATCTAAACGAACATGTATATGATCGTTTAGTTATATTGGTATACATATATTTATAGACCGATATAAACTACCTATATATTTTTAAAATTGTTTAGAAATGTGGTTAGTTGATTAAATTATTTAAATTAATTTAATAAAATACATATAATAAACAAAATAATATAATTATATACAAAAATAGATTTACATTGAAGATATATAGGTTTAATGTTTAATATAATTAGTTGTAGTTATAATAAATATATTAAAAACCGAATTCAACTGTTGTAATTAGTCCCTTGGGTATTAAAATGTACAAATTTATCTTTTTATTAAATTTTTTCCATTTATTCAATTTCTATGTCTGATTTGACAGTTTTAGTTTTAATGTTATAATAACCATTTTAAAAGAATCTTTAAACTTACTCATTATAATAACTTTTGATAATTAATGATTTTGAATATTTATTGAATATATTTATAAGTTGAAAAAGTTGAAAAACTATAAAAATAAAAAAAAATATCTATTGTAAGTTACAAATATATATTTTGTTACAATAGAAGATTTATTGTTATACATAATTTAAAATGATTTCCCATTCATTTCTTTCCAACCCCTTTCCTTTACTAACCCTTGTAATATGTTTTGTAATTATGTCAACCTCCATTCTCTGAATCTCTTCTACACCAACATTTGTTATAATTTAAAATGATACAAATCTAGTTTTAAATGGTACTAACTAGCTAAATCTTTTTTTTTATCCTGACCAGGAAATCAAGACAAAGGACCCATCAGGGTCCAAAAGTCCTTCTAACTCTGGGAAAAAAAGGGGGAGCGCGTAAGGCGGATATCTAGACAATTAATTTCCAACATGGCGCATCAAGTCTCCCGCTTTTTTTTCTATCTCTTTATTCTCCATTAAACCCTATACACAAGTCAGCCGAGGGCCAAGGGAAAGTAAGGACCTTACCTAATCTACAGCTAATGTGACGTTTGTTTTTACTCTACCATGATGAAGACGAATCATTATAGATATAAATGGACCAAAAACATCCACAAAAAAAAATTAATCAAATTAATGATACAAAAATAAATAATACTTAATACGACTACTTTTATTAATTTATTATTTAATTATTTAACTGGGTGGGTAGAGGTGTCTAAAATAAAATAAAAAATTGTTTACAAACTTTAATGTATAACGTTAAATATAATATTATATTTTTAATTTATATATATTAAATAAAAAAAAAATGAGGATGCTAGCTTAGTGTTTATAATCATTGAAATCGAGAGATCGAATCTCAACCAGTTCCCTTAGATATTAGATTTAATAATTAATTTAATATAAAATTCAATGCACGACTAAAATGAACATAAATCCCAAACAATAAAATTAAAAAAAAATTCAAGTTTCATCTTGAAAATTGAAAGAATCATCTAAATTAAAAAAAAAACAGTAATAAATTCAGAATTGGATTCTTTTTGTTTTTAATACATTTTCATAAAAAAAGTATTAAAGACATTAATTTAACTATATTCAAATTCAATTACTAACAAGAATTTTCATGATTTTCGTAAATAAATACTATTTACCATATCAAATATGTATTAAATAATATAATAAATATAAAGAAAACTAAATATATATTATTATTATAATTTAAAACTTCATTAGATTATTATATAGATCATGAAATATTTTTATATAGGTACAGGTTAATGTTCAAAGTGAGGTAAAAAGGAACTACAGATTGAATGACTTAAAATTTAAACTGAAAAAACTACTAAATGAACTAGTAGTTGTTCTCTTAAACATTTTATTGAATAAAGAAAAAGTATTTTTCAAATAAATCGAACGATTGTAGACCACTTCTATAGATTAATTGGAGAAAAATGTTCACTATATAAAAAGCAAAAAATAGAAACACGATTTTATTGAAATTAAAAGTTGTCTACAAATTTATAATTAAAGTATTGGTAAAAATAAGAAAATATAATAAATCACTTTGTATGTCAAAAAAATAACAGTGAATGTATAATAATTAAGAGAATATCAAAAGAAGGCATTGGTAAGTTCAATTTTATAGTATACACACACATATACAATTGATATTAAATATTTTTTTTAATTTATTCTATAAGAGGATCATTTATAATGAACTAAAAAGACTACGTTAATGTCTATCATGCCTGTTTCATTTTATTCGTCACCCTTAATTTTCACTTTCCAATTCATTCATCCATTCTTCATGTCGAACAAATAAAACACACTAATGATTGAAATATTTATCATTTTTTTTTTCCTTTTATATATTATGATGATGATTAAAAGTATATTCTCTCTCTCTCTCTTTCTTCCCAATTGAACTCTAATTGGAGACTCCTCAACGTCGATGCTGATAATACGATTTTGAGGCCCTTTTGACTCACCTCACTCGCGCTATGCAACCCTCCTTAACTTTCCTTCTTTCCCCATTAAGCATCATCATATCCTTTCCGTTTTTTTTTTCTCCTTCCACCCTAAAAGAAACTTGCCTCCAAATCAAAAGCCATATAATTATATCCCTAAAAAGAAAAAAAGAAAGATTCAAATATCTTATATATATATATATATATATATATATATATATATCATCAATTTCAATAAAAATTTTTATATCTTTAATAAATACACATTTATAATAACAAAAAAAATGCGTTTTAAATTATTTCATTTAGTTTATGTATTTATTATAAGATTTTTATTAAGTTATTTACACATAAATTTCTATTATTAAAATTTATACCAGTTATCATAATTACTTAAATTATACACATAACAAATCAATAATAATAGAATAGATATTAAATAAATTATTTGTCATTTTATTTTTAGTCTAAATCAATCTATAATAATATACCAAACATTGTCTGAAACTACATTATTTAAAATTTAATTATTTGAAATAATAAATCTACTTATTATTTTATATATATATATATATATATATCTTTCTTTAGTATATATACAAATTTAATATTTATTGATTATTTAAGAGTGTCATTCCGTGGTCAATGCAGTGCTATTAAACTTAAATTCAAAAAATTTTAAATATGATGTGATTGAATCAAAATAAATAAATATATCAACCTGTTTAATTTTTGTTTGGATCCTTAGTGCCAATAAAAAATATTAATTTTTACATTATTTTATTTGATTGTTATTAATGTTGTTTTATTGGAGTGAGTTTCAATTGGTATTCACTCTCTTGAATTTATATTATATTATGAAAACATTGAACAATGTTATCTGGAATAGGGTATGCTTTGTTTAGCTTTTGGTATATATCGATGGCCAAACAATGTCATTTTGTGGTTTAGATTTGGAAAATTCATGTTTTTCTCATGGGCAACTATATGTTGCATGTTCACGTGTAGGGAAACCGTCAACGATATTTGTGTAATCTAAAGACAGGTTTACTAAAAATATTGTGCACCAATTATTGCTTAATTAAATTGAAATTAAAAGTATTTATAATTCAAAATAATAAATATTATTGTTAAAGATTTAAGACTTTCTGCCCTATCTATCTCATTCATAAGTTTAAGTGTCACATGTTATTTACTAACAACTTTGTAATATACCCATTTGTTACAAACTTGAATAAAAATAATAATAACTTTTAAAATTAATTTTTTTGCGATCTCTGTCAAAAGCATAACAGAGAATGGAGGTCGCCATATTTTTTTTACAAATGGCATCTATGTAAAAAAGCATGGTAGTCCCATGACTGATGTTCACCTACCGTTCCTCTTAAATTGTTTACTAAAATGTAATATAATAAAAACCTTGGTCACAGCAATGCGTGGCCGGGTAAGCTAGTATATATATATATTAGAGTATTTTTTAATAAAAATAAATTCTTAAACAAACAATATTAATAATTTTTAATCATATACATAAACGAAAACTTAACTTGATCATAACAAAAACAAAATGTGTAAAAAATGCAACAATAGGTAATGCCTTATGGCAAAGGTCGCACTGAGATAACCTTCACGAAGTGCCCTCAGTAAATACATACTTTAAATTACACAATTTAAATTATGTCCTACAATATAAATATATATATAGTTAAATAATATTAAATTTTTTAAAGTGCAAATTAGTTATACAAGATTATCAAATAAATTTAATAACTTAATATTTATTTAACTATAATTAAATCTTTACTAATTCATTAATAATTTATAATCAAATTATTTAATATTGTAAAGATTTCTATCTACCATAATGAGGAGTTCTATAGCCATCTTCTCTCTAATACACACACAATATACCTAATATTAATTTTTAAAAACAATCTGTTTATATTGTTAATTAAGTTGATTTGTAAGTGATTTGTAGATAGGGGATGATATATTAAATTATAATTATTATACGAATATCAATTAAATCGAATGGGAATGTTTATGATTCAATATAATTTAGTCTTCTTTTTAGTATTTCATAATTATAATTTGAAATTTGATTACAATTTGTGATTTAAACACTTTATTTTTGATCTTATCGGTGTTCATCACAAGCTTAACAACATTTAATTAATTATCTTTCAATCTAATTTAGATATCTACAACAAATAAAGTAGAGAAATGTTAATTTTAAAGATAATAATTAATTTCCTTTGGACATATGCTCGATTTCTTTTACTAACCTTCTTTATAATCTATCGGCTTTTGATGACTGCTTTGTGTGTGTGTGATTCGTCCCATTATCTAAATTCTTTCCACCCTCCAAATGAGGGTTTTTTGTTTTGTTTAATTCAAATAGTTTTCAAGGGAGTCCTATCTAAATAATAATTGAACAGGAAGCTAAGTAGTTTTCTCTCTCTAATAAACTGGAACCGATGTCGACTAATTGAGGAACGACAGGATGCCTATAAAACACCTGACACATTCTCCTTGTCTACCTGGTTTGAATTTGTCACAAATTAAATTTTCCCTCTTGTTCGTATTTTTTTTTATTTATTAGAACGTAAAGCCTTTTGTAACACTTTGATAATTGGAACTAGAGATAAGCATTTAACTCAATTTATGTTCAAATGCGACATGCTTGTCTTTGAAAATGTTTGTTGAAATTCAGCTGTTCTAATTTGACTGATTCATTAATTTTATTCTATCTAATCAGAAAATTAGTATTATTTAAGCCTGAGAAATATAAATTATTCCAATTTATCAGAGAGGGTGAGAGAGAGAGAAGATAGTAATCTCACTTATCTCATTTAAAATTCTCATACTTATTAATTTTACATTCTAACTACCCCCCCTCCCTGCCTTTGTTTAATATTTTATATGAAGAATATATTTTATAATCTATTTGATAATGTACATTTTTTATGATCTAAACTAGATTATTATTATTTAATGTGATGAAATTCGTCAATAGTTCTTTATTACAATATTATAAGTAGTATATCCATTACAATAATTCACTGTCTAAATCTCTTTATTTACACTTATACACTATTTCCTTATCTCCATTCAGAACAACCTATATCTATTTTATATCCTCTCATCTTCACAAATCATATTTATTAATAATTAATTAGTTAATTAATATCAATTAAAAACGTTTACAAGTTTACATATCAACATTATAATCTAATTTTATTGAAAATTTTTATTTTTTTATATTTTTTTCATCAAAGAGGAAGGTAATTATTATTAAATAAATATTATAAATATTTATTAAAGCGAAGATGTATATATTGCTAAATTTTTAATAAATAAATAACCCGATTATTATCTTTCAATTAGATGTTTCTTTTTCCTGTAAATAATAGATGGTGAGTTGTTTCCTTTTTTGGGGTCGGCACGAGCGTGTGGTCTGCGGTCCATAACAACTGCACAAATATATAGTAAATAATACGCTTGATATATGAAAAAAATCCATAATCCCTCTCCTACCTTTCTCTTTAAATTTACACTCCTCTTTTTTATATTATATTTATATTTATATAAAATGTTTTGTTTTTGAATATAAAAAAGATACACAAAACGTAAAAATATCAAGATCATTTTTCAATTATTTAATGTCTTTTATAAAAATAAAATACATATGTCATGTGGTTTTTAATTTTCTCTTACAAGAAAAAACATTTTTCCCGAAAAAGAGATATTATGTAAAAATATAAATATAGAAAAATTTTTTATAAAATAACGTTTTTCTCATGGACTAAAAAGAATAAAATAATTTTTCTATAAGCCTGACAAAGTTTATGGATGAATTTCTTCATATACAATGAAAAACGTTTGAATTGATAAAACAAAAAGAAAATATTAATTTTTTAAAACTGATTTTATGTATTTATATTAAGTAAATGTTATTATTGTGAAGTAATGTTTCTAAAAAATATTAATTATATTAATTAAAAATTCATCTTTTAATGTTATAAATTAATTTTGAAGTTTTTCAAAATGAAAAACAACTCAATATTTATCTGAAAGATGGCGTGAATGAAAATCCAAATTTTATATATAATTTTATATATATATTTATTAATGCACAAAAAATTAATTGACATAATTATTAGTTTAATTTGCCTTTAAAAATAATAAAAATTAATAAATTTGTAAAAAATATATATAACATTAAAAAAAGTGTTTTGTCTCAGGCTCGAAATCTCGTCGTTCGGAACAAAAATTTGAGTTGTTGCCTTAGCTCGATGAGCAATCATGCATTTCTAGTTTCAAATGACTTACGAGGACATTTGACTATCTCTTTGCCTAAAATTAATTAATTATAATGAAATTATATTACTTCTAGGGATCAATTGAAATACCTATAAGAATTTCCAAAAGTCTAGCTAAGTATAAAGCTGATTCGATTTCAATTTGTCAAAAGAGCGAACAGACACAGGGACAGACGCCAAACAAAGTTGAGAAAAACGTTATAAAAACTAACAATACAATGAAACCAAAATAAATTTGTGAATAAATGTTGCAAGATTTTTGAATTTATAAAATAACATTTAATCTTTGTAGTTTTACTTTATGAAAGGAATTTTATGAAAGAAGGTATAATTATAATTAAAATTAATTTGATATTAATTATTAGTACCGGGACCCCGAGCCTCGGCTCGGTACTTAAGTTAATATTGATATACAATTCTTCAATTATTTATTACAATTATTAAAATTTATTTTGAATAAGATATTCTTTAATTATCATTTTAAACGAATATTAATTAAAGAAAGAAATTGTTTTTAAAATATCCTAAATAATATGTAACAATTTTCAAGATAGAAATTTATTACAATTATTAAATGTTGCATCATTGCATCAATCTAATTAAAATGAATGGAACTTGGGGTACTCAATAATAATAAATAATATTAATAAATATTAAATAATATTTTAGTGAAAAAATATTAAAAATTATATAACTATCTAAAATTTAATTAATAAAAGAACAATGAATAAATTAATATAAAATAGTAATTTATTAAAAAATAAACACGAAAATAGATAAAAAAAAGAAAAATAAATAACAAATTTATTATTTTTCTTTTTAAATATCGATACACTCGGCGAGCTTCGATCCTTCGAACTCGAGTCGTCAAAACAATTGTTCTAATCACGGGACTAATATATTTAGATAATAAAAATAACATTTTTTTACCATCTTTCCAAGCGAATTACCAAGCCGTATTTGTTTTGTTGTTTTTTTTTTGAGAGAGATTAATAAATATATATATTTTATTAAAAATAAATATTTTTAATTTTATTTCAAAATTAAATAATAAATTTTAAAATATTTTAAATAAAAAAAAATATTAATACAATTTCAGTTAAAAAAAATGGAGTTCATTTGTGACGTCATCCATATATAATTTAAATTAAGAAAAAACTAATGAATATGTATTTTTCCAGAGATTTGATCAATAAAACTTAATTTTTCTTTATAAATACTATATCTAGTGTGAATTTCAAAAAAATCGTTAGAGCGGTTTTTGAGAACCCATATATATACAAACAAACAAACAAACAATTTTAGCTAGCTTAATAAGATAAGATAAGATAAATTGAGGATATTATTTCATGGAATAATAACAATATTCGAAACTTTCTGTAACTTCACTGATTGATTGCGAGTTAAATGTATGATAATTAATATTCATAAGGAAATACAAATGTATTTTCATTAATAAAAATGATTAAATATTATTATTTTTCATAGTACAAAATTGCAGCTTCTGAAATGAAAAATTATTTCCTTTCAAGCAGTTTTCACTATGCTGTAGTTTACTTTTATCCCAATCTACTACACAAATAAAGGAGGATGTACTAATTAAAAAATAATTAAAAAATATTGAACTAAAATATTTTTATTAATGTAATCTTTTACTAAGGGTAAATAATGTGGAAGTTGGAAAAGGATGGAAGTGACTGAAATAGTGTCGGTTAGGGAAATTAAATATATTCAAAAACTTTTAATTTCAGTAGCACCATAAAAAGATATAAAGAAAAATCATAATGATTCTGTGTATTTTAGTATAAAATATATAAACCAGAACATTTTTCTAAATAATATTGTTTTATAGCAATTAAATGATTTAAATTTTAAATTTCCATCAATTTTCAAAAAAAATTGGCCTTTTATGGCCATAGAATGAAATCAATTTTCGAAAAAACTTTAATATAATATACATATTGTCTAAAAATCTTTCTTAAAAACGATTTCGACAAACACCATTGTAAAAAAAATATATAATCAGAAAAGTCAATTCATATTATCAACTTACACCATATTATAAACTTAACTTTATTAATAAGGTCAACTTGGTAGTAATTTAGATAAAATTTTATATCAAATATTTCATAAAAATATAGTTAATATGCAAAATTGGTTTAAAGAATCTGTGGATTTAAATACTAAAGGATTAATTTAAATTTATTAATAAAATAATTAACAATAACTAACTATATTTAATCTCACATGAGTACTATTTATTTTCATAAAATTAGAGCAAATTTATTATAGTTTATTAATAATATATAAATATATACTTATTTGAAAAAATATTAAAATTTTATCTTTATTTTCATTTTAAAATATATTTGAATTATTGTAAAAAAATATAATAAAACAGTTCCATTTGTTTTATTAATTTATGTTATGTTATTAAAATTTTTAAATTAATAGATTTAACCATAGATTTTTATATAAAAGACTTAATATAATTACTATATTAAAATTTAATTTAAAAATAGTACACTTAATATGAAAAACAACAAAGTTGATTGATTTATATGCATTATGTACATTTCGGTTATTACACCATTATCAGAAGTTTTCTTCTTGTCTAGGAATATCAATGTTTTAATTAAAAGTTATTCGTTGAAATATTTATATTTTCAAGTATAGTAAAGTATAGTAAAGAAAGGTGAGCTATTACGAGATCCAGTCCTAATATGAGATGGCCCTCCTCAGCCTCTGCGTGACCTGATTTCAGAACATAATTCCTAGGGATAAACTCTGGCATGGAAAGAACAAATCACCTTTTTTCACAATCCATGAGGTGAGCAATAAGTATTAATTGTTGCCAAATGGTAAATAAATTTCTACTTAATTTTCAAAACAATCTACTCGTACAACCATAAATAACAAAAGATATTTTATGAAGTTCCTATTTAGAGATACAACAACAGACATACCAACAGACCACGATACTGTGAATAAATAAATGATTCTCTATTTCTATGCAATTTTTGTTCTTAATTTTTGTGCTCAATTAAGAAATATTTTCTATTTTCATGTCTTTTTAAACATTTTTTAAAAAGAAGTATCTTCATTTTTTTAAACTATTTTATTTTGAGTTAATAATTGTCATCTATTAAACAATTTCGAATGAATAAAATAATTATATTTCCAATTACATGTTTTTCAGAAACCCTTTTGAAAGTTGAACTAATATAAGGGGGTCTCATTTTGGGACCACTTAGTTTCACATATTAGGCAACCTGTTATTTGAACAGATAAACACAAGTTAATTTTTCAACCATTTTAATAAAAATTATTGGATATATGAATACAAATATTTATATAGAGAGTATTTATCAACACAAATAGCAAAAAATCAAAATTGAAAAAATGAATTGAGTGCCCTTTGCCATAGTTTAGAAAAAACTATACCATATTATATATACATATATATATAATATAAGATATATATAAGAGACTTTCCCCTATATAATTTCTCAATAAATAATGGAATAAATATAAAAATATATGTCTTCAAAGGGAATATTATTATTTTGTTATTATTTTTAAGCTCTAATGATTTTTCTATGCTATTATTTATTGAATATTTTTTTATTCAAATACACTTTGTGATCAACAAAAGCTATCATAATTTGGCCTTTTATAATATTTCTCTCGCCATAGAATGAAATCAATTTTCGAAAAAACTTTAATAGGATATACATATTGTCTAAAAATCTTTCTTAAAAATGATGATGAAGATGATGATGATTATCATTGTGCCGTTTTCTTTTCTTTTATCAAACAGTTATAAATCCATCTGTTTCATCTTTCATAATTTTTTTTTTCTAAGTTATTTTCTATAAGGCGCTATGGAATGGTATGTGTTATTATTTCGTGTTTTGCTTGAATTCTAATTTAGCAGACGGTGGAGGCAGCGGCTTGTTTCTTTTTTTCGCTTTTGAGATAATTACAGTCTCCCGACTGATAGATAATCATTAGTCGTATACAAAAGAGTCCATTACGCTTGGGCCATATATTCAGACACGTGCGTGCCTCGGGATGTGGAAAACTTCGTTGCGTGTTTTATTATATGAGTGGACACGCGTCTGTGGCAATCGAGAGAGAGAGAGAGAGAGGAGTCATCTGTTGGGTGTGCTTGCGGGAGAGAAGGATTCTATTTCGTTACTACGAACTCCTACCACCCCTCTCAACCCACTCTTGTGTCAATTGCCATGTAGTAAAACTTGTGCTGTAATTATATGATAAATACTGATTAGAATTCAAAAATTCTATGTTATTCTTATTTTCTTCCTCTTTTATTATTTATTTTTCTACTTCTCTCTTACTAATAACACTAATATTATGTAATTATGAAATTACTAAATTCTCTACATTTTAAATTTCGAATTATTAAAATATTTTAAATATTTAAATATACTACAGTAATTGCTTCTCAAGCTATGTGAGA
This sequence comes from Labia minor, assembly GCA_963082975.1. Taxonomy (NCBI): domain Eukaryota; kingdom Metazoa; phylum Arthropoda; class Insecta; order Dermaptera; family Spongiphoridae; genus Labia; species Labia minor. The sequence continues at coordinate 63,778,488 of OY720344.1, read as the reverse complement.
GCTCATAAGGATGACACTTTTAAATTAAAAAGAAAAATAAATAATTTTTATATTTGCTGATTTTTTTCATTGAATGACAGAAGAAAAACAAAATAAAGAAAATATAATCAGTGGTCTACTGTGAGTTTATGCCGCCCTTCCCCTTATTAAGATATATAAATTGAAAACGTTCCAAAAACTGCTGACACTTGAAAGATACTTTCAGCAAAAATATTTTTCTATAGTCTAATGTACAAAGTACAAATAAAGATTGCATGAATATAAATATAGGTATTATTTATTGAGAAATTTTGCCGCACTAAAAAAGTGCCGCCTCGGGAGAGCCATCTCTCCGTTCTCTTTACGCTACATCACTGAATATAATTAATAAATATTTTTTTTATTTTAAAATTATTTAAATATATAAAATAGATTAAAAATTTTCTAATTAAAATTAATTAAATAATAAGTATTAAAAATAATTTTCCTTTTTATTTGTTTTGAATATTAAAATATAATTATAAAAATTAATCGTCCATTTTGATTTTAATAAATTATCTCAATATTTATTTATTTTATATTAGGATAAGATAAAAAAAAAATAAAATAATATTATTTGTTTTTATTAATATTATAACATATAAATTAAAATTTAATTTTAAACTCTAATTTTTTTTAATTAAACAGTATTCATATTAAGTTTTCTATTTTAATAATTTATAAAATTACTCTTATGAAATTATCGCAACGAGTGCTTATTGTTAAATCTATCAAATTCATATTAATATCATATTTGTTTATTCTTTTAATTATATTCTAATATTTTATTTGATTTATAATTATTTTAAATAAATATTTATAAAAAATGTATTAATAGTTATAGAGAATATCTAAAATATAAATGGTTTCACCAGAACAATTCTTGGTTCTTTATTTTCAATGGAAAAGTGATAAGCCACTCGGCCAATTCACTTGAAATAGATAAAAAAAAAAATTAAAAAAATAAAAATAAAACATTTTTCTTTAGTTTACATTACACAGTGAATAGAATAACACGCGAAGCTAACTTGGAGAAATACCCTATTGGTAATAAATAATTATTTAAATATTTTTCTTTAATTAATTTATAATATTTATTTATTTTCTATTTTACTTTATAATATTATTAATTAGTTTTATTTATTTTTGATTACGCCATTTGAAATTACATCTGCTCATCGTATCGTTAAAATAAAAAATTTATGTTTTTATGAATTTGTTGTTTTTTTTCTTTTAATATATAATTATTAAATTTTTAAACTTGAAGAGGTTTGAATTTCTCGACCTTAAGTTTAGTTTAAGACGATCATGATAAAATGAAAATTATTTAATAAAAACATTTGCTTATAATAATTTAGCCTCAATAATAATTTAATAATATATAATAATAATATTTTAAATAAAAATTTTAGAAGAGTTTCCAAATTCTTATTTTATAAAATCATTTTAATCATTGATTTGATTTAAATACTTTTTGATATTATTATTTAATATTTAATTTAATTATGAAAAAGGAAATTAATATGAAATTGATTGATTTTTTTAATTCAAATACTTGACAAATTTGTGAATTTCAACAGATCTTTAAGATATATATATATATACATACGTATATATAATTTTTTCTCGTTTAATCAAATTATATATATATGTAGATTTAGGTATATGAAGATAATGTCCTAGTCACTTTGAATGTTGTTATTTGTTTCCCTTCCCCATCGATATTCGCTTTTTTTATTTTACCTCTCACTGCCATCTCATAAAAGTTTCATTTATATCGCTTTAAATTTTCCACGATATTCATTGTCTATTTGTAAAATAGTCCCTAACTAACATCCATGTCATATTTGCCAATTGTAGCTGTAGGGCTTGCGTGTCCACTCCAACAGACACTCACTCTCACGCACATACACCCTCTCTAACAAACATACCTTCCAATATATAGGCATATTGAGCTATATTACTGTTAAATATTAAATATCTATAAACTCTACAAGATTTTAGAATAAAAAATTAAATAAAATTTTTCTAATATCTATGAATTTGAGGAAAAAAAATCTGGAGAGTCTCCACTCCACTATCTCGCAATTTGAATTGAATTAAATAACATATATAATATATAAATTTAATTTAATTAATTATAAATTATAAATTAAAATTAATAAATAATGTTTATTAAACAAACGCGTGTTTGGCTCTTTGTTGAGGGCACCATGTCACGTGCTGGCGCGTGATTTGCCAGTCAATGTGTTAAAAAATTAATTCCGGTACATAATTTTAACACGTTCCCGCCGGCTCCATAATTTGTCTATTTATCCAAGTGGCGCCGCTCTAACTTATGGTTTTTATTTATCTGGTGGAGTCAAATTTTCATGTTTTTTCCTACAGAACGGCGCATTTATTAATGTTTAAATCCAAATAATATGAACATATATGACATGAATATAATAATACACAAGAACAAATAGATAAAAAAATAACAAAAAAACGTTAAAAGAACAAATATGCGAATAAAATCCGAAAATATTCATGAAATGTTATTTCTGTTTGTTTTCACGAATTTTTTTTTGAAATTTCAATTTCGACGTTTCGGTGACCATTTAAACGCCATAATTATAGAGAAGTGAATTTTGGGATTCTGGGTCTTAGTATGCGTGATTTGTCTAAAAAATCATATTTTGATTTTTATATACTCTATAAATCAGAGGTTGCCAAAGTGGTGGTCCGTGGACCACTAGTGGTCCGCGAGAAAATTTCGCTGGTCCGCAGAAAAATGTGGAATATACTTACTCATCATGTTGAGTTATGTTTTAAGATGCATTAAAACATGATTCAATTCATAACAATACGTGATAATAGTTTCATTTTATTAACTAGGTACATTTTATGTGTTCTTTGATTACAATTTTTATTTATAAATATATTTAACACTTAAAAAATCCTATTAGTGGTCTGCGGGATTTAAATTATAAATTAACTGGTCCTTGGTGTCAAAAAGTTTGGCGACCGCTGCTATAAATCATTTTCGTTCTTAAAATATAAGATAAATTGAAGATACAAGAATTTTTAAATTCTGAGACAAACACCATAAAATATATAAATATATAGAGAAAAAATTTAAAAAATTAATTCCGTTACTTTCAGTGATTCAATCAATACTTATTGATTATTTATTAAATTAAAAGACTATAAATATAAAAAATTTTTATAAAATAACATTTTCTAATGGACTAAAAAGAATAAAATTATTTTTCTGACAAAGTTTATGGATGAATTAATTGCTTCATATACAACGAAAAACGTTGGGCGCATTTAGTTTTATTTATTTATATGAACAATCAAGTCAAATTTTTGTAATAATAAAAATTTTATTAAACACATTTAAACTGAAAAAAATTTTTATCATGCAATAAAATTGATCGGTTAAGAACTAAGAAATTAATCTTTTATTATTTTTCACTGTAATATACTTAAATCAAAGTATGCATCAATAAAGGAAGTTAATTGCATAGAACTCAAATGAAAACCCAACGTTTTTAGTTAAATATGAAGCAATTCATCCATAAACTTTGTCAAGCTTATAGAAAAATTATTTTATTATTTTTAGTGCAATTTAAATTTGATAAATTTATTTAATATAAGAAGAGAAATAGAAAAGATAAAGTTATGCGAAAATTTACAAATTGAATAAAACAAAAAAATAGATTTTATAAAAGTATATATATATTGTCTTCATAAAAAAATGCGGTGTGACAACTGCAACATCGGGCTTGTGTGTGTGTGTGTGTAAGAACACTGTTTCAGAAGACTCCCCCCACCTGAGTCATATTGTCTTCAAAAAAAAGGTCAATGCTTTGTTTAATTTTCTCTCCGGTACATATAAAAAAGGTTACTTCCTCTTTGCCATTTGAAGGGAAGAAACACCCCCCTCATTGGCGACACAATTGATTAATAAGAATTCATCATTAAATTTAATGCTATAAATTACATCCAAAATGGTTGATTATATTAGAAGAAATAGTGTTCCTTAATAATGAAGTGTTTTAGTGTGGTATGTATGTATATATATGAATTATAGCTCTATAATGATAATTAATTGCATAGAACTCAAATGAAAACTAAAAGCGCCCAACCCTTTAAGTTGAATATAAAGCAATTCATCCATAAACTTTGTCAGGCTTATAGAAAAATTATTTTATTCTTTTTAGTGCAATTTTAATATGATAAATTTATTTAATACTAGCTGCTCAGAGCTCCTTCGTCGCTCTTCGCATCTAGACGGGGGCTCCGCCCCCTGTACCCCCCCGAGTGTCCCTATCTGAGCTATAACCATCTAACTCCTAACCTGTCCCATCTCTCTCACGTTCCTTCCTACATTGTCCACCCTGTTCACAATTGGTCTTCCACACAGACGTTTTCCAATCGAACTCCCCACCAATATATTTTTCCTCTCCCATTCTAGCCATGTGCCCTGCCGATCCCAGCCTTCTCTATTTTATGACCTATATCTAGAGATGCATAGAGGTCATGCAATTCTTTGTTATGCAGTCTCCGCTATTCCCCGGTGTCCTCATCTTTTTTTGGCCCATAAATGCTGGGAAGAATCCTATTCTCAAATACTCTGAATCTATTCTCATCTCCCAGGGTTATAGACCATGCCTCCCACCCATATAATACAATTAATAATTTAATAATTTTGATCCCCTTTGATAATAATTTCCAGATTGTAACCTCGATTTAAATTCTTTGCAAATATTATTCTCTCTGATACTAATTATTTTGTCTTATCACTATTAATTTCAAACCCCATTAATTTTCCTGCCTCGATTAATTTTTTTATGCTACTTTAAATGTTATTAATTTATTTAAAAAAAATCAAAGTAAACAAAATAAAAATAAAATATAAAATTAGCATAACACTAAACTACTATAAAAATAATATTAAAAAATATATTATATATTAAAATCTTACGTGAAAATCCAATTATGAGATCAAATTTTCTTAATTAAAATAATTTACTCACATAATCTTAAAAATTAATAGTATTAAATTATAGCCGTAATGTGAATGTTTTCAAAGTTTAAAAGGCCAATAAGATCAATTGAGATATTGTAAATATCAATAGATATAAAAAGATTTTTATCTGCACATTGCTCAGAATTTAAATTACCGCCAAATTATCGCCACGAGCGCCTCTATTGACATATTTTTGTTCTACATAATTTCCACTACCCGCCTATAATATATTCTTTATAATTTTTTTAAAATTTTTCTAATTCAAAAATCGAAAATCGGGCTTCGAGTTCTGGTGGCCAGCCCCTTTGTGCTTTCGTGTAAAAAATTCCAGGTCCCTGCGTGCGATAGTTTTTGCTGGAGAGCTCGGTCAAACAGACAAACAGGCAGACAGACAGACACATTACACTTGCTTTTGAGGCCAGCAGGATCAAGGGGGCAATAAAACGCTGATGTTGTTTGTAGAATCGGTATTTATTGTTTGACGTGTTCGGGAGTAGAGGTTACAAAGTCGGTGTTGTTGAAGTCGCTGAAGGTGGCCGAAGGCGGATCGTCGGTGCGGGATCCAGAGTACGAAGTCCTCTCGGAGTGCTGCTAGATGGCCCTGGGCGGTCGGTGATGTGGCCGGGTCGGATGATGGTCCGTGAGCAGTGTGCGGGGACCGGAGAGCGACTCGTGGCCGATGAGCGGTTGACCGCAGGGCGACTCGTGGACGACGGTCTGGAGGACGGTCACTGGACGATGCCCGTGGCCCGGAGGATGGTCAGTGGATGATGCTCGAGGCCCAGAGGACGATGCTCGGGCCCGGGGAGGTATGGCTTACAGAGTCTCTATCTGCCTATTCTCTGCAAGCCGGGAAGGCGAGGAAGGGAATGATGGTGACGGAGGCAGCCATGGCAATGAGGGCCGTAGGCAGTCGAGGCGATGAGGCCCCGAGGTAGCCGTCACGTTGGGGTCCCCAAGTGAGGGGACCTGTGTAGGAGAGGATGGTGAGGATAGGACTGGGTACCGGACTGCTGTCGGGCTGCCCTTATATACCTCCAGCAAGCGCCTCTGGTCCGCCCTATAGGGCGTGTCCGGGGGCGGAGTTATTTCTACTCGAAGCGCCTGGAATCTTCTCGAAGTTTCTGAGATCATCTCGAAGCGTCTGGACTGTTCTGGAGCCTTCGAGCATGATTTGTGTGACGCCACACTTTTATTATTATAGACTAGCTGCTTAGAGCCCCTTCGGTGCTCTTCACACCTAGGCGGGGGCTCCGCCCCCTGTACCCCCGAGTGGTACATAGTATTTGGTTGAAAGTAGTAAAAGGTTTTCATCCATTTTGTTTCAATCAATATATTACATAAAACATTCATTTCTTTTTGTGTTCTTATTTAAAATATATTTTAATTTAATCAGTAAATTAATTATATATATATTTATTGTACATGTTATATCTATTTATCTATGTGGCTCAACGATACTCGAAAGTTCTTGGCTGCAACAACCACATTTCTCCAAATGTCCCTATCCTGAGCACTTGTGTCATCTTTCTTACGCCCCCTCCTACGCGTCCTTGGTCTTCCAAGCGGACGTTTTCCAATCGCTCTCCGCACCAATATCTTTTTTATCTCCTATTCTAGAAACGTGCCCCGCCTATCGCAACCTTCTCGCTTTTATAACCCTATTTCTGGAAAAAAATAGAGGTCATGCAATTAATCGTTATGCAGTCTCCGCCATTCCCCGGTGTCCTCATCTTTCTTTGGCCCAAAAATGCTTAGAAGAATCCTATTCTAAAATACTCTGAATCTACTCTCTCTTTCCCAGGGTCATAGATCATGCCTCTTACCCATATAATACAACAGGCAAAATAATTGTTTTATATATTTTAATTTTAATTCCCTTTGATAATAATGTTGATGAGATAAGCCTCTTTACTGCATGATAACAGGCGTTTCCCGATTGCAACCTCGATTTAAATTCTTCTCGAATATTATTATCCTTCGTGATTACATTCAATTTTTCTACATATTCAAATTCTACATTTTGTATGTTAATACTGTTCCTCTTTGTTACTAAATATTTTTTTCTTATCACTATTAATTTCAAACCCCAACCTTTTCCTTCCTTGATTAATTTAATTAATTAATTAATTGCCGAATCTCCTATTATATTTAAGTCGTCTGGTTAATTTAATATTTTACATATCTTACTCTTTCTTTACTACCTTTAAGACAAATTTGAAGATCAAATTTTGAAAAAGTTTTCCGGATCTATTGAGTCATACGTATGTTTTACTAAAGTCTACAAATAATTGGTGAACAGAAATATTGAATTCGCAGTTTTTTTAATATCAGTCATAATGAAAATATCTTAATTAATGTAGATCGATTTGGCCTGAACCCACATTGATATTCTCTTAGTATTTCCTCCGCCTATGATTTGTAAGTATTGTATATGTTTAAATAGAGTATAATATTTCTTGGTCATTTCATTTTGATATTTTATTTTCATTGTTTGATTTTTATTGAATCTTTTTAATTATAATGAATTTTGAAAAAATGCAAAATTAGAGACTTGAGACAATTTATAAAAATAAAATTAACATAATTAATGTAATAAAACTATAGATAAATTAACAATGTATACATTCATTAATAGTATTAATTTAATTAATTGATTTATTTGTTTTTTTATTATTAAGTTCATTAATTTGAAATTTATTTGTCGCAACATGAAGATTTCGCTTACAGTTTCTGTCATGTCCGACATCAATTATAATAAAATTTAAACAAATAAAAATTTTCACTTTGTTAATTTATATGAATTTCAATTTAAATTGATTGTGAGTCATACGCTTTGCCAAGACTGAATAAATTGTGTACAGAAATATTTAATGTTCTTAGCGAGATTTGATATAATGTTGTCCGATTTGTCCTAAATCTGAATTAGAAGAAAATTATAAATTGCCTCCTCTTCTAGCCCAATTCATTTACCCATCCATGTTCCATAAGGCATCTTAGTTACTTAACATTCCGTTTTTTTAAATTTAAAATAGAGGGAGAGAAAGAGTTTCTAATTATATTCGAATAGTCTATATATTATTAATTAATATCAGTATTTTTTTTCTGAATATAATATCAAGTTGATTTTCAAAATTTTCTATTCTCAATGCATATGATTGATTACATGTGTTAAAATTTAAACAAATTCAAATATTCTAATTTTTAAATTTATATACAATGTAATATTATTTTTTATTAATATCACATCAAAAAAAGAGAATTTATTAAAAATTAAAAATAAAAAAAGAAGCCTGTTAATAAAAAAATATAATAGAATACAATAATTTTGATTTAAAACAAATTTAAAAATAATACTCAAAATTAAAACATCTCTATATCATTTGTCTAAAAAATCATATTTTAATTTTTATATAACCAAGAAATCATTTTTTCACTTAAAATATTGTTGTAATTAATAATTGAAACAAAAACAAAAAAATAATATAATTTAGTCATTTTAATTGACGTTTTGAAAATATTTTTGTATTCATAAAAATTAAAAATAATATATTCTGTTTTTTTTATATTAGACATTTTTAGACATTAGACAAATTTATACTCTTCACTTTCAAATAGAAAAGAAGAAATATTCAAACATAGAAAGAATAAATAAAAATTAAGTTAAATATGATCTAAATATTTTATTAAATTAATTAAAATTAGAATAAATTATTTAATTGAAATAATATTTAAATATAAGAATGTAAAATAAAATATTTTATTAATTCTTTGTTTGGGAATTGTTACAATTATTTAATTATGTGTAACATGAATCGACTTTCGGTTAGATATTAATAAAATTTAAGGCCTATGTTACTATAGAGGTATTATAGAGGTAATTTTATAGAAATCGGTTTAGCTAATTTTGAGTCTATAACATCCTTATTTTACAGACAGACAGACAATAGACATGAAATATTCTAAAGTCACTTTTGGATTCTAGAAGTCATGAAACGCGAAGATATGCAAAAAATTTTAAATTCTGAGCAATATGCAGACAAAAACCTTTTTTTATATATCTAGATAAATAACAAGAGAAATAGAAAAGATGAAGTTATACGAAGATTTACAAATTGAAAAAAAACAAAATAATATATAATATATTAATCTTCCAAAATTGATTTTATGCATTTATGTTAAGTAAATGTTATTATTGAATAATAATTATTATATTATATTTATAAATAAATAATGTTTATTAATATAAGATTTTATAAATGTATATATATATAGCATATATATTATATGCTCATATTGTTTTCACAAAAAAGGGGTTAATGCTTTGTTTTTTTTCACTTGGGGACATATATATATATATTATTTTTTTAAAATTTAAAAATAAATCTTTTACTTTTTTAACAAATGATACATCACACACACACAAACGATCAATTTAATTTAATTAATTCACAAAATAATAATAATAAATTCATTTTCATTTGATATAATAACATTTTAATTACATTACTACTTAGACTTACTATTAGAAAAATTATAATTATATATAATAAAATAGTTTCATTTTTTTATAATATTTATATTATTCTTTTTCTTATATTTACTGGTTTTCTTTTTAAATACGAAAGAAGGGCGAGTGTTAGTTGGCTAAGTTGACGATAGGTTACACTAGTAGTTCCATTCTATACCGCTTCCTTTTTTCAGACCAAGAGACTCATTTCTCCGCCCTATTCCCCCCAACTCTCCTCATCACCAGTACAATATGGCCGTCCCTCATTCCACTTCCCTTAAAAGTTATATTCATTCATTGCGTGTTAAAAAATTCTATCATCACTAAATAGTTTAAGAGATGTTTAGGTATAGATTTTTAAATAAAAAAAAAAGGTGAGAAAGTATGATGTATTCAATTTTTATCTCAAAGTAATTGTATATATATATATATATATATATATTATTTTTATACCCGCTGCTCATGTTCCGGTTCCGGTACTTATTTACTATTTTTCTTACTGATATCCCGTGTAAACATAATCTAAACATGAATAAATAAAAGAAAAATGTATATATATATATATATATATATATATATACTTCTATAGTTTGGAGACAAAACAAAATAAAAATAAAAAAAAATTGTCCAACGGTCATTAATTTCATTTCAAGATAAAAATTTTAATAAAATTTTATTATTATGTTCTGTCAAGGGATAATTTATCACATTGCAATGAAACGAACAAAAGGTTTTTCGTTGTTTAATCTATACATATATGGATGCATTTAGGTATAAATTATCATTGGCAACCAAGGCTTTATGTGGTCACTTTTTATTTATTTATTTTAATTTATTTTTTTTTTTTTACTTTAATAAAATCAAATGAAACTAGTGTATTCAACTCTCTTATATATATATACCACTCAGAAGTCAAAGCGATTAACTCCACATATAAACAAACTCAGAAAATGAAACCCAAAGTTCACAGTTTGTCGAAAATTCAGGGTTATTGACTACAGAAAAATGTATATTGCATTGCAATTAAGATTATCAAGTTCATTATTCAATACATATGTTGCAGATTACATTATATTACGTTACTAGCAAAATTTTAAAAAATTGGAGTTAAACGGTTTGGCTTGGCACATATATAACTGATAAATTATATATATTTTATATTTATAAATATATACCCTTCTATTTTTCTCCAAATATGAATTTAATTAACTACTCTGTATGTAGTTTTATTATACATAGGAGAGAAAATTGTAGCTTTCTATATATAAATTAATAATTAATCGAACAATTTTAATAAAAATAAACTAAATTAAATAAAATAAATTAAATTAAATTATTGCTAAACTTTAATATCATTTTATAATACAAAGTTTGGAATTATAAACATTATTAACATTATATTTATTATTATTATTAAGTATTTTATATTATTATTGCACCAATAGATGTTTATTTTTGCAAAAATTATTTAAATATTTTTAAAATATATACTAAAATAAATTAGTCAATAAATGATTGAAAATATTTATTTGATTATATTATAAAAAAAGAAACACAGTTAGATAATACTATCATGAAATAGTTTACAATTAAATAAAATATTTTTCTAGAAAAGTAACATGATAAGATAAATCTAAAAAGGTATACACAGAAAGTGGAGCCACCTAGTATATTTTTTTAAAATACACAAATTATTTTTTTTTATTTTGATAGAGGAAAAATAAGTAATAAATAAATAGCATGTCTGAAAAACATATGAGGATAATTAAAGTGCAATTTTATTAATCGTAATGAAAGTTTAATTTCAGTAATTAATGTTCCATTTGATTGGCCTTTCTATTAAATTTATGTTTTTTATAGTCCAGTCTACTATGATTATTCCTTGGAAAAGATAATATAGGTTTCGAAAGAGTAGACTAATTATTATTAGGTTGTTAAAGAGTTGTTGAAAAAAAAAGTTTTTTAGATTTTGAAATTAGTGAAAAATTGAATTTAAAAAGAAGGGAAAATTTTCTTTTTCTTAAGAATATAATTGAATAGTTAATTTTTCAATGATCATATCACCATTTTAACTTCCCATTTGGCCATCTCCACCCAAACATATCTCGGTTTATTATAGTTTTTTTTTGTTATTAAGTTGTTATTTTATTCATAAAAAAAACATTTCACTCTGAATTCATTTTTATTTTTTGTTCCTCAAGATAACCAATCGGCCTTAATTCTAATTCACAAAAGGGCACAACTTGAAATTAAAGTTAATTGATAGCATTTAGTAGAGAGAGAGAAAGAAGTTGGCTTACACTAAAAACGGCTATTATTATATTCAACACATTGGTTCACAACTTCGCCTCCCGACCCCCCACCCTCTTCTTTTTATACTTTGTTGTCTACTTGAGCCGAAATGAACGGGTTGTGTTTTGACCCTTTTTCCTCCCTACTATCGCCCTTCAATTTATAATCACAAAGAACGCTGAAGATTTTAATTTTTATAACTTTGCGTGGGATTTCGTGTTCTTAAACTATCTTACTTGCTATGTTGCTATCTGCCCCTTCCCACTACCACTTCCCGTCCTCCCATCCCTTCAATACCTTTGACTTTCCATAAGGTGTGCATGCAAATTATAAAGTAAGGTAACTTTAGACCAATTAAATTTGATTGAACACTATTTGGTTAATTATATTTAAATGCTTTGAGCTTTTTTTATTATTATTTTCTTCTTTAGTTTCTTTAATAGGTGAATTATAATTAAGTACTTATTAGAAAGAAATTAAATACATGTATAGTATTTATTAAAATAAAAAAAAAAAAATTTCCTCCGTAATCAAAAAGAGTTGATTGATAAATCAATAGACATATAATTAGTGTATATATATATATATTCTTTAACTTTTTTTTATCCGTCAATATTTATATATATATATATATCTCTTTAATTCTCTTTTCGGTGGGAATAATTTTTCTTAGAAAGTTATTCTCTTCACTCTCTTTCAAATAATTATTATTAATTAAAATATATATTTTTTTAGTTAAAATTGAATAATATACATTTAAAGTTAAGGAATAACGCTAGAAAAAGATCTACTTTTGTGATTATAGGTCTTAAATAATATTTCAAATTTCTATTATATTCAATATATGTACTTTTGATTGCATTAAAATTAATATAAGATATATATTTTAATTATAGACACTCTATTTTTAATTATTAAATTTATAATTATTTTTTTTCAAATCAGTAAAATCTTTGGGTCTAAAAAAGATCATAAGGGAATAGTGGAATAAGGAATTACATAAGCCCTTTGACATCCTAAACTATAATGTAATGATGGATTGGAGGAATCGTAATACACAATAGTAGAAGGATAATAATTGCTTACAAGTTTATTAAAATAAAATTAATTTTTATTTGAATAATTTAATTACAAAAAATTTATATCAAAAAAGAAAAATATAATAAAAAATTATAATATATTTATTTTCAGTTATTATACTTTTATAAGCAAGACTAAATTTCTATGATTAGATAAATATTTATTACTTAAACTATAGGAATAATGAGACTATTTAATTCTTCGCCTGTCTGAAAATCTTTTTCAATATATCAGGTCGTCAAGTATGAAATTTGTAGAAAAAAACACAAAGTTTATTGATAACTTACAAACATAAGGAGTTATTCTAATCATCGAAGTATGCACCCATATTGTCTACACACTTTTGCCATTTAAGTGGGAGGTTATTCAGGCCGTTAGTATAAAACCCTGGTGAATGGGAGTCAATGAATTCCTGGAAGGCCAGTTTAACTGCATTATCGGAATTTAACTTTTTTCCTATCAAGAAGTTGTCCAAATTTCGGAAGAAGTGGTAGTCAGTGGGGGCTTGGTCTGGTGAGTATGGTGGATGATGGAGAAGTTCCTACTCCAATTCCTGTATCTTTGCCACAGTCATTTGTGCAGTGTGTGGTCTAGCGTTATCATGCAAAAGGATAGGTGTCGATCTGTTGACCAATCTGGGCTCTTTTTCTTTAAGTTTTTGCATCATTTCGTCCAGTTGGTTGCAGTATATGTCTGCTGTAATCGATGAGCCAGGTTTCATGAACTCATAATGGATTACACCTGCGTGGAACCCACTTATCCAACTTTTTCACCTTCCCGATTTGCGCTAAATGAGTCAATATTGTTTGTTTGGTAACACCAAACTTTAGTGATAATTCATATGCACTTTGGGATGGGTCAGACTCAACGGTGACCTTTAGATCGTCATTATTCACCTTTGATTTCGGGCGACCGCGAGGCTCATTTGCGAGGTCAAAGTTACCTGTTCGAAATTTAGCGAACCAATTAGATACTGTCTGTTGCGTAGTAACACTAGAGCCAAATACAGTATTAATGTTTCGCGTGGCCTGCGACGCCGTATTTCCACGTAGGAACTCATACTTCATAATTGTTCGAATTTCGGACCTTTCCATTTTAAACAAAATTGATTTAAAAAAAAACCGTTTTACACTTTTTAGAGATTATAATAATTCTTTCAAACAAGCAAGCTGTGTAAATTGACAGAAAAAAAATAACGGTAAAATATTCAGCCAATGTCAAGTTATAAGCTATTAAGGTTGGCCATATTGCTAGCTACAAATTTCATCCTTGACAACTTAATATATGTAGTCTAAATTTAATATTTTCTATTTCAACATAATCATATTCCTAGAAGCCTAATAAGAGTAGAATTAAATTGTGAAATATATATATTCTATTTTTTATTTTTATTTACACTCATCCCCTTCCTATTTCCACCACTCTCTTTCTCTACTATTTCTTTCTTTCTCTTCATGATGGTAATTACTTTGAAATTAGGTGATTAAGAATTGTGATAAAAAAACACTTTATTTAAAAATAGGATAAATTGAAGAAAAAAGTTTTCGAGAGATTGATTTAAAATTTAACAATATATATATATATATATTCATCACCCCATCCAATCTCTCTCTCTCTCTCTATCGTTGTTACAAGTTTATAATTGAATTTCATACTTAAATTTGAAAACGCCGAGAGATATAATTATAATTTCATTGTATATATATATATATAATATATATATAATATATATTACATGGTTTCCAAATGATCTCATTAGAATTAAATTTATATGGATAATCTATTTGGCAAAAGATTATTATTATACTTTTTTAATAATAATTGCTTATATTATTTGATTATTTTATTAAGCTATAACACAATTAGTTCATTGATTATTTGAATTATTCATAAAATGAAAAAAAAAAATTACTATTCTTTTTCATAATAAGAGAGAATTTATTTTTTACATATTATATACTTCTCTCTAAATGAATATTTAGTAAATCAATTTTTATAATTGCAGAAAGAAATTTAATCCTAATATAGTTTAATAGTATTAATAGATAATATATGAGTAATGATATATTTTTAATTCGATAATTAAAAAAAATGAGCTTTGGCTAGGCACAAAACCGACCGACGATTTGAAATAAATTAATTTCCGAACATTATATATATCTTGTCTTATATATAAAATTCTCGT
This sequence comes from Labia minor, assembly GCA_963082975.1. Taxonomy (NCBI): domain Eukaryota; kingdom Metazoa; phylum Arthropoda; class Insecta; order Dermaptera; family Spongiphoridae; genus Labia; species Labia minor. The sequence continues at coordinate 63,763,386 of OY720344.1, read as the reverse complement.
GTCACAAAACTTTGAAAAAATACTCCTCCGAAACGGCTGGACCGATTCTTATGAAATTTTTTATGTATATTCAGTAGGTCTCAGGGCATGTCAGACTTCCTTTATAAAACCGCTAATTGGTAAGGTGTGTCCAGGGGGTGCTAATTAAGTAAAAATAGTTTAGTTACAATGCTAGATCATAGAGGCGCTGGTGGCGATAATATGACATCTATATAAATTCTAATAGGGAACTTGCCAACAGGAATTGTTCATAGGTGGGCGGGCTAGGGCGTTATCTTATGACTTTGCACCCTTAGTTCGAAACTCGCAAAGGCACATTTTTTTTAAAAGTATTATATATTTTTTTTACAAATTTATTAATTTTTATTATTGGAAAACGGTGTGGAGACCGATTGGAAAACTTCCGCTTGGGAGACCAAGGACGCGTAGAGATGGGACATGGGCTCAGGATAGGGACACTTTGAGAAATGTGGTTGTTGCGGCCAAGAACTTTCGAGTATCTTTGAGCCATATAGATAGATAGATAGATATAACATATACAATAATAATATATATAATTAATTTACTGATTAAATTAAAATATATTTTATATAAGAACACAAAAAGAAATGAATGTTTTATGTAATATACTGATTGAAACAAAATGGATGAAAACCTTTTACTATTCTTAACCAAATACTATGTACCACTCGGGGGGTACAGGGGGCGGAGCCCCCGCCTAGGTGTGGAGAGCGCCGAAGGCGCTCGGAGCAGCTAGTATATATATATATATATTTATATAAATTTAAAAAAAAATATTTTTAAAACGAAATAAAATGACTAAATTATATTATCTTGGTTTTTATTTTTAGTTTAATTAATCAATTTTTAATTAGTACTATATTTTAAATGAAATATTTTTGGACAATGAATATAAAATTAATGCTTTGTAAACTACCACTTCCAGTTTCTTGATATACACCAAAGTTGATGAATTCGTGGTACTGATGCATTAAGTAAATATACCAAATTTTATCCATCCGTTGAGCCATTCAAGCTACACGTCTATACGGACACACAATGGACAGACCGACGGACGGACAGACAGACGGACAAACATCAAGCTAAAAATGCTAAAAATTTTCTGTTAACAAAATGCATGATTCGTGGAAAAATGTAAAAATCTCCACATGTGAAATGTGGTGAGAAAACAATACCTTCCCTTCCTAAAAACAAAAAAATAAATTTCGCTATAAGAAAATTTCTAAACAAAACCAAAACAATATTTATCATAAATCAATTATCTTTTTAGGAAGGTATTCGTGATAAAACATAGCCCGAAATATTTTTCTTACTACAAATTATATTTTTATTATCTATTTATTTGTATGTCACAAATTAAAATGATTCAATTAATTGATAAAGACTATTTTTAGACAATTAAAAATTTATTGTTAAAATGTATCTATACAACAAGTGTTAAAAAATATATCTAATATTGGTAAGAGTTCTTTCTTAAGTGGAGTGAGGGGAACTATGTACATAGTTATATAATATATATGTCTCTTATTGATTTTAGATCCATTCACTCCTTAAATATAAATATATTGACTTGGAGCCTCCATTAGTTCTCTATTGAAATTATTTTTACTTACATTCCAAATAAACAAAGATAATTTTCTCTCACAGTCTTTTTTTCGTTCTTTTTCTCTCACTCTTCCATTTATTATTTCATTTATATATATTTTATTTTTGCCCCTTCCTCTTTTACCTCTTCTCTCTTCACCGCTCTGCCTCTACTCCAGCCCTAACATGAAAGTAATTTATGTCAAATCATGTTTACTGTAGTGCAATAGAAAAAAAATAATATTCTCTCCTGATTACCACACTAAGCAACCAACCCTTTTGAAAAATGACGGCTAAATACTAATACATTAAATATCTCTATAATTTCTTTAATAGCACACAAATGAAAGAAACATTTTTTTCTTCTTCTTCTTCGTCTACCACCTTCAATAGTAACGATTCGAAATTACCCGACTAATCCTCTTTTCCACCCGCGCGCTTCCTTTCTTAACGAATTCTTTTGTTGGTATCCTCGTCTTCACTGTAAATGTCAATATAAATAGATCATTTTTTATATTTTATTTGAATATTAAACATTCTATGTTTATAATTTATAATATTTTATCGTTTATATACATATATATAAGGATATTTTCCAATATAAATATCTCACAAAATTAAAAAATAATTGATTATATTTCAATTAAAAATAATGTATTTATTGTAATATTGTAATATAAAGTATGATTTTATTTTTCTTAGAGTTTACTACAGTAAAATAAAATTATAATTTTTGAAATGTTCAAAGCTTTTAAAATTAAATTGAAATTTTTCAATTATATAATTTCAGAAAGATTCAAAATTAACAAGTTTAATAAAAAAATAATTTCAATATAAAAATAAAAATTAAAAACCAATATATAATGAACTCATCAAAAAATCAAATACAAAATAAAAATAAAAATACAAAATAAAATATAAAAAATATAATTTATTTATTAATTAAAAATTGTTTTTAATAACTAATATTTTACTAATTTTAATTCTATTTAAATTAGAACAACAGAAATAATAAAATTAAAATTTTAAAGTACAAAATATAGAATTTGTAGCAACATTTAAATTCTTAAGATCAATAATATTTTAGAAGATGAGCTAAAATTGAAAAATGATATTATATCTAACTCTATCTAAAATTTTTATCTCAAATTTTTTTTATCTCAAAACCCAAAATTAGAATTTATATAAAAATACACTGAAATATCAAAAATATTTTACTTTAAAATTTAATATCTATTATATTCTTTAATTGATATTGCTTTTTTCCCATTTGACATACACACAAGAATAAATTAATTAATTAAATTCATTCAAATTAACTTTTTTAAGAAAGTGAAATGGATTGTGTTAGCAAAAAAAATGTATATAATCTATCAATCATCACTAAAGATTTATAAATTAACTCTAAACCTAGTTAATTGAATCTCATTCATTAATTTGTCTTTTATTTCCTTTTTACTTGATTTTCATTTTTTTTAATTCATTTGAAAGTCTAGATGAAAGAAGTCCTGGGCATTCGAAGGCCTCTCTCTAATTAATAAAAACCTCCTGTTTCCTGTCGGATAACGATCCAGTGCATTTAAATACCCTTCAATTGGTTGATGGACCTTTTGAATTGAATGTTCAATTCAAATAGAGACATCTCCATCATTATTATTAGAGTGGTCTGTTTTAAATAGCCACCCAACCCACTGATGATGAATACCAACCATTGCATTCAACTGACTATGTTTTATCCAACTTTCCATTTAATTCTTCTATTTTTTATTTTTTTATATATAGGAGATAGGTATTTATTTATCAAAAGAGTTGAATGAAAATCTCATATCATATATTTTTCTATTTTATATAAATGTATACATTTAAAGAGATCATATTTAGGTATATATAAACATTTAAAATGAATTCGTAGAAGTTTTCAAATAAACATCATAATTCATTTATTTAGAATAAATCAAGTTTTTTTGATTATACAATTAAAAGATTTTCAACTATAATTTCATAAAAAAATAATAAATTAGATTTTTTTGATCCTAGTGAAAATAATCACAAAACAAATGTTTTTACTTTCCCGCATACTTCGTATAAGGGAAGTATTGGAATCGTCAAAAATTTCGACTTCGAGATTTCGATAGATCTTGACGTTTTAGACCTCCCTGAGTCGGAAAATACCATTTTTCGAATTATGTCTGTGTGTGTGTGTATGTATGTATGTATGTATGTATGTAATGTCTGTAAGCAAATTTACTCAAAAACTAATCAAGCTAGGACTTCGAAATTTGGTACACCGATATTATTCACAGTTTGTAGATTTCTATCAAAATTTGGTCAAAATCGGTTAACCGGAAGTGGTACTTTACCTACACTGGTTGCGCTTACCTTTCAAGTAAAGTACCAGTTTGCTTCGAGATATTTGCTTCATATTTTGTTTATAGATTTAAAAATATGAAAAAAATTCAGATACCAAATTTCATCATGATCTGACTACCGGAAGTGACATTTTACCTATACAAGTAGCGTTTCCTTTTTACCGACCGACGATAGTAAGGGAGGTATTGTTTTCACGCCAAATTTCACCTGTGGATATTTTTAGGTACATATCTCCACGAATCATGCATTTTCTTAACAAAAAAAAGTATTTTTAGCATGATGTCAGTCCGTCCGTCCGTCCGTATAGATGTGTACAGTTTGAACGGCTCAACGGATTTTGATGAAATTTGGTATATTTACTTAATGCATCAGTAGGATGAATTGATCAACTTTTGGTGCAAATCCGGAAACCGGAAGTGCTCGTATTGCCGATCGAAGAGAGGAAGTGAAGGGTTATTTTCATATCAAATTTCACGTGAGGACATATCTCCACGTGTTATGCACTTTGTATTGGTTTTATCCTCGAGAAAAATCATCTTCATTAGTTTTTTCTTAATTTAAAATTATATGACGTCACCCAGCACTTCATGACGTCACAGCCAGCCCTTATATATTATAAATAAAATAAAATTAAAAATATTTATATTATATCCATATCTGTTTTTTTTTACATTTAACCCTTTGCACTCGTATATATATTCGATAAGACTAACAATCAACTCGGAATTTTTTCGATAAGGCTACTACTCTCAACTCGGAATTTTTTTCATATTCGATCAAAAGGAAAATATTTTCATGCGAACATATTACAATTTAACTTTTCGGTTTAGTAGAAAAAATTATGAAAATAAACATATTTAATCATCTTACACTCCTTTGAAAAATGAAAATCTATATAACTGTTAATATATGTATATACATATATATATATATATATATATATATATATATAAATGTTACCAAATATCAAATTTGACACCAATAAACTAACGAACTGGCTCTTTATCAATACCAAGTTTACACATTCTAAATATGCATTCACAACTCTTTATACCTATTTATATGCGGGAATGTCTAGGGGAGGACACTCCCGCTTATTTATTATCTTTTGCAATTTTTTTTATTATAAAAATAAAGACATTAAATACTCTATTGCTTCTTAACTTTTTTTCATATTAAAAATTAAATTAATAAAGCATTCATTGGAAATTATGGATATAAACATTAAATAAAATTTAAAAAATTTAAATTCCAAAAATTTTAAAAATTTATTTGCAACGTTTAATATTAAAAAATATAATCAATTAAATTTCTATTAACACCGAAATAAACAAAAATTTATTATTTCGAATATATATATTATATGGGCTGAAAAGTCCCGGGATTTTTTAATAGGTGACGCCACTAGAAAATGAACATGACTCATTTCGAGAGGCTCATCTGTCACTAGTTTATGTATGAAGTATCATGACATTTCATCCATTCGTTTACAAGCTACAGTCGTTTGAGTGACGCTACTTTCGCCTTCATAAGAAAATTGGAAAAACAGAAATATCTCGAAGGAGCAGATGTGGGATTCCTGCAACCACTGCAATGATTGTTCACAAGTTTTATCCATTAATAAACAATGTTTAATCAAGACGCGAAATTCCTGTTTTTTTATTTTTCTTATGAAGGCGAAAGTAGCGTCACTCAAACGACTGTAGCTTGTAAACGAATGGACGAAATGTCATGATACTTCATACATAAACTAGAGACAGATGAGCCTCTCGAAATGAGTCATGTTCATTTTCTAGTGGTGTCACCTATTAAAAAATCCCGGGGCTTTTCTGCCCATGTAGTATATAGTAGTAGTATATATATATATATAGGTATAATTATATAGAAACGAAAATACTCAAAATATACCGAATTTAAACAAAATATACCTACTAAGTAATAATTTTTAATTTATATTATAAAACATTCAGTCTCCTCATTATCATTAAATATCTTTAATCTCATTATTTTGTTGATCACGTTTTATTGCAGAATTAATCCAAAATTTTTTTCTTTCCATTTTAATTTTCAAAAGTTGAAAAAGTATATAAAATTTGCTTGCTAATAATGCGAATTCTAAGAATAAAATCATCTAAATTCATATATTTAATTCTTCCCACACAATAAAAAGTATCACAGATGACGAATAATTTTATAAGATAATAATAATAAATAATATTTATTATTATTGAATTTTATTATTTATTTATTATTATTATCCCGGAAAGGAGTTGCTTTATTTATTTTCTGACTGTCCATTCACTTTGGACAAACGAGAATTTGTTATCTACTATGTCTACCTGAAATGTGGCCAGTGAGGCTAATGAGCCGTGATGCGACCTCCCCGGCGACAAAGTCGTAGTTGACGATCACTTGGCTTGTCTCTTTCGATTCCCAATGAGAAAGAAAGAAAGAGAAAAAAATGAAATAGCCCGCTGCTTATGAATGACAAATCATGATGCATCCTCTCGCATTCCCATCTCTGAAGCATATCGGATTAATTATCCAATGATAAATGATTCTCAAAACCGCCTCTCAATAAATGAACTGAAGGTGATCGCTGTGCAATCACGTGGGTGGGGCAATGGGGAGAGGGATTGTTTGTTAACGACATGAGACATTTGACGTCTAATAACAAGAAACAAAAAAAAAACAAAACTTTTAAATTAAAGAAATAAATTAAAAGAATCCTAACTAATCATTAATAATAAAATAAAAGAAGGGTTAAAAATCATGAATTATATTCAGTCAGAACTATTAGGAGAAGATTCATCCAAGAAAATAATTAATCATTTAGAAAAAAAAGTTAATCTTCTTTGATTATATTTACGTATCTACTTAATATTGATGATTAACATTATTTACACTACTACACTAACAAATTTAAAAATAAACCTTTATTCAAGTCTATTATTATTTTATTGAATCATATACATAGATATATGCAAATTGAGTGAAGATCTGAATTAATTACCATAGAATAGAGACAGTTGGAAGAATCTGGTTGTCTGTTCTGGAAGTCTAATACTTTTGAGTTTAGTAATGCAACATATATAATATAAAAAGGGTTTTTGGTTTTTTTACATAGTATTGGCAAACTTCAGTTTATTCTTCTTCTTTGCCTGTACTTTTCAACCGATTCCAATCTGTCATGGTTGATGTTTGGTAACTCAATTATTCATCTCTGGAGAAAAAAGCCTTTATTTATTTTTTAATATGAATTTGTTATACTAGATTTTTAGTGCTATAAAATGATGCTTTATTGACATATAAAGTATTAAGTTATTCGAAGCACTTTTGTCTGGATATGTCGAAAGTTATGAGAAAATACTGAACTCCTGAACTTAAAGATTGAAACCTCACCAAGTTCAGGTCAAAACTATAATATAATATTTAATGTGATGAATGAAAAATAAATAGATGTGTAAATGCACAATGGGTAATAATAATCAATAATAAAAATAAACAAAGATTTTTCTATTTCCAACCCCTCTCTACATTATTATTAACTGATATCAATTATTTATGAATTTTTTGTCATAACATGTTTTTTTTTTTAAATTTGGATGATAAATAATAAAATAACGATTCATTGAAATGGAGATTGAGTTGAAATGTGGATTGAGCTTAGTTCACTGAGTCCTCCGCATCATTGATTGTAAATCTTATAGGGGTGAAAAATGAAATTTTACCCTCTACCACCAAAAATCATTATCTAAATTTAAGTTTTATATTTATATATATATATATTTTCTATTTTAAAGATAATCTTATTATAAAGATATAATATGAAAAATTTATAATATTCATTCAGAGCAAAATAATTGAGGTACCAAACATCAATCACATGGCAGATTAGAATCAGTTGAAAAGTACAGGCAAAGAAGAAAAAACTGTAGTTTGCCAATTCTATGTGAATTCTAAATTCTATGGGGGAATAAAGTAGCCGCTAATATATTTTGCCTATATATTCTAATTGTGAATTTCTCTAGTAATTTGGTTTATTCATAGATGTGTGGCTGCTACTGTCAAAAACTTTCGAGTTCATTAGAGTCACAGAGGTAAATTTAATTTATTAATATTATTATTTAAAATTATCCCACTAAGCAAAGGAATCGTCTATCAGTACTAAAACAACGCGACTTCCGAGTACCGGAAATTTGACCATGCCTATAATCACTAACGATTACACCTCTAAGATTTATAACCCATCTATTAAATTAGATTTCAATCGGATAAATAAATGCGTTCACCAGTATTATCCATCTTAAAAATATAAAATTTAAATCTTGGGGTCATGACCCTTTAAGAAACAATAATATTTTAAAAAATTAAATATAAATTAAAATTTCATTGATTTTTATCAAATATAAATTATAGTTATAATATTAAATAGTTTAATCAAGAAATTAAGTTTTACTATATAATTAATAATTTTGATTGTGATTAAAAATATAACATGATTTTGGTTAGAAGATACTTTTTACTTTTATTATTTCTATAATATATTTTTTTTATTTAAATAATTCTGTTTCTCACATATTGAATTAAGTGAACTTCCTTTTTTTAAGTTTTAATCATCATCCACTGTTGAGTTGATTTTGTCTTCTATTATTGCCTTCATTTAATTTTCACGTCTTTCACGGCCATCGATTCTTTTCGACTTGCACTCCTCACCCTCCCATTGACTCTCTCTCTGTCTCCCCAACCCCCTCCCACCCTCCTTTCATACCCCTATTTGCTTCTTTTCTATTCGTTTTCTTACTTCTTCTAGTGGCTCTTGATTGTGGAGGTTGCGTGATTCCATGCACCCTCCAAGTTTCGTTCAACCCCCTCCTTCCCTCGCCACCCCCTTCTTTCTCTAACACACTCACATATTTTCTTTGAATGAGCCCGTCGTCTATTATTATTCGACATTAAAACTCACGTTTTGATCGCATTTGTTGGCCAATTCTCAGAACTCTAATTACATTGAACACTAATTGGCACTATATATATATTCATTAAACAAAATATAATAGTATATGCATATATAGTATTTCAATTCCTAACACAAACTTTATCTTATTTTAGATTTTTAATTTAATGGAGATGCATAAATTAATAATTTAGGATAAAATTTCTTATTAAAAGAGATTGAAATCTTAATATCATATTTTTTAATTGGAATTTAAATTCTTTTAAAACCTACATACATATTATTACTATTATATATAATATTATATTCTTATATAAGTAAATATATTTTTTTGACTATTCATAAATCAAATCATTAATTTGGGAATTTATTGAATTTCAAGGAATTTCAACTAAACTATTCTTTAATTAGGTTTTAAAAATTTTTGTATCTGTTACAGGTATTGAAAATCTTCATTACCTTTCTTTATCACAGTAACGTTCCATTGCCAATATCCTGCGATTTTGCCTACAAAAATATTGGATGTTCAGTATTTTACCAATGCTTAGAACTTTCGAATAAAGTTTTTTATATTTCAATAGGAAATTTGAAAGTATATACTGTTGTGGTGATTTCAAACAAATTTTTTGATATTTAGAATTAAAATTTATGATTGACTAAATAAGTTAAAATTACATAAATTAAATGTATATTAGCAAATTCAATCTCATTCAAAATATATATTATAATTAATTTGAATTAGAAAAATAATTTATCATTGAAGTATAGATGTGAATAAGTAAAATTTTAAAATACTAAATGTAGAAAACAAACGTATCAGAGATGCTATCATCTTTAGAGGTTTATGGATATAATTGTGGCTCATAGATTATAAATAAAATAACTTTAAAACACTAACAAAAAAAAAAAAAAAACTAAATCACTCATTACCATTATTTAATATATTAAATATGTACAAACTCACCAACCCATAAAGTATAAATTTAAAAAATAAATTTTTTTTGAAAATTTAAAACATTTAAAGAAATAACCAAAAAACATTTTTTATCATGATTGGACATTTTTAAAATATCCACACTTTCTTCTATTCTCTCTTCAATTAATTTTTTTTTTTTTATTTTTCTCATTAATGACTAAAACAGTGATTCTCAACCTTTTTTTTTTACCGCGGCACACTTTTAACAGTTTAAAAATTTGACGGTACACAAAGAAAAAGATAAGTGTAAAAATTTACCATATTGAAAAGAAGTGGCCCCAAAAACGGTTTTTTTAGAGAACCAAATTAAAAAAATTTAGAAAAAAGTCGAAAATGTTTAAGAGCCTCATAATCTCGCGGCACACTAAAGTGCCGCGGCACAGTGGTTGAGAATCACTGGACTAAAACTATAACATTAAAATAATTCGTTTGTTTCTAATCAATATTTTTTAAAACTATAACATTAAAGAATGCTTATGCAATATCTTTTTAAAAAATGCAATCTATGCAAAATACTCATTACAGATAAAATTTAATCTGAATTCAAATGCATCATATACTCCACTGATCTGATCGCTTATCATTTATTAAAAATAGATAAATAAAACAAGATTTAACAACTAAATGAAAATCAAATTCCTCATTTCCATTTATATAATTTTGACATTGGCTGATATATGACTTCGAATGATAAAAAGTATAGTATACTCCAATATTGTTAATTCCATTCGTTTGCTTCTCCCTTTCCTCTTACCCATCCTCTCACCCCCCCTCTCCATTTCCCACTCCATACTCTTATCCTTTTCTCTACCATCCTCCCCGCCATCATACCCTTCACTCTCTACAACTTTTAAATATTTTTCTAATCAATGATGTTTTACTTTTGACGTTTATTTAGTCGACTTTTTCTTGACATATAGTTAGATTAAAATCCAATCTATCTTCTTCTTCTAGTAATTGTGGTTGGCAGATGATCAGTGAAAAGTGTGGTTTGATAATATTGTATAAGTGAATAAAAGAGAGACAGAAAGAGAGAGAAATTTGTCCAGTTAATTTCAGGCTTTTATTTTTTATATATATATTTATATATATAATCCATATTTTATTTTTACTATTAAAAATTAAGATATTTATCTTTTATTTATAGAGGAAAAGCAAATTATAAATTTCAATATGTACATTATTATTATACTAGTATATATAATAGAAGATTAAATATAATAATTTCTTTATTTAGAATTATATATTTATTATGTTTCTTTATTTATTGAACTTTGAAGTATTATTAATTGTAAATCTTTAGCAATGATTGATTTTTATAATTTCTGAGTTCTTTTATAATTTTTGTGTCCATATTTACATATTATACCATTTTTTTAAAGTAAACTATATTATTTTTATTAATTGAATAAATATATTTATCTAAATAAAAATAATAATCGAGGATAACTATTCTTAATATAGGAAATAATAATAAGAGATTTTAATAATCAAATCATATAACTTATATATATATATATATATATATATATATATATATATATATAGAGAGAGAGAGAGAAGAGAGAGGGATAAATAGAGAGATATAGATTTATAGATTATAGTAAAAAAAATGAAAAATACTCTCCACTACCGAGAAGTCAATTTTGTACTTTTCTAATAATTTATAACCTTTATAAAAATTTAAATACAACAAGACCAAATATATATAAAAATGTTATAAAAATAAATATTCATATAAGAAATCAATTTTTAAGACTTAAACGTAAAAGGTTATCGCATTAGCTTTCGAAAAATTTTCACCATATATTACATTCGTATCTCTCAAATAGTATAGAACAATAGATTAAAAAAAAGAAATTTAAAAAAATTAAAAATGTTGAAGATTCTTATAAAAGTGATTTAAAATCAGCGGTTGCATATTTAATACAATCACGAAAAGGACTTAAAAAAAATAATGAAAACATTTATTTTATAAGTATATTTATATCTCTAGTCTGTTCCCCACACACACATGCATTTATACCAATCAATTCATATAAATTATAATTTTGGACCCTTGAGAGCTTAAAACATTGATTTCCATTGATATTTCCAATTCAAAACTTTGGATTGAAAATTAGGTAGTATATATGAATGGTTGGAAAATAACTTTGTCCAATTTGTGTGTGGTGTCGTTGGTTGATTTATATATATATATATATATGATATGGTTATTAAAATATATGTAATGAAATGAAAAATAATAGAAACTATTATAATAAATATGTAATTGTATAAATTAAATAATAATGTATATGAATAAATACAAAAGTATATAATTTTTTATCAATACATTCATTTAATCAATCTTCAACTTAAATAATTTTTATCTATAAAGGAATAAATTATAAATGTATTGCCCTCCCATTCATATTGACTAGCAATCAATTCATCGTAGATTTTAATTAATGTTTCTTACAAATGAAACGATAAAATAAATAAATAATGAAAAAAAAAATGTTAATAATATTTAAGTTGATTTATTTTACTTAATTGACTAAATATAGACAATAGTTAATGTTCAATATTTTACCCCTACCTTTTCAATTCTTCTCCCTTCCCACAACTCCCCTCCTCCAAATATTCACCCTTTTTTGTACACTTTTTTCCTCATTTCTTTCTTGATTCTTACATTGATAAAAAAAATAAAATATCTAATAAGTTTCGATCAAAACGAAAGATAAACGCTATGAATAAATTGTCTTGCGCCAAATATTGATAAGACATTCACTTTTTTGAATAATGCATTCCAATAGAAAATAATATAAAAAAAATAATGGAAATAATAATAATCATCATCATTAAGTAAAATAATAATTATTAAATATTCTTATGACCAAAATTACTAATAATGTAGCTATCAAAGTTATTTATGTTTCTTTTTTTTATTTATTGAAATCTTTCTCTCTCTCTCTCTATTGTTGAATGATTCTAATCGAACCTATATATATATAAAGGACGAATTATATTTTTCGAGATTAACGTTAAATAAACATAGATAATTTAAATTACCAAGAAAATTCTATTTTTATTAAATATCTATAATATATATAAATACACAACGTTCCATAATACATTAACTCTTAAAGAAGAAATAAAATATTTTTTTATTTGGTCTTCTATTCATATTATGCTGAAAAATATTATGTTATTTCTAAAAATTATTAAATAAATAAATTTTAGACTTCTCAAACACTTTCTGCAATTTGACTTTTTAAATAAATATTCTATTAAACATTAATAATATAAAAATTTCAATTGATTATTACAATAAAATTAAAAAAAACTTTTCAAAAATAAGGATAGTGGCAGATCAAATTATTAACCTTGAAAATGAGAATAATGATAATAATAATATAATTATTACATTATAAATTAATATTCCTTGAGAATATCTAATATATATTAATATATCTTATATTATCATACTTGATTCAGTTTTAGATTTTAATTAATATAATTAATAAATTAAGAATTATAAAGAGTTTTTAACTTAAAGAAACAAGACCTAAACAAAACGATTAATAAGCTCATAAACCTTCCTAATAATTGAATTGAATTTTCTAAGTTTCTTTTTTTAGATATATATATCCTATATTAAAATTAAAATTAAATATATATACGCGTAGATATCTAAAACAAAATCATAACTTTAAAAAAAAAATTATGTTCTAATATTTTTTTAAGAATTATAAATAAAAATATATTAGTTTCTTCTAACGAGTGGTAGAGGTTTAATTCTAAGTCATTTTAAATATTATAAATATTAAATATCTATTGCATCTTAAATTTATCCGAATATCTTTAATTATTACATATATTTTAATTTAAGATGATTGAGTTATATGAGGTATCTTTTAAATTAACCATACTATAAAAAAAGTATCCTCATTGATTAAAAACTTTCATTTGTTAGAAAACTTGTTAAACTTTCTATTGTAAATGCTTTTCTAAATTAATTTCTGAATTAATTGATTTTTTTTTGGAAAAATAATTATTTCTATTATTATATTGGAAAATAAGATTTCGTGAGGGTATAATTTCAAAACTTATTTAAAAGTATATATATATATATATATATATATATTATTAATTTATAAGAAAATTGTCTTACTAAAATATTATTAAAAAAAAACACCTCAGGTTGTTTCAAAGGTGTATATTAATTGGCCATAGCGTTTCACTCACTATCCTTTTGCGTGCTATTAAACATATTTATATAAATATAATACTAAATTTGATCTTAACTCAGAATATAAAACTTGTCTAATTAGGTTAATTACTTTACTAATTACTATAACCAAGATTGGATCATGAAAGTAACATGAAAAAGTATCGGTTTTTTATCAAAAAAGAATAAATAAATAAATATACGTATATATAATAAATAAATAAAACATTCGCTTGATATTTTTACAGTCTATTCATCATTAAAATAATTATTTTTTATATATAATTTGTTCAATTTTAATTTATATTTATTTAAAGAATAAATTGTGAATAGATTAGAAATAAATATTAATATTTTTTATAGCTTTTGAGTATTTTTTTTTCCGAAAAAAAATAAAATGTATTATATTTTACTTAAAACTGGGTTATAGAAGTTTATATAAGGAAAAGTGGGAAAATTCATGTAAGTCTCTGGTTTCGCGTGGTCTATGAATCAGGCGAATGAGAATAGATTCAGGGGAATTGAAACCTTTTCCTACGTGGCTTGAATGGATGCGGAAAGGATAGTGATAAATTTGTTTAAAAGTAAACAATCACAAGTTCGATAATATGTTTGGACAAAGGACTCAGTATGAGGAAAGTTTGAGAAAAATAAGGTTGCTGTAACGGTCATGAATGTTCAAGTTCTTTAGCGCCACTAGTCATTGGTGTTGTTTTTTAAATTTTAGCAATATCATATTTTTATTTTTATTTTATTTGAACAAATTATATATTTAATTAAATTTAGTAAATTAGAATATATCTATCTTATATTTAGATTATTTAATTATACTAATATATCTATTATTTTTAATTATTAATATTTATTTCATCATTTTATAAATAAATCATTACAACGTAGATATACATAATATATATTCTTTATATTCATTATATATTTATTTTCCCAAATAAATAAATAATGAATATAAATAATAAATAAAATCAAAATATATGGTGATTTTATTTAGAATGAATTAAAAAATTTAAAACAAATATCTATATTTTTTCTTTTGTTTGTCTTTTAGAAACTACCAACAAGCGAATGACATTTACCTGAAGATAACAGCTAGAATAGATAGTATAGATAGAAGGAGTGCGTGTCCAGTCCAGAATTCGCACTGTGATTGGCGACAGTTGGTTTGGCACCTGTGGCCACCATTGAGTAGGCCTGGCAGCCGGTGCGTGCTAATAGCCTGCTAGCAAGCAGTGACTCTCTCCAAGAGAGCGAATGTTATTAAAAACGAGCAAGAGAGAGAGAGAGAGAGAAAGAGTGGCTTATTGTGGCAGAACATGCCAAAGGGAATCACGACGACCTGGTAAGCGTACTCTTCTGATTATATATATATATATATATATATATACACACATTCACCTCTATGGCTGTTGTCGATGTTGCATACCATTACCCAGGGCCTTGTTATAAACTATTATTAGTGTATGGAATTGAGCAGATGCGATAATATTATATAGACCTATCAATATTGGATTCCCATAAGTCTTGACTATAAAAAGACGAAGGATTTTACTCCCCTCACTTCCCATACTTTATCATTTCTATTTCAATACTTTTTAAATTATCATTAAACTTCCGCGTCAAATAAAAGAATTTAACTTAATATGTTTTTTTTATAAATATAAATTTCATATATTTATTTTTTAAATCTATTAACCAACAAACATATCAGTTTCTTCAAAAGGAGAAAATAAATAACATTCTTACTATCTCGCCAGAGATAGTATTGCGATCACGAAAATTTTCGATGTAAAGATTATGATGTTTTTATACACTTTGAAGTCCTTGAATCATTTTCACTATGATTGAGAAAAATATATATATATGTGTGTGGGTGTGTGTATGTATGTATGTATGTATGTATGTATGTAGACAAGATTACCCAAAAATAGTTCGAGCTAGAATAATGGAATTTGGTACAGAGACACTATTCTAAATCAGTAGTTTTCTATCAACTTTTGAGAAATGTAGCTACCGAAAGAGGGTCATCACCTACAACGTTTTTATTCCTTTAAAGTGACCGTAAAAATTAAGATAAAGATATAGTTTGATAGTTTTTCACATGATTAAAAATTGTATAAATCTGCTATAGATTGAATATAAGCTTGATTGAATCGCTGAAAGTACCAGAATTAATTCTTTAACACTGGAAATTACGCGCCAACACGTTACGTGGTGCCATCAACAAAGAGCCAAACATGCGCTGGTATAATAATTATTATTAATTTTAATTTATAATTTATAATTAATTAAATTTAATTTAAATATAATATATGTTATTTAATCCAATTCAAATTGAGAGATAGTCGAGCGGAGACAATCCAGATTTTTTTTATTAAAATCAATTAAAATTATTAATATTTCAATTAACTCTAAAATAAAAAAATTAGATTATTTATAAAAGATGATATTTCAAATCTATTTTCTCTCTCAATTGTAATCCATTATATTAAAACAGTACCTTTTTTAAGATTAATACTTTTTATTTTTTCAATTTGTTAGAATTAATTTAATCGTGCAATCAAAGATTAATATATATAAAATAATTTATTTTCTGTATATATACAAATATATTTCTTTATTTTATTTTTTTCACACTTTCAATTTCTATTTGAAATTTAATTTTAAATTTAATTTTCTTTTCTTTCTTTTATCTTTAAAATAAATTCACTTATATATATATATATATAAAAGTTAAAAGGAATTCTAATTTAAAACCCTATTACTAACATGCCAATCTTGAATGTTTTTTTTCCTGTGGAATTCGAATTTGTATTTGTGTTTGTATAAAATAAATCGACGCCTCTCGGATTTGTTTAGCTACATGGGGGATGGGATAGAATGAGGGGGATAGTGAATGGGATGAGGGTATAACGCCTAGGGGTTGTATCGATAGGATGTTGCTGGTGACAGTGCACTCACCCTCCATTCCACTGTGTATTTGTTATATCCAAAAACCACCACCAACATTACAGTCTTTGCCCCCTCTCCTCGCCCCCAATGGGGTGATATATATTTATTTATACGTACAACCCAGCTTTTCTTCAGATATAGATTTCTCTTTTACAAATTTATCTTATTTTAAAATAATATGTTAAATTTTTTCTAATAATTTTTATTTATTTATGTTATATGCATGTTGATATATATATATATATATATTTATAAATATTTATATTTCTATCTGTGGTGGATGGAGGGTTATTTTGTCCCTTTATGATGATTCATAGCATTTTCTATATTGTAACATTAAAATATATGTATTTTTAGAATCTTTTTCATACAAATCTTTAAAGATAATTTTATTTATTTTACAAGAAAATGAAAAATTTCTAAAAAAAAAAAATTAAATTAATATATAGATATATTAGATAAAAAATTAAAATCTATTTTATGAAGATTAACAAACAATTTTTATTCATTTGTACTAGTATTTTTTATCTATTTATGAATTACAAAAAAAACGCTCAATAAACGAAGAGCTGTTACTATGACTGACAGAGTGACTACTTATATAATCTGGGATAAACCAATACCCCTATTCTAATATAAAAAATAAATTGAAAATAAAATTTGCTTTCTTAACGGCACCGATAAAAAAATATGAAAGTGATCATTGTACTATTTTCATTCCCGACATAGAATAATAATATTTTTAAAATTTATTTATTATTATAAAAAAAACAAACAATTGAATAAACTATATTTAATAAAAAATAAGGAATAAAAGTATAATCCAAGAATTTAATTCAAAATTATTAAAGATTATTTTTTTGAAGTATTAAAATATAATCTTATCTTACTTGTTAAAATACTGAACTATTGAATTTTTGGACGAAGGTTCAAACCCCACCAAGTTTACAATCATCTAATATAATAAATTTGTATTTTATATTATTTAATATTGTGTTATAAAATAAATGGGTAAAATGGAGAAATTATAGATCCTAGGGCCAAAAAATATCTTAAAATCACTTTATAATTTTTTTGAAGGAAAATTTCTCCAAAATATATTTATAGTTTTTATTTCTTCCTGGCGACAATCATTCAATCAATTTCTTAACTAAAAAAGAATTATGTATTATATTTTCGCTTGATAATTTTTCAATTTTAATCTAATTTTAATTTATAATCAAAAATTTAAATATTTTCCAAAACGATTTTTTCATAATTCGTTAAATATTTTATTTAAAAATTCCGTTTGATTTTAATATATTCTTTGTTTATTCTGATTTTAATGATAAATGACTAATTAAACTCAGAACATAATTCAATGTCCCTATCAGACAATTATGACTTCAGCTTTTGCATGTCAATCCATCGATCAATGTCCGATTTCTCATTTTAAAACCACCTTACCCCTCACCTTCTCTTCACTTCCCCTCAACCCTTAAAGCTCTCTCTCTCTCTCTCTCTTACTTACTCATTTAAACATTCTTTTATATTAATAAATTAATATTTGAATATTTATTTTAATAAAATTTAAATTATTTTTTATTCTAATTTACTCAAATTAATTGAAACAAAATTAATAATTAAGAATTATTAATATTTAAGTAAATACTTCCATTTCTTAAGAATGTAAATTTTCTGTGAATAAACATAAAATTTTTTATTATCCAAAATTAATAATCTATACTAAAATTAATAATCTATTTCGCCAGAGATAGTATTGTTATCACGAAAATTTTCGAAGTCGATATTTTGATGTTTTTATATGCTTTGAAGGTCCCTGAATCATTTTCAGGTTGAGAAAAGTGTGTGTGTATATATAGACAAGATTACGCAAAAACGGTTTGTGCTAGGATAATGAAATTTGGTACACGGGCATGATTCAAAATTTGTAGTTTTCTTTTAACTTTTGAAAAATGTAGCTCATCCGGAAGAGGGTGATTACCTACCACGTTTCGATTTTTTTTTCCTCTAAACTGACCGTAAAAATAAAGATATATGTTTGATAGTTTATCACATTATTAAAAATTGTATAAAACTGCCATATATAGAATTTCTGCTTGATTGAATCGCTGAAAGTATCGGAATTAATTTATTAACACGACTGCAAATCACGCGCAAGCACGTGACATGGTGCAATCAACAAAGAGGCATACACGCGCTGGTTTATAAATATTATTAATTTTAATTTATAATTTATAATTAATTAAATAAATATAATATATATTAATTAATCCAATTCAAATTTACGAGATAGTCGAGTGGAGACGCTGCAGATTTTTTTATTATCTCTCCATTGACCTTGTTTTTATAAATAATATATAGTTTTATTATTACTTTATTAAAAAAACATATATTAATATATATATATATATTTCTATTGAATATTTTAAATAAATTTTGATTCAATTCTATTGATATTTATATTCAAGAAGATATCAGTATGCATGGATAATTGTTATAGAATTCTTTTATATTATAGTCTCTGTATATTATCTATTTGTGATTTTGTCTCTCCCTTTCAAAGATAAATTTGGACCGTTTTTCCGAGTATCACGTCAAGTACTTTTCTTTTATCGGTTGCAATATGTCTCTCTGGGCATATCGATGTGTCCAGTGAGAGTCATAGGGAGGTGGGAGACCCTACCAGCCGATCAAGGAATTCACGAATTTCTATCAATTCTTTTCTTTATATCAGAGATGATTTCACATGAATGAACACTTTGTAATCTCCCAACGCTTTGTCCACACGAATCAGACCACAAGAACTGACAAAATGTTTATGATATATATATATATATATATAGAGAGAGAGAGAATGATAGAAGAAATTCTCCCTTGCGAATAATTCAATTCACACTTAAAAATTTTCACGATTGAAAAAATTAAATATAAATAGGTATCTTTTCTTTCTTCTGTATAATTTCAGGTATTTTATAATATATTCGTATGTGTGAATGAGCTTGATACTCATAAAGAATTTTATTATTTTTATATTTATTTCTAAATTCAATAAATACAATTTTTACTATCCATTTTGTTGTTTCATCTAGATCTTTTGATGTTCTAAACACAAAGCCTAATGTTATCAATAGAAGATATACGATACAATATATTCTTTTTTTTTGATAAATATTAAAACTATATAATAAATTCATATACCTGGAAATATTTAGGTAATATTTTTTTAGAAGAGTTTCTTGGCTCTATTTACTTTCTGATAGGGATCTGAAATAAAACCACGTAATTGGATCCAGGAAAATTCTCAATTTTACATCGACAAATGCATCTGAAGAGTATATAGATCCAAGAAGTAAGTAAAAAGGTATGGGAGAAGAGAGTAGTTGGTGATGGTGAGGGTGGTGTGGGCGGTGGCGACGGTGGTAGTGTGGCGGTGGCTAGGTAAATATTGGCTCTTGGGGTCCTCCGTCGCGAATGCAAAGAATTGGAGGAAGAAGAGAGGAAGAGTGGTGGGCTGTGTTTGCATGAGAACCACCCCCAGAGAAGAGAGGCGCCCAAGGAAAAATAAATTTCAATCCACGATGCGGGCACGAATGAAATCCAGTTACTGAACGAACCTAGAACACACACACACACACATATATATATATATATATATATATACTCATACATGCAAAACATCACTCGCATCTCTTTCCCAAAGTTGAAACCTTCTTAAGAAATAAAAAAAAAAAACTTCAAACCTTAAGAAAAAAAGTTAAAATAAAATATAAAAAAAAATAAAGGAAAAGAAAAACTCATCAATAGAACAGGCAACTTTTTCAATCACTTATATAGTATTTTTTATGAATATTAATCAAATTTCAGATAAAGTTAATAAGTTGATTTTATAGAGAAGTATTTTAATGTTTGATCTAAATCTAAGGCAAAAAAGTATTCTGTTCAACAAAATATTGTTATTGCAGTGTTATTATGACATGAAAAATGAAATTTAATAGATAAATAATTTTATTCATTTAATGCGCAGAATTTCTGTGATTTGTCAATAATGAAAAATGGTTTTTGCTATTAACACATTTAATTTTATTCTTAACCAAAATACTTCTTCAGAGAGAATTGAGCTGTTTTTTTCGGGACTCAGCAAGCCTGTATTCTAAACAATTATGACTGATAGGATCTTGAAAAAAATCTGGAGTATAAAATAACTATAACAATTATCCATGCATACTGATCTTCTTGAATTTAAATATCAATAGAATTGAATCAAAATTTATTTACTATATTCAATAGAAAAAAATATATATATACATTATAACACGTCACATGCAGGCGCGTGATTTGCAGTGTTAAAAAGTTAATTCCGGTACTTACAGCGATTCAATCAAACTGAAATTATATATATAGCAGTTTTATACAATTTTTAATTATGTCAGAAATTATCAAACATGATTATATATTTTAGAGGAAAAAAATCAAAACGTTGTAGGTAATGACCCTCTGTCGGTTGAGCAACATTTCTCAAAAGTTAATAGAAAACTACTAATTTTGAATAATGTCTGTGTGCCAAATTCCATTAATCTAGCTCCAACTATTTTTGCGTAATCTTGTCTACATACACACATACATACACACACACACACATTATTCTCAACCATAGTGAAAATGATTCATGGACCTTCAAAGCGTATAAAAACATCAAAATCTTCACATTGGAAATTTTCGTGATCGCAATACTATCTCTAACGAGATTGTAAAAAGAGGGAGGTAGATAAAATCGGAATCGTCTAGTATAGATTATTAATTTTGGATAATAAAAAATTCTATGTTTATTCACAGAAAATTTACATTCTTAAGAAATGGAAGTATTTACTTAAATATTAATAATTCTTAATTATTAATTTTATTTCAATTAATTTGAGTAAATTAGAATAAAAAATAATTTAATTTTTATTAAAATAAATATTTAAATATTAATTTATTAATAAAAGAAAGTTTAAATGAGTGAGTGTGTGTGTGTGTGAGAGAGAGAGAGAGAGAGCTATAAGGGTTGAGGGGAAGTGAAGACTAATAATAACACTAAATATTATCTATAAAAACAAGAGAGGTCAATGGAAAAATAATAAAAAATCTGGAGTGTGTCCACTATTTGCAAATTTGAAGTGGATCAATTAACACATATTATATTTAAATTAAATTTAATTAATTTAAATTAAAATTAATAAATAAATTTATTATATCAGCGCGTGTTTGGCTCTTTGTTGATGGCACCACGTCACGTGCTGGCGCATGATGGAAGTCAACGTGTTAAAAAATTAATTCCGGTACTTTCAGCGATTCAATCAATCTGAAATTCTATATATAGCATTTTTATACAATTTTTAATCATATGAAAATCTATAAAAAATATATCTTTATTTTTACAGTCAGTTTAGAGAGAAAAAAATGAAAACGTGGTACATAATGACCTTCTTCCGGATGAGCTACATTTTTCAAAACTACAAATTTTGAATAATGCCTGTCTACCAAATTTCATTATTCTAGCTCAAACCTTTTTTACGTAATCTTGTCTACACATACACACATACACACATATACACACACACAGACATTTTTCTTAACCTTTAGTGAAAATGACTCAGGCATCTTCAAAACATAAAAACATCAAAGTCTGGACATCGGAAATTTTCGTGATCGTAATACTATCTCTTGCGAGACAGTAACAATTATTAGCGACTATGAACAATTAGCGATGATCAATATTAAACGATTTAATATCGTAGACTTTATATTGAACTGAATGACCCATTGAGGATGGCTAGAACAAATAAATCAAATAATAAATAAATATTAACATAGAAGTGACTATAAATAATGAAAACAAAAATACCAATCAATTTAGTAATTAATAAATTGTAAATAAATAAAATTATAAATAAATATTTCAATCAAAGTATACGATTAATTTTCGATTTTCCATCTTTTCTTCTCTCTCCTTTTGATTTTAATTAACAAATCTTAATTTCACAAAAAATTAATTTTTAATTGTATTTTTCCTCTTTCAAATGAAAAAAAAAATCGTCACAATTTTAAATCAATTCCTACTGTATTTCCAAATGAAAATGAGACTCAAGAATTTCATCCTCTTCCTTTACCAATCCATTGCTATAAAATAAAATTAATTTCTTTAGTAATTGCCAAAGCTGAGTGAAGTGGGAAGGTGTGTATGTGTGTGTAGAAATTACTTTTAAACATCAGTTAACATTTGATTGTATAATTGAATTGACTTTTAAATGAATTTCATCCAAGTCTTAAATTTTTTTTTTCTTTTTTTTTAATTCTCCCTCTTTTTTTTAAGATGTCATTACGAAGAAAAAATCCTTATATAGCCCCGCTACCTTCTTTCATTCAACCCTCCATACTCTTGACTTTATTATAAGAGAAGGAAGGACGATTTAATTGGAAACTTTTTTTTGTTCTCATTTTCGCAGTTTGAAATTAAATAAATATTATCATATCAAATTATTCAAATGGATTTTTTAAAGGAAGGGCGAAGCGAGGATTAACGGAAATCTCAGGGTGTATATTTTTTAATTAAAAAAAAGAAAAGAAAATTTGAGATAATAAAGATGGATTAAGATAATTGAACCCTTCGAATTTGTAATTTTGTTTTATTAATAGAAATTAAATAAATTAAAAAATATTAATAATAATAAATTTAATAATAATCAAATTAAAAATTCACGAAAAGTAGAACTGACTATATTATCAAAATTAAATATAACACGATATTTATTTAAAATAAATTATTAGAGTGGTTCTCAAACTTTTAGAAATTGGTATCACAAGAACATCTATCAAAAAGACCAGGTACCACTAAAATGATCTAGTTATCAAAAGAAACTGAAATCTAGGTACATGTACCACACTTTGAGAATCTCTGAATTATTGAATACTTCTCATCAAGAGAATTTGAAAATTTTTACAGAAAAATTCAGCTTTAAATATTTATTTTTGAAATTAAAATTAATTAGATTAATTAAAAAATATATTAATTAAAATTTCAATTAAATTTCCATACTCAAATTTCCATAAAATCCCTTGAATAACGTTTATCTAAAAAAGATAAAAAAAAATAAATATTTATTTTATTAAATAATTTATAAAATCAGAAGATTTTTACACCACACACATGAATGTACCGATATATGAGCCATTCAGAAGCCAAACCGATTAACTCCAATTTTTAAAATTTTGCTAGTAATGTAATTTAAGGTAAAGTAAGGTAATCTGCATTCATATGAAGTGAATAATGAACTTGATAATCTTAATATTGCATTGCTATATATATTTTTCTGTAATCAATAAACCTGAATTTTATACGAGGACAATTCACAAAGTAGGTTACGTTTTGGAATTAAGACAAAACTAGTACAGGAAAATGTTTTTTATTATAAACATTTCAAAGACCAACTCAAATACTATTTTTCTACATAACCGCTAAAAAGGTTGAGACAATTCCTTCCTCATAGAAATTCGTGTTGAGCCAGTCACTCACGGCCGCGCGTAGATCGTCGTCGACAAGATCAATGAAAAAATTAGAGGAAACCGTCGTTTCACCATAACCGAACTTTCCTTCGGTTTCCAAAAATTTCACGCACTTTATTGTACGAAATTGTTTCTCTAGAGTTAGGCTATCATAAGTTTTGTGCCAGGTGGGTACCAAATTATTATAAACAAATAAAACCATCACAAGGGTCACGAATGGCTGCCTCTTTGTCATTTTTGGAGGCCTACGAGTACCACGATGATTCATTCCTTGATCGAATCGTAACGGGAGACGAGACTTGGGTGAAACAGGTGACGTGTCAGGCGGCGGATTTCTAGGAGGAAGAAATTTCGAAGCTCGTTCATCGCTACGATAAATGTCTCAACTTTTTTGGCAATTATGTAGAAAAATAGTATTTTAGTTGCTCTTTCATATGTATATAATAAAAAACATTTTCCTGTACTAGTTTTGTCTTAATTCCAAAACGTAACCTACTTTGTGAATTGCCCTCGTACAAGCTGTCAACTTTGGGCTTCATTTTCTCAGTTTCTTTAAATGTGCAGTTAATCGCTTTGGCATCTGAGTGGCATATATATATATATATATATATATATATATGTGTTGAATTAAATAACATAAAACTTATTAAAATATTTTTGTAGTCATAATAAATTTGTGCATAATTGTTTTTTATACTTTTTTCATATTGTATATTATTTTATTATGTTCATGATATAAATTTTAAATTCCATATTTAAAAAGGAAAGGTAGATAAACAATAACTATACAAGGTGGGATCAGTTATAAACTGATTAGAGTCCATTTTGGTTTTTTAAATTTCAAACTTGATAGTAATATTACTTTATATTTGACTTTGTTCATAAAACCAAAAGTCGGAATTATCACTTACTCAATGATCAGATTATACTCCAAACAAAAAAAAAATCTAAAATATTTTATCCGAATTTTAATAGTAGATATTAAAAAGTATCAAAAATGACTTTTATTTTAATCAATTAATTTAATAAATAATTTTTTCTATTATATAGATATTATTCCTATATTGATTTGATCATAATAATAAATTTCTTTTTAAAATTTAATGAGTAAAAGAATATAAAAAAATTTCAATATTCCTCGCCATTAATTTTCATTTGACAATTGAGGGTATTTTCTGAAAATGTTAACGTCTTTTGGACACGCACCCAATCTAAACTGCTTCTACACTTGACAAAACAATTAAACGCCACTTAATTGGCCTCACTCCTCTTTTTTTTCTTAATTTTATATTCACTCGTTAAACTTTTTTGATTAGAGAGCTTGCTTTAGCGATGTGGAGAATGGGGTAGTAGAGGATGGCAGGGAAGGAGAAGAGGGACAATGAAGGGGTGTAAGTAGTATATTGTGTGGGTGAGAATGAGAACTATGGCGCCAGTGAAAGGGCTGATTATTAAAATTGAACCCTTCCTTTGAAACTTTTAAAATTGTTATTATTTTTCATTTGAACCTATCTAAATCACTTGATAATAATAACACTAATATAGCACCATTCTACCCCCGTTTTCTCACTCCCAGACCGCGATTAAACCCTCTCTCTTTCTCTCTCTCCATCTATCACTCATTTCTTTTACATCTATGTATATCACGGCGAATCATAAAAATCTAATTAAAATTAAATGTAAAAAGAAAAAAAAAGGAAAAAGAAATGAAATTATAGGAGTTCTTTTTTGAATAGTTCTGGAAATGAATTTTCAAGAGGGATGAGTGTGAAGGAGTGTGAGAGAGAGAGAGAGAGAGAGAGAGAATGAAGAATTGAATGAAAAAGGGCAGGAATGAAAAAGAAGTTATGGATGGGGGGTAGGAAGGGGTGGTGTTTGGAACTTGAAAAAGGGAGAGTAGAAAGAAGAAGAAAAAAGTACTTAAGATGAAATTTCCATTTAAATTCGCTTTAATAAAGATATTTAACTGTCTGTTGCAGAAAATAAAATTAAATTGATGGCAAAAGAAATTATAATTTCCGGATTTTGATAGACATTATGAAATTTTCATGAAAACCGTCAGTTAAAACAGTGATTTTTTTTTAATGAATTTTAGAATTTTTTAAATTAGTAAGAAGATAAATTGATACATATTTTAGTAGAAAATTAATGTAGTAATTTAACAATTTATAGGTTGCATCTCTATCTCTAATATTTATTTACCCATCTATCTCTGAAACCCTAGTGAACTAAAAAGAAGGAAGGAAAAGTCAAGGAATCACAATTTTCGATATTCTGAACCATGCCATTCTTTTCCCATCTTCTCTCAATTTCCTCCCTTATGCCTTCATATTGTCTGCTTGAAAGTAAATAATTTTAATTTTTTTTTCTTCTACATTATATTTTTTTACATTTTCATCTATACTGATCAATGTCATCGATTGTACATCTTTCAGCTTAACGAATCATTCTGAACATTTTACCCTTTTTCCATTTTTTGCGTTTTTGTTAATAAAAAATAATATAGAAAAACATTATAATAATTATTTATAAATTTTGTAAAATGTAGCACGCATATATGGTACATTGTAGGTTGCCGATCAATACTTTACACTATCTATAATTTTAATTACTCATAATCTCAATTGTACAAATATAACTTTAAATCCATTATTTTTGGATAAATAATTACAGACAATATTTATTACAATGAGTACGAAAAGAAACACATTAATTTATTAAAATTATTTTCGAACATGATTTTTTATTGAGCCACCCAAAAATGCTTCGAGTGCCTCCATATGGTAGGCGTGCGTTGATAACCGATTGTATTTTATATAAACTTTAAAGGAATATTCTAATTATCATATAAAAATGAGAGAACTATCTCAAGACTAAAATAAATATTAATATTATAAATATAAAATACAATTAATTATTTTAAAATTAAATAATCTTGATTAGATGAGGTTGAAAGAAAATTTTTTAAACTACTTTTTTACACGAACAGTAAAATAATAATGTTTATTATTTATAAATAATAGAACTGAATTTTCTATCTATATTTGTTTTTTATTTTATTGTTTTAGTCTCATTTTACAATATACTCGTCAAGGAGGTCATAATTTGTAGAAATATTTTTTTTTAAATAATAATTTATAATAAATTAGATAATATATGTAATTTAGAAATATATATATTATTAAAATAAATTAAATTATTCTTATTTTTCAGTTGTTTTTAAAATTGAAATAATTATAAAAATATATTATATACGTATACGTTCTGATTAGTTTCTCGAATGAAAGGAATTATTATCCTTGTTTTACTGTTTTCCATCTCAAATTCCTCCGGCTAAAATTTAATTAGATATTTTTCCCAACAAAAATATTTTCAACTTTAAGCCGTCACGATTATATTAGTATTCTAATTAAATACCGGTACCCAATTAAAAAAGAATCAAAATTTTTTTTTTTTTTTAAATTTTTTAAATATCTTGTTTAGCTATTTTTCCCACTCTTTCACACACAAATATATATATATATATATATATATATCTTTGGATAAAAAGCAAATGGAACTCATTATTCATTTCCCCCCTACACATCTCTCCTTCTTTACTCTCACCTTACTTAAAAATATAATTTCTTTAATGATGATTATATATTCACGCTGAAATTATTTATATAGTTGGGTGGTAGATTGGTTTCGTTTTTACGCCCTCAAGGAATCGAAACGTTATTCTTATCTCCAACTGCTGATCATATATATATATATATATAAAAGTGAGTGAGTGATTGAGATGGGGTAAAGGAAGGGGGCGCCAATTAAAGCAATTAGCCCCCAAGGGGTTGCCGGGTCTTAATAGCATTTATCCACATTTTGAGGGCCTGGATTTTTTTTTGAGACCCCAAGGCAAAGCACGATCGCCGCCAACGCGATCATCGCGAGAGGGGCTTCAATTTCTGTTCGTCAAAAACTCTGTGATTATTTTTCGTTGTTTTTTTTTTTTAATTTTTTCCAGACCTGATGGTCAATCATCTCATTGGAGTGCGCGGGCGGCAAAAACAAAAAAAGCACATAAGGGAAAATAGAAGAGGGTGGGTGGGAAG
This sequence comes from Labia minor, assembly GCA_963082975.1. Taxonomy (NCBI): domain Eukaryota; kingdom Metazoa; phylum Arthropoda; class Insecta; order Dermaptera; family Spongiphoridae; genus Labia; species Labia minor. Next base: position 63,734,662 of record OY720344.1, on the reverse strand, counting down.
GGAAGAAAAGAGAAAGAGATAATTGTATTTTGAAAATTGGCTGAAAAAGACCGAACGATAATTCAGTGAAGTTGATATATATTTGTTGCTTTTATTTATTAAGCCAATAATCAAATTATTTATTTATTTTATTTAATTATTTATTATTATTATTTTATTTAATTATTTTAAATTCAAAAACAACTTTTTTTATTTTGATTGGAATTAATTTTTTAATAATATTTGTCTTGGGAATAAATCATAATATTTATTAAACTAATAAATATATTAACATCAATAAAGATAATTGGTGTGCAAATTCAATCTCAAAAATTGATCCTAAACCATTAATATATATGAGATGCTACCATCAATTGTAAAAAAAAAGAAAAAGAAAATATTATATAATAAATTGAAAATTAAAATAGAAAATATATAAGAAAACATTTAAATTCTTTTTTATTATTTTTCTTTCTTATCGTGATTTAGAAAAAAATATTATTGAAAATTTAAAGGTTAACATTTCAGGGACATATTAATAAATCACAGGTAATTATTTTAATATATGTATATTCTATATGTGTGGTATGACTCAATATTTTGAAATTTCAAGGGAAATATACTTTTTAAGATCATCCCTCTAATTTAAAAATATCAATTTCCAAAATTAGCCTATGTAAAGTACAAATGTGATTAGATTAAAATTTAAATGCCATATATATTAATCACATATGACTCACAATGAGAGATGTAATACAAATTTTACTATTACCGGAAATGTTTTGGCGCTACGGTTTCTGCAATCCACTTCTTTCAAATGTCACTATCAAAAGCTATTCCCATCCAACTTCTATTCTTTCCTAACTCGCTCACCTCTCTCCTTACATCGTCTGTCACCTCGTCTTTGAACTACTAATGTTTGAAGATGCATAGAGGTCATGCAATTCCTCGTTATGCAGTGTCTGACATTCCCGGTTAGCTTATCCTTATTAAGCCCATAAATAATACGAAGAACCCTATTTTCAAATTATAATTGTTTATTAGAATTGATATTCATTAAAATAAAACAATTTGTAGATAAATATAAAAAATTAATTCTAACTGGTAATTCAAAAATTATGTTTATAAATAACTAATAAAACATATACAATGACTGAAATTAATTTAATATTAAATTAAAATTACACTAAAAGTTTATAAAAAAATTATTTTTTTAAAAAAGTTTAACTTTATATTAGCTTTATATTATGATTAGAACCTTATAATGTTGATATATTTTGGAAATAAAAAAACTGGCTCAAAATGCCATCTTTCTTGATGGTCAAAATAATAATAATAATAATATATAATAATTAAGAAGATAAATTAGCCAAACAGATCACTAAGTCTGATTTGACTTTTTGAATTTCCCGTCACTTAAATGAAATAGCAATGATCCTTTCAGTAGGCACCTATCAGCTGACGAATTTTGAACCAGTGTCTTGTAGTTTTTACTTAACATCCATTAATAGCAGACTACCTCGTGATTTGATAAGAAAATGGAAAAAATTGCATTTCCATGAGAGTCCATGAAAATCCATGAATTGGGATACGAATTGTTACCTCCTCCGCCCTATTCACCGGATTTAGCCCCAAGTGACTATTGTTTCCAAACCTGAAGAAATGGCTTGGTGGAAAGAGAATTTATTCCAACGATGAAATCATCTCACAAACAAATCTATTTTGATGTCCTCAACAAAACAACTTGTTTTTTGGAAGGGATAAAAAAATTGGAGAAATGTTAGACGAAGTGTATGGAGCTCAAAGTTGACTACGTTGAGAGAAAAATAAAATAATTTTTTATCCAAAAACCTGTGTCTCATTCGAAAAATCACGGACTTATTGACCTGGCCTCGTCCATTATTTTCTATAGTATATAATATATAAGTAAGCAATTGTTTTGGGCCCTCTTACTTTTAAAGTATAATAATTAATAATAAGTATTACTAAATATTTAATTTGTCTTTTATCTTGGATCTTTTTTCTTCTTAATCCATCTTTTTGTTAATAAAAATCTGATATATAATCTCGATTATGATATTATACTTTTATTATCTACTCGATTGAGTGTATCTTTTAATATAATAATAATATTAATATGAAAAAAAAAATATTTAAATTTAACTTGACACGCTGTGATTTTTATTAGATATCCTTATATTTATAAAGAAGAATAATATAAATCTCACTCTGGTGAGAAATTTCCAACTCCTTTCGTCTGCTCTTTGTAAAGTATAGAGTGTTAAACGACGAAGGTAGTTTGGGTGAATAGAAGACGTTAAAGTGGGCTGCATGAGGCGAGGTGTAGAAGGGGGTGAGGTTTGTTGGCGAGGGGGGAGGAGGGGACAGAGCCAGTTATGGCGTTATCCATAAATACCCATCAGGCGTAATATGAAATATCGAGGCGCATTTATTCCGAAACATGGTCCAATAAATTTAACATTAAATATATAAAGAGGCTGTAGTGAGAAGTGTTGGTGGGGCGAAGGCCTCGGGTTCGGACAAAACATTTTTATTAGCCAATATTTATAGCCAAGAGGAGCGTTGGGTGGTTTAATTGGCGCAACGTCGCATCTCACTCACTTTCAAGACATTCAGAGCATTCTATAAAACGAGGAGGGGTAGGGTGGGGGGGGAGTGCAGCCCCTCTCCGTTTGTTCCTTGTAAATCATCTGGTGCCAGACATGAACCGGCTGTCTTGATGGCTCCGGGGCCTCCACCTCTCTCCCTTGATTTAAAAAAGAGATCCGCTCAAATTCCAATCGGATTTTCGTTATAATTTAAATTTTAATTATCCATTAAGTTTATATTGTTTCTCGATGTTGAAGAACAACAAGCAATATTCTCATCTTAACGCTTAAAGCTAACAAAAATCTCAACATTCAATTCCGGGACACACAATAACTTGATTCCATTTATATATTTTTATTGATAAATTTCTATTAAAAATCAATTATTCATTATTAATATTTTTTTTTAAATATTATTATTTTTGTATCTATATTTTTCTTATACATATAAATATATAAAATAGAAAAGATCTATGATCATAATATTTAAATAAATATAATAATCATTAACATTATATTACTTGACAATGTTTAACAAAAGCACACATTTCTTAACACAATTAATTGCTTTAATCAGAGGATTTATCACAACATTTATGAGGCAAAAAAAGATGAGGACACTGGGGAATGGCGAAGACTGCATAACAAGGAAGCATGATCTCTATGCATCTTCAGGCATAGAGTAATAAATTAAAGTAGTTTGCGAAGTGCGACACGTGGCGAAAAATATATTGGTGGAGAAACAGATAGGGAAACGTCCACTTGGAAGACCAAGGACGCAGTGGGTGAACAATGTAGGAAGGCACGTAACAGAAATGAGAAAAACTAGAAGTTGGATGGGTCTAGTCAGGATAGGGATGTGGTTACTGTAGCCAAGAACTTTCAAGTGCCGTAGGGCCACAGAGATAGATTGACATCATTTCTCATTTTAAATTTAATTTATAAAGCTTTTTATATATTGTATATATTGTATTAATACAGCGATCTTAGCAAACTAGACGAAACCTTTATTTATTATTTTCGATTTTATTATCCATTTTATTAATAATACTTTAATACAATTTTTAATTTTCTTGGATTCTATTCAATCGATATCTCTAGACTAAATTATTTATTCTAATATTAATATAATAATATATACTATATATATTAATATAGTTATTTTATTTTTAATTTTTATCTCTGAATTTATTATGTGTTTTGTTAACGTTTATTATTTATTATTTATTTAATATTTACTTTTACTATTATAATTTTTTTAATTTTATATGTATCTAGTTTGTTCACTTTCGAAAAAGAATGAATTGAAATGTTGAATCTTGACACATTTCAATCGAGTTTATTCTTCTCTCTTGGTATATATACCAACCATTCTTTAATATTTTATATAATAGAGAATATTTTATTTAGGATGTTTAATCCTTTTAATATTTATTCTAGTTAATTCATTTAATATTTTATTAAGCATATTTTACGTATTCCTAAACCTAGGAATACCCAAATATATTGAAAAATCTAAATCAATTTTATTTTTAACAAAAATATTTCTGCTTTATTCTGTAAAATTCATGAATGATAATGAAAACTGGGTCGGGGGGTATTGAAAGATAAAGAAACGCTGTATTAATATGTATAAAAATATATCAATGTATGTATATTTTTAACTCAAAAAATTAAAGATCGCTAATTCTTTTGAGATCTGGAATAAAGTTTAGGATTCCCAAAATACTTAATGAAAAATTTGAATTTAGTGCCTGAATCCAAATTTGTTTGAGACCTTTGACAATTTTGATAAAAAAAAAAAACATTTGTTTTTATAATAGAATTTTTAATTCAAAGTAATCAGCATCATCATCATTTTCAAAGTTGATAATTCCTATTATTAAACTTATGAACTAGTATTATTGTGAAATGTTAAAGAAGTATATATAGATTTATCGATATGGTGCGCTGAATGGACCTCGAACCAGAAAGAGGCAACAGCTATGGTAACCACTACACTAAGGTGGAGTCACAAAAGTTCTAAATTTATAATATAAGAATTAAATTAAATACACTTACATTGGTAATAATTTCATTTGTCTTGTTTTGCAAATTTCAAACTCACAATCTCTGGCGATTATGAATCAAATACAATACTTTATTTTAATTACTTAAAAAATATAAAATAATTTCATTTATTTATATTTATTGTTACATAATATAGACTATATACATTTTCATCAAGGGCTATTCAATTAAGATTAAAATAGTGAGATAGTTATTCGTTAAAATAAAAGTTTTTTTATTTATTCAGCGACCTGTCCATCCATCCTTCTATAATATTTGCATCTAATTTCTTATCTCCACTGACAGTTGTACATACATGCATGTTTATCTGTGTGTGTGTTATTCAAAATCAGAAAAGTGATTCTGTTTTTATGAAGCCTTTATCCGATTGATTACAAGCATTTTCTGCAATGACAAATCAAAAAGTGAGGTGTTTAATTAAATTAATCCCCGGAGGAGAGTTCTGATTGAATAGATCAACTCGCAATGATTATTACTGAAACGAGCTAGTCTGCATTGAAAAAAATTGTAATTTGAATTGAAACAAATTGAAAAGAGTGACAAAGAGAGGAGAAAAAGAAGAACGAGGCGAGATTAGAAAAACGAAAACGAAAGTATTAAAGCTTTGTCATCTAATTCTTTTATTTCCTTTTTCGTAGGTAATAATCAAGCTTTACAAATTCCAAAGAATGATAATAAAAGAAAATAAGGTTCTTCAAAGGTTATATTTTGGAATTTTCAATTGTGAATATTTATCTGAAATGATAATTGGCCATAAAACTGGTAATGTCGTTCAATTTTTTTAATTAAAAGAATATTCAAGATTGCTTTTGAAGTAGAAATTTATTAAAATATGTTTTCAAATGGGTTAGTAAATACAAAAATTGAATAAATAAATATAAGTAAAATAAGAGAATTGAAGTAAAATTTCTGACCTTGGTAGGTAGGTTAGGAGGGAGTGATATAAATATCTTAATTATCTTCTTCAGGTACTCTCAAATCTCTCCATATTATAGTAACACTGTTGACAGACTCATAAGTTCGATCCTTCAATTGAAACTTATCAAAATATCATATCATTTTGTCAATTTTTACTGCGATCACGAAAATTTGTTTTTATACGTTTTGAAAGTCCCTGAAGCCTTCTCACTAAGGAGTTGAGAAAGATATATGTGTGTGTGTTTGTAGACAAGGTTACGCGTAAACGGTTTGAGCTAGAATAATGAAATTTTGTATACGGACATTATTCAAAATTCGTAGTTTTCTATCAATTTTTGAGCTCATCCGGAAATGGGTCATTACCTACCACGTTTTCATTTTTTTGACCGTAAAAATAAAGATATGCGTATGTTGGATGTTGGATAATTTTTCACATGATTAAAAATTGTATATAACTGCTATATATAGAATTTCAGCTTGATTGATTCGCTAAAAGTACTGGAATTAATTTTTTTAATTTTTTAAAACGTTGACTGCCAATCACACGCCAGCAAGTGACGTGGTGTCATCAACAAAGAGTTAAGCACGCGCTGGTTTAATAAATATTATTTGTTAATTTTCATTTATAATTTATAATTATTTAAATTTAATTTAAATAAATTATGTTTATATTGTTTTCCTACTAATATTAATTTTTAAATTGGAAAAAAAGTAGAAGGTTAAAGTTAATACGAGAATGAATATAATGGCAGGATATTAAAATTTAAAAATTCGGGACTGTCCTCCCCTAGACTTTCCCGCATATAAATAGGTAATTAGGTTATTATTATTATGTTTTAACAACAATAAAAATAAACAAACTAATTAATTTAAATTATAAAGTAAAATTGTTTAACACTATTATATATATTTATAATTTACACCTAACGCTACTTGTATAGGTAAAATGTCACTTCTGGTAGTCAGATCATGATGAAATTTGGTATCTGAATTTTTTTCATATTTTTAAATCTATATACAAAATATGAAGCAAATATCTCGAAGCAAACTGGTACTTTATAGGTAAAGTACCACTTCCGGTTAACCGATTTTGACGAAATTTTGATAGAAATCTACAAACTGTGAATAATATCGGTGTACCAAATTTCGAAGTCCTAGCTTGATTAGTTTTTGACTAAATTTGCTTACAGACATTACATACATACATACATTCATACATACACACACACAGACATAATTCGAAAAATGGTATTTTCCGACTCAGGGAGGTCTAAAACGTCAAGATCTATCGAAATCTCGAAGTCGAAATTTTTGACGATTCCAATACTTCCCTTATACGAAGTATGCGGGAAAGTAAAAATGAGAGAATTAGGAGAGAATAGAAACTTTGTGGGATAATTTCATAGTGTACCTATATTTATAAATATATATGATCATATATTTCTTTTTATTTTATTTTTTCTTATTTCATTTGACTGATTAAAAAAAATAATAATACATTAAAAAGAGAAAGAAAACATTTTTAATAATATATAATAATTTTGATAGAAAATTCAATTTCATGGCTGATTTTTTTAATTTTTATTATGATCAGTAATGAACCGACACATATAACGGGGAGAGGGAAGGGGTAGAGAAGGCGGTATAATCGAGTGTATCTCCTCGTCCGTCCACACCTGGGCGGGCAATTAGCCCGAAACCCTTGTCTTCCAACTCCACCTCCCGTAATTAATCATTCTTTATTTATTTAATATATATTCGATCTCTCCTCCCTTCCATCTTCATTTTTTTTTACCCTCATTTGACCCTGACTCTCTTCTCAACATTCAAACATTAATTAATTAAAATTAATAGATAAAAATAGATAAAGGTTAATTTCTTAAAGGTCACATCATGCCTCTGTTGTTTGCTGCTGATGATGATAATGATGGTAGATGGGAATGATGATTCTTTTCGTGGAGGAAGAGAGAAAGAGAGGAAGATGAATAGAATGAGTAAGATATGGAATTAAGAAGTGAGGGTATGGAGAAGAATCCGCCCCCCTCCCCCGGTGGGTAATCGTGAATGAGCGATTTTATTTGATTGCTCATCCAGAGGGACTTAAACATTATTTTTTTCTTTTTTTTTATGAAATTCCTTTAATATTATCTTATTTGCACTATTTTACTATTACTTCAATTTTCCAGAAAAGAAAAAGAAAATAATTGAAAAAGAAAAAAAATTAAATATCTCGTTTTGAGAAAATAAAAAAAATATAAACCAATTAATAAGATTTATTTTTAATTATAATAAGTTTAATTAATTCCTATCTTACTAAATGATAAGAAAAGAAAAATAGGAAAGTTAATGTATATATAGAATATTGTGTAGTTATATGTATGACTATACACCTTTCTTTTTACAGGTAAATTACCTTAATTAACAACGAATGTAGTAATTGCTATAGGTAGATTTAATTATCCACGTGCATGACTAAAGATCATCAAAATTGAATAAATATATATTTCGAAAAAGCAGTAAACTTTTGATAAAAATTGAATAAAAAAAAGATAATAATTGATGAATTGATAATAATTTAGTGAGAAAAAATTCTTTCAAATTATATATTATTAAAATAATTGCTTTAGAAATCGATTTTTTACACTACTAAGATTTTTATTTTTCCATATTTTCAAGAAATTTATTAATTTATTAAGTGATAGTTTAATGTGTTTTGTAATTGTATTCATATGAGTTTTTTATTGTATTATGTTTGTAGGTCTTAGAAATCATATTTAGTCTGAATGTAATAGGAAAGCTTAGTATCATTTTTACCGACCGACGATATTAAGGGAGATATTGTTTTCACACCAAATTTCACATGTGGAGATTTTTACATATCTCCACGAATCAGGCATTTTCTTAACAGAAATAAGTTGACCTGTGGCCAGGTCCGAACCGACCGACGGTTTGAAATAAATTAATTTCCAGCTACAGAAACAATTTCAAATAATTTTAATATATCTATTAATGTAATAAAAAACAGATATGGATATAACATAAATATTTTTAATTTTATTTTATTTACAATATATATGTAAGACCAGGCTGTGACGTCATGAATGGCTGGATGACGTCATATAATTTTAAATTAAGAAAAAACTAATAAATATGATTTTTCTCGAGTATAAAACCAATGCAAAGTGAATGATTCGTGATGATATGTAAAAAATCTCCTCATGTGAAATTTGGTATGAAAATAACCCTTCCCTTCCTATCGTCGATCGCTAATACTACCACTTCCGGTTTCCGGATTTGCACCAAAAGTTGATCAATTCATCCCACTGATGCATTAAGTAAATATACCAAATTTCATCAAAATCCGTTCAGCCGTTCAAGCTGTACACATCTATACGGACGGACGGACGGACAGACATCATGCTAAAAATACTTTTTTCTGTTAAGAAAATGCATGATTCGTGGAGATATGTAAAAATCTCCACATGTGAAATTTGGTGTGAAAATAATACCTCCCTTACTATCGTCGGTCGGTAAAAAGTATTTTTAGCATGATGTCTGTCCGTCCGTCCGTATAGATGTGTACAGCTTGAACGACTCAACGGATTTTGATGAAATTTGGTATATTTACTTAATGCATCAGTATGATGAATTGATCAACTTTTGGTGCAAATCCGGTAACCGGAAGTGGTAGTATTAGCGATCGACAATAGGAAGGGAAGGGTTATTTTCACACCAAATTTCACATGAGATTTTTTACATATCACCACTTTGTATTGGTTTTATCCTCGAGAAAAATCATCTTTATTAGTTTTTTCTTAATTTAAAATTATATGACGTCCTCCAAATTTAAAAAAAAGAAATCAAATGAAATAAGTTGACCTGTGGCCAGGTCCGAACCGACCGACGGTTTGAAATAAATTAATTTCCAGCTACAGAAACAATTTCAAATAATTTTCATATATCTATTAATGTAATAAAAAACAGATATGAATACATAAATAATAAATATAAACATTTTTAATTTTATTTTATTTATAATATATATGCAAGACCAGGCTGTGACGTCATGCATGGCTGGATGACGTCATATAATTTTAAATCAAGAAAAAACTAATAAATATGATTTTTTTCGAGGATAAAACCAATACAAAATGCATGATTCGTGGTGATATATAAAAAAATCTCCTTTGGTGTGAAAATAACCCTTTCCTTCCTATCGTCGATCGCTAATACTACCACTTCCGGTTTCCCGAATTGCACCAAAAGTTGATCAATTCATCCCACTGATGCATTAAGTAAATATACCAAATTTCATCAAAATCGGTTGAGCCGTTCAGGCTGTACACATCTATAGGGACGGACAGACGGACGGACAGACGGACGGACAGACGGACGGACAGACGGACGGACAGACGGACGGACAAACGGACGGACAAACGGACAGACATCATGCTAAAAATACTTTTTTCTGTTTAGAAAATGCATGATTCGTGGAGATATGTAAAAATCTCCACATGTGAAATTTGGTGTGAAAACAATACCTCCCTTACTATCGTCGGTCGGTAAAAAGGGAGTAATATATCAAAAAAAAGAAAGAATATAATAATATAGTCCAGTGATTTTCAAACTTTTTTGTACCGCGGCACACTTTTAACGGTTTAAAAATTTGGCGGCACACAAAGAAGTGTAAAAGTTTACCATATTGAAAAAAGAAGTCCCAAAAACAGTTTACCTTTTTTAGTCGGAAATGTTTAAGATCATAGACCGAAAAACGTTTCACCTTTTATTTAGAACTAAATTGAAAAAATTTAGAAAAAAAAGTCGGAAAGTGCCGCGGTACAGTGGTTGAGAATCACTGATATAGTCAATAATGAAAAAAATTAGGAGAGAGTGAAATTGGATGGAGGTGGTTTTAATTAGTAATCAGTAGTTTTTGAAATCAATATGATATATATATATATATATATATATATATGTCTTATTTCATAGGTTCTTAAACTTATGTACTCCACGGACCCCCACTTGAAAAAATTTTTTTTGACGGACCCCCATCACAACTTTAGGTACTTTACGTCATTTTATTAATTAATTTCTGGCTTACGATCTCATAAGGACAAGGATATATGATGAATATTTCTAACAGTGATTGGTGAATAACGATTTTTTTGCATATTGTAGAACACCTTTTATTAGAAATTATAATATTGAAGAAAGAAAATACAAACATTGTCATAGCAACAAATCTCACAAATTATAATGGGTACTTACATTAAATTCATATAAATATTTTATAATTTTTTTCAGAAAATATTAAATAAGAAATATTTTAAAAAATAACTGCATCTATCTCATTAAATATAACTTACATATTTAATGAGATGTATGCAGTTGTTTTCTTGAAACAAGAATCTCAATATCTGGCTTAATATTGGAAACTTTTAATCTAAGATCCGGCTCTACATTTAATTTGTTTCTATATTTAGACTTAATATAAAATAGTACCGAAAAAGCTTGTTCGCATAAATATGTTGTGCAGAATGGAATCAAGTGTTGAAGTGCTTTATTTGCAAGCGCAGGATAATCTGACCTGAGAAGTAACCAAAAGTTGCTCAATTCAGTTTTGTTAAATTTTAGTTTATAAGTTGTATCACATGATAATTCCACGAGAATATCTTGTTCAGGTGCAGATAAATGTTTAGCATTTGTAATTTCCATATTAAATGGATCTCTGATCCAGTTATTGCAAGGATCAGGAGTAGAAAAATACTTCCTGAAGTTGCTTTTCAAAGTAATTAAATGTTCAACAAATAATTGACGCGTTTGATTAAGCAATTTTTCACTGGAGCTTTCTATGAAATCATTGAGAGTTGGAAAAGACTCATATACACCGTTCTGGATGCGTTTCGACCACAAGTCGATTTTTTTAATCATTGCTTCTATTTTATCTTCAACTTTAAATATATTTACAACAGTACCTTGCAGGCTCAAATTAAGTTCGTTCAATTTTGTAAAAATATCAGTCAAGTAAGCCACCTTAGCTAACCAGATAAAATCATTGAAACATTCGGTCAGTTCAAAATGCGCATCTATTAAAAACAATCCTATTTCATCTCGAAGCTCAAAAAGGCGAATGAGTACTTTCCCGCGGGACAACCAACGTACATCTGTATGTAATAATAAATGTGTATGTTGACTACCCATTTCCTCACACAAAATTTTAAAAACTCTGGAATTAAGTGGACGAGCCTTAATGAAATTGACAATTTTAACTACTTCGTCTAATGTTCTTTTCAAATCTGGTGACATATTTTTGGCTGCTAATGATTCTCTGTGAATGCAGCAATGATTCCAAACAACCTGAGGCGCAACATTTTTAATAAGAGCAATCAATCCAGTTCTTGTACCTGACATTGCACGAGCACCATCAGTGCAAATTCCAACACATTTTGGCCACTCTATTTCATTTTCGGTTATAAAATTATTCAAACTGTTAAATATGTCATTAGCTGTCGTTCGTGAAGGTAGTGAATCACAAAACAATACATCTTCTTGTATTTGATTTTCAAACTCATATCTAATGAAAGCTAACAAATTGGCATTATTAGTGACATCAGTACTTTCATCCAATTGTAATGAGTAATAGTGACTTTTGCGCACTCTCGATATTAATTCTTCTTTTATATTACATGACATGTCTTCAATCCTATTCTTAACCGTATCATTTGATAATGAAATCAAATTTATATCGTTTGCTGCTTTAGTTCCTAACATTATATTTGTAATTACTTTTGTAGCAGGAAGAATTAATTGCTCTGCTATATTATGCGGCTTTCCTGCTTTAGCAATAAGTAGAGCTACTTCATATGATGCCATTACTGCTTTCTTACTCATACCACCAGATCCCGTCTTTACCATCAATTTCTGACTTGAATTAAGTTCTTCTTTTTTCATTTTAAAAAATTCGATAGACTTACTAACATGCTCGCTGTGCTTTGTTTGTAAATGACGTCTGAGATTAGCAGGTTTCATACTTTCATTGGATAAACTTTCCTGACATAGAACGCAGACTGGTCTTTCCACATCATTGTTGCAAATATAAGTAAATCCAAATGATAAATAATCATCCGAATATTTTCTAGTTTTGCGTTTCTTGGTAGAGTTTGCTGTTGATGCCTCATCATCTGATTCTTTCCGTTTCTGTGTTGAACCAGTTTGTAGCCAACGATCCATTTTATGGAGTAATTTATTAACATTGAACTACAATAATATAAATATAATATAAATATAATATAAATATAACGAATTATTATTTACTAGCTATGTTTTAATATGATTTTAAATGAATGTTTTAATATCATTTTAAATGAATGTTTTAAATCATTTTAATAAATGTTTTAAATCATTTTAAATAAATGATTTAATATCATTTTAAATGAATATTAATTTATATAATAAATATATTTCGTAATTTGATTCTAAAATATTATTAATTTCGTAATTTGATTCTAAAATATTATTAATTTCGTAATTTGATTCTAAAATATTATTAAAATAAATATTTTTTATTCATAAAACTAACTTATACTTACTCTCAAAAACAGCCTTTCTGGGAAATTGCAAAATGTGTTTAGTGTTTTTATAAAATAATGATCATGCAAATTACACTAAAAATTAAAAAAAATTATTAGCTATAATAAACTATTATTAGCTATAATTTAATTATAATTAATTAAATTAATAAAAATAATTTAAAGATACAACTCGTTGAGAAATGAACTTATAATTAACATTAATAAAAATAATTTAAAGATACAACTCGTTGAGAAATGAACTTATAATTAACATTTGCTTTAAAACTGTTTAAAACCCCAGAGTGGACGCTGACAATTTGGGTTTTTCCGGGTAAGACTGTCCCCTCCCCTGGTTTTCCCCAATAACAAAGTGAAAGAAAATTCCCTTATATGCCTCCCCTTCCGAGCCCCTAAGAGGGGTTATTTTAAAGGAACAATCGAAAAATGATTTTAAATGAATGAATGGATGAAAATTCAAATTTTATATATAGTTTTTTATATATGTTTATTTATTCACAAAAAATTAATTGACATAATTATCAATTTAATAAAATAAAATAGTATTATTAATAGTATTAAATTATAGCCGTAATTCTCTAGGAGGATATAGTTAAACAATGAACTTTAAATATTTATATATGTATATATTTTTACGATGATTTTTTTCCGAGGACCGCGGACCCCCAGTAAAGGCTTCGCGGACCCCCAGGGGTCCGCGGACCACAGTTTAAGAACCACTGTCTTATTTTATTATACTAACAAAAATTATATATATATATATATATATATATATATATATTTGTATATTTTTGAATTAATTTATTAATTAAGCGCTCGAAGGATTTTTTTGAAATTCACACCATAGATAATGATTTATAAAGACAAATCGATTTGGTTTCGTATTTGTTTCAGCCTGGATAAAAATCATCTTCATTAGTTTTTTCTTAATTTAAATTTAAATACGTCATCCATGTTTGCATCTTATCATTCTTTTTTAATTGAAAATGTATTAATATTTTTTTATATTTAAAATATTTAAGAATTTTTATTTAATTTCGAAATAAAATTAAAAATATTTATTTTAATAATATTTTAGAATCAAATTACGAAATATATTATATTTATCTTTCACCAAAAATAAATCTAAAAGTTATCTTATTTCTCTTGCAAAGATTGAAAGTTTATTTATGATATTTTAAAAACAATTTTTTAATCTGTTTTGTCGTTTAATTTTTTGTTAATTCTTATAAATTTTTATTAGTTAATATTTTATGTCTTTTTATCGATTTTCGTGAATTGATTATCCTTGATTTTCAATCATATTTTGGATCGCATAATGGATATTTTTCAGTTATCATTTCCTTACTGAATTTTCTCTTTAATCAAATATTTAGTAAGTCATTGATCAAAGTTTGTTCTACTAGTAACAAGAAATTAGACTTAAATAAATGTCTATTTCCCATTATTTATGTTATTTTATACACCATATGTATATAATTTATACTCTAAAAAGTCATCTGCCCGTTTGAATTGATTATTTATATTTTTAACATTTTTTTTGTTTTTTGAAGATATTATTTTTTTTTTAAATTAATTAAATTTAATTTTTAATATGATTTTTTTAAAATACATTTTTCTTATTTGAATCCATTTTCATTCTTAAACTTTCTATTTACATTATTTTCAACTCTATGGTTTTCATATCTGTTAATGTCCTTTTATCTATTAAAGATATCAAAGTTTTAGAACTATTAATTTAATCAATTTTTTTATTATTTTTTTTTTAAATAATCAACTAAATGATTTAGCTTGTTCGGAAAGGTATATCTCTTTGCCTGTATGCTTTTGTAAGTGGGTGTATGCGATGAAAATTTCATTTGTAATTAATGAGATAATATTTATCATTCTAAAAGGTTAATCGTGAATTTGAATTTTTTATTTTTTTTTTTTTATTTTTGTCTTTTTACTTTTGTTTTTATTTTTTCTTTATTTCCTCTTCTCCGTGGTCCATTTTATTTTAACTATTCGAATTGTACCATATAACATTTCGTTTAGCTTTTGAAATGGATTGTATTGGAGATTCAGTAACATGAACTTGTCTCCTTTTTTATTATGTATACTTCGTGATAATCAAATGAGAAATAAATACACTCGCAGTTTGTGGACCACCCTGTTAAATTAATAGACTGGTTGACCATATGGGCTACATTACAAACAATCTCTCTCTCTCTCGCAACCTTTAAAATCCGATCCATGAAAATTAAATAGAAGAGAAATAGAGAATCATGATGCTTGTGTCAATTCGTGTGTGTGTGTGTGTGTTTGTATGTTTGTGTGTGATAAATGACAAGGTCCGTTCAGAGCTTATCAATTAATAAAAGCTGACAGATTGAAAGTGTTTGGGCAATTAACATAAGATGAATCGTATATTCTATCTTGTTGGGCCTATCTATCTGGTGGAGCCCTCTGTCTCTGTCGCACTCAACTGATCGGTCCGATCCGATACAAGGGAACAATGACACGACTTTAGTGTTGGCCATCTTCGTCTTCGGACCTCACTTGTCCCGCGGAGGGGAACTCCACCCTGAAATGGTCCACTCGGATCGTGACAATGCAAACACTTTAGAATAGGCCAAGAATGTTGTCCCTTATCCCCCCTCAGCCACACCCCCTCCCTTTTCTCTTTCTTTCCTTGATAGATTAAACAAAAAGATTCCAATATGACAGCACTCAATTTTCTTATTAATAATAGATTCTTTTATTAAATCAAAAAAAACATTTATTAAAAAGATTTCTATAGATCTATTAAAAAATATTATGTTTTTAGTTCATTAGGCGTGCGGCGTAAAGGAATAAATTATGTAATATAAAATTGAAATAAAATAAATATAAAATTTTTTTATAAAATAACGTTTTCCAAAAAGACAAAAAGAATAAAATTATTTTTCTATAAGCCTAACAAAGTTTATGGATGAATTGTTTCATATTGAACGAAAAACGTTGGGCGCATTTAGTTTTATTTATTTATATGAACAATCAAGTCAAATTTTTGTAATAAAAATTTTATTAAACACATAAACTGAAAAAAATGTTTATCATGCGATAAAATTGATATGTTAAGAGCTAAGAAATTAATCTTTTATTATTTTTCACTGTAATATACTTATATCAAAGTATGTATCAAAATTTAAAAGAATTTTTATTAAATTTACATATTATCAATAAAATCCAATATGGTTGATTATATAAGAAGAAATAGTGTTACACTTGATAATGAAGTGTTTTAGTGTGGTATGTATGTATATATATGAATTATAGCTCTATAAAGGTAATTAATTGCGTAGAAATCAAATGAAAACTAAAAGGGCCCAACGTTTTTAGTTGACTATGAAGCAATTCATCCATAAACTTTGTCAGGTTTATAGAAAAATTATTGTATTCTTTTTAGTCCATTGGAAAAACGTTATTTTATAAATTTTTTTTTTCAGATGAAGTTATACGAAAATTTGCAAATTTAATAAAACAAAAAAATATATTAATCTTCCAAAATTGATTTTATGTATTTATGTTAAGTAAACGTTATTATTGAATAATAATTATTATATTATATTTATAAATAAATAGTTTTTATTAATATGAGATTTTATAAATGTATATAGGATATTGTTTGTACTCATACTGTCTGTTTTTTTTCATTTGGGGACTTATATAAAAATATCTTTTGAGGGGAAAAAACCCTCTTCATTGGCGTTACAACTGATTAATAAGAATTCATCATTAATTTTAATGCTATCAAATATATTTAATTACTATCAAAATGAAAATATATCTTGAAATCAATATTTATGCTTCAGAATCCGTTGAAAAACAATTAATCGAAGCAATACAAAATGAGTTAGTTACTAAAAGTAATTAATCGCTAATTAATTACAATTAATTAATTATAATTCAATTTTATTTCTTCTTTACTTTCTAGGGATCCATTGAAATATCTATAAAAATTTTCCAAAGTCTATCTCAATAAAAAGTCGATGAAAAATCGATTTCAATTTGTCAAAAGAGCGAAGAGACTGACAGAGAGACAAAGAGACAGACGCCAAGTGAAGTTAAGAAAAACGGCCCAGCATTTCCTTCTCATGTCCACCCATTCGACTATGTCCTGAAGTTCACTTATTTCTCTTAAGTCTTCACTGCGGATCGTATCATACAGTGTTTTTCCATGAATAGCCCAGACAATTTTCATCTCAGTTGATCGGAGTGACAGTTGAATCTGCACTTGACTCGGTCTCATAAGTGACTATTAGTCTAATTCAGGTTTTGTAGATTCGCAGCTTACTTTTTTAAGTCATAAACTTGTTCTTCCATATAAAATTGTGTAGGCATCCAGACACTTTTGCTCCTTTGGTCACTTGCGTTTTTACTTCCTCTCTAAAGTTGCATTGGTTAGAAATCTGGACCCCCAAGTAATAGAAACTTAGGACTATTGTTAGTAATTAAACTATATTTTAGAGAGGCTTTTGTAATCACCATTCACTTTATAATTTGGAGGTGAAGACTTTCATGTTAAGTCTAACTGAGTTGTTGAAGAAGTCGTCTAAAAGAAGCTAAATGTCGTTCTCACTTTCTACTAAAAGGATCGCGTAATCGGCATAACATACTACAGGCAAAAAATAGTTCCCCATTTTGTATCCTAGGTGTTTGAGAAGGTTATTAATTATGTCATCCATTATTATGTTAAATAACATTGTGCTTAGTGCATCTCCCAGTCTTATTCCACTGATGAGTTCTGATGTTTCGTGGTCAGAATTAATATAGATTGAGTTGCCGGTGTTTTTGAGTAGGTATTCGGTCACGTCCTGTAGCCTAACCCTATCGAATACCTTGAAAAGATAGACAAAGCAGAGATATGCCGGTTTATTAAATTCTATTGCTTTTTTCACCAGTTCCTTGATAATAAAGATGACATCAGTGGTGGGTCTATTCTTCTTGAAGTCTTATTGTTCTTCTCTCGGGAATATAAACTTTAAAAAGATGTTTAAGATTATTTTGGAGAATCGTTTTGCTGTAGTATTCAGCAAGGTTATTCCTATATAGTTTTCGGGGTTTGTTTTTGTGCCCCTTTTAAATACCAGTATTGTGTTGCTCTTCCTCCACTCTTCAGGTATTATTCATTTTGTGTAGATTTTTGGAACATAGTTGTTAGGTGATTCCTTAATATAGGGCCTGCATCTCGTTTGGAATATCATCCGGGGACCTTCCTATTTTTCAACTTCCCTATTACTCGAGAGACATCCTCGATCTATATGTTTGTATCATCAAGTGTTATATTATGTGTGGATGCAATAACTGGGGTATCATAATTTAATAATTTATCACGACTTATTTATAATATCCATTATGATTAAATGCAATTAATGATTAATATTAATTGATAACTACAATTAATATCCCAAGTTTAATTTATTTATTAATAGTATAATAATTCATTTATTTGAAATATATATATATATATATATATAAAGTGGAGAGATGGTTACCTTGGGACACAATGCACAATAGGACAGGTTTATTTAGTGCTAAAATTTTAAATTAACTTCTAGATCGAGAGAGATGTATGTAGCTAGATAGAATGTGTAGGAAAGGGCATCTCCATTGTCAGATGTGTTTTGATACAATTGAAAAAGCAGATTAGAAATTACGATTTTTATTTTTAGAACATGCTTAGTAAATTCCATAAAATTTTGATAATTGTAGTGAAAATTTTTAATGAAATATTTAAAATAGAAGATTCTATAATTAAATTTTAAGTGTTTTCTTTAAAATTAACTCAAAATAATTGTTTTTAAGTGTATTTATGGGACATAATAAAGTGGTTCCCCTTGGAATCCAAGATATTCCAAAATAACTGTTATTTTAATCAAATTTATTTTGTTTAAAAGATTTTTTAGTCAATGTACATAACATGTTTATTAATAGTTTTTTTATTTTCTTCTTTTAGAAACTTATTAGGCTTAACAATGGCAAGGATTAGAAATAAAGAATATTAAAAGAATCAAGCAGTTTGTTGTAAAATTAGAAAATATTATTAAATATAATTTTATAATTTTACTTCTAATTCATTATTTCTTTAAATAATCTTCTTTTCTTGCAAAATCAATTCAAAGTAAATTGTAATCCATTTATTTTCAACTTTTCACATTTACATAACTGTTCCAAGGTGAGCCATTAGATAGTACATCTTGGGACAAGATACAAGTTTACTTATTGATTTTTTTTTTAATTTTTTTGAAATGAGAGATTCAAAGTTATTCAATAATGTCGAGAAAAGTTGCACATACACTAGATGAAATTTTGAGAATAATTAAAAAAAAGTTTGAAAAACATTATCCCAAGGTGAGCTAGTCTCCCCTATATTTGGGTAAAAATATAATTGAATTTAATTATATAAAATTGAAAAGTTGATCAAAATAAAATAAATATCAATGAAATAGATATAATTTTCAATTAATTTAAACGGTGAATGTAAAATAGAATTTAATATATTTTTAATCTAAGGTAGGTGTGAAAGTCAATAGATTGGGAAACAGACAATTACTATCTACAAATCAGAAACAATATTACACCTTTTTTATTCAAAATAAATCAGCATCGGTTTTATCGACCATCATAAAAATAACATTCTTATATTTATATATATATATATATATATATAAATCTAAATAATGAACTATTCGAGTAATTTAATAATAAATATTTCTTCCCCTTGGTAAATTGTATCTAATTAAGTTCTATTGAATCATTATTGAAATAAACGGAAGTAGATATAATTTAATCCACTTAAGATTGACGTCAAGAATGAGATTGAAACTATTGTCTCAATTAAATTATTACTTGCACATTGAGAGGCGTTAAATTTATTATTAGATAATTTGAATTACAACTTTTAAACAGGAACGAAAAAATTCCATATAGAATATAAAATAAATGTATTGGATATTGAAATGAAATAAAATAATAATAAATAAATCAATATAAAAAATTTTATTGACAATATAAACAAAGGAAATTTATAATTTTATGCAAAATATATCGGAATCTATAAAGATAAAAAAGAATTATTAGATTTATTTATTAACTGTTCAATGTTAGTCTAAAAAGCATTTTGTTTTAATTTTGATATTCTTTAGAATTTATTGATGCCATTTGATTATTTTAATTATTTTAAAAAGAAATGCCTTTTAGGCCTAATATTGAACATTAAATATATGAGTGAACTCTCATGATATGAATGATTAAGTATAAATAAAATAAATATATGCTATATATTTATTTATAAATAATTATTTATCTATTTATAATTAATTATTTAATTTATCAACTCAAATAACGATTTAGATACAAAATAAGTTTATTCTAAATTGAAATTAGCTGGAGTGTCTCCACTCGACTATCTCGCAATTTGAATTGGATTAATTAACTTATATTATATTTAAATTAAATTTAATTAATTAAATTATAAATTAAAATTAATAAATAATATTTATTAAACCAGTGCGTGATTGGCTCTTTGTTGATGGCATCACGTCACGTGCTGGCGCGTGATTGTCAGTCAGTGTTAAAAAATTAATTCCGGTTCTTTCAGCGATTCAATCAAGCTGAAATTCTATATATAGCAGATTTATACAATTTTTAATAATGTGATAAACTATCAAACATATATTTTTATTTTTACGGTCACTTTAGAGGAAAAAGAAATCAAAACGTGGTAGGTAATGACCCTCTTCCTGTTGAGCTACATTTCTCAAAAGTTGATAGAAAACTACGAATTTTGAATAATGCCCTTATACCAAATTTCATGATTCTAGCTCAAACCGTTTTTGCGTAATCTTGTCAACACACACACACACACACACACACACACATACATACATACATACACACACAGAGACATTTTTCTCAACCTTAGTGAAAATGAGTCAGGGACCTATAAAAACGTATAAAACATCAAAATCTTGACATCGAAAATTTTCGTGATTGCAATACTATCTCTGGCGAGATAGTAAAAATAAAATAAAAATATTTATTTTATTATTTAAACAAATTAAGATTGTTAATATTTATTTATTTGTCATTTGAGACGTATACACTTCTTTTTTTGCTGTATCCTCTTTTTTTCTTATTCAAAATAAGAAAAGTTCTTGTATGTGATTTATTCTGATCCTATTAGAATGTATATTAGAAAATAAAATAAATTTTATCTTTCTTCTAGGAATTGAAAAATAAATAAATAAATAAAAAAGCATGAATTCTCCGGTACATTCATTCTTCGAAAAGTGCATTGGCTGAAGGTCAAAGCGCAACGCCAACAGCAACATTCGCCTATTGGGGGAAGAGAGGGAGAGGCTTGTTTTATGTTTCGCTTGTGGATGAGATGGTACAATGGATGATGATGATGATGGGCGAGCAGCATCTAGACCATTGGCGTTGGCATTAATTTGCCTCCAATGGTGGTGGGGGTTTTATCTCTAGCACCCAAGTGGAATCCCATGTTAGTTTAGAGTTCGGTAATTAATTAACACCGGCGACTAATTGCCTGGAGACAAGTAACGCACCTCCCCTCTCTCCTCCTACCCTCCTTCTCCCTTTCCCGTCCTTACCCCGTTCTGGATAAAGTGACGCTTTAAACAGACACGATAATGCAATTTGCCCAAGAAGAAGGCGACTCTTTTCATCTGGGAAAGTATTATAAATAGAAAGGAACATATTTAGAAATAAAAATAATGTCCAACACAAAATTCCAATAATTAGATTCACATATTTGTGTTGGTTTTGTAACAAAAGATCGATTATAAAATGTGATGTTGTCGTATGGAATTCAAAAAGGAGTGGCTGGTGACTTTATAGAATGAGTGGGTGGCATTGGTCTCTGTAATCAGATGAGGAAAATTATCGACTTTTTTTTTAAAAAAAAATAAACAATAACTATTAATGTAGTAATGGCTTCTCTATTAGCGTATAGAAATGATGCAATTTGGAAAGGGAAAACAGAGAGAGAAAAAGAAAGTCATTTTAACAACGCTACACAAGATTACTATTTATTACAATATCAATTCAATTATATTTATTATAATGTATTATGAAAGAGGATGTAAATCTTTAATAATTATGTATCTTTTTCTTGCCACGATTATACTGAATTAAAAAAAAAAACTAAAATGTCTTAACCAAGAGAAAAATAGTGAATTATATTAAAAATTTTCATATTAATTGATAATAGGTGTTGAAATTATATATATTATCATCTTATTATATATATGTTGATGATAATTATTGTTAATTGCATTAAATTGTTTTAAATTTTTTAAATTGTAAGCCATTTACTTTATTTACCTTTTCTCGTTTACATCACATTATGGTTTCATTTTTATTTGACAATATTTATTTACAATTTTCACTTTCTCTGTTTAATAAAAAATCACTTTAAATTTAAATTAAAATATTATTAATCATTTTGAATTAAGATGAAAGATGAGATTAAGGGATTTATTTTCAAAGAGTAAATTTATTAAAGACAACATGTTATTGATATTTTTCTATTTTTAAATTAATTTAAAATACAATATTTAAAAACTACTATAAAATTTTTTAAAAATCAAATATTATAAAACAATGATTATCTTATCCAGAGATTCTTCAATATTTTAACCCTTTTGAAAGCTATTTTATTACCTTTGTAGATTGCAATAAAGATTTTTCTTTCCTATTATAATTCGGAAGAGGACCATTACCTACCACGCGTTTTCATTTTTTTTTTCTTTTAAACTGACCGTAAATGTTTGATAGTTTTTCACATGATTAAAAAACTGCTATAGGAATTTCAGCTTAATTGAATCGCTGAACGTACCGGAATTAATTTTTTAACACATTGACTCCCAATCACGCACCAGCAAGTGACGTGATGACATCATTAAACTGGCGTGTGTTGAGGTGTTCTGTCTCGGAAGCCAGTTTAAAATTAAATTTCTCGATTTCTTTTTCAAAGTATCGAAGGAAGTTAATATATAATATAATAATGGTAATATAAATGTGTATACGATTATAAAAAAAATAATATCCCTGTTTAATGCATATTTAAATTGCACTATCCATATAAATATATGTAATTGTGTACACATTGAACGTTCCATATAAAAGATGTAATGGTTACATCAATTGCTACGTCCCCGTCGAGTACCTGGTAATGTATTTAATTTTTATCAAAACTATGATAAAAGTTAAATGCAGCTAAAAGCAGTTGAAAAATAGCGCAACTCACAAAAATATATAGTATTAAGCCAATGCTAAGTTCGGAAAGAATACAATTTTAATTAATTTTCAAATATTGGGAAAAAGCTTGATTATCCAATTCAAATTTGCGAGATATTCGAGTGAAGACACAAAATTAAATCAAATCTGAACTTTTACAAAAATTATTTTTCTCCCTTGACAGTGTAAGTCAAACCTCACCAATACATTCATCCTAATAGACCACCTATGAATCTTTGTCACATAGACAAGATTAGTCACCAAAACATTGAGATTTAAATATCATTAATCAATGTGACTACTCATAAACAAAAGATTTATGAAAACCATATATATACTTATATTTATTCTTATCTTTTTGGATATATATTTTTTCAATTATTCTTTTATCTTTATTATTTAAATTAACTAGAAAGTCAATAAAAATGAAAATTTCCTTCTTCCAGTTTTAATTAATTAATTAAACAAAACTCAATTTCTCTCTATATATTATTTATGTTAAATAAATATCATTTAATAATTCTAATAATAATCTTTTTTTAATTTTTTTTTTGTTTCAGGAATTCAACTTATACATGTATATACATATGTTCCAGATGAGAAATAAAAAAAAAGAAAATACCTATATTATAATTAATATTATATAACATCTGTTACTATCTATCTATATTACAATTAAATGAGTATTCTGAATGTAAATTTTATAAATTATAATTTCACCTACCATTCTTATGTAATTTTTTTTCACTTGATCAATTTCATTTAATAAGTTTATTATTTTATTTTACAGATTTATCAAATTAGCCTAGCGTAAAAGCAATTGGTTTAAAAACAATTAAAATGATAAATGTTTTTAGGATTATATTGGCGAAATCTTTTTGATAAAAAATAATTTTGAATGAAAACTAATTAGTTTTAATTTTACACTACTTCAACACATTGTTATGTGGATGTTTGATCAAGTTGATTTACTTATTTTTATATTAACAATTCAATTAGAAAAATTACACTAATTTCTTGATTAAATCTATGTGTATAATTTTTATTTAAAAAAATTTCAAATTTTTAAAATTCTATCTTATCAAGTTATAAGAGAGAAGAATGATTGAGTAAATTAGAATATATTTTAAAAATAAAAAAATTTATGAGTTATATATAATAACTTATCTAACATAAAACAGATACTGCATATTATAAAAAGAAAAAGAAGACAGGAATAATCAAATTGAATGAGAATAGATAAAAATGCTTATAGAATTTTAATAAGAATATATTATTGTTTGGTAATACATGGTCATTAAATAATTATTTAATGACTGTCAACCCTTTTATATGAAGACCCTGTCATTTGATGTCATGAACTCAATCTTTAATCAAATAAAATTTAAATTTTAACTTGAACATTAATTAAAACACATTTTGAAATAAATATCTTTATAGATGTTTATTTAAATCAGGGTTGAGCAACCTTTTTAACCCACGGGCCAATTTAAATTTTAAAATCTTGTGGCGGGCCGCACTTACTAATAATTTACAAAGCTTTATATATATACTAATAAACATTATAATATTGTTTATAAATAATCGAGATGAATAATAAAATTCTATTTTAAAAATGCTCGGCGGGCCGCAGAAAAATATTTAAAGGGCCGCATGCGGCCCGCGGGCCGCGGGTTGCTCATCCCTGATTTAAATCAATGTCCATATCTATATTTAATATAAATCAATTACCATATCTTTTTTTTAATTTTTAATCATTTTTACCGACCGACGATAGTAAGGGAGGTATTGTTTTCACACCAAATTTCACATGTAGAGATTTTTACATATCCACGAATCATGCATTTTCTTAACATGCATTTTCTTAACAGAAAAAAGTATTTTTAGCATGATGTTTGTCCGTCCGTCCGTCCGTCCGTATAGATGTGTACAGCTTGAACGGCTCAACCGATTTTGATGAAATTTGGTATATTTACTTAATGCATCAATATGATAAATTGATCAAATTGGTGCAAATCCGGAAACCGGAAGTGGTAGTATTAGCGATCGACGATAGGAAGGGGAGGGTTATTTTCACACCAAATTTCACATGAGGAGATTTTTTACATATCTCCATGAATCATGAACTTTGTATTGGTTTTACCCTCGAGAAAAATCATCTTTAGTTTTTTCTTAATTTAAAATTATATGACGTCATCCAGCCATTCATGATGTCACAGCCTGGTCTTACATATATATTATAAATAAAATAAAATTAAAAATATTTATGTTATATCCATATCTGTTTTTTATTACATTAATAGATATATTAAAATTATTTGAAATTGTTTCTGTAGCTGGAAATTAATTTACTTTAAACCGTCGGTCGGTTCGGACCTGGCCACAGGTCAACTTATTATTAATTAAATTATACTTCTAATAAGAAGAACTATCCTATACATCATGCAAATGTATATTTTCTAAATGTAGTCTAATAATTTAAATTATTTTTATTTATTCATATAGAAAATAATAATAATATGCATAATATATTTTTACTTATATCAAAAAAATCAGTTAGTATCAAAATGAGAGAGTAGAATTACAAGAAAGATTCACTCGTAGAAAAATTATTCATGGATGAATTTTTTTATGATAATAAATATTCAATTTGATATTCTTTTATTGAAAATTATTAATAGTTTAAAAATTTATCAATTGTTTCCAAAATTCTTAAATCTAATTTAAAGTCTATCTATTCTGAGTAATATTGTTTTACTATTAAAATATAATATTTGGTTAATTTTTAAAAAAAAAATAGTAAAGTTGAATTAATTTGAAAGGAAAGTAGGTGCTGCAATGTGCCGCGTTGAGTCAGATGTTTCATTCTTTGCCTATCTTGCAGGCGGATAAATTGAAAAAATTCACACCAAATTTTTAATTTTAATATTTTTTTATTATTGTAATCAATAAATATTTTTTTAAATTAAAATATATACTTATCTTGATAATTAATTTTAGAAGAAAATTGTGTGAATGATTTGACGAATTTGTTTTTATTATTTTTTTTACTATTTTGTTAGTACCGCCAACGAATATGATTATACGTGGGTCCTACTTTGAGAAATCTAGTATATACACTCAGATACTTATATTCTCGATTTTATTATTTATTTTATTCATAATTTCTTCTCTAGTATAGTTTTTAATTTTCTTATCTTTTATCCATTCGATCTCCCTAGACTAATTTATTTTATTTAAATACCCTTGTGATATTGATACTGAAAATATCTTAATTATTTATTTATTATGTATTTATTTTAAAGTATGGAATTTTTTACTAATTTAATAAAATTTACTTTACTACTATAATATTTTTAATATTAAATGACAATAAAGTTTGTTCACTTTCGCTTTGAGTAAACAAGAATGAAATGATATGAATCTTGACACATTTGAAATTAGAATTTATTTTTACTATTATATTTCAACAATTCTATTATAGTTTATAAAAAACAAAATTGTAAATTATTCTTATGGACCTCTATAGTTGCATTGTTACTACAATTGTTAAGAAAAAAAAAATCATTTAATTTTGAATGATTTGATTTTTATAGTGATTTTGGTTAATTTGAGATAAATAAAATATTGATATTTTAATAAGGACATATTATTATTATATTAATTACATATTATCCACAAATACGAATATATAAAAATAAAAAATTAAATCAGCAGCGAATATCAACTTGTGGGCATGATATTTTCCAAGAGAGGCACGTACATTAAAAAAAATCTTGTTTTGAAATTTAATTTAAAATAATTTAAAAACGGAATCTAAAATATTCAATAAACATTTTCATTGTATACATTTAATTCTAAGCAGGGGCATGATGAAAATTATAATTGAAAACTGGCCAGAGAATACTGAAAGATTGAGAAACTATGTGATAAAACAATAAAATATAGGAGTATTTATTATTTTGTTAATTGAAATAGAAATAGAACAAAGAATGTATTTAAATAAAATATTATAAAATTTGGAAAATGTATTTTATTTATCTTGAAGTGACATAATGATAAATAGTTTTCAATTTTTCCAATTAATCAATAAAAATTCTTAAATCACCACAAAAAATATTGCATATAAATATATATATATATATAAACAAAACTGGTTAGAGTATATATATATATCCAATATTTATTTTTTATTCTTCCTATTCAACGATTGTAAATAATCATTTGTTTTTAAATTTTTATTTCAAGGTCGCCTATAAATTACAGTAAAACCAAAAAATCAATAGAAATTTTTTTTCCTCTCTTTTATAATATAATTGAGAGAATTTAACAAGTTTTGATTTATATTTTACAGAAAATAATTGTTTTGTTTATCTTTAAAAAGAATTTAATTTTAATTTTTTCATATTTACTTTTTTTAGAAATAAATTGGCATATTTCTTCATTCCTTTTCAGTTTACCCTTTTTTTAAAACACAGATAGAAAATTATTTATACCTATATCTTTTAATTTATGATTTTATTTTTAAATTATAAATAAGATAGGCAATTTGTTTAATTAAATATATTTAAATAGCATAAACTTATATATATAAGTAGAGAGTATATTCTATAAATAAATAAAGGAAAATAATTAAAAATAAATACGTGCATAAAAAATTGAAAATAAACAAAAAAATTTCCTCATTTAATAATTAAATTCATTAGTAATAGTTTTTTATTTTATTTTTTGAGGAAAATTTATAATACAGTTAAAAGTGTATAACTTAGTAGATTCGTTCAATCACTTACAACTCAAAAAAACAACGCAATATAAGATATTGAAATAATCTTATAACAAATGTTTTCTTTAACACGAAAAAATACATATCATTAATCAAGATTATATATTTAATTGAAAAACCATTTAAAATTTAAAAAATATTAAAAATAAAATTACTAAACTTCGGTTTATAAAAAAAAAAATTAAATTTCTTTTCATTTAATATTTATTTTTCTGAATGTAAAAAGTTAATGTAATTTAATCAAAAATAACTTAAAACTACAGATTATACTAAACTGTATAAACTAAGATGTTATAACAAAACGACTCAAAACGAGTAAACCTTGTTAGACGCCATCTCGGCGTCTAACAAGGTTTACTTGTATAAAAATATAATAAATGATATTTTTTTAAATTTCTTATATTAACTTCAATGTATGTTAATGTATAAATGTTAGAATATCGAATAATATCATATATATAATATAATAGATTGAGTGATCAGAAGTAGTCAAAATCTTTAAAATTTTAAAAATTAATATTATTTATATACCTAAAAATAATAGATGAGTATTTTATTAAAAAAAACTACATAATAAAATCATAATTCGATATTTTTTGATTTTTCAAAAATATAAGGGTAAAATTGAATTAATTGAATTAATTCGATTAATAAAAAATATTTTAAGTACTAAAAAAAATAAAAATTGCAAATATAATTCATTAAAAAAGTAATATGTTTTTATAAAAGTTAATTATTTAAACTTTCTATATTTTTCTTATTTTTATCATAAAACATTCTTAAATTAATAAAGATTCTTGTATACTAATTAAGTTAGAATTTTCCCAAATTATGTAAATGTAATTTCATTTACTAATTTATACCCTTTATAAAAGATAAACAAATATTTTTTATAGTTTTAATATATATTGTTTGCTTATTCTTATAAGTACATTTTAATAAAATTTATTTAGCTTAAATTGTTGAACAAGTATATCTCTGATCATTACTGTTTAGTGGCTCCCTCTGCCTTAAAATCCCCAACTCTTAAAAGTAGAAGAAAAATAAAGCTCAAATAAATAATTTATTTCAATTCTAACCATACTTTCTATATTGAATATTTTTTAAATAAATTTTCCTCATTTAGAATTTTAATTTACGTAATTATCAATGTCATCGTATATTATTAACTTAATTAAGAAACATTAATAAAAAAAAAACTTTTCCTTTCCTGGAAAATAGATAACAATAAATTATATAAACTTATGAATAATAATAAAATTAATTAAAAACTTATCATTAAGAATTAATATTTACTCATATATAATATTATGTAAAAAAATAAGAAATTACCACATTACCTTGACTGTAATTTTTATTATTTTCTTAAATAATACAATTTTATTACTGCCTTGATTTTTTTTTATCTTAAATATATTAATTAAATATTATCATATTATAAAAATATAAATATTACAAATTTCTGAAATATCTATATTTTTATCTATTTAAGCTAAAATTTATGTTTAATAAATAAAATATGTCAGGTATAATAATAAAAAATTATTTCTATACTATAATTAAATAATCTGCAAAATATAAGTAACCCGAGTTATGATTTTTTTTTTTGATTTAAAGAAATTTATTATTTATTTTATTAATTAATTAATATGGGTATATGTAAATATATGTAGATGAATGTGTCACTTTTTATAAAATTTAAACAATTCTATAAAACGATTTATTAATTTATTTTAGGATTCATTGAAGTAAATTTTAAGATTCTTTGATTATTTAGGATATGTTTATGAGTGATATATGTAAGTTAAAATAAATTTAGACCAAATAAAGGCTTTATTAGAATGAAAATTAATATAAATTGCCATCTGTTACTCGTTATCCTCTGACCGAGGACGGCCCATAAGTCCATGACTTTTTCTTTATTCTATATCTATCTCTGTGGCTCTACGGAACTCGAAAGTTCTTGGCCACAGCAACCACAGCATTTCTAACTATATCTGGAGATGCATAGAGGTCATGCAATTCCTCGTTATGCAATCTCCGCAATTCCTTGTGACCTCATCTTTCTTTGACCCAAAAATGCTTCGCAGAATCCTATTCTCAAATACACTAAATCTACTTTCGTCTCCTAAGGTAATAGACCATGTTTTCTTTAATATTTTAAATTCAAATAAGACATTTCATTTAAATTTTTTTATTTCTATTTCTTATATTGGTAACAAAAAAATAATAAAATTTAAAATTATATAAAAACTTTAATAATTTCCAATTATCGAAACTCATCTAATGTAATTTTCTATTATACAACTAATTATTTTATATTTTAGAAATGTTTTTAGATATAAAATATTTTAATATAATTAATATTTCTTCCAATATATTAAGATGTTAGATTTTTTCGACATATTTTTATATATAAGTATTTTTTATTATATTATTTATAAAAATTCTATAATATTATAAATATAAATTAGAATAAAGTTTCAATATATTTGTTTATTTCTATAATTATTATTATTAATAATAATAATAAATATTTGCAAATATAGGTATTTATTTATTATCAAATATAAACAATATATAAATACTTATATAGAATTATAAACCTGGTGAATTTAAAAAAAAAAAAATTATTTTAAGTTTTTCATATGATCACACAAGTTTGAAGACATTTTGACTTTTGCACTTTTTTTTTTGATGATCTTTGATGATAATTGAGGGTGTGGAGGGTTTTTTTGAATCCACTCGTCGCAGAATCCACCTGTTTGTCCTTGAAATGGCTTTCTTTTCTTTTTTTTTCTTTTTTTTACTCATTTCATATTACAATATCAATTAATGTCGTCGGTTGGGTCGGGTCTTTTCTTCTTTTGTCGACGGAGAAGCAGCAGACTGCACGGCTCTCAAGGGCTACTCGGAAATCTTAAAACATTTTTATGGCTGTACTTTTTATTCGTGGTCGCGTCCCTCTCTCTCTCCCTCTCACTCACTCTCCTTCGAATGAATGAATAAAGCCAGCCACTCGCATACAATGGAAGAGGAAAAAAGAAGATAGACATTTTGGGTGGAATGGAAACCTTCCTCCTCCCTAACAGATTTTTCACTGGACTAGTGGGCTCCTCGAATTGAACCAATGAATGAATGATCAGACACGTGTTAAACCCTCCCCCTCCCCCGCTTAATGCGTCAAAACATCGTTGATGAGCAACCCATTAAAATATCCAGAATGTGAAAACATTTCAGTTTTAAGAAATTCTTTGAATTCTCCGACTTTAATGTTACCAAAGTGAGAGGTTTTTTTTACATTTTATAGGGTGAGATTTAAAAATATGTACTTTATATAAAATCGATTTTTTTTAACATTGGATTAGAAAGGGAAATATTTAACATTTCCTGTTCAATTTGAATTTAACGGGATGAATAGGAAAAATCTGGAGTGTCTCCACTCGACTATCTCGCAAATTTTAACTGGCTTAAATAACATATTTTATATTTAAATTAAATTTTATTAATTATAAATGAAAATTAATAAATAATATTTATTAAACCAGCGAGTGTTTAGCTCTTTGTTGATGGCACCACGTCACGTGCTGGCGCGTGATTTGCAGTGTTAAAAAATTAATTCCGATACTTTCAGCGATTCAATCAAGAAGAAATTATATATATATAGCAGTTTTATACAATTTTTAATCATGTGAAAAACTACCAAGCATATATCTTTATTTTTACGGTCATTTAGAAGAAAAAAAATCAAAACGTGGTAAGGTAATGGCACCAATAGATGACATTTTAAGCGCTCTTGCCACTATTTTCTTTTATAAAACTGAAACTATACGTCTCACAAAAAAAATCTTTTGGTTATTATAAAGCTTATCTTACCTTTTATCACCAGGATAAATATTTTAAACTTTTATATGAGTTTAATAGGAAATATAATTTTTTTTCAAAGTAATCAAATGGAACCTATAGATGACACCAAAAATTTTGGTGGAACCTAATGATGACAATTATGGAACCCAAAGATGACATCTACTTTTTTTCACTTCGCTTGCTCTCTTTATCTTCAACTTATTTATTTACAAAGTAAAACATCTTTCCAACACCATGTTGCTGATTTAACCTTAGTTATAATAAAAAAATCAGGTTTCATATAATGATTCATTAGATATATTTATTGTGATTGATTTTATTTTTAGCTGATTATTATAATAAAATAAAAAATTGATTTTAAACAAATCTTTTTTTTAATTATGCATTTTTAATTATACATTGAGAACAGAGTAATTTAAAAAAAATTTAAAAAAAATAGTGTATGAAGTTCTGGAACAGAAAAAAATTTTCTGACAATGAGAAACACAGCGTCACCTTTAGGTTCCTATATCAATTCAAACATGCATCTTGGTGGAATTATATAAAATTATCTCCTCTTTACAGCTATTAATATAATAGACAATTTTTTTAAAAACATACTTATAGCTGACATTGCTGTCATCTATAGGAAAAACAATTTTTAGGGGCACCTATAGATAACACGGTTGATAAAAAAGATACTTTTAAAAATTAGGTGTTTAAATTGAAATGATTTATATCTATATTAAGTCTATTTTATAATGTAGTTATTAAATTCTTGATAAATATGAATATAAAAATATAAAATACTAATTAAGAACATTACTTCCCTTAAGGTTATCTTTAAGATTTGTTGAAAAAATCAATTGTTGACGATTCGGTCTGCTTTTCAAGTTAAAAGAAAAAAAATAGGGCGACTTATTGTATTGTTGTAGGATATCTCAGGTGGTGGAAAAGCATAACTATCATTTAAAAAAAAAAATTTCCGCGTATGTTTTAAAATTTGCTTATTTTTTTAGTTTAAATTCAAAAGTGTCATCTATAGGTGCCATGTCATCTATAGGTGCCATTACCTTAGTTAATGACTCTCTTCCGGCTATATTTCTCAAAAGTTGATAGAAAACTACAAATTTTGAATAATGGCCGTGTACGAAAATACTACTTATTCTTGCTCAAACCGTTTTTGCGTAATCTTGTCTACATACACAGATACATACACACAGACAAACATTTTTCTCAATCTTAGTTAAAATGACTCAGGGACCTTCAAAACGTATAAAAACATCAAAATCTCGACATCGAAAATTTTCGTGATTGCAATACTATCTCTGGCGAAATAGATTATTAATTTTAATTTTAATTAATTTTAGTATAGATTATTAATTTTGGATAATAAACAATTCTATGTTTATTCACAGAAAATTTTATATTATTATTAAATTCATGAAAATTGAATATTCAATAGACATAAAATTTCACTGATGGTCTCTATTGATTTTTATATAATTTAGAATTAAATCTGTCCAAATTTAAAATAAAACTCTTATAAACATTTTAAATATATAAGACCAAAATATTAACAAAACTATAAACCAAAATAAAAAATTTCCCATAATAATGTAAGAACTGTGATTTCTTCATTGATAGATTTGAGATTTGATCATTTTCCAATATCCAATAGAAAGTGTTCGTGATTTTTACAGATATTCGATTAAGAATATAAAAATTATAATATTTTTTAATACATAATTAATTAAATTTAATGAATAGTCATTTTAATTAATTTTGTCATCTAAAAAGAAATTTTTTTTATTTTTTTATTTAATATAATTAAATAATAAAGACAATTTAATTATATATAAAGAATTTTTCTTATATAAATTTTATTATATATATTATATTGTATTACTTATAAATTATATAAATTTATAAATATTGTAATTGGTCAAAAACAAGATTTTAACATAAATGCATGTTATATTGTTGATCTGTGCATGAATGTCATAACTTTGAAACAAAAACTTCCTATTTAGGATATTCATTTGACATAGTTTGTCTTTTTTATGTACTACTTTACATCATTGATTTTACACTGTTTTGCAATTTTGCAAAACCGATTTTTATGATTTTGATTACTTTCAAATACAATTATCTTTGATTTTTTTGGAAGATTTTATTTATTTTCAATTACTTTTAAAATTTCTAGGATTAAATGGCATATATTTAAAATGATTCTCTCTCTTGGCTATTAACTTTAATTTTTATTATTTTACTCACCTAACAACCTAACATTTTTTTTAGTAATAAATAAAAGATATTTAAAAATAAACCAAGAACGAATAACATTAGGAGAAAATTTTAAAAAATATGTGAATAGTAGGGTAGTAAAAGTGAAATTATGTGAAGTCCCCCCCCCCCCCCCCCGCCATAGATCTCAACCTTAATATTTCATTCTTTTTTAATATCTCTTGTTATTAGATTATTAAATTAATTTAAAATTTACTTTCATAAGTTACGTTGAATTCAATATCTTCTAATATTAATGAGCTTCATTACGAAGCTCAGTGAACAAATTCTGAAATAGTGAATTTAAAGAACTAGACTCAAATCACATCTAGTTCTCAAAAAATGATAACATAATATAATATAATGATATTTAATATGATAGATTATATAATAAATGTCTTGGTGGACTAAAATGAGTTGAGGACAAATAAATCGCATTAATAAATATTTTGATTTTCTTTAATTATTTTTTTATCTTACTAACAAATCATTTATTATTTTTTTCAATAAATAATTGATGAAACGATATTTTATCAATTTCATTAACATATACATTTAAATAATATTAAAGTTTGAATATAAAATAATTCAAAGATTATTATTACATAGAATACATTTTTAGGTTGATATATTTATATATTATAAAGATAAACTTGAAAAAAATCATTAGAATTTCGAAATGATAAATGTGAAGTATTTTGTTTTAATATTTGATTATATTTGAAATATGATCATCGATGTTGCTTTCAATTTATTTTTGTTTAAAACAATTAACAGTTTTTAACTACATATACGATAAATGGGCGTTGGTGTTTTTTATTTCATTCAGAATGAAGAAGTAAACAAAACAAACAAACTCATTCAATTTTCTTTTTCTTTTTATTGATTTTTTATTGATTTCTTATCTCTAATCTATCTATTTATTGGAATTTAGTAAAACTTATTATTATTATTTTTTTATGTTAAAGTTTGCATTGTTCATTTTTCTTCTTATTTTCTTTTTTCTCTTCGTCAACTGAATATTATGATCTGATGACCAAATGTCTGTAGTAGACTTTTTTAATCTTTGTATGTGTGATGGAATGGGCGTGTCTGGATTCCTAAGTATATAATTCCACATGCATACACACTCAGGTGTTGTTAATGGATTGGCTTGGGCCAAACCAACCTCGCTTACAACACAGAAAACACTTTCAAACGGGACACCATTCACACCCCACACGGATCGTTAAACAATAGAACCGAAAAATGTTTCACATTTCACATTTAGAATCCACTAAACATTCAGTCCAATCAAAAAATGGTATCTCTCTTCTATCTTAAATAACTTCATTTATATTTAATAATCAAATAAAAAAACATCATACATATTTAACCAATTTTTAATGTATACTTATATAATTTTTCATTTAATATATATTTTAATAGAAAGCCAATGATTATTATCAATAAAAATAATTTTATAATTTCAATTGAAAAATAAGTTGACCTGTGGCCAGGTACGAACCGACCGACGGTTTTAAGTAAATTAATTTCCAGCTACAGAAACAATTTCAAATAATTTTAATATATCTATTATTGTAATAAAAACCAGATATGGATATAAGATACATATTTTTAATTTTATTTTATTTATAATATATATGTAAAACCAGGCTGTGACGTCATGAATGACTGGATGACGTTATATAATTTTAAATTAGGAAAAAACTAATAAATATGATTTTCTCGAGGATAAAACCAATACAAAGTTCATGATTCATGGAGATATGTAAAAAATCTCCTCATGTGAAATTTGGTGTGAAAATAACCCTCCCCTTCCTATCGTCGATCGCTAATACTACCACTTCCGGTTTCCGGATTTGCACCAATTTGATCAATTTATCATATTGATGCATTAAGTAAATATACCAAATTTCATCAAAATCGGTTGAGCCGTTCAAGCTGTACACATCTATACGGACGGACGGACGGACGGACAAACATCATGCTAAAAATACTTTTTTCTGTTAAGAAAATGCATCATTCGTGGAGATATGTAAAAATCTCCACATGTGAAATTTGGTGTGAAAACAATACCTCCCTTACTATCGTCGGTCGGTAATAAACTGGAGTGTCACCACACGACTATCTCGCAATTTGAATTGGATTAATTAACATATATTATATTTAAATTAAATTTAGGCTACTTGTTATTTGACTCACATTATTAATTGAAATTTAAACCTCAATCAATGAAATAAAAATATGTAATAAATAAAATGTTCACATGAGAATAAAATTATGTAATCATTAAATATTTTCAATTATATTTAAAAAAAATAGTTATTAAATAGTTCTTATTCTAATTTCAAAGTATTTTCTAATACGATTAATAACTTGTAATAAATTATTGAATTTTATGAGCGATTTCTAAATCGATCTATCTTTCTATTTTCTCAGGTGTCCCTCTCAATATATATATATATATATATATATATGTTTTTTTTTATTTATGTCGAGGAGTCATGATAATTTTTTTGGTGATTGTCCATTCATTTCAATTTATCACGATGCGATATCAAAATAGGATAGAGGATTTGAATATCTCTTGTGCGCCACAGGTGGGCCTAATTTATTTGAAAACGATTTGAAGCCAGCGTCCAAAAGGCCTTAATATTAATTAATGAATGTGTAAATAGAAACTCCGAGAGATTGAAGGAGAGAGGAATAGGGAGGAGGGGTGCTCGTGGATGGAGAATGGAAAAAGAGGAGAAGGAAAGAGACGACCAAGGCGTAGGTGGGAATCGGAATCTATTAATCTAAAAGCCTGTCTTCTTAGATTACCAACTGAATAAATAGATTCATAGAGTCATTTCTCTATCATTATAATAATGCTCTACTATCTAAGTAAAATTAACAACACTCATTTAAACTGCATATACCTACTATGTACCTGTAAATAAACTTATTAATTATAAATAAAAATTAGAAATAATTTTAATTTAAATTTAAGAAGATAAATTAATTTTTATTTATTTATGAATCCAATTTGATTATCCATCAACTTATTATTATCAATATTGTTATTTTTAATTATGCTATTTTTAAACGCTTTTTATTAACTTGACATTTCTGTCTGTCAGTATCGTTAATAATTTGTAATTGGATTTGAATCCACTACTAGTTGAGCGATTTTGAAACGGATTGAATGTCGATCGATGACACTTCAATAATCAAAAATAAAAATTTTGAATTTTTCAATAATATGAATTTTTAAAATTTGTGAATTTATATATATAAATGATTGAAGTTATATTTATATTTATATTTACAATTTTTATTTTATTTTATATTTTATATACATTTTTTAAACAATCTTCTTGTATTGTTCTGTGATTCCGAAAAGAACGCAGTGCAGCATAGTACACGGCAGTATGCCGATGGCTTAATAAGCCACTTGCATAATCAATGTCATCTAGAAAAGGGCTAGAAACTTGGCGAAGAGTCTAATATATGTTTGAGAATAACAGATTTAAATACTAGTCAATAGTGTTTTACATCTGACAAGCAACAATAAAATATTAAAAAAAAACTAAAAATTTGAAAATAAATTTATAAAAAAAAATTTTTAATATACACGACATTTAATCAAAAATGCCCTAAAAAATAGAAAATAAAATATTAATTAAACCTTGACTATTATCCTACATATGCCGAACAAAAAAGTGTGAGGCGCATATAATAATATTAAATTTTTTAATCTACTACTTATGTTCATATGCGCCCACGCTTTTTTGTTCGGCATATGTAAAGGACAATATTCAAGATCATCATTTCTCTCCTTTTCAAAAAGCTAAACAGTATAATTTTTTTACAGAAACTTAACAAATAAGTAATGCTATTTAAATGAAAATTTAATGTAGTTAAAAAAAACTTGTAATTGGGGAGGTGGAAATAAAAAAAATCTAAAATTTTATATAATTATCATATAACTAATTATAAATCTCTTGCTAATTTTTTATTAAAAAGTTTTTCAAAAAAATCAAAATAAATAAATGTTTTAATTTTTTTCACTTCCAATTTTTCTTATAAGAAACTTAAAAAATCTGATAAAGGTAAAAAAAATAATAATTAAATGGCATTAAATTTATCATTTATTGTCAATGTGTTTATATGTATAAATTATGAGAAATTATTACTGTCCTGGTCATTTTCACGTTTGATTATCATTTAGGTCTCGACTTTTCGGCGCCGATATAGGCATCATTTTCAAGGGATTTTAAGGGAGATTAAGAACCAGAAACACCGCCTTTACGAACATATCTATCTATCTATCTATCTATCTATCTATCTATCTATCTATCTATCTATCTATATATATATATATATATATATATAGAGAGAGAGAGAGAGAGGATGAGAGTGTTAGATGTGTTACAAAGTGTGTAAATATAATTAATTTCTATTTTGAGAGATGATCAAAAAAATAATTTCCTTTATTTGCAAGTTATTACTTTTTATAAATATTCAATTCTTTAGGAACCGATCTATATGTAAGATAAGTGTGATATTGCAATTTATTTATTTTGGTAATGATTGATTTCTGATTTATTCTATAAAAAGATTAATAATATGGCAATAAATTATATACTTTTATGGGCCATCACTAAATATATTATATCATAATAGAGTGTCTTTAATTGTTTCCCCTTAAATAATTTTATTTATGTCAAGATCTCATGATAATATATCGCACGCACCTTGTTACTATCAATCATATTAATAATAAACAAATAAATATGTTATTGAGAAAAGTATCCATTTGTTTTGTCTTTGTTGCTCATTGGAGCATGATTTGAAAATTAAATTTTTTTCATCATATATTGGATAAAGTATAGTGAAGAAGAACCAATAGTGAAATTTTATTTGCTAGGAATAAAAATTGGAAAATTAAATTGAAAAATCAAAAAATTTTATGAATATATATATTATTATTTGTCACACTTCTTTATTTCAAAATTTGGCTATCTATAATAATATTTTGTTAGCAAAGTTATAAGTAAATTAGTTTTTATCAAATTCTCGTAATAGAGGGTCTTGAGAGATGAACACATAGAATCTTCATAGATCCAATTTTTAGAAAAAATAATTTTATTCGATTTTTTCTTAATTAAATAAATTAATTAACAGGTGTCAATAAATATTTAAATTAAAATATGACAATAATTCAAGGTGATTTTTGGAAAATATTTTATTTAATTATATGAACATTAATCTTCTTCTTCTTCTTCTTATTATTATTTGAGCGGATTTTCTCATCATAAATGCTGAAAATATTTACCTATCCCTTAGATCAGTGATTCTCAACCACTTTTGTGTGTCGTGAGATTTTCAAAATGTGCCGCCAAATTAAAAAAAAAAAAATGTTTTTGTGATCAGGCTCTTAAACATTTTCGATTTTTCAATAGGGCTCTAAATATCACCAGGTGTGACCAGCCCTGTTATATTATTTCAGAAATGTGCCCACCTATTGAAAAAGGTTGCCGACCCCTGATTATTATCATAAACTATATTACACAGTCTATTATAGTTAAGTAAATAACTTTTACACTTATCTTTTTCTTTATGTGCCGCCAAATTTTTGCCTCGGTAAAAAAAAGGTTGAGAATCACTGCCTTAGATGATTTTTTGATGATCTATTATAGATTATATACAAACTGATGATATTATGCTAAAAATCAAGAATCAATAATCGACTCAGCTATATTATATTTGCGGATGAGAATAACTTAAAGCACACCCAGTAAAGAGTATAAGTTCATTTATAATGATCTTGTTATTAATAATATTTATTGAAGTGAGAATAAATATAAATTAAAAAAAATGTTAACTATAAAGCTAATGAAATACTTCAAATTATTTATAACATCAAAAACATGAGCTATTATATACCTGCTTTTATTTAGAATTTATTTTAAATAATTGTTTTTTTTTTATCATATATTTTTTAATGGAAAAAATCTAGAAAATTTATTCATAGTTCTATGAAATTGATTTAATTTTAAGATGAATCATCATTTCATAGATATTGTAAAATAGAAGTACTTATATATATATATATATATATATTAGAAATAGATATATATATATCTTAATCAGGAAGAGAAAGGAGAGAGGATCTCGCAAGTATTAAGGATTAAACTAAAAAAAAAGCAAATCTTCTTCGAAGTGTTTAGCGTGATGCACGTTTTTATTAAAAGGGTGAGTTGAAAGACCATGAAGCTACATGAACCTCCCTTTCCACACACCCACCTCCCCCTCTGCCTTCCTCCGATTTCATCGCTCTCTCTCTCTTGCACTCGTTGAAATTAGCTCAGGAGAAAGAGAGGACCTGGTTGTGGAAAAGGTCATCGAGCATGGCTCACAGGTAAATTCGCCGAATCATGTCGTTAGAATTTCTATTTTTTTTACCGTTTTATCAGTTCAATTAAAATAAATGCGAGCGAATAAAGAATTTATTAAATTTCAAAAAGAGATGACTTCGTGGTATTAAATCGGTTGCAGAAGCGTAAGGAAATGGAAATACTTTCCTTTTTTTTAATAAGCATTTCTTTTTTTTACTTTTATCTTGCTCACTGTTATATTCATATATTTTATATAAAATAGATATAAAGTTTAAATATAAACGTATATCGTATCATTTTATGAAAATAAAAATAAAACTCAGATTTGAGAAAGCAAAAAAACTAGAAAAATCAGATTTTTTTTATATTATATAAAAATTCAGTTTCTGATAAAATTCTATATCAAATATATAAATAAATGAATAAATAAGTATAAGTGTATTATTCATATTATATTATATTATTTTCCAATAAAATAACGAAGATATTTATATAATAATTTATTTAATTTAAATATTTAATTTAATTTAAATATTTAATTTAATTTAATTAAATAATAATTAAATATTCGAGTTTAATTTGCTAATATTGTAATTTTAAAAAAAAATATTTTTACTTTAATTAATTTATATAAAATATCTATTCGGGAGTTTTAAGAATATAAAATTAATAAATTATTTTTTCTATAATTATCTTTTTTATTTCGTATAGATTAGCGTTTCTCAACCTTTTTAAACCAAACGCCCACTTCGTAAGGCCTGCTTCATAATTCCTCCCCCCCCCCCCCCTATAAATTTTAACAAATAAAAATTGCATGTTAATCCCTAATATAAGGCAGGTGCACTTGGTGAAACTAAAAAAATAACTATCGCCCCCCAAAAGCGTATAGTCAAATATTCGCCCCCTTTAAGATGTCGATTGCCCAGGTTGAGAATCACTAGTATAGATCAATATATCTATAACAACCCATATTACCTATTTACACAATTATAAATTTATTAAATAAAATTGAATATTATAAATATTTGGAAACTTTTACCCTTCAACCAGAAGTTTACTTATGGTAATCATATAGAACGGTCATCCAGTCATGGATTTGGATAAAACTTTAACAGTGGGTTCCTTTTTTAATTCTAAATTCTTTTCATATGAAATTTTTGCGGGTCGCTTCTAGTTAACGAGATAAAAATTATTTAATTTTGAATGTAAATCCATTGAAATTCTATTTCTATATATTTAATTAACGACTACGCAATCCTAAACTCCTTCTAAACGGCTTCATGGATCTTAATGGTTCGGGTATCATTAGAACCAACATAGTACAAGGGTAAGGTATAAGGTTGAAAATTTCAAAAAGTTGATCCGTTCCAAAGTTATGGGCAAAAAACCAACCCAACCGAAATCAACTGGTGGCTCAGTTAAGAAGTTGACAATATAAAATTATAAATTCTAGAAATTGTTTATAATATTCAAATTTTTTTTTAAGTTCTAATATTCTATATTATTAAAAGTAAAATTAAATTAAATTAAATTGAATATTACTCCTAATTGATTAATATTTTCTAAAACAAAGAAAGTAATATTTTTTATATTTAAATTTATATTTTGAAAAATTTTGCAATTTGCAAATTTGAGTGAAAACAAAGATACAAATGAGAGAAAACGATTGGTTAAAGAAAGAAGGGCACAAACGTTATCTCGGAAAAAAGTAAAATAAGTCTGTATATTTTTGTTGTTGATATTGAGTTGCTATTTTCTTTATACACATATTTTATAGAATTATTTACTTCTTGACATATTTTGCTACTTTGCATTTGTAAATATAACTAGTATCAGCAGTAGTAACAATTTATAAGGTAGCTCATTTTATTTAATTTTCTTAAATATTTTTTTTTAATTAAGATGTCCTATGATGATATAAATTAAACATTGGTTTATTAAACCATGTTCATTTTTCTGAG
Source organism: Labia minor (assembly GCA_963082975.1). NCBI lineage: Eukaryota > Metazoa > Arthropoda > Insecta > Dermaptera > Spongiphoridae > Labia > Labia minor. The sequence continues at coordinate 63,691,948 of OY720344.1, read as the reverse complement.
GACATCTATACAGAAATTTTCATATTATAAAAGAATGTGTTGTTATATAAACAATTTAAATGACACAAAAAGAAGATATGCTACTCAAAAGTGATCGACAAAGGAGATATACTCTGAACCCTGTCGTGGATATGAATATTGGAATATACTGATTGAATTAAAATTAATTAAAACCTTTCACATACAGACTTTCAACAAATTACTATGTATTAAATAATAATTTTAACTTGCATCACTTATCTTTTCTTTGGATTTTTGCTTGATATTTTTAATTTTAAAGGATTTTAAATAATTTGACTGTTTTGATAAACGTTTATTCATTACTATATATATGCAAAATCTTCGCATTGGCCAGCTAGTGTTTTTTTAATTTGATCAGCAGAGGGCATCACAAATTTTCGTTTTTTTTCAGTTCGGATTGAATGTAGAAAATTAAAAAATATTTCAAATCCAAACCGAACCGAAAAAAGCCGAAAAATTAGTGAATTAGTCAATAAAACATTACTTAATGACACACATTTCGACGTTCATAACCAGCTAATCTGTCAAACTTAAAAAATGTTTATTTATCTCGTTCTCGAAGCGACCCTCAAAAATTGCATAAGAAAAGTGGTAAAGTATTATCCAAATCCATGACTGGGTGACCGTTCTAATTACCTAATTTTTTATTTAGTTTAAAACGTTATAATGAAAATATTTCTTATCAAATAGTATTAATTGGATTCATGAAAAGATTTCTATATAGATTTCTTTCAATAATAAAAACTGAAATTATAAAATTTAACATGTAATTTATTGGATTCTTTTATGGTTTGCTTTTGTATTTTTTCTTTATTTATCTTATGATGAATTGAACGAAAGGTAGAGGAGAGAATCAAATAATTTATTAATATTTGTACAAATATGAGATGCAATATTTAGTTATTTTTATAATTTAATCAAAATACAAATCTAATAAACATCTTAATGAGCCCATTATTTAAAAAACGTAATTTATGGAGTAGATACTATTATTAGTAGAAATGAATAAAATAATTATTGTATTATAAATAAAATATATTTATAATAATGTAAATTAAATGAAAATTATAGATATAATGATAAGAGTTGTATCTTACCTTTGAGCTGGTTGCAGCATCATTGGTAAGAGAGAACCAACCGAAAAGAATCAAAAAACTTTTTAAAAAAATCATGAGGATCATATTTTATTAATAGTTCTATGTTAGCCAAGATATTAATTGATCAATGAACAAAATACAAATAGATTATGTCAGAAGAATATAAATAATTAAAGCGTGTAGTTAGAAATAGAGAAATAATCACATTTTAAATAAAATTCATGTTAAATTTCAAAATTATTAATAGCATTTAACAATATCAATCATCTTCTTTAAGAATTTTCTTTTTTAACGAATAATATACAAAAGAAAAAAATTAAAATGAATTTCGAATTTTAAATAATTGAATTAAGAAAAATTAGTTTTATTTAAATTATAATGTTTGTCTCATACTTTATTCTTATTACTATCACGCCAGAGATAGTATTACGATAAAAATTATCGATTTTTATGTTT